>CM061264.1:11597500-12197500 GCA_030848825.1 Tadarida brasiliensis
AGACTTCGGTTTTAACACAGATGTGTGGGGAAGATGGGGGCTCCGTCACTCGCTTCCTGGTTTGCACCCTAATGTGCAAAGATGGTGCCTCATCTTCTGTCCAAGCCCCTGGCCACAGGACAGACCTTGCAGGAAGCCGGCGAAGGCCCTGTCTGGGCGGGACGCACAGGTGTGCGTGTGTGCATTCAGCCTTCCGTCCAGCGCCGAGCACCTGTTCAGTGTGTCGGCTGCAAGCAGGGAAGAGAGCCCTGAGTCTGCCTGCCCAGGCCTGCTCTCTCTGCAGGTCCCTCAGGGTGCTCCTGATGTTGTTGAGTGACAGCCTGGGCGTGTGGGGGACGGGGTTGCTGTAACTTTGCTGCCTGGAGGCATTTTGTCCCTGAATTTAGCTAACTATATTGGAGCTTGAGCAAGGAAATGGAAGCATCCTGATTTTTGCAACTCTCCCAGGCTGATTGTCCAGCCAGTGTGCTTTACAAAAAGGGGTACATCTGCAGCCAGTTCTGGGGTCCCCCTGTGCTTGACCACATGAATTCAGGGGCTTGAAATGTCTGCCTGGCACCATGCACTGAGCTTTGGTCGTGGCTGGGTTTCGCACCAATGAAAGGAACTCGCTTTCTCTTTTTGGGGTCCTCCGCTTTCCTGACTGTGATCCCCTTCTCTGGAATCTTTTTTTCCCCCATTTTGTTTTATTAATTTATTTTTGTTACAGATGTTTCTCCTTTTTTCCTCATTGACACCCTCCTCCCTGGAATCTTGACTTTGAAAGGGGTGGGAGGCAGGTGGAGATTTTGGGAAGCTTGCACAGCTGAGTGTTAGACTCCATGCCAGGTCGAGCTGGTGGCTGTCCCAGAGCACATCGGTGGGCACCCCCTGCCCTCAGAGCGGGGTGCTGCATGGTCAGATGCTGCATGAGGGGCTTGCTCCTACCTGAGGGAAGTGATGGGGAGAGCTGTAGGATCACTCAGCTTACCTGGGACGGCGCCCTTCTCGTGGGCCAGGGCAGTTAGAAGGAGGTGGTGGTTCACTCATTCAACCAACATTTATTGAGCACCTGCTGTGTTCTAGGCTCTCAGCGAGGCACTTCTGGTGGATTATCTCCTTTAGTCCTTGTAATGACCCTGTGTGCGTGTGTGTATGTGCACGTGTGTGTGTGCATGTGTGCGCACGTGCGTATGTGTTTGCATGTGTGTATGTGTGTGCGTGTGTGTATGTGTGTGCGTGTGCGTGTGTGCGCATGTGTGTGCGTGTGGATTCTTACAGTTCTTGTACAGAGGGCACCAGGGATCAGAACAGTGAAATAACATCTCAGTGTCACAGTGGGTAAGTGGAGAGCCAGGACCCAACCCAGTTTGATCGCAGAGCTCACTTTCCTAAAAACCATCCCCAGGGCATGATGGTGGCAAAAAGGGGCACCCAAGGGCCCCCCGCCGGACTGCTGCCGAGTAGGAGCCACCCCGAGTGCAGCGGGCCCTCCATTTCCCACTGAACAAGTGGCCGCAGCGGGACGTAGACAGGGTCCGCTCCCAGCTCACGCTCCCAGCATGGTGTCGGTGCCAAGGACAGAAGGAAAACCAGGGAGTTCAGGATTCTTTCTAGGCCCAGCGTGCGGGTGGCATCTGAGCTGTCCCGTTCCTTATGCGGCCCATTGCTGGGCTGGTGAGCGCCAGTTAGGTTCTGGGTGCAGGTGATTATGGAGGACCAGCGTTTAGGACTGCTTCCTGTGGGGTCCTGGTCCTGGGTTTGACTCCACCCCAGGACAGCAGGGTTCAGGGCCCTCTGTTCTATGCCCGGGCACCTCCAGCCCAGGCTCCTCATCCTGTCCCGCAGCCCGGGCAGCATCTCCTCAGAGGTGTGAGGTGAACAGCCAGGGAGGGAGTGGGGTGGGTTCCCGGGGGAGGGAGAGGCACCCCACAGGGGACAGATAGGCAGTGCCTCTGATGAACTTGACTTTGGATAATCCCTCTACCTCTGAGCCTCAGTTTCCTCCTCTGTGACGGGGCTGGTCCTCCTGCTGGGGGGGTGGTCCTCCTGCTGGGGGGGGGCTGGCAGGAAGACGTGCATTTCTGCGCCGCCCCCATGGGTTTGGAGGGCAGAGAGCAACTGGTCGGCGCTCCCGTCTTTCTTGGGGAGGGGTTTGGATGTAAGTGCTGGCTGCTTTGAGAGTTCAGCCAGCGCTGCCCTGGGCCTTGTGGCCCAGGCCGCTGGTCCCCTGGGGCTCCATGCCGGGCTTGCCTGTCAGGAGACCTCAGATGCTGCCTGGCCAGCTCGCAGGCTGTGGTCGGGTGGGCCGAGTTATTTTTAGATCTGAGTTTTGCAAAGGTTGTTTCTTCCTGTCCAGAGCTGTCTCGTGAGAAAAGTGGACAGTCCCCTCCTTGAGAGAGGCAGAGGATGGGTCTGAAGAAAGAGATCCAGCCCACATTGGACCCTTGTGGGCTTTCGAAGGGGGGCCCACTGCTCTCCCTGGCCTGCCAGCCGGGAGCCCCAGCGCTCAGCCTTGACCCCGTGTTCCCGTGCTTCTTCCCTGGCAGCTGGACCTGTGGCAGGTCCCTCACCTGTCTGCGTGGGGAAGGCTGGTGTGTGGACCCCTGCCAGGGCGGCTGAGGGGGCAGCCGTCGGAGCTCTGGGGTCCTGCCTCCTCTCCCAGTCACATGCTTCTGACTCAGCAGAGCAAGAATGTAGTCTTTTTTGAGAGCAAGTTCTTAAAAATAATCCAAGTCCTTCCTCCTATCCTGCCCTCTCTCTCCCCTCCTTTTTCTGATCACACCCTGGCTTTGGCCCCAGACTTCTCCCCATACTGGTTTTGGGGAACCGCCCCTTGCGTGGCTTGGCAGTGAATCTCCCGGGAGGAGCCGTCCTGGCCACAGGCTGATGGGAGGAGGCGCAGTCCCGACCTGCTGGGCTGCCATATCCCTCCCCTGCTGGTGGCGGCAGGACTGACCCAGACCAAGGGGCTCCTTCCTTCATTGAGCAGGTGTGTGTTGAGGCCCAGTGTTTGCCAGGCACTGTTCCGGGGCTGTGGATAGCGCAAGGAACAGAAACAGTAATGCCTGGCCTCTGTCGAGTCCACATTCTCGTAGAGGGAGGCTGTTATAAACAACTAAAATTTACAGATGCTCGGAGGTGTTAAATACAGTGAAGACAGGGACGCTGGGTCAGGGAAGGAGCATATGAGGAGGTGTGTGTACTGTTTTAAAGAGGGGGGTGGGGAAGCCTCTCTGATACGGTGACCTTCGATCAGGAGGAAGCAAGGGAGCATCCATGTGTATGTCCAGGCAGAAGGAGCAGCAAGTGCAAAGGCCCTGAGGCTGGAGCCCATGTGGGCGTTTGAGGAAGTGCTCAGTGGTAGTTGTGACTAGGGTAGAGTAAGCTTGGGGGGGAGGTGGGGAGAGGTAGGATCTGAAGCCAGGAAGGTAGTGGGGGTGCGGGGTGTCATGTAGGACCTCGTAGGCCAAGACGAGGACTCTGGCTCCCGCTCCGAATGAGGTAGGAAGGCATTTGAGACTTTGGGCAGAGGAGTGACTTGGCTGCTGTATTGAAAACAAAGCGGAAGCAGGAGACCAATCGGGGGGTCATTTTAATGGTCCCAGTAAGGGACGATGGCGGTTTGGACGAGTTGGTAGCCGGGATGGTGGGGTGAGAAGTGGTCAGATCTGGACATATTTGGGAGGTAGAGCCAACAAGGGATGTGATGGGTATGAGTAGGTGTGAGGGAAAGAGGATGGCGAGGGTGAGCCTGAGGTCTTCAGTCTGAGCCCCTGGCAGGGGCTGCCATCAAGTGAGCGGGGAACACAGGGGGGAGCAGGGGTACCGATCAGGAGTTTGGATGGGTGTTGAGTTCAAGGTGCCCCGTAGACCACGGCAGATATGCTGAGCAGCCTTGATTCCAGGCCGAAATCTGCAGTCCAAGGGGAACTCAGTTGCGTCCTCATCGTGGAGATGGTCTTGAAAGCCATGAAATGGGCGCAGTCGCCCAGGGAGGCGTAGGTGGAGGCGTGAGCCTGGGAGCGGTCAGCGTTTGGATGCCCTGCGGATGTGGTGAAGGATGTGAGCAGAGCAGCAGCTGGCCAGGACGGAGAGTGGAGGGATGTTGAGAGAAGGGAGCAGCCAGCTGGTGGGGAGGTCGAGGCGGGGCTGAGGCATGCCCACTGAGGCCCAGAAAGGTGAAGGGATAGCGCAGAGTCCACGCTGTCCCCTTCCGGCCTCCAAGTGTGGGCGCTGTGGGGCCCTAGCACATGGGCCACCCAGGACTGGGCCGAGGATCTGGGACCCTCCCGGGAAGAGGGCAGGAGGTGCGGTCAGGATAGATCAGCCCATATGAAGAGCCTTTTCACCTGGCTCTTCTTCCTGGCGCCTCCTGTCTGGGCTGGATAGTTGGGGACAAAGGGGTTCATGTGCCTGGGGGCTGTGAGGAGGAGGAAGGGCGGGGGACCAGTCTGGCTGGCAGCCCCCCTCACACACACAGGGTCTTGCAGCTTGCGGCTGTCTCTGGTTTCCCAGGCAACAGCCCTTAGGGGTCCCCTCTGGAGGGGTGTGGGATGGGGTGTGGGTGGGCTGCTCTGCGCAGGGGCCTCCTCCTGGGGCTGAGCCCACCTCTCCTGCCTGGGGGTCACTGGCCAAGGGCACGCCCAGCCAGGGAAGTCAATGGAGGAAGGAGGGTGGGTTTGGGGACGCCTACTGTGGTGGGGACAGAGTCTCCATTGTCTGAGGCTTCAGCCATTGACCAGGCCTCACCCCTGCCCACAGCCAGGAGGGCACTCCTCAGAGCCTCCCTCCCCCTTCCCGCCGCGGGAAGCCCATTGAGTGGCCTGGTGCCGAGTGGCCGAGGGCAGGAGCTGGCTGTCTCGTCCCTCTGGCATTTGGAGGCTCCTGCCATGGGCTGGGGGGCCTGGGGCCTGGAGGATGCTCTCCCCCTTACTCACGCCCTCACCCAGCACTTACAGTCCAAGGGTCCTGCCCTGGCGGTCCTGGCTCACAGCCAGTGACGCCCCCAGCAGCTGCCAGGCTTTGGGAACGTCCTTCGGTCTCGGCTCCCCTTTCCCCATCGGCTGTGGGACTTACGTTGGACAAAAACGGGAAAATGCTCCGCAGGAGGCCTGGTGCATGGCAGCGCTCAGATGTCTCAGCTCTCGTCATCTCGAGGACGCTCACTCTGTGACCTCAGGGGCGATGAGGGTTACGAAGGGCAGGGCACGTATTCTGGCCGCCGGCCGGCCGGACTCACTCGAGCAGTCTGCAGAACGGGACACGCTGAGTGTCCTCAGGAACGGCAGGAGCTCAGAGAAGGGAGCTAACATTCATTAAGAACCGACCGGCATGGCCAGACGTCATTTCCTTTACATTTGCCTCTGACCAACGAGGACAGGGGACAGACAGGGTGGATGACTTCCTGAGGTCTCCACTGGAGAGCCGCAGATTCAGCTGTGTGTCCCTGATCCCACTGTCCAGCGGGCACCCCTCCCTCTTCCTCTTGTCTCTGGTCTTTCTGGACCGAGCAGAGGACACCTAGGGGGCTGAAGTTCTCCCCTGGACCTGAGCTCCTCTTTCCACTGGGCAGGAAGTCCCACAGCTGCAGCCGCCCCAGGCCCAGGGCCGCCCGGCCTCACGGACTCCCCGTGAGTAGATCCCAAGCAGGGCAGGGTTTTCAGGCCTCTGGACTCGGTTCAGTGCAGCTCAGCATGTGGGCCAGGGTTCCACACACGGGGAGGAAAAGAAGCGGTCGCCGTCTAGTGAGGGGACCATCATAATAGGGTGTATGTGTCCCAGAATTCATTACCTGCACTCTTTGATGGTAGACTTTCCCTGGCTGTACCCCCGAACCACTGAATCTTGGGCCTGGGACACATGTATTTTTTTTTTTTTAAAGATCCACAACCAGTTTTGGGAAACACTGCATGAGATGGCTCTGGGGAGGCCTCTGAGTGGAGAAACTGGGTCTGGGTTTTGAAGGTTGAGCAGGAGTTTGCTTGCCGGCTGTGAGAGAGAATTCTACCTGGAGGGAGCAAATAGCCTGAGCAAAAGGCCTAGAGATGTAAAGCAGTTTGGCATGGCGACGCCGGATGGCTCTTCTAGAGGCTGGCGCAGAGTTCCCTGTCGGGCTGGGGGTGGGAGCTGCTGAGGCGAGAGGTCAACGGGGAGGGGCAGGGCGCGTCATCTGGGGCCTTGCTTAGGGCCTGGGCTTCATTCTGAAGGCGATGAGGAAGAGCCAGAGGGTGTGTGTTGTGGAGCAGTCACTGGGGGCGGGGGTGGGGGTGGAATAGGTTGGCCAACTGCACGTCTGACAAGGGCTAAAAGCCCGAGAGGCCTCTGGGAGGGTACAGGCATGTGGAGGAGCTCTGGCCCTGATCAGCCCAAGCACTGGGTCCCGCTCCCCTGCTCCACACCCTTTTCCCTGGCTTCCAGGAGAGAGACACGGGTGCCTCTGACGCCCGAGTTGGAGATGGGTGCCTGGGCCAGAAGCTGTTCCTTGTTTCCCTCTGTGCAAGGCTGGGTGGCAGCCACCCTTCCTCTGGCAAGGCTGCCCAGCTCAGACATGCCCGCATCTGCTGCTTTCCCGGCATCTGGGACTGACTTCCGTCTGCCTGGACCCCTACCACCCCTCCGCCCGCACTGGGTCCTCTCTCCAGCAGCCAGCCTTCCCTGTCCTCAAACTCCTGGTGGGACTTCTGCAGCCTCCCTGAGCTTCAGGAACTCTCCAGGTCTTATTCAGGAGGAAGAGGGATCCGGCCACTCAGCTGAGTGGGGGTGGGAGACAGCCCAGGGTGGGGTGAGTTCACCGGCTAGCAAGGTGTGGCAGGGGCAGGCTGGAGGAGCTGTTTCCTAATGGGCCTTTGGGCTACATGGACTCTGAACTCTAGAGGCAAGAAGAACTGATAAGCACTTTGGGTCCATTAGAGCCAGGAAAACACCTGCCGTGGTGAGCAGGGCTGCTGAGGATGGAGGGAGGTGCTAATGCTGGCTACTCTCTGGGGCAGTCCGATAGGGAGCCTGTCTTGCTGCGGCGCCCCCTGCAGCCTGGAGCTGGGGGCTTCCTCCCTGGCTGCTCTGCACCTCGCCCTGTGGGAACGCAGCCATCCTGTGTAGCAGAAATGGGCACTGTTCAGGGGGTCTGCCTGCTGGGCCAGTACTGGCAATCCTTTTATAAGAGATGGCCCCACCGAGAGAGGAAGCTCTCCCCCACCACCCAAGCATGACGCTGCTACCATCACAGTGATAATAGTGGCCAGTTTGTATGGAGAGCTTACTCTGTGCGAAATACCTCGCACCCCTCACTCAGTCCTCGTCCCATCACCATGGGAACTCTGCGTGGCAGGGACTCGTAAGAAGGGCGTTTACTATACTGCTGGCCAGTGCAGACTGGGATTTGAACTCAGATCTACAACAAATCGCATCTTTTTATTTATTTATTTTTTTTTGTATAGAACAAATATTTTATTAATTTATTTTTGTCAAATTGCATCTTTTTAACCACTGCGGTCACATCTCCGCCTCTCTAGTGCAGCCAGTCCGTGGGCAAGTCCCTCCCCGCTTCAGACTCAGTTTCCGTATCTGTAAAATGTGAGCAAATATCACCTTGTAGCTGCTTTTTGGTTCTGACCTGATAAGATGTTTTTGTGCCAATCCTTTTTAAAAAATGAGAATGGTTATTTGTATTTTCTCTTATAATGCTCCTTGTAGAGTATCTGGGAAATCTAGAAAAATAGAAAGTAAGCAGAAAATCTCCTGTAACCCGACCCCTGAGCGTAACCTGGGGCATATCTCAGTGAATTTCCTTCTAGTTCTTTTTCCTCTGTGCACTTTCTTTTTCAAACTGTAAGAGAAAGTTTATTTAGAAAGTTACAGAGGCACAAGAAGGGCTCTTGGAGCTTGGGGGAGAGAAAGGTCAAAGGTAACGCGTCTGGGGGGAAGAAGAGGGGGAGGGCCAAGGCAAGG
Organism: Tadarida brasiliensis; assembly: GCA_030848825.1. Lineage (NCBI taxonomy): Eukaryota > Metazoa > Chordata > Mammalia > Chiroptera > Molossidae > Tadarida > Tadarida brasiliensis. The sequence goes on from CM061264.1 coordinate 11,605,430, forward strand.
GCATGTTCCTGGGAGGGAGAGCTCGCCCTGGGTCTTTGGTTTTGAGGGTTTTAAAGGCTGGGAGTTTATGAATCTGTCTGTATTTTGCATTTTAGTTCATTGGATTCCACATGTGAGTGAAATAATATGGTACTTGTCTTTTTCTGACTGGCGTATTTCACTTAGCATAATGTTCTCCAGGTCCGACCATGCTGTCCTAGATAGAGAGCAGGCTGACAGCTGTGTGGGGGGACTGGGTGGGGTGGGGGTAGGGGGATTGAGCAAAAAAGAGAACTCATGGATACGGACAACAGTGTGGTGGCTGCCCCAGGGGGAGGGGGGAGGAGGGTGGGGAGAGGTGGAGGTGGGTATAGAGGGGATACATGGGATGGACGGAGACTTGACCTGGGTTGGTGAGCACGCAATGCAGTGTACAGATGATGTGCTGTAGATTTGTCTATCTGAAACCTGAATCATTTTGTTAACTAGTGTCATCCCAATACATTTAATAAAAAGGAAAAAAATCCAAATAGTCCTAACTTCAAGAAGTTTATAATCTAATAAAAGGTAATAACGTAAAAAAAAAAAAAGACTGGGATTTAAGGGAGGTCTTAGGGGAGGATCTCAATAGAATATTCATTAGCTTTATGCTGATGAACCAAAATGAGATTTATTCCCTTCACTTCATCCATCCTTGGGTGTGGTCCTTTGTGCACTTTTAAAATAGAGTCAGAGAAAACCAGTTCATGCTGGAGCCCAGAGAGGGAAGCGTTTCTGTTGGACCTGGCCACATGGTGGGACTCTGGGGAAAACCTACCACCAGATAGGTGCCGTCCATCACCATGGGTAAAGGAGACCCCAACAAGCTGAGGGGCAAGATATCCTCGTATGCCTTCTTTGTGCAAACCTGCTAAGAAGAGCACAAGAACGAACACCCAGACCTTCTTTCAATTTTTCTGAATTCTCTAAGAAATGTTCGGAGAGGTGGAAGACCATGTCTGCAAAGGAAAAGTCAAACTTCGAAGATATGGCAAAGAGTAACAAAGCTCGCTGTAACAGGGAGATGAAAAATTATGTTCCTCCCAAAGATGATAAGAAAGGAAAGAAAAAAGATCCCAGTGCTCCTAAAAGGTCTCCATTGCATTCTTCCTGTTTTGCATTGAACATGGCCCCAAGATTAAAATTGAACACTCTGGTGTATCCATGTAACTGGAACCAAGGTCCGGCTGCCTACCACCAAAAAACCAAACTCATGAGACAGATGCTGGTGAGAAAGGAAAAAGGTTTATTCAAGTGTTGGTAACCTGAGAAGATGCCCAGGGCTTTGTGGTTGACCTCAGATATGCGGCTGGGAGTCCTGTGGGGCAGGTAGTAGAACCCCCATTTACAGATGAGGACACTGAGGCTCAGCTCACCTACCAGTGGAGCTGAGACTCCAACCTGGGTCCCCGACTCCCAAGGTCATCACAGCCTGTGCCCTGAATGTTAATGACAGCCATAGACCAATATGTCCCAGGGACCTTCCAAGAGCTTTACACATGTTTACTTTTAACTTCCTTAATAACCTTTTGAGGTGGGTACTTTGGAATCTCCATTTTGCAGGTGAGTAAACTGAGGCCCAGTGATGAGTGTTAAATAACTCATCCAAGGTGTCATAGCCACTGAGTGGTGAGACCCAGGTGGTATCAGGTAGCCTGAACTCTCTCCTAACTATTGCACAGTGAAGGTCTCTAGTGGTGACAATGGGTTGCTCTGAGTCATCCGTACTCCCTTGCCCACGTCCTGTGAGACTAAGGGTATGTGTGTGCACAGTGGTGGCCACAGGCCCATGGACATGCATGGGGCTTGCAGCTCTGTGTCCTTGCCCAGGGACCTCACTGCCCCAGATTAGCTTATCACAGACACCCCCCAGATTCCAGCCCAAAGTCCAGGGAGGCAGTCTGATCAAAGGAGTGAGACTAGGGTTCAGGGTTTGATTCCTAGTGTTGTCACCTGGTTCCCTTGCCTCCGTGACCTGGTGCAGCGCCTTACTCTTCCTAGCCTTGGTTTCCTCATCTGTAAATGGAATAATCAAATAAAGCTCAGGCTTTATAAACGTCGGTGTCTCTCTTCTTTTCAGGGGGAAGCCTCGGGCTTGGAGTAGAGGGTGGGAATCAGCCCTGAAGGGTGAGGAGAAAGGGGAGGACATCAGACTCTCTGGCCTGGAGGGCAGGTCTTGGGTTTCTGCATCATCAGAAAGTTGCATTTAAGGACAGTTTGCACATGCGCCTGGGCTAGGCCCCTCCCTTCTCCCTCCTGTAAAAGTCCTATATGTCTCCCTGCTCCTTCCTAAGTGGTTTTGAACGAGCCCACAGGGAGGAGGCACCTCCAGGGAAGACTGCTGTGCAGCTGCTGTTTGACCTTGCAGCGTGCAAAGGGGCGTGCAGGCATTTTAGTTGGCTTTCCCAGAGCCTTTGCTGGGGATACAACTGTAGTCCTGAAAGTTGTCAGTGTAGAACTAAAAGGCGCAGTCACACACTTAGTGGAGAGCAATTTGCATTTCAACCAAAACCGACCCAGCAGATCCATTCTAGGAACGTGCCCTGGGTTCGAGCATCCCTTCGCTCAAGGCACTGTGTTTGGAGGATGTTAATTGCTGCGTTGTTTATAACATCAAAAGCCTGGAAACAGCCTCCGTGTCCATTGGGTGGGATTATGGTACCTCAGTCAATTGTGGCATATTAAAAAAAATTATGCAGCCTTTTAAAAAAAGTGAGACTCATTTCTGTGTACTGTTCTGAAGCCATCACCGAGATTCGTAAGCAAAAAAAAAAGGTTGCGGCCCAGAGGGTGCAGTGTGCTTCCTCCTGCAGAAAGCGAGGCATCTGGCCAGGTGTGCAAGCTGGTACTCACTTGGGATCGTTCTGGAGGCTTCCTAGGAAACCCGTAAAGGTGGTCACTTCTGGGGGATTAGGGTGACTGGGTGGGGGGTAGACTTACTTTTCACTCTGCGCCCTTCGTCTTCCGATTTTGAGAGGCACTAGAGCATGGTGGTTAGTAAGGAGCACAGACTCTGGGGCCACGGCCTGGGTTCAAACCCTGGCTCTGCCACTTACTAGCTGTGTGATCTTCGGCGAGGTGCTTAACTACTCTGGGCCTCACGCTCTCATGTATGATATGGATTCCTGTATGTTAACATTATTGGTAAAGTGCTTAATGTCTGGTATAGAGTTTCTGCATTCCTCGAATGTTTGCTGTTGTTAATTGCCATTTACATGCATTCTACTCTTTTTTAAAATATATTTTATTGATTTTTTTTAGAGAGAGAGGAAGGGAGAGAGAGATAGAAACATTGATGTGTGAGAGAAACATTGATCGGCTGCCTCCTGCACGCCCCCCACTGGGGATTGAGCCCGCAACCTGGCTTGTGCCCTGACAGGGAATCGAACCAGGGCCTTCAGTGCATGGGATGACGCTCAATCCACTGAGCCTCACCGGCCGGGCTGCAGTTAGCAGAAGCACAGGCTTTAGGAGTGGAAAGGAAAACAGACACGCGGCCTGTTTATGGCAGGGGCTGGTTAGACGGAAGGGCTGAGTGCTGCCTCTCCAGGATGCTTCCTTCCCTGCTCCACAGAGACGTCTGGGGCAGCCCCTAGTTCCGAATCAGGGCTGAGCATAGTCCTGGTCTCCAGTAGGGAGCGGGGAGAGCTCTTTCCCCCCACTGCTCCGCAGGGGCATCTGGCAAGGTCGGCCCCGGGGCCTAGGAAGCTCACCAGGGGTACCGGCTCTTGGTTGTGTGATTCCCCACTGGAGGCCAGCAGAAACTCTTCCCCGCTCCGAGCACTTGGGATTCTGCCCCTGTCTTGTGCCATCTGCCTCTCTGCAGCCCTTGACTTTTTTTACACCCATGTGCCATGGCCGGGTGGCCCCTTGCCAGCTGGCCAACCCCATGGGGCAGGACAGGGAGAGACAGAGCGTGAGTGGCCTTCAGCGGGGCTCTAGGCGGGGCTGGTGAGTGCAGTTGGGCTCCAGGGAGCCCGTGTTATTGGGCAGCCAGGAGGAGGAAGCATCGGGCCACGTCCATGAGAGTTCAGGTGTGAGACAACTTCTGGAACATAGGGGCTGAGCACGACCCTGGCCTCTGGGGCTGGCGCTTCACCTGTAAGTCAGAAGGGACAGTGGGGTGGTCTAGCTGGACCCACTAGGTCCTGAGGGTCCTTGGCATTGGTTGAAAGGAAGGTGGCGGCAGCCGGGTTACGGTTCTGCAGCTGCTGGTTTTTCTGGGTTAATGATTTATGGGGGGGGGGGGCTGGGCCCTTTCTGGGCTGTGTGTTCCTGGAGCTGCTGGGCAAGGAGTGTGAGAGCTGGTGGGCCGGAGGGCACAGGTCATGAGCCAGTGACCCCACTTTGTTGCTGAAACTTTGGCCTTGAACATCATCTAATTAGATTTCTGGCCTTCTTTTCACAGGTGAGCAGCTGGGACGGTGCTGGTCTGAGCTGGACTTTGTCTGATGGCTTCCTCCAACCCTCCTCCACAGGCTGCCATAGGTACTGTGCCCCGGGCTTCCTGCTCGGCCCTCCTCTGAGCGGGGCTGTGGGGCTAGCAGAGGGCCCCTAGCTTGGGAGCAGGCTGACCCCGGGGGTGTGGGCGGTTAGCTGTGTGCCCCTGGGCAAGTGACTTCGCCCCTCTGCCTTGGTGTCCTTGCCTGCAACAGGGAAGTAATCGGTTCCTCCCCACAGTGGGCTACGAACAAGGGTTGATTCTTTACCCGTGTTCCTATGATCTCCTGGAGAGATGGGCAGAGCCCATCTGGGGGTTGAAGTGTGCTGGGAGATGAAGTTTATGAATTGAGGGTGGGGACCTGAGGTGGAAGGGGAGGGGCGGGGTGTCTGTCTCCCTCTGCAGAGGGGCTAAGGGCAGGCCATGTAGCAGAGGAGGGCTTCCAGAGCTGGTGAAAAACAAAATCCAAACCGGAAAATATTTATGTTAATAAAATGATTTGTTGTTCATCTGAAAGTGAATTTGACATCCTGTATTTTCTGAGGTGACTGGGGCAGCGGGGCCTCAGACACTGCCTGGCGAGTCCAGGCCCCACCCTGGAGGAGCTGGGCCCTGGCCGTCTCACCCACTGGGCCTGGCTGCCTGTCCTCCTGCCCCCACTGGGGGAGGCAGACGGCAGAGTGGTAAGGAGGAGGGCCTTTTCGTCAGCCTGACCCGGCCACAGCCACTTGGATGACTGGGTGTCTCCGTGGCTCCGTGTCATCACCCACCCATTAGCATGGGGATAATAATGACACCCTCCCTTGTGTTGTTTCAGGGCTGAAATATAGATAAGGCTCTGGCGTGTGGTAATCGATCACTCGGTGAATGGAAGCTATCGTCACTGGGGTGCTGGCAGGATGCTGTGTACGGCGGGCGCTCTGCACTGAGCCGTTTCTTCTCCAGAGGGTGGGGGTCAGCGCAGTGGACCTGCCTTCTGCACAACAGGGGTGGCCTCCTGGGTCCCGGCTGCCTGGACTCACGGGCTTGGCTGTCCTGAGGACAGGGCGTGTTCAGGAGCATCAAAGGCGTGTGTGCCAGCTCTGGCTGTGCCACCTGTCCAGATGGGTGGGAAGGGTGAGCCCTTCGGCTGTCAATTATCCAGGGATGGGCCTCCTGATTTTTCCTTCTGATGAGGAGTGATGTCTCATTGCCTGGGTCTCAGGAGCCTGGAAACAGCACTGGGATGAGGGCATCTCCTGATTCATGACTGTGACTTTGGGTCCCAGGATGCCCCTCCCTCTGGTCCCTGCTGCCATAGGTCACCTTCATCCTTTCTCCTACCTACCAAGGGGGCCAGACATGGAAAGTGAGAATAGAATCACTTTATGATTAAGTCTCTTCCGTTCTATTCAAGAAATATTTGCTGGACATTTATTGTTCTGGCTCTGTCTGATGTTGCTGGCTAGTGTCATCTGGTTGAGCCGGCTGTTGGCTGTTTTCTGGCTCGTTGAGAGCCTCCTATCGCCTCACCCGATGCAGTTCAGATCCCCGGAAACACCTCTTCGGTCTCATAGCCCCTTCGTTCTTCATACGTTCGGCTCCCCTGGGCCCCTCAGTGTTTGTCTCTGCACCTGCTGTGGCCTCAGCCTGGAGCACCCCTCCCCACCGATCGTGTCAGACCTCTGCTCACCCTCCAAAGCTCTGTGCGGGGCTGTGCCCAGGGCCCCGGCTGGCACGAGCACCCCCTCTCTTTCAGCACTGGCTCAGTCTCTGGGATTTTATATTTTTCTCTTGTCCTATCTGCCCGCTTCACCCCACAGTGAGCTCCTTGACCCTGAGCAGTGCCATCTTGTCCGTGAGCCTCCGGGTCCAGGGGTTGCCAGGGACAGGTCATGGCATGGGGGCATGACTGGCCATTTGTAGTCTTCAAAGGAGAAGATGCAGAAGTGACCTGAGTCCCTGGACATGGTCTGGGCCTGGCCTGTGAGTGGGGAAGGCCTGTCCATCTCACCCAGGGCCAAGGACTGGGCTGTGACTCAGCGCAATAGTAATAATAATAATAGTAATGATGATGATGATGATGATGCAATGACTGATAATAAATAGAATTATCATCATAAGAATAGCTGACATTCACTGAGCACATACCTGGCACCAGGTGCTTTATGGCTGTTCATTCCATCCTCCAACAGCAGTGTAGGTAGTTACTGTTATTACCCCCATTTTACAGGTCAGGATACTCAGCTTGGTGCTCACAGAGCCAGTGTATGGGAGGGCTGGGGTCAGACCCCGGCGGTCTGATGATGAAACTGTAGATACAACGCACCGGCCGGGTGTTGAGGGGAGCCCTCCCCGCCATCGCCTGCCCAGCGGATGCCAGTGGGCGGGGCCAGGGCACGGAAGCCCCCTGGGTCAGGATGAGCCTGTATCTGGTAGCCCAGAAGTGGTGGGCAGGGACTTCGTGGTCATTTGTTTATATATATATATATATATATATGTATGTATGTTTTTTAATCCTCACCAGAGGACATTTTTGCATTCATCTTCAGTTAGTGTGGGAGGGAGAGAGGGAGGAAGTGAGAGAGAGAGAAACATTGATGTGAGAGAGACACATCGGCTGGTTGCCACCCACATGACCCCAACCGGGGCCGGGGACAGACTGCAACCGAAGTACGTGCCCTTAGCGGGAACCGAACCTGGGACTCTCTGGTTGGCGGGCCGATGCTCTAACCGCTGAGCCAGACTGGCCAGGGCTGTTTCAATATTTTTTAAACTTATAAAACCACAACCCATAGACATGACAACAGGAGTGTGTGTGCGTGCGTGCGTGTGCATGTGCACGTGTGTGTGCGCGCGCGCTGGGCACTGCACCAGACGCTGGGGATACAGCAGTGAGTGGAACAGGCAAGGTGCCCGCCCCCAAGCAGCTCTCCCTCACAGAGGGGCAGGCAGTCAAGTCAACGAAACTTCGAGCGTGTCACATACTCAGGGCACAGGGACAAGCAGAGCAGGCGAGCAGGAGCCCTGGTGTCTCCGTGGGCAGTTTTCGTCAGGGCAGCCTCGCCGGGAGAGGCTGATAAAGACCCAAAGGAGATGGGAGCAGGAGAAGGCACCTGGGGGAACATTCTGGACCCTGGCTCTGAAAGGGCAAAGGTCCCGAGGCAGCAGCACGCCTGGCACATTCACGGTGCAGCAAGGAGACCGTGTGGCGGGAGTGGAGTGAGCAAGGGCGAGCACTAGGAGATTCTGCACACACATGCACGTGTGCGCACACACACGTCAGCACACCAACACACAGTGCATGTGCACACGTCAACACACCCATGCACACATGTACACGCATGCCAGCACACCCCACACACCAACACACCCATGCATACACACACACACGTGCACACACCCATGTACACACACGTGCACGCACACACATACACACGCATGCACACATGAATAGGGATGCATACACACATTACATGAAACAGAAACAGTTTTATATATCATATTAACTGAAACAGAAATGTACAAAACAATATCAAAAGTAATACTAAATGTGATTTTATGAATATTATAGTATTTAAAGATGTCTCAAGCAATTCATAAACAAAACAAAATGCTGTCTGGGAATCTCCTAATTGATTATAGGACCCACCCGTGGATGGAGAAGTGGGTGGAAAACCGCTGACCCGGCTGCCCCCCAGCCCCTGCGTTTCCTGGTTAGCGCATCCTCACGCGGCCAGGTGTCCAAGGGCTCACGCCACTTCCAGGAGGCGGGGCTTGGAGGAAAGGGCCTGGGATGTGCGTGAAGCCAGATCCAGGCTCCCACGCGGCTCCCACTTATTAGCTGTGTGACTGTGGGCACAGCACTTAGCTCTGGAAATCTCTGAGGCCTCGTTGCATTGAACGGGGGTGGTCGTGCAGCTTGAACAGAGAGCTCCGTGGGACACATTTCGGGCTCTCAACTGAGCTTGTTTCTCCACACCTGGGGAAGGAGCTCGTGCCCAGAGGCTTCCTGCCAATGTTGGCATGTGGGGTCCCCAAAGCTCCCGGGAGGGACTGAGTCCCCGCCTCAGTGGCCTCCACCTGGCCATCATGCCGCAGAGGAAGCTGGGGAGGGAGGGGGAGCTCTGGGTCTCTGCCGCGGCAAAGCAGCCGAGGAAGGGGCTTCTTGAATTTGGTAGATTCACACCTAAAATATTCTGCTCTGGAGGCCGCCTGGTCACTGTGGGGGAGGGATTGGATTTTTCTGGTCAGAGAGACTGCTGGAACCGGACCTGTTTATCTGTCCGTCTGTTGGTCCATCCGCCCAACTCTGCTCCATCCACCTCCCTGCCTACTCACTCACTCATCATCCGCGTGTGAGCACACACGGACTAGACAGTCCTGTCCTCAAGGATCTCAGGTTGGGAGGGGCAGTTGTTGCAACACCAGGTGCTGTTATGTAACACAAATACCAGCCACTGTGCCAAGCCCTCCGTCTGCCCACAGTTCTCAAGTAGGGGCAGTTTTGCCCCCCAGGGGACACTTGGCAAAATCTGGAGACATTTTTGGTTGTCCGAGCTGGAGGGACTACTGCTCTCGTGGGTAGAGGTCAGGAGTGCTACTACACAACCCACGGTGTCCCCACAGCAAAGACCACGCAGCCTCAACGTCCACGGTGGCGAGGCTGGGAAACCCACATCCCAGATCAGGTGCATATCGGCCTCATGCGGTAGGGGCTCTTCATATTCTCCAGTCCACAGAGGAGGAAACCAAGGTTCAGAGAGGTGGAGTGACTTGCTCAGAGCCACACAGCAGGAAGCCAGGAGGGGCTGAGCCCGGAGCTCACGCTGTCAGTTGCGTGGTCTGAGCTGCAGCAGGCCTGCTCAGGGCAGCCCAGGGACGGGCGGTCAGCCTCGTGGCCTTTACAAACCAGACCACCCTGCCCTGTGTTTGGGAGCAGGGTCGCACGAGGCAGGGGGCGGGCGGAGTGAACGCTGGAGCTTCTGTCGTGCCCCAGATTCTAGGGAAGAAGGCTGGGGACCTCAGCGGCTGAAATGGGGGGAAAGGCAAGGGCTTGTTATGCTTCAGGGTAGGGAATCTATTTCCTCACTTGTTTATGAAAGTTGCTGGGCTCCAACCTGGGGCCAGGCCAGGACCTGTCCCCTTAGGGACCAGAGATTGGTAGGGAAGTACAAACAGGCACAGAACACATCCTTACACATCCTGCGGGAAGGAGGAAGAGAACAAGGGGCGAAGACAGGGAAGGGAGACAGCACGGTGGCTAGGGGTGGCGGGGGACATCTCTGCTTGAGTTGAGCTTTGAGGGACAACAGGAGTCTATGGCCATGAAGGGGGTCTCCCAGGAGGGAGGAGCAGGGCGTGAGGCTGCACGGGACAGACCTCCATGCTGAGAGCAAGGCCCCCTAGCCCTGCCCCAGCCAGTCCGCACCCTGGCACCCGAGAGCTGGTCCCTTCAGGTTCCAGACACTCCCAGGAGCTGTGTTTTATGCCGCTGTGCGTGCCAAATAAAGTGCACTGTGCAGAACGAGCCTGCACCTGCTCATTCTCACACATGCAAAACACACAGCCATATATACACGCATGGAAATACACATATCTGTACTTCCACACACATGTGCAGATGCATTTAAAAAGGCCCCTTGCTGCTTTCTGGCTCCCTGGCTACCTTGGCCGCTGCTCTTGGTTGGCGGCCATCCGCACCTAAGGCAGCAAGACGGTGGCTGCAAAGACCAAAAAGTCGCTGGAGTCGATTAACTCTAGGCTGCAACTTGTTTTGCAAAATGGAAAGTATGTGCTGGGGTAAGAGCAGAGTCTGAAGATGATCAGACAAGGCAAAGCGAAACTGGTCATCTTCGCCAACAACTGTGTAGCTTTGGGGACATCTGAACTAGAGGACTAGGCCGTGTCGGCCAAGACGGGCCCATCAGTCCAGTGGCAATGACATTGAACTGGGCACAGCGTGTGGAGAAGACCACAGAGGATGCACACTGGCTGGCATTGACCCAGGCGGTTCAGATATCATTAGAAGCATGCCAGAGCAGACTGGTGAAAAATACACTGTGCAAAATATTTCTTTAAAAAAATTTTTTTTTCTTTATTGTTTAGAGAGAGAGGAAGGGAGACAGAGAGATGGAAACATCAATGAGAGAGAACATCGATTAGCCGCCTCCTGCGTGCCCCCCATTGGGGATTGGGCCCACAGCCTGGGCATGTGCCCTGACCGGGAATCGAACCGGCGACCTCTTGGTGCATGGGTCGAGACTTAACCACTGAGCCACACTGGCCGGTCCGTGCAAAATTTTTCTTTAATAAAACTTGCCAGAGCTTGGTTTAAAAAAGTAAAAAAATACAAAAGCCCCCTTGCTTACCAAACAGGGAAATAGAAAACAAGAATGAGAAGGACATGCATTCAAGTACAGGTGTGCACACGCGCACCGTGGAGGCTTGCTCTCTCTGCCTCTCCGTCTATGCCACCTGCTTAGAGCTCTAGCCCCACCACAGGACCCCTCGGGGGCACAGGAGGGCCGTCTGGCCCGAGCATGGGTTTAGTCTGGGAACTGTTCCCTCACTCAGACCTGCAGGGCTGCTCACCCATTTCCAGCCATCTCTCCCTTGGCCAAACCCTGAGACCCTGCAGCCCAAGCTAATAACTCCTCCTCCCTTCTAGGAGATCAGCTGGTTCCTGGAGGAGGCCTAGGCCCCTCCCCAGAGGCGGAGGACGACCCTGGAGAGGCCTTTGAGTTTGACGACAGTGACGATGACGAGGACACCAGTGCTGGTCTGGGCGTCTCAGGCGTTGCTCCAGAGGACACAGACGCCCCACTGATCCATTTGGACTCTGCCCCTGTCACTGGTAAGGTGCTCTGGGAGCCTTGGGTCCTCCCATTTCCAGGCCTCTGGGTCGGGGGTGGAAGCTGCAGGCTCCCAGTGATGCCTCTGGTCCTTCTGCTGTCCCCAGAAAGCAGGAAGGGAGAAGCCACTGGGAAGAAGTTGCATTCCATTGCCTCCCCTGGGAACTAGGATTCCTAGCATTCCTGCAGCATCTGGTGCGCTTTGGCACATAGTAAATGGAAGTGGTTGGCCCAGCTCTCCTCTCCGAAGCCACCCCCCTCCCGGCAGCTTCTCCCAGGGACTCGCACCAGGCAGTGGAGCAGCCTACCAAAGGTTTTCCCCCTTTAGTCCGGGAGTGGAGAGGGGATTGGAGAGCCGGTGGCCCTGGGGGCGGGAAGGCCCTGATAAGGCTGGTGTTAAATGACAGCTTCTGGGCTCTTGATTTGGTCATCTGGGAGAGACTGGGGACCGGACTAGCAGGAACTTCCTGCAGGCTTGGGGACAAGGGACTCCTTGAGGAGCTGGGGGTGGGGGACAGGCCCAGAGCAGGCAGGGCCGCTGGTTCTGGTTGGAGTTGGGATGTGGGCCATGGGGGTGGGGTGGGGACGGTGCAGGCAGGACAGGTAGGGGAGCTTGATGACAGTGAAGAGCCTGGGAGAAGGGAGGCAGGCACTGCAGGCGCCCAGGCGGGCCAGGCCCTGTCTCCTGCACCCCTAGGGAGTCCACCAGGCCAGCCTCCGGCCTGACGGGCTGTCCTCCTGCTCTTCTCCGCAGACCCAGACCCAGCGGCCGCACTGCCCCAGACGCAGTAAGTGAGCCTCCTTCTTTTATTTTGGTGGCTGGAAAAAGAGGAGAGATGGCCAGGTGGTGTGGGAAAGGGTGGCGCACAGCCGAGCTGGCTCAGGACAGCTCTCTGGCTAAGGAGATCCCTGGGCCCGAGGGAAGAGGTCAGTCCCTAAACCTCACGTTACTTCTTCCTTTCTGTGGCCCACAGGCCTGTGAAATAGCACAAGGCAGACCCGGCCCCAAACCCTGGCTCTGCCCCTTGCTAGCTGTGTGGCTTGAAGGAGTCATAGGAATTCTCCAAATATAAGTCTGTTCATATGCAAAATGGAAACAGCAAAGTGCTCACCCCACTGGGTCGTGCTGAGACGTATCCGGCTGTCTGGTGTTCAGCGTGGTCAGTGCCGGGCCATTGGTTTTTCCAGTACCGTCCCCATTCCTGGCTGTTGTCAGGGACTCTGTCCTTCTCTTCCTGGGAGCCTGTCTGGGTGGGGCAGCTTAATGGTGAAAAGCCTGGATTTTGGGGTGACTGCCTGGGTCTGACTCCGGCCCCAGCACTGACTGTGGGTCCCGGTGGAAGTCACAGTCCTCTGGCCTCTGGTTTTCTCATCTGTGAAATGGGCCACTGCTTCCCCCTGAGAAGAATGCATTGTTCCATAGGAGGCCCAGCGTCGCAGCAGGTACCCGGTCAAGGCAGTCACTTTTGCTACCCTTCCCTCTGGGGTCTCGGGCAAGTCAGCTCTGGGGTGCATGGTGCAGTTAGGGGTCGGGGCCGCAAAAGCTGTGGCCTCTCGGACCTTTGCTCACTGCTCTGCTCGGCTTTGGGGACACTGCCGCTTCCTGGGAGGGCCCCTTCTAAGGGACGCGTTCGTGATGGATCTAGGCCCGGGCCTCATGGCCAAGGACAGCCCCCTGGTGGGGGAGCGATGTTTGAGACTCCCTTCCTCTTCCAGGTGTGGGTGGGGGAATGACTCATTCCCAGGCAGGTGTTGCCCAGCTGGAGCCTCAGAGATGCAGATGTGGCCCTGGGCCCCTGGAGCAGAAGGCAGTCCTGGATTCAAATCTCTGTCCACACGAGTCCTAGTATGTGCTTATTTGTCCAGGGAGTGGGCAACCCCGTGTAATTAAGGCCCCACGTGGGAACTGGACTGTCCTCCCTGATTAGGGACCTGAATGGATCAGCAGTCCTGTACCCCGATGGGGTGGTTCTGAGGTGGCTGTGATCCTCCAGGATGACGGCCCTGCAGGTGGGCTGGGAAGCAGACACTTTTCAGTGGGACAGAGAAGGGTGCCTAGGGAACGGGGACTAGCCCACGGGCAGCCAGGAGGGGGTCTAAGTTCACTGGTGGGGAGAGGGGCGGGTGGGACGAATGTCCACAAGGAGGAAGCTACTGAGCAGAGGCGGGGCTGTGAGTAGCACGCACTCTTGGTTCTTTCCGGCCACCCACCCAGAGACCCCCATTCCGGGCCTTGGGGTCGGGCGCCTAGCCCCTGGCCCATCCTGCCCGCCTTCTCTCCAGATGCCCTGGGCACCCGATGACTCTGCAGCCAGACTGTGTGTGTGGCTGGTGCTGGGTGCCACCCTGAGGCCGTGACCCAGTGGTCCCCAGAGCTGCTGCCGAGGGTGTTGTTTTCATCAGCCCACCGGTCAGGACAGCTCAGGGTGGGCCAGGCGTCTCTGAAAGAGGCCCAGCCGGCCTGCATTCCTCTGCCCGCCACCCCGCAGCGCCACCGCTTGTCCTGCAACCATCCCTGGAGCCACCTCAGCTCCCTGAACACCATCTCCAGGAGGCACCAGGGCCAGAGCTCTGGTCCAAATCCCCGCTCAGCTCCTCACTAGCTGGGCGGCTGGGAACCTCTCTGAGCCTCAGTTTCCCCAGGAATAAGATGGAAATAATACCACCCACCTTGTGTTCAAACACATCGCGTTTGCTTCTGCTCTCTCCTCCTGTCCACTTTGGGTGCTTCCTGTGCGAGGGGGCTGGAGGGGCACACGGTGTGCCCAGTGCCTCGGACTCCTTGGCTGGGCCCGCACTGTCAGGGCATGAGTAGCGACCACGCTTGGGCTCCTTTCTGGGGACTGACATTCATGGGGCATGAGACCCTGCCTAGCATTGCTCACAGCAGGAGTCCTAAGAAGCCTCCATTCCAGCCCCTTAATTTTACAAATGGGAGGCTGAGGAGCAGGACTTACCCAAGGTCACACACCGAGATGCTGGCGGCCTCCTGACTCCTTGTCCGGTGCTCCCCACCCTTCTCCCAGCTTCACCCCTCCCTTCCAGGTCTCCAGCTCCAGCTCCTTCTCTGGGTGGTGATTTTCCACTTGGAGTCCTCAGGGAGGTGAATCCATCCAGATCAAGTTCCTCCTCCTTGTTACCCAAGAGAAAGGGAAAAAAAAATCTTGATTTTTCTTTTTCAACTTCCCTAAAGGTAGTCACTAAGCAAACACGGCTTTGAAAAAAACAAATCTTCCAGCGGAGGACATCTCAGCTCGTTACTGCTTCCCCCCGTGGCCCCTGCCCCAGGGTGGGAAACGGCCTTGGCCTGGCTGCCCGCTGGCTCCCAGAGCAGCTCCTGCCGGCGCAGTGAGAGGAGCTGGCCAGGTCCGGGCAGAGCTGCAGCCGCGAGGTGGCACGCTCCTACCAGGGCCCTCGGAGGGAAGGAGGCAGGGTCAGTCCTCATGCCCACTTCCCCGCTGGTGGCAGGAGTGTGCTGGGTCCAGTCCGGGCGGGGGGCCGGGGAGCTCGGGCCCCGAGCCGCAGAGCTGGCTTCAGGTCTCGCTCTGCTGTCACTAGCTGTGTGTCTGGGCAAGTGGCTTCCTGTCCTGAGCCTCACTTTCTCAATCAGGAAAACGGGGAGAATATATGTCCTTAGTTGCAGGGCTCTGTGAGGCAGACCTACGGTAATATTGATCCCGGGCTTGGTCTGGCTGGCACGTCCTGGCCGCTCCAGACGTATGTGCTGTTGGTACTCTGGGTCCTGGTATAGGTCTGGTTTTAGGAGGAGCTGGTTGGGCTCTGTCCTCCGGGAATCAGACAGACCTGGGTTTGATCCGGCTCTTCCCAGCCAGCTACCCCAGCTCCAGGGGTCTGTACAGGGAAGACAGTTACGCCTGCCAGGCGGGCGGCTGCAAGGACGACAGAGGCTGACGAGCAGTCCGGTCCAGGGGTGTTGGGTCTGTCTCCGGCTTTGAGGCCTGTGGACTTCCTGGTCCCTTGGTCTGCTGGCTGGGCTGTCCAGAGGGGGAAGCTAGGCTGCTGTGGGGCAGACAGAACTGCTGGCATTGTTGGGTGTGGGTTATGCCCAGGCCTGTGGGGTGAGGTTAGGGTTGAGCTATCCAGCTCAACAATCCCAAGACGTAAGGATGGCTGGGATCCCGTCTGTCCTGCTGCTGGGTGAAAGCAAACTTCAAAGTGCTCAGCTAACTGGTCTCACGTTTTCTTTCCCCAATAGGACACGCCTATTATCAGGTAATAATACTACTAATAATAAAATAGCCACAAAGAATAATAGTGACAATAATGACTCTGTTCACTGTGTACCAGGCACTGAGCTAAACACCCAGGCCCATGTACTCTTCCCGTCTCTAGGAAGCGGGCCCTGTCGTTCCCCGCATCACGGGTGGAGAAGCTGAGGCTCAGGGAAGTCAGGTGGCCAAGGTTGCATACAGCTAGTATGTGTTCATTCAGAGCAGGGACTAGGACTGGGGCCTCTCCACCTGGAGGCCAGGTGTTGGCCCGCCACGCCACCCTCCAGGGATGCGCGGGGGACTCCAGGTCCGAGCCCAGACCTCAGACTTTGGCTCATGGTGGGGATGCGGCTGGCTCCGGATGAATGATCCGATTGTTTGCGTGTTTATTGGAGTAAGAGCTTGGCCTGTGAACAGACGCTGTCTAGCTGTTGGGAGAGTAGTTTCTGAGCAGTCGGGGAGTTCCCTGGACCCCAGCGGAGGAGGCAGGCGGAGTGGCCTTGGTACTGTCCGTGTGAGATTCTGGGGGAGGCCCCTTCTCTTGAAATGGGAGCAGAGTAAAAGCAGCCCCCGGCCCCTCTCGCCCGCACTGAGGTCTTGGGGAGGCAGAGGGGGGAGGAAGTGCCCCCGTACCTGCAGGCCAGCCCCAGGGGACAGCTTGCTGCTGCGTGCTCATCGTCCTGTGTTGGCATGGTGCCAGGCACAGGGGCATGCCGGAGACAGCCCTGCTGAATGAACGGTGGGTACCAGTGGCTAGAAGGAGGGGTGAGTGGGGTGTGAAAGTTGACTTCCAGCGTCTCCATGAAAACGAACAGAACACTACCGGCCATGGACACGGAGTCTCAGAACCTGGGTTCTGACTCTGGCATCTGGCGGGGAGGGAGGCTCAAAGGGGCGAGCTGTCTGAGGCCACACACCAGAGTCCCCCGATCCTGCGGATGGCGGCGGCTGCCATGGACGGAGTACCTCCTGCACACTCCGTCACCTCCTGGGCCCTGCCGCCCCGGAGACGGGGACTGCAGATGACGTCCACTTTGCAGACGAGGAACCGAGGCTGAGCGCTGAAGCAGTTTACCCAGGATCTGGCAGGGCCGGTGAAGGGCAGGGCGGAAGCTCGGCCTGTCTGTTCCCACAGCCATGCCCCGGAGCCCGCAGGGCTGGCCTTTCCGGGCGCACTGCGCAGCCAGTGCGCTCACAACCAGCCTGAGCTCTCGCCGGGGAGCTGTGGCTGAAAGAGCAGCCCCGGGCGCCCCGTGGTCGCGCTTCCTGTGTTTTCCTGGACACAGGCTGCACCTCTCACCCCTCACTCAGTGCACTGGCGATGGACTCCGGCCTCCTGTGGCGTTGTTTGCGTATACTGCCCCGTTTGCTGCCATCCCAGAGGGGCCCCTGCAGTCTCAGCGTTTCCTGTTGGGTCAGGCCTCTGGCTCCTGGCCAGGCTGTGGGGACTCAGAGCGGCTCCCTGGAGGCACCAGTCCTGCTCCTTCCTGGGCTTATGCAGACGAGATGGACCGTGCTGCCCACTAGCCACATCTCTCACCTGGACCTGGACCTGAGGAAGCAGCTGGGCAGCTGGATTCCTGCACGAATCCAGGAGACCATCCTTCCTGGACGTCAGGTGCTGACAGGGTCAGGTCAACAGTGTTTGAACAGAATGGACACAGGCTGGAGGGCCCGCCTGCAGCCGGGCCGTGCGTGGCCTGTGGCTGCTGAGGCCTGTGTGTGGGGAGCGTGGGGAGCTGGTGGACAAGCTGGTGGACCCAGCCCACAGAGGAAGATCCCCCTGGGGACGTCCGTCATGGAGCTACCCCTCAAGGTTTTCCGATTGCTGCAGGCCCAGCCTGGAGTTGTTTTGAACCCCGGGCTTGGCCTTAAACTTGCTGTGTCCCCAAATCCCAGGATTCATAGCCTCTTCTGTCCTGTCCTGCAGCGTCCGTGTGGGCAGTGGAGTCCCTCACGGGAGGGTTGTGGGGCCCCCTTTGCCGTTGAAGATGCTCCCTGGCCCCTCGCCAGACCCCAGATTGGAAAAGCTGTATTTTTGTGTCTTCCTCCCTGGTTAAATGGATTTCCACAGCTGAGCTATGGGCTTTGGATGACAGACCCTTTGAGAACCCAGTATAAAAGCCTCACTGTCTCTCCCCTGAAAAAGCTGCACCCTCCGCACTTGTGACATTGAGGACCCTTTCAGGACTCTCGTGAGGTCCGTCCCGGGATCCCCGTCGCAGTAAGACTCTGCCTTCTTCAGCCTTTATGCCCGGCGCCTGGCACGAAGACGCTGCGGCACTAATGGCTGGCGCGCGCACGGACTTGACAGGTCACGTACCTTTCCACACACATCTCTTCCTGATTGTTCACAGCAGGGACGGGCGGAATGATGCTCCCCCCTCAAACGAGGTCCATGTTCTAATGTCCGGAGCCTGTGAAATGTTACCTTGTATGGCAAAGGGACTTCCCAGATGTGATTATGTTAAGGGTCTTGCGATGGGGAGGTTTTCCTCAATTATCCTGGTCAACCCAATGGAATTGCAAGGGTCCTGGTAAGAGGGAGGCCAGAGGGTCAGAGTCAGAGAGAGGTGGAAAGATGCCTCGCTCTTGGCCTTGAAGATGGAGGAGGGGGCCGCAAGCCAAGGGTTCGAGGCTGTCTCCGGGGCCTGGAAATGGACAAGGGAACGGATTCTGCCCTGGAGCCCCCGGAGGGAGCACAGCACCGCCAATGCCTCGATTTTTGGCTGTTGAAACCGGTTTTGGACGTCGGACCTCCGCAACTGTAAGATAATACATGTGTGGTGTTTACGTCACTGGACTTGTGGCAGTTTGTCATAGCGGCAATAGGAGACTAATGCAACGGTTCTGGAAAGAGGGAATTAGTACGGGGCCCATTGTGCAGACCCAGGGAGGGGCAGTCACTGACTGGTCCAGGGATTGGGCTGGCAGGAGGGCAGCACTTGGACTCGAAGCCCAAGGTCAGGGTCTCTGCTTGTTCTTCGTCTGCAGACCCCCTGCCCACCCAGGACAGGGCTGGGGCTGTCCTTGGCCAGTATTCTGCTGGCTGGCTGGTGTCCTCCCTGCTCTTGACCTCCATCCTGCATCCTCCTATGGTACACATCTGTCCTGAGCACATGCGATGTGACAGGCATGCGGCCACCCAGACAGACAGTCCCCGCCCTCGGGGGTGGGGCAGGGGTGCTGACGTTCTGTGCAGGGCTGAGATCGTTCCATGTGCCTGGGTGTGAGTGTGGGCTCTGGAGTCAGATAATAATGGCCTGCATGTAATCAGCACTTATTATTCGCCATGCCCTGTTCTAAGGGCTTTATCAGCCTTATCTCACTAACCCTCTCACAGGCTTCCAAGGCGGGCCCTGTGACAATCCCCACTTTACATATGTGGAAACAGGTGCAGAGAACACCTGTCATCAGCCTGAGGTGGCAGAGCTGAGATGAGGCAGAGCCCAGTCAGCTTCCAGATCAGTATTTCCACCCTCTGCCCTGCCGTCTCCCACAGAGCTCTGGTTCGGACCCCGCGCCCCTGCATATGCACTCCGTGACCCAGGACCTTTCCTTGCCTTATCCGCTCCGGTTCCTCTGTAAAGGGGAACAGTAGACACACCCGATGAAGACTTTGGGAGGGTGAAATGAGATGTCAGGACAGATGCTCAATCAGCGAGCTGCTCTTTATCCCTGTCCCTAAAGGGTGTGGGTCTGTCTGGGGCAGACCGGGGCACCAGGGACCCACGTTGGCCAGTACACTGCTTACCATGACCTCAGATGTGTTCTCTTTCTCTTTCTCATTCTTGCTAATGGTTATACGTGTTTAGTGTAGAAAAGCTGGAAGCACAGAACGTGATGGACTAAAGCACGCTTTAGTTCTGCACTGTGTTTCTGTCCGGCTCTGCAGTATGCAAGTGTACATGCATGTATTTATAAAGCTGTGGTTAGCTGTGCAGTATGCAAGTGTACATGCATGTAGTTATAGAGCTATGGTTAGCTCTGCAGTGTGCAAGTATACATGCATGTATTTATAGAGCTGTGGTTAGCTCTGCAGTGTGCAAGTGTACATGCATGTATTTATAGAGCTGTGGTTAGCTCTGCAGTGTGCAAGTGTACATGCATGTATTTATAGAGCTGTGGTTAGCTCTGCAGTGTGCAAGTGTACATGCATGTATTTATAGAGCTGTAGTTAGCTCTGCAGTATGCAAGTGTACATGCATGTATTTATAGAGCTGTGGTTAGCTCTGCAGTGTGCAAGTGTACATGCATGTATTTATAGAGCTGTGGTTAGCTCTGCAGTGTGCAAGAGTACATGCATGTATTTATAGAGCTGTGGTTTTATTGCACATACTGTTTCATGGCTCACTTTGTGACCTAATTATACAGTGTGAGCACTTTCCCATTGGAACCTGTGTTCTTCTTCAGAACCCCACATGGTTCTTGATGTTATTGCCGGGGGTGCAGTGCCAGTCCACGGTCTGACTGCCGAGCCCCCCGAGATGTCAGGGAGGAAGGCGTGTGCACAGAGCAGAGGCCAGAGGTGGGGTCTGGATCAGCCTCTGGGGCGGTGGGGCCAGGCTCCCGTTTGAGATGGTTCCCCGGGGGCCTTGCTGCTCACTCCCCACGGGGGACTGTGTCAAGGATCCTGCGGGAGGGGCCCCTTTTCAGATTTCCCTGGGGGCTCCTCACTGCTCCTACTTATTCAGTAAGTGGATGTGTGACTGTGTGTGGGGTGGCCCAGGACAAGCAGACTGGGTCCTGGCACCTTCTGTGTGTGTGGGATGGCAGGGCCGCAGCGTGAGGAGGGCCATGCACACAGGGACCCTGTGACTGGGGATAGGAAGTGGCAGACCCTGTGCTAAGTATTTTACATATCTTCTTTACTTACGCCTTAGCAGAGCCCTAAGAGGGAGGTGTTGTTGCCCCATTTCACAGACACGGAAACTGAGGCCTAGAGAGGTGCTCGGTGCTTTCCCTGTGTGATCGCATCGAATCCTCACAGTAGGAAGTAGAATCGATTAATCGCTCTGGTGTACAGCAGCTCCGGACATTCAGGGACGGGGCCTGTGGGTGGAGCCCAGCGGCAGAGCTGTGGTTTCATCCAGGTCTGTTTTCTCTTTACATTCCAAGCCCGTGAGCCCCGGTTCTCAGCCCTGGCTGCAGTTTGGACCCGGCAGGAGCTTGAAAGACACCAGTGCCTGGGCCCCTCTGGACCAATGGGTCAGAACCGCTGGGGTGGGGCCCTGCGTAACTGTGATGGGCAGCTGCTTTGAACCATCTGAGCAGATTATCTTTTTGTTTTTTAGTCCTCACACGAGGATATTTTTCCATTTATCTTCAGATAGAGTGGCAGGGAGAGAGGGAGAGAGAGAGAAACATTGACGTGAGAGAGATACATCGACTGATTGTCTCCGGCACGGCCCCGACCAGGGCCGGGAACGAACCACAACCCGGGTACGTGCCCTTGACTGGAATCGAACCCGCAACTCTTTGGTCCACGGGCCGTCGCTCTAAACACTGAGCCAAACCGGCCAGGGTGGAGAGTTATCTTTACGGTCCCTGTGACTTCAACATGTTATAGCTACTAGGAAGTGGCCAGAGCTGAAAAGCATCCTGGCAGCAGGCTTAATCTGGGCTTAACGCTTCTGCCTTTTTTGTGTGTCCCTTGGGTTTAGGGAGAGTGGACCTGGTGACCGGGGGAATCTCTTGGTGTGGGGGTGATGCTCTGAGCAGCGCGATCCTGGGCGAGTCCTGGGGTCACAGCCTCCGGTGCTGCAGGCTGGGCCTCACCCAGGGCCTTATAAGGCAAGGCTGTTCTGGTCCCTTCTATTTGCCAAAGGTGGAGTTCTTCCCCTTTCACATTAGTCATACCTTGTCCTGGAAAAGGCCCCAGGGATGCCGTATGGGGGGGGGGCCCAGCTGGGAATCCTCAGACCATCTGGGGGTCTTCTCCTTGACCCACCGTGCTCCGTAGGCTCTAGGAAGCGACCCTGTGGAGTTTGTTGTCATTGCGGTTCTCTGAGGACCCGGGGCCTGTACCTGCAGCCGCAGGGGCCGGGGGCATTGCCATGCTCTGCAGTGGGGATTCTTATCTTAACATAGGCAGGGGAGGACATCGGTCATCACTGAGCATCCATTGTGGGCCAGGGCTGATGGAATGGGGCGACCAGGACAGAGTGAGTCCTTGCTGTCACAGGGCACGTCACTCCCCTCTGGTCCCTGGCTTGCTCCTGGAGAGAGGAGGTGGGCCCAGAAAGTGCTCTGAGCTCCGTGGCGGCCTTCTGGTGTCCTCGCCCCACGTCTGGTCATGAACACTGTCGTTGGGAGCCTGGGAGATGTCCTTGTCCGTCTCCCGCCTCCTGTGTTGCGTCGAGCTTCTCCTTCTCAGTTCCTCTCCCTGGGCTCGGCTCCTTTCCTTGATACCCCGTGGCAGGGGCCTCGCCTGTGAGACTGCTGTCCTCATAGTGGCTGGCCTTTCTCCACGTGCAAGCTGAGAGGCATTAGGAGAGCAGGAAGTTCAGATAAGGGTGAGCTAATTGGCCTCTTATTGCTCTTTATGGCTCTTTTATTATCTAGGAGTCCCCAGAAGGAGTGTTTGCTTACAGGGAGAGTTAGACTTCCCAGCCAGGCAGCAGCTGGGCGAGGCTGCCCCCTGGGTGGGTGCAGGGGGCGTCCGTGGCTGGGCAGGAAGGGGCAAGGAGGGAGGAGGCACCCCAGCCTCATTTCTGGCCGCACTCTCTTCCTCCCTCGACTGGGAGGCCCTTTCCTCCGCGGCTGCCCTGGAACTCAAGGCTGGGGCGGCGGGGCTGATGTCAGCAAGGTTTGTGGGCAGACCGCAGCTCTGCCCCTTGCTGGCCAGGTGACTTGGGGCTAGGGACTTGCTTATTCTGAACCTCACTTTCCTCATCTGTGAAATGGTCATACGAAAACATGCACTTGTCCTGAAGCATTTAACATCCCGAGGGCACAGAGAACATCCCAGCCAAGTACAGGGCGGGTGGGGGTGGTCTCCAGCAAGCCCAGGAAGCCCTGTCCACTCCCAGGCACCAGCCTCTCCCCCCCCCCAGTCTCCCGGCCTCTCTGCTTGCCTCAGCCATGGAAGCAGTGGGGGTGGGCACACAGGGGACTTCTCAGGGCTGGGGGATCCCCCACTCCTCAGCCCTGCAGCCAGGACCAGCACTTGGGCTGGCTGCTCGGTGAAAATGAGCCCAGACTAGCTTCTCCAATAGAGCAGGTGGCTTAGATCTGCGTTGTCTTGTAGGGTGGCCACAAGCCACATGTGGCTATCTTCAATTAGTTCAAATGAAAAGTTAAGTTCACCGTGTTTTGGTGCAACCAAGAGGCTCATATTTTTGTATGTCATAAAGTATTTCCAGAGCCCTTCTAAAACTGATCTCACCCCAAAATACCCACCTACCCCCGCGCCCCCTTGATGCCACCTTCGAGGTTCACCCGGGGCCTTCGGGGTTCACTCAGACGTTCTCCGGTTGAACTGCACTGCAGCCTAGGAGCTGGTGCTGCGAGTCGTGTCCAGTGTTCGTGTTGTAGCAGCTTTGCCACAGACGTTTTTGCCGCCTAACTAGTTGGCCGTAAGGCAATTTTGTCATAAAAGAGATAAAATCATGACACATAAAAGAGGGGCATTAAACACGAATAACAGAATCCAAAAGGTTACTGTGAAATACAGAATATTTGAATGCGTTTAAAATGTGTTTAGATTTATGGCAGTCCTGCGCAAATAACTGCTTTTATTTTGTGGATTGTACCCAAACACTTGTCTTCGTTCTATGGGAAATGTGGGTTCATCTTTGCACCCTTAAAGAGAGCCCGTGGCCTCTCTTCCTCCTCCCAGTGTGGTATGTTTCAAAATAAGCAGCCAAGTCTGGCCGGTGTGGCTCAGTGGTTGAGCGTCGACCCATGCACCAAGAAGTCGTGGTTCGATCCCCGGTCAGGGCACATGCCCAGGTTGTGGGCCACATCCCAAGTGGGGGGCATGCAGGAGGCGGCCAGTCGAGGTTCTGTCTCATCGATGTTTCTCTCTCTCTCCCTCTCCCTTCCTTTCTCTCTAAAAAACAAAAACAAAAACAAAAACAAAAACAAAATAAGCAGCCAACTCTAGGGCAGATTGTTGTCATCTGGAAGAAATGCTGACTGTTTTAAGACCACCCTGTATAACTGTTTTCTCCACCAGTTGGTCAGCGGAGCAGTGAAGCTAGACTGATGACCAGACAGACAACGCAAAAACAACAAACCAAACCGATTTTATCTTTTTTATAGTAATATTGCCTGATGGCCAATTCGTTAGGCAGTGAAAATGTTCGTGGTGAAATATCTGCCACCAAAGTACCTAGAACCGTGACGATTTCTTTTGGATGAAGACTTGAACTTGTGTTTCTGACTCTATGCTGAGCGCGCGCTCTACCGATAGCTAGCAAGGTTCAGTGACTTTACATCACAGCAAGTCTGTGATGTCAGTGAATATGTACTTATTTATTTTTTCTTAATTTATTTTTCTTTATTGATTTTAGAAAAAGAGGAAGGGAGAGAGAGAGATAGAAGCATCGATGAGAGAGAACATCGATTGGCCGCCTCCTGCATGCCCCCACTGGGGATCAGGCCCACAACCTGGGCATGTGCCCTGACCCGGAATCGAACCAGCGACCTCTTGATGCATGGGTCGGGTTGAAAGAGCACAAACTTTGCAGGCAGAGAGCCTGGGCTTTTGATCCCAGCTCCCTCTGCTGCTGCACTGAGTGACGCTGGGTAAGTCACTAAGTCTCTGTGAGCCTCAGTTTCCCCATCTGTAGCACAAGGATGACGAGCACCGACTTCATATGCCCGCTTGTGAAATGCAATGTGCAGACAGGAGCGGGCGAAAGTAGGCTCACATTTGTGAGTACGTGAAACACAGAGTGTATTCTGGGGTTATTATTTATTTGTATTACAACTATAAACTACTTCTGCCCGCCCCGTAGAGCAAAGCAGAGCAAGCAGCCCCTCACAGGTGCATCGTAATGGTCGCCGATGGTCACCGTTCATGTATCAAAGTAAACTTGCAACCAGACTCGGTCAGACTCTCACGCGGACCCCGGCTGGAATGGTCTGGTTCTGTCTGGGTGTTTCGGAGCGACTGGGCCCCGCACCTTCACGATGTCTCTTGTTGTAGCAGGTGGGGGCTCAGGGAAGCAGCTGGTAGGGATGGGGGCTCCGGTGGCTCCCTTCGTCCCAGCACCCGCCACGGTGCTGACCAGCCCGTCCCCTCTTGGCATTTACTTCCGGTTGGTGGCAAGCCTTACCCCAGGACTGTGTCCCTCACCCCACGGCTGACCTCTGGCAGTGAGGTTTGAGCTGAGACTAGCTTCTGCAGGAGGTGACTAAGACCTGCGTCGTCCTATGCAGTGGCCGCTGGCCACACGTAGCTGTTGAAGATAAAATTCACATTGGTTCCACCAGCCACATCCCAAGTGCTCAGTGGCCACGTGAGGCCCACGGGACAGCACAGCCAGACCATTTCCATGACCACAGCTGTCCGCGCTCTGTTACCTGAGATGCCGTCGTAAGAGCCCGGCTTTGGGGCCAGGCAGGCGGGCTCCGCGGTCTGGCTCTGCCCGTCCTGGGCATCATGATCTCAGGCCGGTTCCTCTGCCTGCTCCCTGCAGAGCTGGGAGGGGACGGCGAAAGGCCCACCCACACGGGGTGTTGCTCCTTCTCCTCCTTCTCCCCACACTGTCCCGGTCTTCATCTCCCCCCTGTCCTCCCCTAAGGGCTGAGGGCTAAGAGCTTGGGTACCCCAAGTTCAAGTCCATTCTTGGCCACGTGGTTGTTGGACAGTGGGAGGCCTCTCCCTTCTGGATTGACAGGTGCAGCCTTTGTTTTTTTGAGCGTGGGCTTTCAAAAAAAATAAACAAAAAACTTTCACCGAACCAGCCCCAGTGTTACAGGAAAGCTGTCGTGGTAGCAGAGTTCCGCATCCCCTCAGCCTGTTCTCTGTCCTTCACATCTCACGTGACCGCGGGGCCTTTGTCAAAGCTACGGAACCATACGCCAAACTCCAGAACTCTGGAACTCATCCGAATTCTGCCCCTTTCTCTACTCACGTCCTCTTCCTGTTCCAGGATCCCAGGTGGCGAGTAGTTGTCACCTGGCCTGCTCCGGTCTGTGACAGTCTCAGTCTCTCTCGATGTGCATGGTCTTGCCAGCGTCGGGGAGTAGTGGGCAGGTATCGTGGAGCATGTCCCCCAGTCAGGGTTTGTCTGCGTTTTTCTCGTGACTGGACTGGGGTCATAGGTTTGGGGAAGAAAACCGCAAGGCAGGCGCCCTGTCTCGTCACAGCAGGTCAGAGGTACACAATGTCCGAGCGACGTCCCTGGAGATGGTCAGGTGCTCACGTGGTTCGGGCGGGGTCTGCCGTTGGCCCGTGTCCTGTCGCGTGTCCGCTCCTGGGAGGCGGTGTCGGGTCCAGCCCGTCCTCGGCTGTGTGGGGGTTCAGCTCTGCCTCTCACGCGTGGTTTTGTCAACCTGTACAAGTCCTCGTTTCTCCCAGGAGGCCGGTCCCCAACCCTGGCCTCCACTCCATGTGGGAGAACAGCAGGGAGAGGGGGTTCCACCGAGCCGGCACGGAGGGAGGATGGGTACCTCTGCCCGGGAGCACCTGGTCCTTACTGCTGGGATGCCGTGATCTCTATGCACTTAAAGCAGCAGGGCGGCCTGTGGCGCCCTCTAAAGACCAGGAAGGGGCTTGTCCGGAGCCCCAATGGATGGCCTTGGGGCGGGGGCTCCTGTCCTCAGCCTGCCTGCCTGTCACTGCCTGGCTGTTCCGGTGAGGGGCTGCCGGGGGCTCTCTCTGTCTCTCCTGCCATCAGAAGTTCTGCCCCCGCCCCACTGGCTCACTGGCACTGTCTCGGCCCACAGGGTGCCAGCTGTGGTGAGCAATGGCGATGCCGTGGACACAGCTTTGTCCGGGGTCCGGCGCTCCAGCTGGAAGCGGAAGAGCTCCCGTCGAAGTAAGTCCCGCGCTCCCCCCAACTCTCAGCCCCAGGGGGTCGGTGCCAGGATAACCTTACCCTAAGCGGGAGAGCTGACACGGGCCGTGTGAGCTGAGGGTCTTCCTCACTGGCTGGGCTGCCGTGGGCTGGGTGGCGGTTCTGAGGTGGACCGGCCTCTGCCCACACTTGACAGTTGCCCGTTTGCCCCACGCCACGGTCCAGAGTGGACCACACATTCAGCCATTCACCGCTTCCTCAAATACTCCCAAAGCCATTGGTGGGTGTACCCCCGTGACCAAGACGAGATTCCTCTGGGAGCAGAGCCAGGCACACCGCGGGCAGCTGCCACGCCGAGGCAGGTGTCTGAGTGGGGACAACCCGAGTCCTGAAGGCGGAGAGCCAGGGAGCCGGGGTCAGGGGAAGAGTGTCCGGCAGCGTGTGCAGGAGCCCGAGGGCGAGGGGACACCTGGCACTGGGAGCAGTAAGCCTTGGTGTGCCGGACGGTTGCATCGAAGGGGCGACGGGGGTGAGGTGAGGCTGCCATCTCCCCAGCTCCTCCTGGGCCTCAGGGACCATCCTTTCTCGAGGTGTCTGGGAGTCAGGAGAGGCTGGTGACGCAGCCACATTTGCATTTCGGTCCAGTCACTGCGGGGTTGGGGCGTAGCTATGGGACAGGAGCCATGGGTGGGTGGGCTGGAGCGCAATGAGGGGGCTGGCCGGAGAGCGAGGCTGATGGCCGGAGCTAGGAACCTGGACAGAGGGGGCGGGTCTGAAGCCACTGGAGGCAGAGGCCAAGGGCGGAGGAAGAGGGGATCGAGGACGAGGCTCTGACAGGGCCCTGGGGCCCTGGGACCGAGTCCGTCAGGTCCCATGTCTTCCTGGAGGACTGTGGGGCGAGGACAGGCTCCCATCACGGCCGGGGACTGGCTTTCGAAACCCTTGATCTGCAGGGCCCTATGCCCCTGAAGAGGGCAGAGAGTGGGCACACGGCTTCTGGGAGAGGCCTCATTCAAGTTCGCGTCGAGGGGGCTGCGCCCGTGGGTGGGTGTCCGCCCTGCCCTGCTCATAGACCCCCCAGGAAAATGTTCCTGGAGGCATGTGCTCATGTGCTAAATTTTTCACCAATGATTCTGCTGGCTAGGTTTTGGGGGGACTCTTCTTTTTTTTTTTTTTTTTTTATCCTCACCCGAGGACATTTCTGCATTCATCTTCAGATAGAGCGGGAGGGAGACAGGGAGGAAGAGAGAGAGAGAGAAACATCGATGTGAGAGAGACACATTGAGTGGCTGCCACCCACACGACCCCAACCGGGGCCGGGGACAAACCGCAACCGAGGTACGTGCCCTTAGTGGTAACTGAACCCGGGACTCTTCAGTCCGTGGGCCAATGCTCTAACTGCTGAGCCAAGCTGGCCAGGGCGGGGGGACTCTTCTTAACCCCTCTTCCAGTCCACCCCCTCCCCCTATTTCCACTACTCACTAGCACTGGTTGGCCCTCCCCCGCCTCTGGGTGGGAGGTGGCTCCTTCTGGGGTAGTGCTGGGGGCTTGGGCCACTGAGCCTGTGGCTCGGGTGCTGGGTCTGTGCTCCCCGCGGGCCCTCAGCAGCTGTCCGTCAGCCAGAGGGGCAGGCCTGTGGGTGGCAGGGAGGCAGGTGGGATCTGCCCGTCCCTGGGAGGGTGCCTTGCAGGGGCTGGGGTGGAGAGAGGGGCCAGAACCAGCGTCCTCTGAGAGCGGCGGGGCAGGGGCTCCCCAGGGCCTGCTGCCTGACGCTGGCGGAGGGAGCTGCCAGCTGGTGCAGCCTGATGTCAGTCTGGCAGCCGCCTCTGCCGGCCGCCGTGGCCTTATCCCTGCTCCGTTCCTCTCCCCTTCACTCCCAGTTGACCGGTTCACTTTCCCTGCCCTGGACGAAGATGTGATTTACGACGACGTCCCGTGTGAGAGCCTGGATGCCCATCTGCCCGGTAGGGCCTCGTTCACGCCTGTCTGGGGGTGCGGTGGGAGGGGCTGGGGCTGGGGAGGGTGTTCTCCTTCCATTTCCTCCCCTCCTCCCCCAGCCCACTGCTCTTCTTCCTGCTTTTACAAACTGCTGCGGTCATCCAGGGAGAGTCTGGAGATGGCCGAGGGCGGGGCCGGGCGGGCCAGGGGTTAGGGGACGCTCTGGCTGAGGGGCCCGGGCCAGGCCTTCCACCTCTCCAAGCCTCAGTTCCTCCCTCAGGAAGATGGGGTGGTAGTCTGGGCTTCCCAGGCCTGCAGGGGAGGTGACAGCTTCTTAAAGCCGAGCGGTGAGGCAGAGAGTGCTGCAAAGCCCGTGCCCTGCTCTGGGGGAGCTCAGCGGGCTGGAAGGCAGGGAGATGTGGCCTCAGAGGGGACACAGGGTGGAGGGGGGTGAGTCCTGCTGGAGCTGGGCAAACTTACTCACCCGGGGGAGGGCTGTTTATTATCACCATCTTTGCTGGAACTCATGAGGCCAGCAACTCGCGTGTTTGTCTCCTGTTGCTTTGAAACTTTGATCTGGGGTATATTACGTCCTCATTCTACAAAGAAATTGCAGAGGCAGGGCTGGGATTTGAACCTGGGTCATTCTGACTCCAAGTCTAGTGCTCTGTCCCCTACCCCAGGGGGCTTGGGCAGCATCTAGCACAAGTGCTCCCACTGTTCAGTCAACCTCATGAGGTCGGCAGGGCTGGGCGCATGGCTCCCAGTTGACAGTCACATCAGAGAGGTTAAGCCACAAGCCCCAGATCACACAGCCAGGATTTTATGGACATCTGCCTGGCTCTGCTTTTTTCTACTACACTATTCTGCCTGCTTTCAGGGGCTCCCCATGTCGGGGAAACACCCCCCCTGCTTTTGAGGAGCCCTGGTCTGATAGGGGCAGCCTTCACCATCCTGGGGCTGTGTACAGTCCAATGGGAGAGACACACAGACGTGACAGACCCAAGGGCCCCCAGAGCCACACTCCTAACTCCTGTTCCAGCAACGAGGACAAATGGGCTAACCACAGGTGCCTCCCTTTGCAAGCCCAGGAGGCGCAGAACATCCCTGTGTGTAGCTCATCCGAATCCCGGAGAGGCAGGGAAAGGGTGTCTTGTGTGGGGAGGCATCACAGGTCCCAACCCAGGAGACCTGAGTGGCCTTAGGCCATTGTTTAGCCTCTTTGGGCTGTTTTCCCACCTGAATTAAACCAAGCAACTAATTCCTTGGTCCCTAGTGTGCCCTGTGTCCTCGGGGTATGGGGAAATGGCATGCTCCCGCCATCCCTAGTTTCCCCCAAGGGGGTTAAGAGGTAGGTGTCAGGACCTCCCTTTGTGTTCCAGCTCTGAGCCTGCAGACTGAGGACCACCCACCCCAAGGCCCCCCACCTGCAGGGCTGTGGGAGGACTGAGTGAGCCGAGGCTGTGGCCCACCCCCAGCAGGTCTGCTGCAGGGCCGCTGCCGCTGTTGGTATGAATCATACCTGTCTGCACGGACCTGCGTGGACTGATGTGGGCTCAGCGGGCACTGGGAGAGGAGGTTGGCAGCCGAGGCGCAGGCCACGCATGCCAGTGGGCGCTCACAGCCCTGGGTTCCAGTCTCGGCTCTGCCGTGGATTAGGGCCCAGGGATCTGTGCCTTTGGGCCCTGGTTCCGTCACATCAAATCAGATTGTCATCCTGACCTCACAGGACTTTGGGGAGGGTCCCACAGAGAACTCCTAATCTCTCTGGGCCTCAGTCGATGCATCTGTAAAATTGGGCAGTAAAGCTACACCCCTGGGTTGTTGTGAGAATGCCGGCAGACAGCTGAGCGTGGAGCCCTGAGCGGGTGCGGGAAGTGCTTTGGACCGGGGCCGTGATCTGGAGCACCCGTAACGCCTGGGGCCCCAAGAAGCGCAGATCCAGGCCCAGGATCGCTTGAGGCCCCCGAAGGCTGAGGATGTGACACAGGCTCAGGGATCTGGTGACGCCGTGTCCACGGGAGAGAGTATTTCTAGACGAGCCCAGGGCGGTCGTCAGGATGATGGGGCTGCGGTGGAAAGCCACGTGGTGAACGGAGGGAGCTTGGCCTAGGTGTCTGCAGCCCCCTCCCCATTCACTGCCTGACCTTGGGCAAGTCACGTTCCTTCTCCGGGTCCCCGTTTTCTCA
The DNA here is from genome assembly GCA_030848825.1 of Tadarida brasiliensis. Lineage (NCBI taxonomy): Eukaryota > Metazoa > Chordata > Mammalia > Chiroptera > Molossidae > Tadarida > Tadarida brasiliensis. The sequence goes on from CM061264.1 coordinate 11,636,051, forward strand.
TCTGTCTAATAGGAGGGGTGATCATTTGCACCCGGCTGACCCCGCAGGGCTTCCGGGAGAATCCACCGAGAGACAGACGTGGCATGTCGATATGGGCGGGTTGGGGGCTGGTGGCCCTTGGAAGCATGGGGAGGGACACATGTGACATGCCACCGTGGTTCTTCCTCAGGCCAGCCCCAAGAATTGTGGGGCCTCCACTGCAGTAACAGGACAATCAACCCAGCCTGGTAAAGGTCACAGCCTAGTCACCAGCTGCTCCACTCCCTGGAGACATTAGTCACTATTATCTTTTGCTTAAAAATAACCTCACGCTCCCTCCTGATCCTGGAGCCCGAGTTTCCAGCCAAGCCCCAGTGCGTCCATTTTGTTCTTTGGCTGACACTCTTCCAGACCCCCCTGCTCCCAGCTTTCCTGTGGGCACAGGCCAGGGCTCGAGGTCGGTGTGATGACACTGAGCCCACCCAGAGCTCCCGTGAGTAAGGAACATATTTACCCCACCTTTCGGCTGGTCGTTATCATCCCAGTTTTGCAGAGAGGTCTCCGAAAACCGACGCTCCCCATTCCCGGCACGTGGTTTCCTAGCAGATTTGAGAACCCTTCCCAATGCCATGTTTTTCTGTGTTGACAACAGCATTTTCATCTGTGTGCATTTTGGGGAGCCTGGCCTCCCATTTGTGAGGTTTGCAGTTCAGTCCTGTAGGGGAGAGACCCAGAAGTAAAGCCCCGAGGGGTGAAGGTGAAGCCCAAGATCTCCCAGTGGGGTCTGGGGCTGGGCTGGGGCCCCGTGTTCCAAGTCCCAGGACAGTGACTTCCCACCTCAGCTTGGGAGCAGCTTCTCACACCCGACTTGACAGCCCCCAAGAGTGCTCCGGCCCTGGTCACACCTGTCCCTCCAGGCTAGTGGACTCTCTGGTCTTTGTCCCCAAGTTTTCTGTTCAAGACATTTCTTGTGGGGCCTTAGAAGTAAAGGGACCGCTCTTGGACATTGGACCAGCTGCGCCCCCTACTGGACCATCCTGGACCCATGTAGGAAACTCAGGTTTGGGGTGAATGAGCCTGACTCATTTAATGCTGGACCATGTCCCTTTTCCCCCCCGGGTGCTGTGGCCCGAGTCAGGACTTGGTCCCAGATCTTGTCTTTTCTACTAAAAAACGCCGAGGAGGCCCAGGATGAGTGCTCAGACCCCAGGAGAGTGATGCTGACCACGGGGGGATAGGATCGAGCCTGTCATGTGCCCGACACATTTCTTGTGCTTTTTCACACTTTCTCGAGTCCTCCTCACTCTATCCCGTGATTGTTGTGCTGTCGTCACCTGTGTTTTCTGGACAAGGAAGCGGAGGTGGAGCTCCAGGGCCAAACCACCCGCCCCCCCGCCCCCCACCTGTGCCCCTGGGCTCTGGGGTCTGGTGGGCTCGGCCTCGGCTCACCAGCCCTGTCCCCGGCCCGCAGGGGCGGAGCGGAGCCTGCTGTACGAGGATGTGCGCCGGGACGGCGCGCCCAGGGAGGCGGAGGAGCTAGGCTGGAGCTCCAGCGAGTTTGAGAGCTACAGCGAAGACTCAGGGGAAGAGGCCAAGCCGGAGGCAGAGCCCGCCAAGCACCGCGTGTCCTTCCAGCCCAAGGTGAGGTGGCGGCCCCGAGAGCCCCTCAGGGAGGGGGTGCCGCAGGTGGTGAGAGCCAGGCCTGAGGCTTGGACCTAACAGTGACTCCCAGGGACGGCTGAGAGAGGGAGTGGCCCAGGTGCCCTGAAACAGCAGGTGACCTCCGGGCATGGGCGTGGTTCACACCTGGCACAGGTGCTCCCCCACCCACATCTGTGGCAGAGCCCGGCACTGATCATGGTGCTCGTGGGCTCGGATCTGCTTTCAGAACCCACTCAGCACAGTGCTCCGGGCAGCCCACCTGATTAGAGCTGGCACTTGGACCAAATCCATTTGCTCCTCCTGCCCTGAGTCGGTCTGTGTTCTCAGACCGGTCCGAGACCCACGCAGTCCTCTGCCTGGGGACGTGGACACGTGGGGGCCGTGTGGCTGAGACGGGGCTGCCGGAGGGCTTCTTCCCACGGCCGGTCAACACGCCATCGAGGGGTGGTTTCTTCTGGTGTCCCCTGGAACAGGGTTCCCGTGCTGATTTCAAGGAAGCGCCCCCGGCCGTGAGGACGGGCTGTTGGGCTCCTCCTTCCTGGGACAGACTCGCTTCTCCATTGGTTCTGTAGAAGCCTCCAGGAGGCAGAGTCTGTCCACGCTGAGATGTGGGATTTACTGGGAGCAGCTTCATGCAGGGTGGCCCCGACTGACCAGAGGCGGCTGGGTCCCTCTCAGGCTCCTTTTGAAAAGACGCGGACAGGCAGGCGAGCTCAACCTGGTGCCAGGGCAGGGGTCCCAGGCCTGGGCTGGGATTATGGGGGCTCCCAGGTCGTTCCTAGTGCCTCCTGTCTAAGTTTGGGGATCTCTCCTGGGAGAGGAGTGCCAGAGTCTTCAGACAGACTTTCCTCAGTTCAAGAAGGGCCCCCCAGGTCCTCGGGAAGCCCGGGCGCTGAGCAGGTGTCTCCTGAACCCTGGTCTTCTCGTGGCTGGGCCTCCACGACCACGAAAGATGACCCTGATATCTCGCTAGCAAAAAGGACAGGCATCTATGACCCCTACTGTGTGCTCAGTCCACGTCTTAGGGTGTGGGCCAGGGTACACGGGAACAGGAGACCCACGCACGCTCGGGGAACCTCTGCGGTCTAGGAGGAGATGCCGACTAGGAAACAGTTTGTTAAAAGTGAAGACAGAGTACCTTTCTGTAAACACGAGCCCTGTCCCTGTGGCCGCCTGACCGACACGGGTGGGTGTGATGGGGCTGGTCAGAGGAGAGAGGAGCTGGGAGCTGGGGTGCAGAAGCCAGAGGAGAGGGGAAGGTGCCTTGGGCCGTAACCATGGTCCAGGCGAAAGCCCGGGATCAGGCCGTCCCTGCGTCTGTCCTCAGAAGGGGCAGCGTGCACTGCTTCAGGAGAGAGAGGGCTTTTAGCCATGAAGCCACCACGTCCCCTTGTCAGCCTCTCTGTAGGAGGGCAGGGCGGTCCGTCTCAGCCCTGATCTGGGCCGTGCACAGGTGGACTCGATGCCTGGGCCAGCCCTTGTGCTCAGCCTCTGGCTGTCCCTCCTTGCCCCCACAGCCACCTCCCCAGCCCCTGCCTTCTTGCTGGGGACTGGGAGGGAAACGCAAGCACCTCTCGGAGGGCAGGCTTGGGGACGCTGAACTGGGGCTCTCAGACTTGCATGGGCATCAGATCATGTGGTAGCTGGTTGAAATGCCAGGGCCTTGCCCCGCTCAGGGACTCTGGGTTAGGGTTTGGGTGTGGCAGGGCAATCTGTCTTTTAACCAGTGCTCTGCCCCCAGGGGGTGCCAGGGACCCATGGAGCACCGTGAGGATGCTGGGCTGGCCCTCTCCAGGGCCTGGCGCCCCCCCCCCCGGGGGGGGGTGTCTCTGTCTGCTGCCAGGAGCTCAAGTCCCTCAACCCTGAGGCTGGAGCTTTGGACTTTTCCTCAGCAGACAAACAATGTGGCTGAGTTCTTGGAATTTCTAACCACGAGGACTTTCTCTCTGGCCGTGGGCCAAGGCCCTCCTGCTCCCTGAACGGCAGGATCCCAGGAGGACGGGGGCTTGTGGAGGAACCCTTTCTCTGGCACCCACCTATACCCAGGAACCCCCCGAGCCCTGCGTGCGGTGCTCCGCCCTCCTGAGCTGCTTGGGACCTACCTGCTCCCGTGCCTGGCACTGCAGGGGCTGCATGTTCTGGGGCCGCCGCTGCTTGGCCCTGCGCTGTGTGGCTGTGGCACTCCGGGCAGCAGAGATCTGGGGAGGTGTCCTGTCCTGTCCTTGGAGACTGAGCGGAGGCCTGGCACCCTGCCCAGCTGCCAGAGTGGAGTTCCTCCTTCAGATGTCTCGAGGGGCCTGCTCTTGGCGGGTGGATTTTTGCCAAAGAAAGTGATGGAGGGGTCTGCAGAGGGACCTCCTTGGAAGCAGCCGGCCCAGAAGTAAGCAGGAGCCCGGTCCTCTTATGCTAATAAGTACCTGCTCGTTGCCACCCATGGTCAGTGGCAGTTATTATTATTATTATTTTTGCAGCTGTGGAAGGGGCTGCATCGATCTTTTCCACTTTCTGATGCTGACCTTCATCAAGGGCACTGTGTCCAGTTGGTCAGGGGATGGGGTGCGCTGACCTCAGCCTTGTTCACGCCCCTGCTCTGATCCGGGCAGTTCCACACGTGACTTCCGGTCCCGGGTCTCCTGACCCTCAGAGAGGCAGGGGGCATCCGATGGCCCGCGTGGGCTCTGCGGTGTTACTGTGTTAATCTTATTAACAGATGGAACAGGGCTCAGTCCGGAGTCCAAACTCCCAGGTTCTGGGGAGTCGGAGTAACTCTCAGAAGGATCCCTGGTCTGTTACTTCTTTGTATGTCAGCCATGAACCTCTGCCTGGTGTGAAACAGATCACAAAGCAGTCTCACGTATTTCCCCAGTACCCTAGAGTGGTTGGTATTACTGGCATTAAGAATCTCATTTTGTTCATGACGGAACCTAAGTCACCAAAGCTCAGAGAGGTCAGATGAGGTGGTCAGGGTCACACAGCCAGTAAGTGGTAGAGCCACAACCCATCACATAAGAGGTGAAAGAAAATACCTCATCCATTCGTCCATCCATCCATCCGTCCATCCATCCGTCCGTCCATCCATCCCACCAACCATCCATCCAACTATTCAGCAGATACTGAGCACTTATTTGAATGAGATAGTATGATGGTAGCTTCAGTGTTTTGAGTCCTCACTAAGCTCTGGCTGTACATGTGGGGTCCATTTAATCTGCTCAGCCACTCTACGCAATAGTTGTTACGATGGCCAGTTGGCCAGCGGGCAAGCTGGGACTCAGGTGAAGACCCTTTCCAGCCAGTCGGTGGGGCGTGGTGATTTGAACGCGGGCTTGCCTGCCTCCAGAGCTCAGACTCTAGATCGCTTTGCTTGTCTACTTCTCTGGAAGACGTACTCATCTTGGTCTTCTGTATGCTTTACCAAATACCACTGTTGCTTATGCGCTTCATGCACCTGAATGTCTATCTGTTCATCTGTCCGTCCATCCTTCTTCCCAGATAGTATGTACGCCAGTCACCCATCCATCCTTACATCCAGTTGTCCTCCCTTCCTTCCTCCCTTCCTCCCTCCCTCCCTCTCCTTACCACCCCTTCCTTCCTTCCTTCCTTCCTTCCTTCCTTCCTTCCTTCCTTCCTTCCTTCCTTCCTCCCTCCCTCCCTCCCTCCCTCCCTCCCTCCCCCTCCCTCCCTCTCCTTACCACCCCTTCCTCCAGGGGTGTGCTAGAGCCAGCTCATCCTAGCTCACAGGAACCCAAGAACCACTGTGTGCATCTCTTCCCAGCTCCACATTCAGTGATGTCAGGCTGGTAGCTTGGAATTGGTTAGGTGGGAGCAGTTACACCATGGCAATGCTACGAAGCAGAGCTCTCTGTCCTGGAGAACCGGCTGTTAAATAAGTATCTGCACAGCGCTGTCATCCACCAGTCCATTTACCCGTTTATTTTTTTATCCATCTTACTGTCTGTTCATTCCTCCATCCATTTGCCCTGCTATACAGCCACCTAACTAAATTTGTCCATTTCTCTCTCTCTCCATCCATCCATCATCCATCCAGCCATCCATCTGCCTGTCCACCTGTCTGTTTTCCACCCATCTGTCCAACCATCCCTCCATCCATTCACCCATCTCCCTGTGCATTTCCTGCTCATCCATCTATCCCCTTGCCCATCCATTCACCCATCTCCCTGTGCATTTCCCGCTCATCCATCTATCCCCTTGCCCATCCATTCCGCACATGCATCACCTGCCCTCCTTCCATCTCACAAAGTTGCCAGGAACCTCTCATGTCCCAAGCCCCCGGGACGGGGAGGTGACAAAGACATAGTCCTTGTCCTGCCAGCATTGTCCCCCTTCCTGAGAGGGGCCTGGGCGGTTCCCCTCCCACTTCCCCCCAGCAGTGGGGTCCCCAGCTTCCTGATGTGTGGGGGTAGGGTGATGCCGGAGCCAATCCTGGCAGGAGCCTGGCTGCACTGCTGCTCGGGCCCTGGTCATCCCCGGGTCCCAAATCCCGCCTGCCCCGAGGTGTCCGTCCGCCACCTTACCTGAGTCTCCTTTCTCCTCTGTTGTCCCTGTTTTGTCTCCTCCCTGTCCTGCCTGCTCCTCTCCTTCTGCCTGGCCGCTTGGGGGCTGCAGCTTTCTCCAGACCTGACTAGGCTAAAGGAGAGATACGCCAGGACTAAGAGAGACATCTTGGCTTTAAGAGTTGGGGGGAGAGACATGCAGGAGCTGAAGCACAAGTACGATTGGAAGGTATTGTCTGTCTGTCCCTCCCAAGTCCCGGGGCCGCAGAGGGTGGGCCGAGTCCTGGGCTGCCCCCGAGACCCACAGCTGGCCCTGTCTCGCATCTGTGCTGGAGCTGGCCGATGCCTGAGTGGGCTTGCTTCCTTCCCTGTTCTCCCCTCTTTTTCTCCCCACCCTCGGGTGAAACTCTAATCCCTACAGGAATTCCTGGGTGGGTTTTCAAACTCAGGGCCCTCGGCATCACCTGGGGTAAACCTGCAGGTTCCTGAGCCCCACCCCCAGAGATGTGGGTTCTGCAGGTCTGGACCAAGACTCTGGAGCCTGCGTATTTAATAACTATGGTAGATGGGTTTGGGTGACACTTTGAAAAATGTGTGGGTGATATTGGACACCCCCCCCCGCCCCCACCGGCTGTTCAGAGAGATTCAGGTACCTTCTCAGATGGGACGCAGACTTCTGGAATGATGCTGGCAGCAGTAGCTTTCATTAATTGAGCACCTACTATGTTCTATGGGCTTTGCAGGCCTGTAGGCCCGGGTTGGCATCCCTGTCCCACCACTTCCTCTCTGTGTGACCCTGGGCAGGTCTCTTGATCTCTCTGACCTTGGTTTCCTTGCCTGAGAAATGGGGGCGCTCACAGTGCCAGCCCCTAGGGCGGATGGAAGGGTTAGATGAGCTCAGATCTGTGAGGTGCTCCGTGCTGCCCTTGGTGCCGCCCGAGAGCTCAGTGGATGGTGGCATCGCCACGTGCATGCTTGCCGGGTCTGTCCCCAGGGCACCGCGGTCAGCAGCGGAGCTGGGTCAAACCTGGGTTCGTGCAGGTCAGAGCCTGCCCCTTCTCCAAGTGGTACTGCCCTTTCCATCAGAACCCGAGGCCTCCCCAGGAAGAGGAGCGAAGGGGCACTCTACAGTTTGCAGGGCCCCGAGAGGCCTGGGCCCGGGGTCGGGCAGGTGTAACTTCTCCAGAAGCCGAGGCCCAGACGGGGCAGGGAGCACAAGAGTCCAAGCCCGGGGTGCTCTTCCTGGCCTTGGCCTCTGCACGGTGAAGATGGGTGGGGGTGGCGGGTTAACTCAGGGACACCTTTGGGGTGTGCACCTGTTCTTTTTTTTTTTTGCCCAGGGAAATGCCAGCAGGAGAGCTTCAGGTGGTTCCCCTAAAGACTACTTGGGGGTTCCTAGGGCAGCCACCCCCCCCCCATGGCTCTCTGCCAGGACGGGAATTGGGCTCTAGGACAGAGGTTTCCCATCTGGGTGTGTGTGACCCCCTCAGAAGAGGATGAGCATCTTGGTGCAGTTTGGGGGTCGACATCTGTCCTTCTTGTTAGTTCTCAAAAGTGTTTATGACCCTCCCCGCCCAAAAGGCCAGGAATTGCTATTCTAGAATTGTCCACACAGATGCCGGGAGGGGCCGGGGACTTCCCTTTCCCGCTGTCAGTGGTTTCTAGGAAGTTGGCCTTGTTCCTGAAAAGCCACCACCCTGCCCCCCGCCTCAGCACCTGGTGGGCTTTCAGCCCCCCCCCCCCCGGCCCCCTTGACACACCCTGACCCTTATGCTGGGGACCCAGGGGGCGTTTGGAGGAAGGAGATAGTGAGAGCCGAGACCAGGGACCCCCCAGATGAGTGCTCCCCACCTTTAGCAGAGAGCTTCAGGAAGGAGAGGGCTGTCCCAGGACCGCACTGTCCACTGCGGTAGCCATGTGGTTATTTCCATTTGAATGAATTAAAATGGAGTATAATCAGGAGTCTGGGTCCTCGGTTGCAGCAGCCACTTTTCAAACGTCCGATAGTTACATTCAGCCTGCGGCTGTCGGAGTGGGCGGCCCAGAGAGGAAGCATTTCCATCCTCGTGGGACCGTCTCTCCCACGGCCCTGGCTGTGTGTCGGGGAAGATGCCAGGGCCGGGCTGGGGGCTGAGAGGACAAAAGCATGAGTTAGGGGACAGCAGCTCTGTCTGCAGGCCCAGGGCTCCCCCAGCGCCCAGGGTGCCCACTTCCCCTCCCGGGCACGCCTCCTCCCGTGCCCTGCATCCTGCTTACTTGCTGTGTCTGTGTCCACGGGCCTCCCCGCCCAGGGGAAGCTGCGCCCTGCTCGGTGGCAACTTCAGCCTTCTCCCCTTTCCCGGACAGTGGCTCAGTAAGAAACCTGGCTGTATGGGGGGCATGGGACGGGGGTCCTCACTGAGGGTCAGCGATGGGATGGCACTCACCTCCTCCTTGTGGCCCCTTGAGTCACCACCGACACGGTGCAGGTTTTGTTTGGTGCGCTTTCCCAGACCTGTCTCTGGTCCTCACAGCCCTGGTGCGGCTCAGCGAGAGAGAGACCGAGGCGCCCCGAGGCCCCTGGGGTTACGGCTTGTCCGCAGCCATGTCGCAGGGGAGTGGCGGAGCTGGGATTTGAACCAGGCTAGGACTCCAGGCCTCGAGCCTTCGTCCCATGTTCTCCTTAATTTGGTGGGAGTAGGTACTGTATAATTTGTCCCAAAGGGAAAAATTCAAGCTAGGACCTCCCCTTTGCCCAGAAAGAGGGTTCCCCAAGGGAGATTCCCCCGGGGCAGGATGCCCTTTCTCACCCCGTCCCAGGAGGTCCCAGGGTGGCACTGCCCCACGGTCCCTCTTGGCCTCTGCTGCCACCTCTCGGGGAGGGAATGGGCCCTGGGTCTTGATGTTTGTAGTCCTGGCCTGGAGCCTGGAGGGAGCTGGTGGCCCTTCGTGGCAGGGGTCCCAGGGCCTCCCTCAGCTTCTCTGATGAGCCCCTCTGCCTTTGCCCAGATGACCCAGTTCATGAAGGCCGCCAAGAGCGGGACCAAGGATGGGCTGGAGAAGACGAGGATTGCCGTTCTGCGCAAAGTGTCCTTCCTGCACAGGAAAGACGTCCTCGGTGAGGCGCTGTGGGCCGGGCTGGGAGGAGGGTCGGCGCTCAGCCCTGTGACAGCAGGGCCTGGTGGGCGAGGTCACTGGTGTCTGGGCTCCCCTGGCGGTGAGTCTTGGGGGCTGAGCCCCAAGTGTCAGGCCGCTGCCAGCCCATTTCCTACTTCTCTTGGAGGCGTGGCCTTTTCTCCAGGAGAGGCGGGGCCTCTCCCTGCAGCGCCCCTGCCCTCGCCCTCGGCCTCCAGCCTCCCCTCCAGAGCCTCTGGCTCACCTGCCTCATCTTTGAGTTCTGTGGTTCATTCCTTCCTTTATCTTCCACTCACCTCTCCACCAGCCAGTATTTACAGTGCCACGCCCCGTGCTGGGCACAGGAGCACCAAGGTGAATTGAAAAGCATTCCCTCCAGGAGCTCTTGGCGCGCTGGGGGAGGCAGGCAGGCGGACAGGAAACGACCGTACAGATGACAGGCGGCATGTGGGTCTCATGGCGGGAGGTGGAGGAAATGGGTATAGAATGTGGGGTGAAAGGTCAGGGCAGGGCCGAGAGGAGAGGGAGACCCAGGTCTGTCGGCAGTGGGGGCCGGGGGCTCCGGGCAGGAGTGCACATGTGCAGGGTAGGGGGGCGGGGGTATACGGATGTCTGAGAAATGGTTTTCATGGTAGTTCACATTTATCGAGTGTTTGTGGTGTGCCAGGCACGCCTAAGCCCTTTACTGCTCCTCAGTTAATCCTTATGGACACCAAACAGCGACAGAGGACCATCCTGTCCCCTTTAGAGATGAGGGGCAGGCACAGAGTGGTTCAGTGACTTGCCTGGAGACACACAGGCGTGGGAGGGATGGCAGAGGCTTTGTCCTCTGGCTGGAGTGAGGGTGGTGGTGAGAGACGGGGCCAGGTCAGGTGTGTAAGCCAGGGAGAACTGAGGCTCTGCGGCCTCTTGTCTTTTACCCTCTCTGTGCCTCAGTTTGCCCATCCGGACAGTGGGCTGATATGGCCTCCGTCTCGGGGCTGTGGAGAGGAGGACCGAGGTAGTGCATGGAAAGAGCCCGGCCCAGCCCCCAGCTCCTGTGTGGCAGGGGTATTCTGGTGGGGTGTGGGGGTGCCACCCAGTGGAGTGTCTGGTGCCAGGACCGAATCCCACTGTCCTGGCTCCAGATCCCAGCCGCACTGCCTCCTGGCTGTGGGACCTGCATGGTTAACCCCACCGCTGCCACACTGGATGCCGTGATAAACCTCGGGGGGCCTGGCCGCTGATGAGGAAGGGGACAGGCCCAAAAGCCATTCCAAACTTAGCAGAGTGGCCTGGAGAAAGAGCAGGGTGGACAGGCTGGCCAGCCGGGAGCTGTTCCTGGTCACTCTTCCCACCCCCAGGCCAGCCAGGCGGCCAGCGGGCTCTCCCAAGCCCTCCCCACCCGACCCGCTAGCCCAGAGCCTTTCCCAAAGTGACCCTCCCACCAGAGGCGTTATTAATAGCTGTGGCAGGGCTCGAATCACCGGCCAAGAATGTTACCCAGTGGCGCATGGGGGAAGAGGAAGCCGCAGGGCCAGAGGCTGGGTGGGTGCAGAGTGATCACCCCGGGTACCATGTGGGCCCGGAAGGAGGGCCTTCACCACCCCCACCCCCACGCGGTCGTTCGATGCCCCTCCTCCTCCTCCTCTTCTGTCTCCTGCTCAGGTAAGGCCCCCCCCGGGTGTCCCTGCTCCCTTGGCCCCCTGGAGTCACTGCCACTTCTTTCTTCCCAGCTTCCCCACAGCACCCACTTCCTGCTGCCACGGCCTCCGCCACTGGGTCTCAGAGCTGTGAGCAGCCGGGTCCCGCCTCCCTGTGCCTGGGCCTCTCTCGTGGAGGCGGACCTCCGGGGCCAGACCCCTGCCCTCTGCCCGGCCTCCCCTCTTCCCTCTGCCCGAGCCTGTCTCCTCTGTCCCCCATCCGAGACCCGTGCCCACTCATGCCCGCGTTGCCCTGTGGCCACCAGCTGAACTTTTCCCCTTTTGCATCTTGGCATGTTCTTTTGAAAGATGGAAACACAAAGGCAAACAGCTCATTCTTTTTGGGGCGTTCTTCTCCCTTTTAGGCATCCAGAAGAAAACTATTTTTAGTGCCTGGTGATGGGGACACAAGCGGCCTGGGCCTCGCCAGGCCAGAAGCGGGCGGGTCTGAGCAGGGACAGTGGCTTCTGGTGGAGTGGGTTCTGAGCGCCGGGCCGCCGCGTGCTGCTCTGCGTCCTCCTTCCCTTGCTCCGTCCGTTCAGGGACAGACTGTGTAGCGGAGGGTGGCCGTGGATGCAGTGGCTGGGCTGAGACCCTGTGTGACCCCGGGCTGGGGCAGTTCCTGGCTCCTGGAGTCTGGGCAGGCTGTGTTGTTCTTGCCTTGCACGTATCACCAGCCTGTTTGACTTTCCAGGTGACTCGGAGGACGAGGACATGGGGCTCCTGGAGGTCAGCGTTACGGACATCAAGCCCCCGGCCCCGGAGCTGGGCCCCATGCCAGATGGCCTGAGCCCTCAGCAGGTGTGTGGGAGGAGCAGGGGGTGTGGGGGTCTTCAGGGGAAGGAGTGGTTGGGGTCCCAGCCTGTTACCTGGGGCCACAAAGTCTGCATCTTGAAGGGGGGAGTTATGATCGGGGGCTCTTGGCAGAACCCCCGCTGGGGCCTCTTGGCAGAACCCCTGCTGGGACCTCTTGGGTTCTCTTCCCAACGAGCTGCACAGACTTTCCAAACTGGGCCCCGCAGGTTCCGTGCTGTGGTCCTGGGTGGTGGGGCCCCAGCATCTGGAGCTTCGCTTCCCACGCCCATGGCAACCAGAGCGGCTCCCACTTAACTGTTTCACGTGAAGGTGGTGTTTGATGACAGGGACCGCCACTGAAAAGGGCGGAGACGCACTGAACTAACCCAGCTCAGAGAGGACTGAGCGGTGCCCAGTCCCACCCCCCGTCCACCTGTCGTCAGGCCGGGGTCTCAGCGTCCCCACGGGCTTCCGCAGGAGCCGGGGCTCCCCAGGCAATGTCACACTGAAGGGGCGGCTTTGCTCTGTGGCCTCGAGTGTCACACTCGATTCCCTCCCAATCTGGGTTTTCCTGGCACGTAACGAGGGGAGAGACCCCTGCTTTCCTCTGGTTGTGAGGACACCAAGCAAGACGTGGTAGGGACACCAGGCTCAAGGATGGGGTTTGTCACTTTTTTTGTGTGGCCGAAAATCCTGATGTTTGGCCTCCTCAAAATCAGGGAGATATGGCCACACCTATGGCCCTGGGAGTCCCTCCGCCTGCTTCCTTCATTTCTGTTACCTGCCTAGCTCCTGGACGGCATTGAGATGGTGACCCCACTCCGCTGCCCCAGTGCAGCGAGTCACCGTCAGAACAGCCGGAGCCGGGCGAGACCTGCTCATAACCCAGGGCCCCTCTTCCTGGCGCTGGCTGGTCTCAGCTCAGGGCCTTTGCGTCTCCCGGGTCAGGCAGGACTCGTTCCTCCAGGCCAGGGGCTTCCGACCCAGGCGAGTTTGTGCCCCAGGGGACATTTGGCAATGTCTGGTGCCGACTGTCTCGGCCTGCTGGGGGTCGTCACAACGCAATGAACTACAAGCAGACATGGCTTGGAGTGAAGGGGAGCATCGCAAGGGAGCAAATGCTCCAGATCTCTGGATGCAGCCCTACTTATTTGCAAAGTGGTTCCCTAAGTTACATGGTGTTTTAGGTAATTATTTCCTTGAGATGGTGTGTCTGCTGACCTTACAGCCAAGCCCAGCATATTTCCTGTCTCTGGCTGTTTTCAGCGGAGAAACACAGGAGATACATAGCAAATGCATTCACGCCTGGGCGTATTGCCCATTGTCGCTCTCAGGGTGGCTTTCCGAACCCAATTCATGCATACTTTATCTATTCACATGTATACTTTACAGTCAGGGTGGTTTTCCAACCCATATCCATGCACACCTTATCTGTTCACACGCATGCTTTGGTCCTTGGCTGGCCAGGCCGTGAGAATGCAGACCTCAAGGTTACATTTTGTTCATCCACCAAAGCCCCACCCCTGCAGTCTGGGACATCTCTGGTTGTCACACTGGGAGATTCTCCTGGGATCCAGGGGTGCGGGCCAGGGTGCTCTACATGTCTTACAGCGCGCAGGACGGCCCACGACAGAGTCACCTGGTCTCAGACGTCACTGTGCTGAGGTCAGGAACTCTGTTCTGGGAACTGCGTGGGCACCTGGGACAACCCGTGCAACCATGGGACAGCGTGAAGGACGGTGGCCTGGCCCGCCGCACAGTCATGGGGCCGTGTGGGCCATGGTGGGACCTGGCCCACCGCACAGTCATGGGGCCGTGTGGGCCATGGTGGGGCCTGGGCTGCTGGCGAGGCGGTGGGAAGGGGTGAGGAGAGGTGTCACAGGCGGGAGGGAGGTGGTGGGTATCTGGAAGGATGCTCTCAGGACGGCTGTGGGGACACAGAGTGGTCGGTCACCATCCCCGCCCTGGACCAAGTGGACAGGCTCCCCCCTTGGACACCTCTCACATGTGAGCTCTGACCTGGCTTTGCCGCTTAATAGAATCACCTGGAAAGCTTTGAAAACCCCGATACCCAGGTCGTACCCCATGCCGACTCTGTCGGAATGTCTGGAGTGGGAGCCAGGTGACAGTATTTTTAAAAGATGTCCGTGTGATTTCGATGTGCAGCAAAATTTCTGTCCTCCCATCCCCCGCCCCGTGTCCAGAAAGGGGTGCAGGTCACATGTGCTCGGCCTGGTGCTGCTCAGGCGACACTCAAGGGGAGAGGAGAGATGGGGACGGCAAGAGGGAAAGGAAGGGGAAGGGACTGGGATGTTTAGCCTGAAGCGGAGCCCACTTGACAGGGTCGGGGAGCACCCCAAGGACTGGCAGGTGGGAGAGGGATGGGTTAAGGATTGGATCTGAAAGTTGTGTGAGCTGAGACTTCTCTTCTGTCTAAAGAAGATTTTTCTACTAAAGTTTTCCAAAGATGAGGGGGTCACCGTCCCCCTGGAGGGAAGGTGATGATTCCCCCATCCCTGGAAGTATGCGAGCAGAGGCCACGACGCGAGTCCCAGTGCCCTCTGCCGCATTCTGCAGTCTGGGGAGCAAGGGTGCTTCTCCGGGGTGGGCAGGGGCCCTGGAAGGACTTGCTGGCCCTGCAGGCCCAGGGGTCCCAGGAGCTGGCTCTGGGGGACAGGTCCCTTCTGTCCTCCAGTTGTCGGCTCCTCTGGGCAGTGGGACTCCTCTCCCTGTCACCTGGGGTCTGTGCACAGCGGGTGCTGGCTGTGTGCCTCGCTTGGCCCCGGCGCTGACCGTGCTCCCTGGCCCGAGCAGGTGGTCCGGAGGCACATCCTGGGCTCCATCGTGCAGAGTGAAGGCAGCTACGTGGAGTCTTTGAAGCGGGTCCTCCAGGTATGACTCGGGGGCCTCCGGGGAGAGGGCGGGGCGGGCCCCACAAGGATACTTTGCAAGGAGTGTTTGGGGACTGTGGGCAGTTAAAAAAAATTTTTTTTTCTTCATTGATTTTAGAGAGAGAGGGAGGAAGGGAGAAGGAGAGATAGAAACATGGATGAGAGAGAACATCGATTGGCCGCCTCCTGCATGCCCCCCACTGGGGATCGGGCCCACAACCTGGGCATGTGCCCTGACCGGGGATAGAACCGGCGACCTCTCGGTGCATGGGTTGACGCTCAACCACTGAGCCACACCAGCCGGACCCATGGGCAGTTTTAAGGGGAGGGGGCCAAAGGCTAGGACTTTTATGGGGACAGTGGGCCCTCCAAATGGGAGACATTAAGAATTCTTGATGCCTTGGTGTTCACGGGAGGGCTGCGTTTTCTGAAACAAAGTTGGGGTTCTGTGAAATGTGGGCCGTTCTGGAGAGTCCAGGGCACGTGGTCCTTCTCGTGCCTGAAAGGGACAGTGTCTTCCTCACCCCTCTGGGAGCCCCTGGGGCAGGGCTGTGCCTTCCCACTGTCCTGGAGCTCCCCAGGCGGGAGAGGGCGCACCTTGTCTTTTCATCAGACGCCCAGGGATGGCTAGGCGGTCACGTGACTTGAATAAGGTGTAGCCACCTGGTCTGTGTTCGCAGTCCTGAGACGGGGACTCTGCTGGGGTGTGTGGGCCCTTGGCGTGAGGCCAACAGGGAAGGGCATGTCGGGTGGGAGCCACAGAGGGGAGCCCCGACCTCAGGCAGGTGGAGGTGGAAATCTGAGTTTCTGACAAAGCTGGGTGGAGGGTGTGGCTCTGGGTCAGGGGCGCTGGTTGGGACATCACGGCCGCTGCTCCGTCAGATAGCTCTCTCAGGCTCAGGCAGAGCCGAGCAGGGCCGGCCTGGCCCTGGGGGCTGACTCCACGGAGCTCCTGGCCGGCAGCTTCCCCCCAACCCCGCTCACCACAGAAGTCATGGGGGTGGGTCGTGGGTGAGCACCGAGGGGCCGGAGGATCGCGCCCGTGGCGGTCCTTCTGCAGGACAGGTGAATGAGGAGCGAGGGACGCAAGCGTCCCCGACAGGCGGTCCGCGCACAGCCCGCCCGGTTCTCACTGGCCCGGCCCGGGGTGGGCGGGGGGCTGTGGCCCGGCCTCGGGGCGCTCACCCCGCCCGCTCCGGCAGGACTACCGCAACCCCCTGGTGGAGATGGAGCCCAAGGTGCTGAGCGCCCGCAAGTGCCAGGTGGTGTTCTTCCGCGTGAAGGAGATCCTGCACTGCCACTCCATGTTCCAGATCGCCCTGTCCTCCCGCGTGGCCGAGTGGGACTCCACCGAGAAGATCGGGGACCTCTTCGTCGCTTCGGTAGGCGTCCCCCGACTCTTTCCCTGCCCCCCACGGGAAACACCACAGCCTGTCTGACCTTGTGGTCCTTTGGGCCAGCCTCCTTCCGGCCTCTGCCTGCTCCCCTTGTCCAAGTCAGGGGGGTCCGAGGGTGGCAGGGCCTGAGTCTGCCCTGGGTTCCAAGCTGGGGGTAGGCATGACACCTTCCAGTGCCCAATGTGTCCTTGGAGATGTTGGTGGGCATGGGCTGGTGACCTTCAGGACACTGGCCACTGTGGGCAGCCACCCGGCGGTCTGAAGGTCCCCCGCCGAGCACTCCCGGGCGACCACTGTTTGTGATGCTCGAGCAGACCACGCCGCGGCCCCCAGAGGACGCCTCAGGGTGTCGGGGCCTCCGCAGTGCACGGGCTCATGCCCCAGGATCCCTGGCCGGGTCCCAGCTCAGCTTTGCCATCTCCAGCAGCTCCAGGGCCCGCCCAGACCCAGGTCCCCTCTGTGGAATGAGGGGTGCCTTGGATTTGTGGTTCTTCAAACTGAAATCCACGGGCCCCAGAGAGATTCACGGAGCTAAGGAGGGAGAAGTTGGTGGAACTCCACTTCGATCTGTTGAGACCATTGGGTTCTGCTTAAAGAAAAAGTATTGTTTTGAAAACCCGCATGCTCCGTAGACCCGACACCCTGGTCAGCGTGTCCGAGGAGTTCGGGGTTAGGATCACCGTCCTTGATGGTGGAGGGCCAGGGGCATTTCATTTCCTGGGGGTGTTGAGGAAGTGCATGTAGAAAGGGGTGTCACACCTGCACCCCCTTCACCTGTGGGCCCGGGCTGCCGTTCTAGGGCTCCCTGGTCTCCACCTCTTCCTCCCTTCCTCGGTGTCTCCTGGCCTCTCCGAGCCGGGTTTCCTCCCTCACTGGGTGACAGGTTCCCTGACCCTCGTGCCAGCTGAGAGCCTCGTGTGGGAGGTCATCAGAGCGGTCGCGGTGGCAGTGAGGGCGGGCGGGCGGGCGTGACCCTCCCTGGCGGGGCCCTTGCCGTTGCAGTTCTCCAAGTCCATGGTGCTGGACGTGTACAGTGACTACGTGAACAACTTCACCAACGCCATGTCCATCATCAAGAAGGCCTGTCTCACCAAGCCCGCTTTCCTGGAGTTCCTCAAGGTGGGCCCGGCGGCCGGCAGCCCCCACAACGGGGCAGGAGGGCTTCTCAGGACGGAGGGGGATGAGCCCAGCGTCAGGGATCACGTCCCTTTGGCCTGGACACCTCTTTCCTTCGGGCTCCCCAGTCCCATGGGGAGAGAGTGGGTTCCTCCTGCCCCCCCAGGAGGAGGGTGATGGAGAGTCACAGTGTCTGTTAGCTTCTTGGGACACTGGGCAGGTGGACGGGGAGGCCTGTGGCATCTTGAGGATGGGGGAGATGACGGCGGGTCTGCCGTGGGGGGACCCAGCAGTGCTGGGGCCTGTGCCTCTGGGCTGGACTTGGGTGGGTCTCCAGGTGCAGCTCAGGGTGGCGTTGGGCTGCCCCTTTGCCTTATTTGTAAAAGGGCGAGGAGGATGTCTCAGAGGGGTGTCTTGGGGTCCTGTGGGAGATTAGAGGTGAAAGGACCAAGGCCTCGTGTAGCTGTGGCCAGGCTCTCCTAGATTCCCAGTCGGGCGAGGGGCTCAGCCATGTGGGCCAGGACCCGGGGCCTCAGGGGGGATCCCACTGCCCCGAGCCAAGAGGGCTTCTGATATGGGTCCTGGGGGGATGGGGGGGTTATAGCAGGAGGAGGTGGGGGAGGGGCGTAACAGGGGCAGGGAGGTGGGGCAGAGGTCCGAGGCAGGAGGGTGGGGTCAGGTGGGCGAGTCTGGTTGGATCCTGGGAACACCGGTGCCTGTGGGGAGCCCTGGAGAGAAGGCCCAGAGGCCACCGAGTGCAGTGTGGGTGGCTCTGGACCCGCTGGACATTGTGTGTGGGGCAGCTGCTGCCGTTGTGGGCGGGGGGGCGGATGGACGTGGAGCCCGGTGGAGAGGCCGTGGCAGCCGCCTGCGTTGCCAGGGATGAGGACCAGGATCTGAGTGCCAGCTGTGGGGCAGGAGTGGCAGAAACAGAGACGGGACGGAGCCCTGTGCCCGCCCTCATCCTGGCCTGGGCCCGGCTGCCGCAGTTTCCGTGGAGGGGATGGCCGTCTCGGCGGCTTCTGGAGGCCGCCCTGTGCAGTGAACTGCTGAATCCCCCAGCCACACTTTTAGTTCCGAGCCCTTCGCGTGATCGCGCTGGTTTCCCCGGGCTGAGGGGCGGCGTGGGGACCCCGTGGTGGCAGGGAGCCCTGGCCGCAGGACCAGAGACCCCCTCCCCGGCTCTTCTCTCAGGCCCGAGGCTGAGCAGAGTCCTGGGCCTGGGGAGAGGAGCCCATCCCGGGCGGCGTCTGCACCCCGGGGCGCTGGGGCCTCGCTGCAGAGGGTCAGCGAGTGATTCCACCTCGTCTCCAACAGCGACGGCAGGTGTGCAGCCCCGACCGCGTCACGCTCTACGGGCTGATGGTGAAGCCCATTCAGAGGTTCCCGCAGTTCATCCTCCTGCTTCAGGTACCAGCGGGATCCTGGCAGCCACCTGCCTGCTCGGTGCGAGCCTCGCGGGGTGGGGGCTGGTCATCCGTCATCCGCAGCCCGAGCACCCGCTGTGGACTGTGGGCAGGACCTTGCCCGTCCTCCCGCCCCAGCCCCCTCTTTCTTCACTCCTGGAGTGGAGCCCCTCAGGTCAGACAGCGCATCTCCCACCTCCCTGGTGTGGGATGCTGAGTGGCTGGTGGTGGGTGAGCCCAGGATTCTGGAAGGGGATGAAGGCATGTGGAACCCAGGACCGGTGGGCTCCGGGCAGGGAGGAGATGCTCAGGGAGGAGCTGATCTGGGCCACTGCAGGCTTCCCAGGGAGCATTAGGCCTCCTCACCCCACAGGGTCCCGAGACCTTGGGACACCGCTGTCGGGGCGAGCTCTGCCGCCCCTGGGAAGGATGGTGCCAGCCAAGGGCCCCAGCAGCGTCTTCCTTTTGGTCCTCAGAACTGCCAGCTGTGGGAGTGGGCTGTCAGCATCCCGCTGATCGGTGAATCAGGGATTCGCCCCCACATTTATTTTATTGTTTCCATTCATTCGCTGTCCCTTGAGGCCGTGCTCTGTGTCAAGTACCACCTGTCCTGGCTGCCGCTGAACCTTTCAGAGCCCGTCTCTGCAGGGGGCGTGGAGGCTGAGGCTTTGGCCCCAGCCAGGGGAGGGTCTGTTAGGGTGGGATGCTCAGCCCTGGCTCTCTGGGTCCTGGCAGGACATGCTGAAGAATACCCCCCGAGGCCACCCAGACAGGCTCTCGCTGCAGCTGGCCCTCACGGAGCTGGAGACGCTGGCCGAGAAGCTCAATGAGCAGAAGCGGCTGGCTGACCAGGTGGCTGAGATCCAGCAGCTGACCAAGAGCGTCAGTGACCGCAGCAGCCTCAACAAGGTGAGTGCCGGGGCCTCCCCACCTGGGTGCCCTTACCTGTTCTCAGTCCCGATCACCTCTCTGCTTCCTGCCTTCTGGCCACCACTAGGTGGCAGTGTCCTCTGAGGGAGGGGCTGCCTTGCTTCTCTCTGAGCCCACAGACTTACCTAGAGGATTAGTCTCAGCGGGACCCCCACATGTATTACTGTTCATGTTACTTTAGGTCCTAAACCTGTGGGTCGCGACCCCTTTGGGGGTCGAACGACCCTTTCACAGGGGTCGCCTAAGACATAACAGTAGCAAAATTATAGTTATGAAATAGCAACGAAAATAATTTTATGGTTGGGGGTCACCGCACCATGAGGAACTGTATTAAAGGGTCGCAGCACTAGGAAGGTGGAGAACCACTGCTCTAGGGTAAGAGCCCATTTTGTTCATCCTGTAGTTTCCAGTGAAGATACCAGAAGTGACAGCCTCGTATTGTGCTTGAACAAGTGGGCTCCCGAGTCAGAGTTCGGGTTTGAATACAGATTTTGCCACTGGTGTTCGCTGCGTGGCCTCCGGGGAATCCCGCAACCTC
This sequence comes from Tadarida brasiliensis, assembly GCA_030848825.1. NCBI lineage: Eukaryota > Metazoa > Chordata > Mammalia > Chiroptera > Molossidae > Tadarida > Tadarida brasiliensis. The sequence continues at coordinate 11,656,072 of CM061264.1, forward strand.
TCTGAACCTCACTTGCTCACACTGAAAGGAGAATTCAAGGGTGCCTGACCCCCAGGGGCAAACGAGGGAGCTGGCAAAGCAGCAGGCCCCGGGTCCTGCGTACACAGCGGCGGCCGTCGCGATCAGGGTTGTTTTGTAAAGTAAAAGAAAGATGGACAACCCACGCAGACGGCTCAGGGTGAGGCGGCCCCGCCCCAGCGCACGCTGGTGAGAACGCGGGTCCTTTGGGGAAGTGACATCGTGCGGGGTCACAGGGAGGTGTTCGGATCCTCTGAGGCGAAAGCGGGGAGCCTCTGGCCCTGTGGCCCCGAAAGCGGAACTCAGGCCAGTGAGATTTCAGTCATGTGGGGGGAATTTTCTAAGAGCGCAGGAGGGGTTGCCAGGAAAACAGCAGCCCTTCCCGGTGGGGCGCACGGGACAGTGTCTGCGGCTCTCTGACCCACCCTGCCCTCCGGGTCTCTGCCACGGCCTGCAGCGCAGGGCTGGGCCGAGCCTGTGCGCTCCCTCGCAGTTCTGGGCTCCAGGGGTCCTACCTCTTGAGACTCTCCCACCTCGGGCCAAATCCCGGCTGCATATGTGTGTTTGGGCCCACACAGTGGTTTTTTCTAATTTTTATTTAAAAAATGGAATTGATTGCCAATATTTGAAAATGGAGAGATGTCCCATACCATTCAGACTTGTGGGTCTTCCCGAAGGATTGGGAGAGCTGGCACTCCGGCCCACCTTCCGACGGGGCACCGGCCACCTGAGCGGCGGCTGCCCACTCCCCGCAGCCCCCGCCCACCACTTCCCAGGGCTGGCCCCACTGACTGGGTTTGCTCCCCCTATTCCAGGAGGAAAGAGATGGGGAACAAGATGGGGTAGAAGGCAGAGCCTCCTCCTTGGGGTGTGTCCCCATCCATGATTGATCAAGGTGGGCGTGAAGACTAGGGGTCATCCCCAGCCCCTCCCCGCCTCTAGGCTGGATATCCTCAGCTAGTGACACACAAGCTTTCTATTTTGGAATGTCTCTGGAGCAAAAGACTTCGGCCCAGCCCTAGCCCCCGGTGCTGGTACCTAATGGTCTTTGTACTTGGGAGTGTCTTTTTTTGTTCTCTCCTTTAGCTCCTTTTCTGTAACCAGGAGGGTCTCTCTGGCCTCTGCTCACACATCTGTGCGGCTGCAGTGGGAAGGCAGCCCTTTCCCGTAGCAGTTACTCTGGGACCAGCCAGCTCTTCTGTTCTGCTCTTTCCCCCCTGGAGACCTGGGCAGTAAGGAGCGATGGTCGCTGGCTGGAGGTCAGGGACACCTGTTGGTGTCAGGCGAGGACCTGGAGGCTGGGAGCCTGTTTCTCCACCTGTCAAGTGGGGGGTGTGTGTGTTATGTGTGGATGTTGTGAAGAGTGTGGATGCCAGCGTGCCTGCCCCTTGCCAGGGCCCCCGTGGGCAGCCTCAGCCCTGACACCAGGCCAGTGACGTTCCTCCTGTCCAGCACCCAGGGGAAAGCGGAAATGAAACTGGGTGGGCCTCAAACGGAACCGCGTGGCTATTTCAAAATGTGCCTGCTCAGGACTGTCCAGGGGATGTTTGTGCAACATCTGGGTTTTCTTTCTCTCTCTCTATTTTTTTAGAAAATCTGCCTAAGGGCAGGGGTGGTTGCCAGAAGCCCAGGGGACTTTCCTCCTCCCAGTTTTGGGTCACGGCACACTTGGCGCGGGGCCTGCTGTCTCGAGGGTCCGGGTCATGTTTTCAGGAGCTGGTGGTCAGCGTATTGGTGGAAATAGTGGGATGGAGGAGCTCGGTCTTAGCAGTGATGGGGGAACTCGAGGAACCTCGCATCTTTTTCTTGTATCAGGAGAAGCAGGGTCTCCCTGACTCCTATGGCCCAGCCGGGAGCTGGAGGGACTGCGCACATGGCCTGGCTCCCTCCGAGCTGGGTCTCCGCAGGCCACTTCACCTCTGGGATCCCGGTTCTCATCTGGGGATGGGGATGGGGACTGAGAGCCAATGAATGAGGATCGGAATCTTAGTGCCCACACAGCGCCCGGCTCACGGTAGGGTTTCGTGCCCTTTGGACTTCTTGTTGATACGAGACACATGGTTCTTTGGAGAAGACAGGCATTCTTTCCAGGAGAGGTTTTGGGGTGCTCTGCCCTTTTTCTAGTGAGGATGAGGAGGAGGAGGAGGAGAACTGTTGTCCTCAGAGTCATGGGTTTGGGGAATGAATTTTGCTAACCCTCCCTCCCCAAATAGTCTTGTTAGTAAAAAGATGTTTTCCCAGTGGGGCCCCGGGTGGGAGGGTGGTCCCAGTGCTGGAATGGGGTTCTTGGTGTCCAGCCTGAGATGGGCAAATGCCTGCTGAGATGCCTGAGGCTCGCAGGTCCTCGGCCACCTCGGACGGTTGCCTCGCTGACCTGCGGATCTGCTCCCGCTAGGAGCCCTGCCAAGGGGCATGCCCGCAAGGCTGCTCACAGGTCGGGGTGCAGAGACAAGACTGACTTCCAGGCCAGGGTCTCACTGTGGGGCCGCACCTCTCCACGGTGAGCTCTGTGACAGACAGCAGCAGTGGGGGCAGCTGCCGTGTGCACAGTGTCCACCGTGTGCCATGTGCCGGTCAGCTTCTTGGGTGTGCGGCCTGTACTGCCACACGGGGCCAGCGCTCAGAGGGGCCCCACTCTGGGTTTGATGCTCTGCTCTTGCTGTCTTGAAATTCATTAAAAATTTTTTTTTCTTTATTGATTTTAGAGAGAGAGGAAGGGAGAGGGAGAGAGAGATAGAAACATCGATGAGAGAGAACATTGATTGGCTGCCTCCTGCATGTCCCCCACTGGGGATTGGGCCCACAACCTGGGCATGCGCCCTGACTGGGAATCGAACCAGTGACCTCTTGGTGCATGGGTCAACGCTCAACCACTGAGCCACACCGGCCGGACTTTCCATTGATTTTTGGATAGAGTGGAAGGGAGGGAAGGAGAGAGAGAGAGGAACATCGATGTGAGAGAGACACATCGATTGGTTGCCTCCCACACGCACACCGTCTGGGGCTGGGGGTTGAACCTGCAACCCAGGTATGTGCCCTTGACTGGGAATTGAACCCGTGACCCTTCGGTGCACGAGCAGATGCTCTACCCACCGTGCCAAACCAGCCAGGGCAAATTCTTAACAACTTTTGAATGAGGGCTGCATTTTCATCTTGCTCTGGGCTTGGCAAGTTCTGTAGCCAGGTCTGCTCATGCGTTGCCGTGGTGACCTGAGCGGTCGACGTCATCCCCCCACTTGACAGATGAGGTGTGGAGAGGTGACGTGATCTGCCACATGGCTTCGCAGCTCGGGCTCGGGGAGCCAGGGTTGGAGCACGTGTCTGTGACTCTGACGCTTGTGTCCCTGCAAGGGCTGGTCCTGGGGATGGCCATCGACACGGGCTGCCGGTGGCTGTCTCACCCGGGAAGGACTTGGAGGCTGGGCAGGGTGGGTGGTCAGAGAACCCAGCGTGTGGTCCTCCCCAGTGCCTCTTGTCACCGCAGAGGTGAAGGGGTCGGCCCTGCCTTATCCTCCGCCTCTCCCAGCCTTGGTCTCCTTGTTGCTGGGGGATTCTGGGTCTTTGGCACGGGGATGTCTGTGTAACAGCCTGCGTGCTTGTCGGTGTTGACCTTGCTCTGTCCCCCTCCCCCAGCTGTTGACCTCGGGCCAGAGGCAGCTGCTCCTCTGTGAGACGCTGACAGAGACTGTGTATGGCGACCGGGGGCAGCTGATCAAGTCCAAGGAGCGCAGGGTCTTCCTGCTCAATGACATGCTGGTCTGCGCCAACATCAACTTCAAGTAAGTGGGCGGTGGCCGTCGCCCCTCCCTGGGGACCCATTCCTGCCCGTCCCAGGCCCTCAGCTGGCCTCTCTGTGACAGGGTCCCATTGAGCTCAGCTTAGAAACCTGATGGACCAGCTTGCTGTCCATCCCTCTCGGCCTGCTCCGTTCCTGGTCCCGGAGCCAGGAAGCACCTGGAGAGGTCATGGGGCCACCCCTGGCCTGGGCTTCACAGCTGTCCATTGTACGGCGTGGTCTGTTCTGGAACTCTGCCGCCGGTAACTGAACAGCCTTCCGAGCTGTGACCACTTTGACATTCAAAGGATTCTCCCTTGTGTCGGTCCCCATCCCAGCTGCTTTAGTTTAGCTTTTCCTCCAGCGAGATCTCCGTGGTTCTCAGCGGGAGACTGTGCCTTCCTCCCCGCTGCCCGGAGCATCTTCTCCACAGGCGCCCAGTGTCCTGGGTCTGGGTCAGAGGTCGTAGAAATGCCCAGAGCCCGGCTGCCAGGCTGTGCCCACAAGGGTTGGGGTTGCGGCCTCGTGGCCCGTGGAATCTTCGGTTCGGCTCTCAGAAGTTGTTCACACAAACATGGAGACATTTGACTTCTCTTGAAAATGTGACGGTCCCATATTTGGGCTTACATTGCCCCGGGCCACATGGACCTGGAGCTGGGTCCCGTGTTCCCTCTACTGGGGCCTGTGCTCTGCTGTTTGTCATTGTCCCCACTGGCTGGTTCACTCACCTGTGTCCCTTGCTTGGCCCTCTGGGCGGTGGGGATTGTGACCCTTTCTTTACCTGAGGAACTGCCGCTGGGCCCTTCCCAGCCGGGCTCTTACCCACGGAGGAGGAAAAGCTGTGGTCTGAGCCTGGAACAGCCTTTAAGAAACCACGGGAACAACAGCGTGGCCACAATAACCAAGACCCAAGGGGGAACGCAGTCACCCATAGCCAGGTGTTCACCCCAGCCTGACCCTCCCTCCCTTGCCTGGAACACCCGTGGGGTCAGGGCGCCCAGAGCCTGACTCAGACTGCACGCCTGGGGCGGCCGGGCATTCCTGCCCGTGGCCACGGCCTCGGCGCGGAGCCGGGGCTCGTCCGTGGTGCTGGATCCCGTGTCCTAGACGGGGAGCAAGCAGGGTTGTGTGGGGGCTTGGGCACTGTGAATCCGTCAAATAGTTATCGAGCTCTTACTTTGTGCCAGTTCACAGGTCTGGGCAACACCCAGTCCCGGGAGGGGACTTGGGCAAGGACACCTCTGTCTCAATCAGTGTGGCAGTCAGCTGTGGCTGACTCATTTGTTCACTCACGCACGCACACACGCACTCATGCACGCACTGTAATTTAAAAAAAATTATTATTTTAAAAATATATGTTTTGCCCTGGCCGGTTTGGCTCAGCGGTTAGAGCGTCGGCCTGCGGTCCAGAGAGACCCGGGTTCGGTTCCTGCTAAGGGCATGTACTTCGGTTGCAGTTTGTCCCCGGCCCTGGTTGGTCATGCGGGTGGCAGCCACTCGATGTGTCCCTTTCACGTCGATGTTTCTCTCTCCCTCTCTCTCCCTCCCACTCTATCTGAACAAAAAATGAAAAAATGTCCTCGGGTGAGGATAAAAAAAAAAAATTCTTAAAAATATATGTTTTTATTGATTTTCTAGAGAGAGAGGAAAGGAAGAGAGATAGAAACATGTGAGAGAGAAACATCCATCGGCTGCCTCCTGCATGCCCCCCACTGGGGATCGAGCCCGAAACCCAGGCATGTGCCCTGACCAGGAATGGAACCAGGACCTCTCAGTCCATGGGATGCCGATCAATCCACTGAGCCACACTGGCCGGGCAGCACTGTAATTTTAAGTCCCACGGATGTCCTAGGCACCATATCTAACCAACACCCTCTCTGCCCGCCTAGCGTGGTGTGAAAGTCAGATGGGGACGCTAGAGGCCCCTTCAGGGGCATCAGTTTGGGTGACTCGGGATGAGTCATGGGACCTGTCTGAGCATCAGTGTCCTCGTCCAGAGTAATGCCAGCTTCCTGGCAGGGCTGTCGTGGGAACAGGGGACAGGAGGCCGGTGTCCGGCCCAGGAAGAACGCCCTCTGTGTGGTCCCCTCTGCCCACACCTGGCCCATCCCAGCCTGGCCCCCAGCAGTCTCCTTTCCTGTAGAAATCACTCAGTAACAGTAACAATCTTTCCCTCCTTCTTGTCTTTTTCCTCAGGCCTGCCAACCACAGGTAGGGACTTGGGGGCATTAGGGGGGCACGTGATTCTGGATCTGGGGCTGGGGACTGGGTGCCTGTGCTTTTGCCTCACTGATGGCTCCCTGCCCTGCCTGGCTTGGTTTTGGCCTCAGGTGTGGTGCTGGGGCTGTGACGCCTGGCTGAGCTGATGTGCTGAGAAGCGGCGCTCTGGGCTGGCCCTGGGGCGGGGGCGCTGCCGGCTCTCCAGGCCCCGTTCTCTCTGTCCCTGTAGGGGCCAGCTGGAGATCAGCAGCCTGGTGCCCCTGGGGCCCAAGTACGTGGTGAAGTGGAACACGGCCCTGCCCCAGGTGCAGGTGGTGGAGGTGGGCCAGGAGGGCAGCTCCTTCGACAAGGACCACGTGCTCATCCAGCACGCGGGCGCCAAGAAGGCCTCTGCCGCCGGCCAGGCTCAGAGTGAGTACCCGCCAGCACCTGCCCCGTCTGGAGGGCCCCTCTGGGGACCCCGAGGCCGGTGGGCCGTCTGTCCCAGAGACGCCTGCTGGTTTGCAGCCCACGCTGCGAACAAACACAGCCCCCCAGCCAACCTCGGTGAGCACATCCTGCAGTCGCACGGGACAGGTGCCTGGCCGCCCGCTCCAGCCCCATGTGCCCTCGTGGCGGTGCCTTTGGAGTCAGAGTGTGACTTCCAATCCCTGCGGGGCCATTGCCTGCCTCCTTGTGTGGCGTGGCAGGTGTCACCTCCTCTCTGTGCCTCAGTTTGCCTCTCTGGGCAGTGAGGGTCCCGGGTGACACTCACCCTGCCCCCTGTGCACTCAGGGACCAGGCTGCAGGTGCCCGGCCCTGCCTGGGTCCTCCTTCCCCTGGGCTGACCATCCCCTCAGCTCTGGGCCACAAGGATAGCGACAGCTTGGGTGACGCTCGGTGGCCTCTCCCTCTGTCGGGTGCATTTCTCCGTCTCCATGGGGCCGAGACCCTGCGCTCGGTGCTGCCGCAGCGGCTTTCTGGCTGCTGTCCTGCCCCCTCCCTGTCCCTTTCCTGTCCACCCTGTACACATCCCAGAGCCCATTCTTCAAAGTGCGGATCAGATCTGTGCTTGTCACCGGCTCTCCGGAAATCTGCTGGTGGCTTCGCCGGGTCTCAGGATGGAGTTCCCCCGACCTCACCCCGGCCATGGCCCTCCTGGAGGCGCCCACCCACTGCCCTTCCTCAGTGCACTCTGCCCCCGGATCCCTGGGCTTGGCCAGGTTCCGGGCAGGGGGTGAGCCCGCTCCCGCCCCTCCCCACTCTTTCCCAGGGCATGATCCTGTCTTGTGTTTGTCTTTTACTCGTCCCAGCTCAGGGGCCTTCCTCAGGAAGCCTCTTCTAATTCCTCTGGACTGGACCAGGTCCTGCCTCCTCCCCCTCCCCACAAGCTCTCTAGGCCAGTGTGTCGGTTGCTGGTTTGCCTCTTGGTGTGACTGCAGCCCTGCCTGGGGCGGGTTCCAGGTGGTGTTAACAAGTGCTTGTTGAATGAGTGAAGGGTGTTGACCAACCACAGGGCCAGTGGAAAGGTACACTCGGCTGGAAGCACCTTCACTGGCTGGGATGAGGCGTAGCTGTACCCCTCCCCCACCCGGCAGTCTTAGGCTCGGCTCTGGGCTCTGTCCATCACCTGACCCAGGGGATTGCCTCCCGGGGCGTATGCATTTCTGGACTCTTGCCCTTGGAGGGGGCCGGCCCGCATTTCTTTCCCCTGGTCTTCGAGGAGGTGGGAAGGGCTCTGGAGCCGCCTCCAGCCCAAGCTTACTCCCTGCCCCCCACAGCCCTTTCTGGGACCCTCCTTCAACGGCTGTTTTGTCTGCGGCTGCCTATCTGAAATGAGAGCAAGAAGCTGCCAGACCCCCTTTAAGGGGGAAAAAGAAATTCTTGTTGAACCCCAGTTGGCCGTGAATGATTTTTTATTATATTGTTATTCAAATGTGTGCAAATACAAGACTAGGTATAATAGACGCCTTCTGCTCATACCCCTCGAACAACCATAAAAGCGAAACAAAAATCACAAACGGGATAAAAACGAAGCTACAAAACAATAAAACTCAAATGAACAGCATTAATTCCACGAGAAGGGTGGTGCTGTTTTGCTGGCACCGAATTGCTCACAGATGGACGTGGCCTCCCACGGGGCAGGTTCTTCCGTGTTCTCCGCACCCACAGCACAGGGTGCCTCACGGTGACCTGCAGCCCCACCAGCTTACCGGTGGGGTCCCTGCAGAGCCCGCCTTGCCCTCTCGTCCTTCGTGTGGGACGAGCCATCACCTGCCTCCCCTGTCCACCCTGCTCCTTGTTGGTGACCATTCAGGTCGCCCTGCTCAGTCCCGAGGTCCACGGAAGCCCTGACTCCGTGCAGCAGATGTGCTTCAGAGTCGCTATATCCAGGTGACGCGGGACGTGCATCTGACTGTTAGATAATCGTCTCAGTGACAACCCCAAGTGACTCCCCTCCCCGGGATTCCATCAGATCGCAGCTTGAGAAACACGGCCTAGGGAATACGCCCAAATTCCCCAGCGTGGCATTGAAGGACTTCCCCCTCCGGTCCTGCTGGCCCCTCCTGCTCTGTCGCCTGCTGCCCACCTCCCGTGCCTCCGTGCTCCAGCTGTATCATCAGCAGAGATCTGGGCATCCTTACCCCGTCCCTGTCTTATCGCTCTGATGTCATTCTCCTGAGTCCCTCCCACCATCTGTGGTTGTACCTGACTGCTCCCCGCCCTTCTTCCCCTTCCCCAGGTCGTTAGCTCCCTAAGAGCGGGGACCCTGTCTGTCTTGCTCACAGCTGTCTCTCTAATGCCTGGAATAGAACCTGACACACAGTAGGTCCTCAGTGTGTTTTTGGACAACTTGCTGTTCGTGGGCTTCCTCCAGCCACAGTGCCTTTGCACATGCCGTTCTGCTTTCCGGCCGTGCCCCCCACTCTCCGGGCTTCTTATCTCTTGCAGGCACAGCTGGTTCTCAGTCTTCTGGTCTCCTGTGACCCTTTTGCAGACTGAGTGTGCCCTGGATCCCAGGTGCTAGACGTTACCTGTGGTTGGATCTGTGCCCCCCGGTAGAAAGAGCCTGGTAGTGTTTCTTTCTGTATCTCTGGTGCCATATCCCCAGGGCGACAGCTCTTTTTTTTTTTTGGCCGTGAGTGGCTGCTCGGGTTCTCATTAGCCTCCTCCCACTCCGTGTTGGGTCTCTCCCTGCCCAGATAAGGTGTACTTCGGTCCCCCGCGACTCTTCCAGGAGCTGCAGGACCTGCAGAAGGACCTGGCCGTGGTGGAACAGATCACCCTCCTCATCAGCACGTTGCACGGCACCTACCAGGTACGCAGCGCTGGCCTGGCTTTATGGGGTCCCGGCTCCTCCCGGTGGGCAGTGCCCAGACTCAGCAGGCAGAGGGGGGCTATTCCCCTGGCCCAGTGCCCTGACATGGCTTTGACTCTGAGTTCCCACAAATAGCAGGAGTGGCTGTGCCCTCTGTCGATACCTAGAAGTCTGGTGCGTGGCCTCTGGTTCACGTTGAAGCTCCGGCTCGGGTTGAGGGGGCCCGGCTGCCGGCATGAGCACGGTGGCCGCTCAGCCTTGCAGCCCCTGCCTGGCTTCGCCCCAGGCTGGAGAGGGAGCCGGCTAGGAGGGTGTGTCCCTCGCAAAGCAAGAGTGCCCGGTGGGGTCTGAACCAAGGGCTGGCAGCCTGCCCGCAGCCCAGAGCACAGGGGAGTCAGCCTCACGTGTGGCTGGACGAGCGTCCGGGCTACCCTCCGTGACGTCGCCCCTGGGGCGCCCCAGCTGCTGTGTGCTGACTTCGTGGGCCTTCTCAACCCTAGAACCTGAACATGACCGTGGCTCAGGACTGGTGCTTGGCGCTGCAGAGGCTGATGCGGGTGAAGGAGGAGGAGATCCACTCGGCCAACAAGTGCCGCCTCAGGCTCCTGCTCCCCGGGAAGCCCGACAAGTGAGAGCGGAGGGGCCGGCGGCGAGGGGGGCATTCGGAGGGGGCGCCTGGAGCCGCTTGACGTGTTAGTCTTGCTGTGATGGGGGTGGGGGGGTGTGCACCGCGTGCCATGCCCAACCCCGAGGGCCCCCTGATGCTCCAAGGTACGATGACAGTGTGGTGGCAGCGGTGACCTCCGGCTGCCCCCGGCCTGGGCACAACCCCATCGATTCACTCTTCATTCATGTATGTGTCCATTCGGGACACGCTGACCAGGCAGCTGCCCTTTGCCAGGTGCTGGGAACAGACCCGAGTGAGACTTGTGCCTCCTTGCAGAGGCTCCCGCTCAGACACGTGCAGGGGTCTGAGGCCCGTGGAAAGCTGGACGGGTGGAGCCCCGGATGGGCTTCTTGTGTCAGAGCCTGCAGAGGGCCGGACACCTCTGGCTTTGCTGGGCACCCAAGCCGTGGCTCCTGGGGCCGGGCTGCAGAGCGTGGCCTGGGCACTCTGGAGGAGGTGCCTTCCTCCTGGGGCCATGGTGGGGGACTCCTCCCCCAGCGAGCCCAGGCTCTGCTGGCAGGCCACCGGCCTCTCTGGCCGCACCTGGATGCTCGGAGCAGACCTAGCTCTTTCTCCAAGGCACGCGGGCTGAGGGAAGAACTAGGTGTTCGCCTGGCGGCAGCCTGGCCCTGGTCCTGAGTACTCACACTCCGCCCCCTCCTTCTCACCGCAGGTCCGGCCGCCCCATCAGCTTCATGGTGGTCTTCATCACTCCCAACCCCCTGAGCAAGATCTCCTGGGTCAACAGGTTGCACTTGGCCAAGATCGGACTCCGTGAGTAAAACCCCAAAGAGAGCACCTCGGGGCAGGTGCGGGAGACGGGAGGTTTGGGGCGTGTACGTGTGTGCGTGGGGGGCATCCAGGCTCACGGGGGAGGGAGGCTCCTGACTGGGGGGAGGTGGTGCGGTGGAGAAACAGCTGGAGCAAGGCTCCTGAGTCCTGAGACTCTGCTTAGTGACCTTGGACAAGTCACTTCCCCCCTCTCCAAGCCTCGGTTTGCCCATCTGTGAAACAACGGGAATTGGCAGATGGTAAATTAGTGGTTGCCAGGGTCCTGGGGGCAGGGGGAATTGGAGAGGGACTGCTAAGGGTTTTTCATTTTGGTGGAAGTGATAAAAATGCTCTTAAGTTTGGGGTGATGGTTGCCCACCTCTTCACATACTGAAAACCAGTGAAGTGTACATTTTAAAAGGGTAGGTTTTATGGGAGCTGAATTATATCTGAAAAGGCGATGCCGCTGCTACCAAAAAGCAATGCAGATTAGACGGAACTGATTTTCAGCCAAGGACCTCTTTATGATTTTCTTCTCCCGTGCACACCCTAATAAAATACAGGCAGTGAGGGCATCTGTGTTTACAGAGTGCTTCTCATGTGCGGTCATCTTTCCGAGCATTCTGCACACTTCCTTCATTTCACACTTACAGTGACCCTAAGAGGTCGGTCGGTTGTGAACCCCCTTTGATAGTTGAAGGTTCTGAGGCCCCGAGAGGTGCAGTGACTTTCCTGAGCTCATGCAGCAGGTAGGGGCAGCCGCTGGGCAGTCGCTCCCAGAGCCCAGCCTCCGGCCCTGTCCCTTCTGCTTCCTCAAGTTGGCGAGTTTCTGTCTGCCAAACCACATGCATTACGTTTTAATTACTTTGTTTGTGGTTGTTTTTTTTTTTTGTAAATTGACAAAAGGCCCAGGTCCTTGCCGATCAGAGCTGTTATTTCCTGTGATGTACTGGAATTCTCAGGTTCTGAGTCCAGCCAATAGCGGTGATTTTATATATGCATATATTGGTTTTTGCTGTGATCCTTTTATAGCTAAGTATATATTTCCAATAGGGTTTGAAACATTTCCGGAAAGAAGTCAGGACTTTCGTCAATGGCTTTCATCAATTAAAAAGTCATTTATTGAGTCTCTACAGTAATTTTAGGCATAGAGGAAAAAACAATGACAAAACCAGAAAGGTCCCTGCTCTCAAGAAGCTCACAATTTATGAGGGGCAGGCAGACTCTACACGAGGAGCAAATCAACAGGGAGGGGCGGCTGTGAGGGTCTAGAGCTGGCTGACATGCCAGGCACTAGGGGTCGGGAGAGCTGTCACAGAGGGCATCTGAGGAGGCGACATCTGAAGCCATGCAGAGCTTTGGGAAAAACGATCCAGGCTTGAAAACAGCACGTGCAAAGGTCCTGTGGTGGCCAGAGCCTTGGCGAGTTGGGCAGCTGAAGCAGAGGGAAGTTTTCCAGAAAGCCAGGGTGAGGTGTTTGGAACTTGTGTGGGACGGGGCAGGCAGCTATTCGTTGTAGCACTGAGAGCCAGAGAGCGGCATGACCTGGTTTCTGTTGACGTGACTCATTCTGGCGCCGTGCACAGAGGGCACGTGGAGGTAGGGAGGGAATGGGGAGGAGGGTGTGGCTTTGGAGGAGCCAGGATCAGAGGCTTCTGCTCAGCCAGTCCCTCTTGGATCTGGTGCTGATGTTGCACAGGCCTCCACTGGATGTTTCTTGGTGACCCAGGAGGGTGGAGGAAGGATTTTAAACAGAGGCTGTTCCCGGCCCTGGCGGAGGACTGTGGGAAATCTGGCCCAAGGAAAGGCTATGGTGGCTCCCACACGGCTGGTCTCAGGCCACACCCCCCGCTCCTGCAGCTGTGCCCTGGGCAGCGCCCACGCCTTGCTTGTGCACCTGCTGTAAAGGCCGGTAAATCTGTCTGAACCCGGATGCTTTGCGGAGTGGGGCTTGGCGTTGGAGGGAGAGGAGCTGGCGGGTGGAGCGTCTCCGTTCCCGCTGCCCGTGAAGAAGCTCAGCCCCCTCTCCACAGTTTCACTGCAGCAAAAAGTTTTAATGGAATCAGAGCCATTTGAAATCTTATTTGAATGCCTGGGTTCCCCTGGGGCTTGAATAATTTGTTCCTTTTATTTTGCCAGTTTGTTTTTTTTATCTGTGGTGCCTGGGAGGGAGGGGAAAATAACATGAGCCCATTAGAATATGTTAAAAAAAATTTATTCACGAAGGATGCTATTCCTTTAATTTTTTTTCTGTATCTTCCTCTCACCCTGACTATAGTGCTGAGATTATAATCCACTGAAGACTGGGAAAGGAGAGGGCTGGAGTGGGGGCCCCTGGGGTCCGGGAGGGGGCATCAGTTCTGCCTCTTGGAAGGGCGAGGGGACCTGGGGACTCTGGGGACCCGGTTCACACCCCATCACGGCCACCACCATGCCATGGCGCCCTTCCCCGCTGAGTTTTGGACCTTAGGACCGTGTAAGGTGGAGCCAGGCTGCCTGGGTTCGGTTCCCCGCTCCGCCCCTTACCAGCTCTGTGATCTCGGGCAAATGATTGAACTTCTAGATGCCTTGGATTCGCCATCAGAAAACGGGGACCATGCCAGTGCCCCATCGCAGGTCTCTAGCGAGCATACGGGAGATGGCGCGTGGAGCGTGTCTGGGACGGCAGTGCCTGGCGTGAGGGAGAAGCTCCTAGGACAGGGGTGTCTGCATCTCACAGCCTAAAGCCACACGTGATTCAGTACAGAGCCGGGCCAGGGTGCCCTCCCACCTCTCTGCCAAGCAGTCTCCCATTTGTTTGGGCTCCAGAAAAGGGATGCGGGTGGAAGGTGCTAGAGAAGGAAGAGGCAAGGTTGGGGCTTCTGATGCTCCCTTCCTGCGTCTCCCCCACCCGCAGCTCCAAAGCTCTGCATCCCTGGCCCCTGGGCCCCTGGATCCTCTCCCCAGAGGACCTGGGCAGGGCAGGCCGCGTGAGGGCTGGTCCCACGCTCACAGGGGTATGTTCTCACAGGGGCATATTCTCTCAGGCTTGGCCTGGGCGCCCTCCCTCGCTGCCTCTGACTCGATTGGCTTTCCAGCTGTCAGGCGTCACAGTGACACCATTCATTGCTCCTCCTTGCCATGGGTCCAGTTACGGAGGCCTGAGCACGGCCTGGTGCATGCTGGGAGACGGGAGCACGCGACCCTCATCTCTTGTAACCCTCAACCACCCTGAGGCAGGGACCTGGCCTAGCCCTTTGTGCCAGCGTGGTGGGTCTGCTGTCCAGGAGGGGGCGAGGTGACCTGGAGGCACCACTTGGGTTTTACCCCAGCTGGGTGACCGCGGCCTGTCACCTGGCTCCCGGGACACCAGTGTGTGTCTGCAGGGGACGGGTGTTTGGAGAAGACTCCTGCTGCGGTCCTGCCAGCCCAGCGTCTGTGCTGGGAGGTGTGAGGGGGTGGGGAGGGTGGTTGGCTGTCCGAGGGGCAGAGTGACAGGAGGCACTTGGGAGACAGGCTGGAGCTGGGGAAGCAGGGCAGGCCCGCAGTGCTGTGGGGGTGCCCCGTGGGCAGTGCCCTCAAACATAGTGATAGGCAATACTCTTAACCTCAAGGACAATGATCAGAACGGGTACTATTTCTCGAGTGCCTGGGGTATGCCGGGCGTTATATCCGTTCTTCTTTCCTTTTTAACCCTCACCCGAGGATATTTTCCACTTATCTTCAGATAGAGTGTGAGGGAGGGAAAGAGAGAGAGAGAAACATTGATGCGAGAGAGACACATTGATTGGTTGCCTCCCGCATGACCCTGACCAGGACCGGGGACTGAACCGCACCCAGGTACGTGCCCTTGACCGGAATCGAACCTGAAACTCTCTGGTCCGTGGGCCGATGCTCTAACTGCTGAGCCAAACCGGCCAGGGCTTTATATCCATTCTTTCCAGTGCTCACAACAGCTCCAAATGGTTGGAATTATTTCCCCATTTTCCAGATGAGGCCACAGTCTCAGAGGGTTAAGTGTCCAGCTCACTGAGCTGGAGGCCGAGTTGGGGTCCTCCAAGGCCCTTCTGGCACAGCCAGCCCCCCGCAGCCGGCGGGGCTCTTCTGCGGGCTCGGAGGTGGGGGGAGCGGAAGGGGCCCTGGCCCCAGCCCCGAGCTGTTCCCACCGCCCCACGGGTGCGCTCGTGTTCAGTGGGCACTGCGGAACGGGGCGCTCCATAAGCCCCCACTTAATGTCACTTGGAAATCACAGCTTTGCCATCAGTGCCAGTCCTTAATGTCACTTATCCCAAGTGGGCCTTCAATTTTCAGCAGCAACAGACTTCTAACTGGGTCTCAGCCGCCCTGGTTTTGTGGTGGGGACAATGGCAGTGGCAGATGGGAAGCAACAACTCCATTTTCTTTTAACGCTCCCAGGTGCAGGCAGGGAAGGCACCATCTGGAAGGAGAAGGTCAGATCATTAAAAAATATATACTAATAAATCGCCAGGACTTGATGGGCCGTGGGTGCAGGGCGGGGCGGGGGGAGGAGTGGCGCTTCGGGAGGCCGTGACTGGGGGCAGCTGTGTTCATGGCCTGAGCTCCGGGAGGCCTCCCGGCGAGGGGGGGCTTTGGGTGCTCTGCCGGGCTCCCGTCCGGTAGAGGTGAGGGTCTGCGTGGCTGTAAGCTCCTTGAGAGCAGGGGCACATGCAAACCCCGCCCAGCGTTATCCCTGCCAAGGAGATGGGCGCTGCCCCACAGGCGGATGGGCCGTCTCGGCGATCACCCTGCTTGCAGGTGCCACGTGAAGTGCCGCTGTGGCTTAGTTCCTTGGCTCTGGGCCCTGCCCTTGACGTCCCCCGGCTGCTGTTTGCCCTGGGTAGCACGGGGATGGAGACACCTCCCCTGGTGGCCATGGGGATGAAACGAGACAGCCTGTGGGACCGCTTTGCAAACCGTGACCTGGGGTGCCAGGAGTCCTTCTGGTATGCTGATGCCCGCCCGGTGCCTAGTTGTCCTTTCCTGATGGCCTGGCCCCCTCAGCGGAAGGAAGCAGGTTTGTCTGCAGGGCCCAGTGGGGCAGAGGGCCCGTTTAGGGAGTGAGCTCACCGGTGTGGGGCAGGCGCCGGAAACTCTGCTGATCGTGCCTGCCGTTGGCTAATGCCTCCACTTCTCCAAGGACATCCACACCAGCCACCTCGTTCCAGCTCCTCTTGCTGTGACTGGGACTCCAGTGCCACCTTTCTCTGGGGGCAGTGGCATTTTCTAACAAGCCACTTGGTTGAGGCATGCTTGACATGCAAAGCTGTGCACACCCAAGGCACACGACTTGGTGAGCGCGGAGGTGAGTGTGTGCCCAGAGCCCATCCCCTCGGGCTGTGCTGTGCCTTCCCTCCTGCCCGCTGGGTGGTCATTCTTTGTGACAAGAGCAATTAACGTAAGATCTACCCTCTGAGCAGACTTTGAAGTACATCCTATGGCATGGCTAGCTGTAGGCGCCATGCTGTGCCTACATGCATGGGACTTAGCTTGTGTAACCAAACTTCGGGCCGGTTGTTGACGTCCCGTGTTCCCTCCCCGACGACGGCACTTCTCCGGTGCTTGCTCCGTGTTGCGTGGGAAGGCCGCTCCCACGACAGCTCAGTCGATGACCTTTCCTCCCTCCTCCAAAGCTCCTGGCTCCCCTCAGCTCGATGTCACTGTGCTGAGTGGCCCCTCTCACTCGGGTGTCCCAGCGCCTCTGGCTATTTGGGGCAGAGCTGCCTCCTCGTCGTCCAGCGTCACCATGTCCAGGGTCAGTCATGCCCATGCCTGTCAGTAGGGGGCTGGGTGGTTTAGTGCAGAAAACCTGGGCTTTGAGTCAGAACTTGGTCCCCATCTGGGCTCGGCCCTCGAAGCATGCGTGTGACCTGGCCAGCTTCACCCCCGAGGGTCAGTCTCGTCATCCATAAACTGAAAGCCATCATCTGACCGCGCGTGGTTCTTGTGCAGACGAAGCCAGGGGACATGTGCACGCACTCGGCGTGTGCCTGATGCATGGACACAGTAGGCGTGTCGCAGCTGCACCGCGCCCCTGCTGTCCAGGTCCCGGGAGGGCAGTTGTCATACGGGGTGTTGCCTTGTGGAGCGTAAGGATGGGCTCCTCGGCAGGGAGAGCTCTTTGGGAGAGATGGAGGTTTGCTCACCCCCTCCCTCCCTCCCTCCGTTCATCCATCCTTCACCCCGTGGTTGCTGAGCACTGACTGTGCAGGCGGCGTGCTGGGTACCAGGGAGACGGTGACAAATGAGACAACCCCCATCCTGCCGCCCGGAACTTGCATTCTAGAGGCACGTGGAGACGGATTATAAACAAGGAAGTAGACACAATGATTGAAGGTTATGTGAGAAATCAGACAGGGTCTTCAGAGTCAGGGCCTTTCCCCCTGAGAGAAGGGGGCCACTGCCGCCAGGGTGGTCAGGGAGGACTTCTTGGAGGTGGCAGCATGTGAGGGAGCCACTGCAGAGAAGGTGGTTTGGTGGATGATCTCAAGCGCAGAGGTCTCCAAATGTGAGCCCAGGGTCCGAGCTTGGGCCTGGGTGTCTGTCCTTGTAATAGGTCCCCGGGGGCTTCTACGCCCAGCCGGACTGGGGGGCCTAGAGGTTCCAGGGTAGCGTCAAAGGAAGCCGGAGAAAGAGTCTTCCACCTCACAGCCACCATCGCAATCAGGTGTAAGAGCCGCTGAACTTACGTCGTCGTCGCCGTCCAAAATCACCTTGTCCGCTTGCTGGTCTGTGACCGTTTCCCTCTCTAGAAGGTCAGGGAGGGCAAGGCCACCGGGCCTGGACTGCTTCCCGAAACCCTTCCCATCTATGATTTCACTGGCTGCTCACCATAGCGCGGCACGAAGGCGTTTTCATCGTCCCCATTGCACAGATGAAGAAATCGAGGCTCGGGGAGTTGGGGTGATTTGCACAAGGTTACTAAGCAAAGGGCCAGTCAAACTGGGACTCAAACCTTAGGTGTCCGTGCTCCTTGCTGGGGACCCAGGGCCATGACCGCAGAGTGAGGCGGGATTTCATCTCAGATGGGCAGGAGTGGGGCTGGGGGGCGAGTGGCTGTGTGTGTCCAGGCTGCCTGGGGCCTCGGCGGCTCCCTGGGCTCCCAGGGCTGCTCACTGCCTGCTTGGTCCTCAGACTCTGACCAGCTTCACCCACCTCCTTCCTTTTGCCGCAGGAGAGGAGAACCAGCCGGGCTGGCGGTGTCCGGACGAAGACAAGAAGAGTAAAGCCCCGTTCTGGTGCCCAACCCTGGCCTGCTGCATCCCCGCCTTCTCCTCCCGGGGCCTCAGCCTGCAGGTGAGTGAGCAGACCTTGCTGAGCTCACCTTCTCCGGGGACAACCAGCATTTCCAGGCTGCAGCGCCTCAGCACCTCTCTGATGGGGTTGGTCAAGCCTTTTTATTGCCCTGGGAGTCAGCTTTTTCACCAGAAGTGTGGGGGCAGATGCCCTCTGCGGGCCAAGTGAACAGAAAATTCCATTATTTTGAGCGAACAAATAGCAATGATCTCATCTGTTGATGGCGTGACTCCAGCCCAGAAGATAGGCCGGAATATGCTCAAGTGGCCGTGCCAGACTTTGTGGGTGGGAGCCTTTGTGGGTGGGAGCCAGGCAGAAGCCGACTTTAATGTGGGCGGGGCGTGGGGGGGCACCTTTCACGGCCCTCCCTTGTCCAGCACCTACTGGGCTCCCCTACTGGTCTGCCGTCACTCTCTCGTTTTAATATGTCTGAGAACCCTGTAAGTAGGTGTTTCTAGGTGTATTTCACAGGGAAGGACCACCTAAGGCTCAGACAGATGACATGATTTTCTAAAAACGACACAGCCGGTAAGGATGTGTCCAGGAATTAGAACCTTGCTCTGTTTGATTCCAACACCTGTGGTCTTCACCTCCACTGGCCGGCTGTCCCCGATGTCCTGGCCAACCTCATTCCTTTCTCTGGAGCAGCTGCTGCCCATTGTCTTCCCAGGATGAGGTCATCTAAGCTCTGGGGACAGCTTGGGGCCTAGGCCCGATAAATACGTCCCAAGAGATAAGCTGATTGGACTGTAGGTTGGAGCTCTACGTAGTTGAAAGGACATGGCCTTGAGATGCCAGTTTATCCGTTAGTTCATTCGTTCACCCATTCATTGGTCCATTCTGCATGTAACGGTCGAGCACCTGCTGCGGGCCTGGCCCTGTGCTGGGCCCTGGGAATACGGTGGTGACCGAACATGCATCGTACCCTCATGTCGCTTTCAGTCTCGAGAGGGAAGGAAAGACCCCGGCAAACTAAAGGAAATATAAAAGAATGATGTATGTTATTAATCAGATATAATGGGTACAGAGATGTGCCAACATAGTTAGCGGGTCAGAGAGGGCCTCTCGGAGGAGGTGCATTCGAACTGAGACCCGAATGGCAGGAAGGGTGAATCCCCGTGAGGGCCCCGGGGAAGACTGTTCCAAACAGACGAAGCAGCACAGAGGCCCGCCCGGGGTGCCGCCTGGAAGTCAGCGTTGCTGCGGCTCGGTCAGCCGGGAGGAGAGGCTGGGCGAAGGGTCCGAGGGTGGGTGAGCTGGGCCGCGCTGGCCTCGCAGGCTGCGTCAGGTTTGGGCTTTATTCTCAGAGCAACGGAAAGCCAGGGATGGCTCCAAGCAGAGGACTGGCATGGTGTGGTTTGTGTTTTGGAAGGACCATCTGATCCTTCTGGCTGTCCTGTGAGTGTGAACTGAGACTGAGAGACAACACAGAGCTTAGCGCAGGGGCCCCGCAGAGACGGCGGGACTGGTGCCGGTGTGGGTGCAGGTGCGGGGTGCGGGGTGTGGGTGTGGGTGCGGGTGTAGATGCGGGTGCAGGTGCGGGGTGCAGGTGCGGGTGTAGGTGTGGGTGTAGATGCGGGTGTAGGTGCGGGGTGCAGGTGCGGGGTGCAGGTGCAGGTGCAGGTGCAGGTGCGGGGTGCGGTGCAGGTGCGGGATGCGGGTGCGGGTGCAGGTGCGGGTGCAGGTGCGGGTGTAGATGCGGGTGCAGGTGCGGGTGCAGGTGCGGGTGCAGGTGCAGGTGCGGGTGCAGGTGCGGGTGCAGGTGCAGGTGCGGGTGCAGGTGGAGGCCAGGGCAGGACTAGGTGAGGAGTGGGGCACTCACCACGGGCTCCAACAGCCTCTGTCATCCAGATAAGTAATATTTTAATGCAATATTAAAAAAACAACTCAGCTCAGCCAATTGTGGCCTTGGTCTGGCTGCTCTTTTTGTAAATAAAGGGCCAGGATTAGGGTGAGGCAGGGTCCGGTCCTGTCTTATTTAAACTCTTGGTAATTCGTTCATCATGGGTTTTTTGTCATTGGTTTTGATTTTTTAAAATTGCATTAAAATATTTTTCTGATGTCTGAATGTTTTGATGCCCCCTGAGGATTTGCACTTGAGGTGAGTGCCCCATCCCCCTGTTCTCACCCTGGTCCAGGCCCTGGTGGAGGCAGAGGGTGGGGGACACGGGGACACATTTGGGAGTGCGTTGGGGTAGGACGGGCCCGTGGTGAGAGATTAGACGGGGGCTGAGGGTGAGGGAAAGAAAGGCTGTGCCCAGGTCTTTGGCTCATGCATCTGGAAGGTGGCATGGGGGTGCGGCGTTCCCAGTGCCACCGCCTGATTTCAGGGTTCAGTGAGACAGACCGGCCAGGTTCCCAGCACCGAGCCTGAGACCTGTCAGCAGTGGCCATAACAACAGCAATGTTACTTAAACTTCTTAATCTTGACAGCATGAGGGCAAGCCCTTCCACGAGGCGTCTGCGTGCCAGGCTCTGCTCTGGGTGCCTCGTCACGGGGATTAGCTGTCTCGTCCTCCCAGCTGCCCTCGGAGGTGGGGCCGTGAGACCTTGGGCCGAGAGAAGGAATCAGAGCAGTAACTCACCCAGGCACCCTGGAGGGAGAGTGTTCTAGACTTCGGCCGGAGCCTGCTCCGTTCCGCCTCACTGGGGCGTAGCTGGCGTGTGCCTGGTGTGGGTCCCCCACTCACCATTTCCAGCGTGGCGGGGATGCTGTTCATTTCCGTAGGGCTTCAGTCCTTACTTACTGGTTAAACGAAGGCCTGCCGAGTCTTTCGAGCTCCTTCCCAGCGTGGGGGCGGGGTTACCCCTGGGCCTTGGGATGGGGCCGGGTCTGTGGAGTGGGGAGTTCAGGGCCCACCCTGCCTGTGGCTCATTGCCTGAGGGCTTCCTGTGGAGAAGGCTGACCGGGTGGGGCGGCAATGGTCTCCGTCGTGGGACTGGAGGACTTAGGTGGTACCCTGACAGGCCACAGCTGGGTGGTGGAGTCACCCACAGGCCATGCCTCCAGGGCGGAAGGAACCCCAAACAGGTGTGGAGCCACCTGCCACTTCACACCTGGGGGACGAGGGCCCCAGAAGCTCTTCATTTGGGACCCTCGGGCTGGGATGTGTGGGCTGGAAGCAGCGCCAGCCCACTCCTAGCCCTGTGCTCACCATCTCCGGGGGAACCCCCTGTGAGAGCCAAGGGGACTGTGAGTGAATCCTGGGGTCATGCACCTGTGGAGCCCCTGAGGGACACACTGGAGCCTGCATGTCCCCATCTGCTGGGCCCCAGACACCAGCACGCTGCCTGTGCCGCCTCCCAGCCCAGACCAGACAGATGTGCCGTCAGCAGGTGCATCAGGGCCTCGGGGTGCCGCCTCCTGGCCCAGACCAGACAGATGTGCCGTCAGCAGGTGCATCAGGGCGTCGGGGTGCCGCCTCCCAGCCCAGACCAGACAGATGTGCCGTCAGCAGGTGCATCAGGGCCCTGGGGTGCTGCCTCCTGGCCCAGACCAGACAGATGTGCCCGTCAGCAGGTGCATCAGGGCGTCGGGGTGCCTGCTTCTTGCCCAGTTACCTGAGGAACAGAGGGAGCGTGTGGCCACTGCCCGGGCCTCCCTCTCAGCCGCCCAGGACTCTGGCCCCATGGGAGCTGCGACCCAGCTTGTCCTCCACGGAAGCTCGCTGGCCCCGGCCCCTCACCCGAGGACGTGATCAGTGCTCTGCACTGCGAGCTGGGGGAGGGTGTGCGGTGGGCTTTCCCTCGAGGGAACAAGGACGCTGGGGGCTGAAGGAAGAAGGTTTCTCTTCTCGGTGCTGATGGGTGGCTGGTGCCCACGCTGGGCCCCACACGGGCCTCTGACTCCCGGGGACCGGTTGGGAGGGATTGAGCATTGCTGGGAGTCGCCCGTGCTGGGCTGAGTCCCTGCTCTGCCCGCCCCAGCTGTCCATGTGAGGAAGCCACGCCAGCCCTCGGTGTCACAGCCGTGGCGTCAGTGCGTACACCGAGGTGGCCACAGAGCCCTCCTGACCGGGTTACGGGGAAGGTGGGATGATCCGATTCGTGGCACACGCGCCTGATGCGTGGCTCGCACTCAGAGCTCAGGGAACGGCAGCAAGCGTCCGAGGACGCGTTGGTCCCCGGGAAGGAAAAGCCACTGGTGTTTCTTTTGGGGGTTTTCTGATGGAGATTCCTGTTGGACCCCCAGCTCCATCCAAGTTGGGGGCTTGTCCCTGGAGGGCGAGGGGGTTCCATCACAGACCCCTCTCCCTGGTGAGCTGAGGTCCAGCCAAGAGGCCTGCCTGGGGACCGGGGCTCGGGGGAGGGGTGGGGTACTGCCTGCTGTGGGTGCTTTCAAATGCAGCATCTTGGGGAGGGGGAGGGGGAGCATGGGGGTGTGGTGGGGGTGCTATACCTGAAACCCACAGGGGACTGTAGCCAGGAGTGCCTAGGAGGCCGCATGCTGGCGGAAGGGCCTCCCTCTGACTGTCACCCTGTTAGCTGGTGGGGTCCCGGCTCCTGACTGTCACGGTCGGTCGCTCGTCTGTAGCAGCCCCTCCCCTCGCAGTGTTGCTGTGCCAGTTAAGTGAGATACTGCAGGTCAAGCGCTGGACTATTCCACAGAGTCCTTGGTGAGCGGTGGCTGCTGCGGGTGCCCAGCCCCGCGCCCAGGGCTTCCCGTCCGCCGTCCCCAGCCCCCACGGCCGTGAGAACTGTTTTGGGGGCCACCCGGCCAGGAGCAGCTGAGCTGAGCCTCAGAAGCCTGCTCCTCTCACCAGCCTCACGCCGCTCCCCTCTGTCCTGTGTGGGCACCCGGGTTTGGGGGAGTCAGCTTCCTGGCACGGATGCAGCTTCTGGGTCCAGGAGCCATTTGAGGTTTAGCCGTCGTCTTGGACGGGGCTCTGCTGACATCCGGGCCCACTGAAGTTGCCGTGGGAATGCTTGAACCAACCCCCCGCACCTGAGAGGACGGGGTGCCCTGGCAGAAAGGGCCGGGTACCCAGCTAGATGTGGCCAAGAAGCAGAATCACGGGGAGCAGGGGCCTGGGGTGCCCAGGAGGCCGGGCAGCCAGCTGGGCACAGGCAGGACCCCAGAGTGTCGAGGTCTCCAGCATGGCCTCTGGGCAGAATTCAATCAGAAGGGGCACTGGGCCGGGCGTCGAAACTGAATTCCAGCCCTTCCTCGTCCACTGACTTGCTGTGTGACCTGGAAACACTCACGGCCCCCCGCCCCCTTCCCTGAACTCCAGGGTTACTGACTCCTCAGTGAGGGGCTGACGGAGGTGACCTCTTTGGGCCCCCTCACCTATGGCCCTTAGATATTTTGTTAGAATATTCCAACAGGGCGGGTGCCGGCCTGGGCCTTCAGCACCAGCAGAGGGCAGCACCTGCCTGGCAAAGGGTCCAGTGGTGGCCGCACTCCTCAGAGGGGCGCCTTTGAGCCGTCCCTGTTCTGCCTTCTTCCCTGGCCATCTGCCGGGGTGTCTAGCGTTCTCTTTCCATTGCTGTCCTGGCCAGAGAGACAGACTGGCAGGATCAAGCTCAGGAAACAGGCCCCAGGGAGCCACCTGGCATGGATTTTGGCAGAGCAGTTGCAGGAGGAACTAGTGGCCGGTGGCTCTCGGTGGCAGTCCGTTATAGGTGGAGCCCCCACCTAGCCCTCTGACCTGGGGGCTCGTCTGCAGGGTGGTCCTGATGATCTGGGGACCCCTCCATTGTGCTTCTGTGGGGGTGTGCAGGAAGTCCAAGGGGGGAGGTGGGCACAGGCCAGGCCTGTCACGCGCCTTCCCGGTGTCCCAGGGCAATCGTGTCTCCTCTGTGGACCTCATTTCCCCATCTGTAAAGTATAGGGGGTGAGGCAGACGTTAGTGCTTTTCAATAAATCTCAACTGGAAGCTGGTCAGTTTGAAAAATCCTTGGGGGTCCCAGAGTAGCATTCAGGCCCCTTCTAGCCGGAGGGTTCCGGGAGAGTGATGGTCGAATGTGAGCACACGGGAACCTCCGGAGCTCCGGAGACCTCCCTGCCCCGCCTCTCGGGGACTCTCACTGGGGCCTAAATGGGGCCCAGGAATCTGCAGGTTTAATGGCCTGACCCCTGCAGGTGGTTCAGACAAACGTTCTGCAGCCAGATGCTGGCCTCTCGGGCACCTGGACAGGTAACCCTGAGAACGTCATCTGTCTCCGCAGCTTGGGGCTCTGGTCCACAGTCCTGTCAGCTGTCCCCTGCTGGGCTTCTCGGCGGTCAGCACCTCCCTTCCTCAGGGCTACCTCTGGGTGAGTAGCCCCTGCCCCCAGCCAGCTCTGGCCTCAGGACAGCCATAGGGAGGGGAGCGCCGGGAGGGGGTGCTGGAGAAAGCCGCCTGCCTCCTGGCCCCACTGTGTGCCCTTGACCCAGCAAGGTCTTCCTGGGAACCCGTCCCAGGCTCCATGCTTGGGGGTGGCAGGGCAACCTCACCAGGGACAACCGGGGGACAGATAAGTGAGCATGACTCTCGCCAAAGGCCGTAGTGCCGCGAAGGAAATGAACGGGAGCTGCGCAGGGTGCCCGGGTGGCAGGGTCTTCACCCCAGGGTCTGGAAGCAGGGCCGGTAATGCCCGCTTCTCAGAGATCCCAGCCCACCCTGCTGCCCTCGGGGTTCCTGGCAGTTCAGATAGGTGACCCCTCCATGCTTATGGTGCAGACAGTGCCCTCCCGTAGACACCTGCGGTTCCAGCCTCACCAGCCCCCGGCCACCCTCTACACCCCTGCTTATTTCTGTCTCCAGGCACTCGGCAGGGAAACTCTGGCTTACCCTTCAGAGTCCAACCCAGATGTCCCTTCTGAGGGAGATTTGTGCTTCACTGTTTCTCCAATGTCTAGCACACGGTGTATCCATCCATCCACCATCCATCCATCCATCCATCCATCCATCCATCCATCCATCCATCCATATATCCTTCCTTCCTTTTATCTGTTATCCATCCATCCATCCATCCATCCATCCATCCATCCACTCATCCGTCCATCGTATTTCCTCCTTCCCTCCATCCATCCATCCATCCATCCATCTATCCATCCATATATCCTTCCTTTTATCTGTTATCCATCTATTCATCCATCCATCCATCCATCCATCCATCCATCCATCCACTCATCCGTCCATCGTATTTCCTCCTTCCCTCCATCCATCTATCCATCCACCATCCATCCATCCATCCATCCATCCATCCATCCATCCATCCACTCATCCGTCCATCGTATTTCCTCCTTCCCTCCATCCATCCATCTATCCATCCACCATCCATCCATCCATCCATCCATCCACCATCCATCCATCCATATATCCTTCCTTCCTTTTATCTGTTATCCATCCATCCATCCATCCACTCATCCGTCCATCGTATTTCCTCCTTCCCTCCATCCATCCATCCACTCATCCACTCATCCATCCATCCATCCATCCATCCATTCAGCAAGCACATGAGTACCTTCCATGTGCTGGACACTGAAGTAAGAGTGAACAGGCAGAGAAGGACATTTTAAAGGGGCAGAGTCTATGTTCACTATTTGTTGATTGAAACTGACCCTAAAGACAAGGAGGCAGACGCTGACTGGGTGTCTAGTCCACCGTGGCTGGTTCCCTTTGGGCCCTGGATCTAACTTGCTGCCATGGGGGCTGGGGACAAGTGGCCTGCAGGGACAGCAGGATGCATGTGGGCAGGAGGGACGCTCCTCAGGGATGAGCAGCAAGGTCAGTGGGAGGCTCTCATGGCCCCTCCTGACGGCTCCTTTGGGTCTCTGCCCCAGGTCGGGGGCGGGCAGGAGGGCGCCGGAGGCCAGGTGGAGATCTTCTCCCTGAACCGGCCCTCGCCCCGCACGGTCAAGTCCTTCCCGCTGGCGGCCCCCGTGTTCTGCATGGAGTACATTCCTGAGCCGGAGGAGGGGGGCAGTGGAGACGGAGACAGAGCCGGAGACGACAGCCACGCGGCCGCTGACCCCTCCGCCGCAGTGCATCCGACCATCTGCCTGGGGCTTCAGGACGGCAGGTGAGGGCCTGGGAGGGGACCTGCGAACAGCCAGGGGCAGGGCTGGGCGGGCGGGGTGGGGCTGTTTGGTCAGCTGTTTGCCCACCAGAACCTGCACCCCTGCTGGAGAGAGGGAATGTGGGGACCAGGGCTGCCCGTGGGAGCCAAAGTGTCAGGAAACTCTGGCCCTTTACCCGAGACCTCAGGGGCTGCTTCCCGCACGCTGGCTCCCTCCGGGCAGCGTGGTACCGCGGTGAGCCGCGTCAGGGTCAGCCGGAGCTGGGTTTGAATCCACTTCCTCGCTGCCTTCCCCGGCTCACCGTTTAACCACCCGAGCCCCAGTTTCTCGTCTGTGAAGCGGGGATTAGCACCCGCCACGGCGCCTGGGTGAGAGTCCAGGATGTGGGCAGGTAGGCCTTCAGCTCCCTTAGCTGCTATTGAGGGCATCCAGCCCGTGGCCTCGGTCCCCCTGCAGCCAGGGTGAGGTCCGGGCATGCACCTGGGCAGAGGGGCTCCCCTGTACGACATGCCTGAGCGGCCGAGTCAGCAGACGCTTCCTGGCAGTAAGGGGAGCCCCGGCCAGAGCTCTAGCTTGCTGGGGTGCACAGCCAGGTCCTGGGGTGTGGGTGGAGAAGGAGCAGATGAAGGTGGAGATGTAGGAAGACCCCGAGATGGGCCGCGCCCCACGCCCTCCCTGAGCTCTGTGCTTCCTGCTGCTGTCCTAGAGTGGGGGGCGGGGGGAGGAGGCTGTTTCCTGAGCACCTACTGTGTGCTGCTGCCTGGGCCAGGGGCTGTGATCTCAGCCGCCCCGCTGTGGAGATTGTCCTGTTTCCCACACAAGCAACTCAGAAGAAGCAGAAAGCTAACACATGGAGAACAGATTTGGGGACTCGAGGCTCCATGAAGTCGGGGTCTAGGTGGGCAGCCCGGTGCCTAGAAGGGGCCCCGGGAAAATTTTTTTTTAATGAGATAAAATTCACATAACATAAATGTACCGTTTTGAAGTGTACAATTCAGTGGCTTCCAGTACATTCACGATGTGCAACCATCGCTACCCTGTAGTTCTAGAACATTCTCATCATCCCCCAGAGAATCCCTCCACCCGTCAGGCAGTCATCCCCAATTCCCAGGGCTCTCGTCCCCAGGGAGCCACTCATCTGCTTCCTGTCCCCGTGGACTGTCTTCTGCACGTTTCACGGACACGGAGTCACGCGGTGTGGCCTTGACGCCTGGCTTCGCGCTCAGCGTGACGTTTTCCGGTGCAGCCGTGGGCACTGTCTGTGCTCACCCCTCTCAGGCTGTGCGGAGGGCACCACCGTCCCCGTGTGTGGAGGGACTGCCGCTCAGCAGTCTGGGGTCGATCAGGTGGAAGGGGGCTTGGCGGGATTCGCACTCGGGTCCGTGTGGCCCCGAGCACTCGGGTCAGCACCTTTGTGGAAAGTCTGAGCTCCCCGAAGGGGGAACAAAGGCCTGGCCGCACAGCAGGGGACCTGGCGACCAGGAGGGAGCCCCCAGCTCTTCTGCCCTGGAGGGCACGAGGGCGGCTAGGTGAGTCACTCGGCCTCTCCCCACAGCATCCTGGTTTACAGCAGCGTGGACACAGGCACCCAGTGCCTGGCGACCTGCAGGAGCCCAGGCCTGCAGCCGGTGCTCTGCCTGCGGCACAGCCCCTCCCACTTGTTTGCCGGCCTGCAGGATGGGACCCTCGCCGCCTACCCTCGGACCAACGGTGAGGATGCGGGGCTGGGGCACTGGGGCAGCCCTGGGCACTGACCAGGAGCTGAGTGGTTGTGGGAGGCAGGCCAAGGAAGCAGCTCCGAAACGAATCGGGGCGTCTCAGAGCTGGGGGGCTGGAGATCCCCGATCCCCACCGGGATCCCCACAGGAACGGGGTGCTCACCGCGGCACAGGTAGCTCAGCCCGTGGGCGGGAGATGCTGGTGGATAAGAGCAGGGATTCTGGGCTCAGACAGACCAGGCTGGGCCAGGCTCCGCCCTGACAGCGGT
This sequence comes from Tadarida brasiliensis, assembly GCA_030848825.1. Classification (NCBI taxonomy): domain Eukaryota; kingdom Metazoa; phylum Chordata; class Mammalia; order Chiroptera; family Molossidae; genus Tadarida; species Tadarida brasiliensis. The sequence goes on from CM061264.1 coordinate 11,684,109, forward strand.
GTCCACTGTGGGCGGCTCCTCTCACGCCTGGTCTCCTCATCTCTAAGGTGGCACCGGCAGGTTAAACCACCCAGTGACAGCAAAGCCCAGGGCCTGGCACACTGATGCCCAGTGGGGTCAAGCATTTCAGTCTGTAGTTTCATCGAGCCGTCGATGGCACGGGTGATGACGTCGGAGGGCAGGACTCATAGGATCTGTGTCCCGGAAACCCCGTAAAGGACTCCACGTTTGCACATTATCTTAACTGTCACCACAGCCCTTGAGAATTGCCTCCTCTTCACAGACCCGGTGCTGAGACCAAGGGAGGGGGTGTGGCTGTCCACAGCCCCACGAGTGAGCACGGTGGTCCCCTGTCCCCTGCGGTGTGCTCAGCCCCCAGCTGGATGGGGACAAGGGCCGGAGGGGCCGTGGGTCTGAAGCCCTGTGGCCGCCCAGCCCTCCCCGTCCCTGCGTCATTGCAGCCTGCACAGGGTTATACACGGATATTTGTACGGAGCTATTTTTTTTTTTTTTTGCCACTTGGCACTGTGTTGGTATTTTTAATTAGCTTTTGATAAGGCATTTATAGTTTTTAATTAAAGGGGGAAGAGGGAGGGACAAAAAATTCCTCTCACCGGCAGAGTGTGCTTGTGAATGCAAACATGGGCTCAGATCTTCGGGGTAGACAAGGGGCTCGGGGGACCCGCCCCCCCGTGGCCCCCGTGGCGTATGGTGAGCCACGCCGGGCCCGGCCTCCTGGTCCCAGCTTGGGCTGCCTTTGGCCCTTCCCCTCCTGGTTCTGACTCATCCGTTGGGTGGCCAGGTTGGGAGGGAGGGAGGGCGCGTGCGTGCGTTTGCTGGGGCTTCCCTAACCAAGTACCACGGACTGAGCGGTTTATCCGACGTAAATGCATCGTCTCCCCGTTCTGGAGGCTAGAGGTCCAAGTTCAGGGCGTCGTCAGGCCACGCCCAGGAGGGTGCCGAGACAGGATCGGTCCAGGCCTGTCCCCCAGCTTCATTCCTCACTGTAGCGGGGTGACTCCGCTCTCCACAGTGTTCTCTTCGAGTGCGTGTCTGTGTCCAAATTCCCCCCTCACAGTAACGCCCGTCACATTGGATGAGGGGCCCGGCCTACTCTAGTATGACTTCGTCTTCGCTAATTATATCTGCGACAACGCCATCTCCAGTTAAGGTCCCGTGCGGAGGTGCTGGGGCTGGAACTTCAACACATACAGTTTTAAGGGACGCGGTCCAACCCACACGGGGCTTTGGATCGAACCACTGGCTTTCCGCCTGGGGCTGGGCTTGGTAGTCTGTCAGAATCAGAAGGGCCACTGGGCACCGTTGAACTCCACACCCTCATTTTCCAGGGGGGAAGGGACCTCCCAGAGTCTCTGGTGAGCTGAGCCCCGAACCCAGATGTCCTCTGCCAGGGCCCAGAGCCCTCAGATGTAAGGGGCCCCGGCTCCTTGGAGCGGAGCTGGCAGCCGCCTGGCCTGGAGGAGAAGGTTGAGCTTCCTTCCCCACCTGGCAAACATCTGTCCACCGAATATTTACTGAGCACCTACTACGCACCATGGCTACGGTGGCCAGCAAAACGTGTGAACCTGTCCTCGCAGAGTTTACAGAGGGAGACAGTTAAGTGAACAAGCAGGGAGCTTACACCTATGTGTTGTGCTGGGGTCCTAAAGGGGGGAACAGAGCCTGGCCCTCTGGGCATGAGGTGGGTTGGTCGAAGGCCTCCCCAGGAAGCAGGATCCCGAAGCTGAGCCAGGCAAGTGAAGAGTGGAGGGAATGGTGTTCTCGGCAGAGGGACCAGCCTGTGCAAAGGACCAGAGGCAGGAGAGGGGTCGGTCCGGTGCGGGACCCCAAGAGGAGGCTGTCTTGCTGGACAGTGATCAGAGGGGAAGCGGCGTGAGGCAGGGTGTGGGAGCAGATGCGGGGTCCTGTGGGCCCTGGGTTGGTCTCAGTCTGTGGGAAGCAGAGGGAGGTGTCGGGAGTGGGGGAGCACTGTGCGCCCTCTGGCTGGTGGATAGGAGTGGGGGCTGGGAGACTGGCTGGGAGACTGCCGCAGCCACAGCCCCCGGGCAGGTGAGTCTGGGTCACTCTCGTGAGCCCACTCTCTGTGCCTTTGGTTTGGTTTTGGCCGGAACAGCCTCCGGGAGAGGACTTGCCTGGTGCTCCCCTCTCCTGTGGTGTCCTGCAGAGGTGGCCGGACAGGGAGGGAGGCTCTCAGAACATGCCGCACAGGGTGGGGGATTGCTCTCCATCACCTTCCACCTGGGCTGTGGGGGCCGGGACTGGGATCCTCAGTCTTAGCCATGACTGGGCTGTGGGACCTCCTCTAGATTCACTAAGGCCTTGGATACCCCTCAGATGCCCCTACGCCACCCCAGCCCCAGAGCCGGAGCACAGAGCTCGAGCCCTGTGCCTGCAGAACCCACCTCTGGTGCTCCCTGGTGGCCGGGAGGGTCTGGGGGTTGGGGATGACCCAGACCCTTATTCTGGGCTTGGAGCTGGAATAGGAGAGGCCACCATCCTGCCTGGGTTTGGCTGAGACCAAGACTGGATAAAGCTGGCATTCCTGGCCCGCGCTTTGGCTCATTGCAAGAGGGAAGGACCAGAAATATTAATCTGAGATTTACCTGGGTCCTGGAGGACCTATGGAGCCAGCAGCCGAGAAGTGACTGGGAGGGAGTCCAAGGCCACCAGGTCCCTTGGGGTCCTGGACTGTCAGAGCTGGAGGAGCCTCAGAGTTAACCTCCAGCTGACAGATGGGGAAACCGAGGTCAGGAGCAGTGTGGCCATGGTAGTTATTCATTCATTTGTTCATTGATTCGCTCACTCAGAAAGCAGGTACCCAGTGCCCAGAGGTTCCAGGCACTGAGCAGGACCCGGGACCCAGAGAGGAGCCAGGCGGCCACCGTCTCTGCCCAGTCCTGTGTTTGAGCAGAGCTACCTGGGTCCCTTCTGTCTCCTTCATCTCTGAGCGGGCACAGGAACATGACCAGGTCTGGGTGCAGGTGTGGGAATGTTCCTGGTTAGATGCTGGGGATGTGGGCCAGGGACACCCTCTGCAGGAGCCAGATGATGGAATGGGTGAGGGGACAGGCGGGGAGTCAGGCTGCCTGGGGTTGAGACCCCGCTGTGAGATGGGGCCTGTCACTTCGCCTCTTGGAGCTTAGTGTCCTCACCTGTAAAATGGGGATGGAGACAGCCCACCGCACAGACTGGTTGTGAGGGCCAGGGTGACAGTCGCAGTGCCCCGGATGGAGCCTGGGGTGCAGACCTGTGTTCGTCACCTTCCGTCTAAAGGGTGTCGCTGTCCTTATTACTGGCCGGCCACGCGCTGCCCTTTGGGCCCCTCTCGGTCTCAGTGACTTTTACTCCGTGTCCTGCCTGCTGGCTCCAGCTGGATCTGGGCCCCCGAGGGGGACTGGCTGGGCTTTCTCCCTGGGGGAGGAGGGGCTCCGGCTCTTGAAGGTGCCTTTGCTGAGACAGGGCCTTCGTCTCCCTTCTGGCAGCGTGAGGCTGGTGACAGGCCCAGACGAATGGGCTGTCATGCATGGGGTGGGCGTGTGCATGTGAGTGTGTGAGTGAGCATGCGTGTTCTGGGACATGTGCCTAAAGCCTGGAGGGCGAGCAGCGGGACGGAGGGTGGACCCCACCAGGCTGCAGGGGGCTTGCCCTGCGCGGAGCTCGCAATGACTGCGTTTAAAACCTTAGAACCGTGGCCCGTGAGGCCTGGAAGAACCTTAGAGGTCAGAGTTCTGTCTTGGGGTGCAGATGGGAAGACAGTTCCAGCAAGGGGCAGCCTCTTGTTCAGGGTCCCACCGTGGGCCCTCTGATCAGGGACTCCTGTCCAGTGTCCTTTTTGATATAACAATCCAGGTATTAAACTTTACGACCGTTTATCATTCTGTCCTGGAGTCGGGACATCTCGGAGGTTTCTGGAGAACCCAGCAAGTAGAGGTGTGGTCAGTACGCGTGTGACCCTCAGGTCTCAGACCCCAGCTCCCACCCAGGCAGCCGCAGCCCTGCTGCTCAGGAAAGTGCGGGGTGGAGGTCGCTGTGCCCACGGGCAGAGCCCCCCGTTTCCCAGTTTTCAGGGTGCGCTCCCAGTATCTCCAGCTGCTCTCTGGGAAGGAGGAGGTCGCAGTCCCCACCTTGGCCATGGTGGGAGCTCCAGCTTCTGGCTGCGAGAACTACTCATCTGTGGCCACTGGGGGGCGCTCAAAGCTTTGCCTTTTGTGGCTCTGGTGTTCCGGTGGGCAGGTCAGTGTGCAAGGCCCGGCTGCCTGGTGGTCACTCGCCCCTCCTTGACCCCGGTGCGACCCCAGAGCCTTGCGGAAGCTCCGGGAACCTGAGAAGACAGCAGGGGGTGGGGAGGAGGGCCAGGGCCAGAGTCCGCTGTTTCCTGCTCAGCCTGTCACCCCTCGGGTGGCTTCGGGCAAGTTCTCAGCTCTCCGGTCTCCATTGTCATGTTAGTCAAACGGAGTCGACACCTGTTTGCACAGACGGTTATGCTGTGTGAACGGCGCCGAGCGGCAGGAGCTAACGAGCGCCCTGTACCTCCTAGCTGTGCGACTGGGCCAGCTATTTCAGCGGCGTCTCCGCTTCCCGGCTGTGCACAGGGACGAGAATGGAACGCACAGGCTAGGAGCTCAGGAAACAATTCATGACCACAGCGCCTGGCAGGGGAACAGCCAGCGCCCCTTCCTGTGTGCCAGCCCTATGCCGAAACTCCACACGTTTCGTTGGATCCCGGCAGCCTCTGGCGAGGGGTAGGCCGAGCATCAGGCCCATTTTACAGATGGAGAAATGGAGGCTCAGGGAGGGGAAGCCCCGGTCCTAGTTCATGTGGGAGTTGGGAGGCTGCAGCCAGGATGCCGGCCCAGCCTGCTTCCCATGTGCACGGCTGCAAAGACCTGGTTGTGCGTTGTTTTTTGGGGGGGGGAGGGTTTCCCTCTTCCTTAGTTCTTAGGGGAGCTGGGAGTCTGCTGATTTTAAGTAGGACAGAAGGGCGAGAGGCACAGCTGTTTCACAGGTTGGGGAGGGGAGGGAGGGAGGGAAAGCCTGGGGAAATGGGTCTGTCCTCCAAGGGCACTTCCTGCCACGCCCCAGGCAGTGGCTTCCACCATGTACCTCGATGTCCCCTCCAGCTCTGCAGACAGCTGTGCCCTTTCGTGTCCCCAGCAGCCGGCTCAGAGGGAGGGTCCGCGATGTGGTTGCTTGGCGTTTCTTCCGGGGGCCCAGTGGAGGGAGAGTGGGGTGGCCGGGTCTTGGCAAGCCAGCAGCAGGCTCCGTGCTGCCTCCCAGGCTCGGCCACTGCTGCCGTCTTTCCGAGGTGTGCCCCCCCCCCCCCACCCCTGGCACCCTGGCAAAACAGGACAGCCACTGGGGTTCTGTGTGACCTGAGAGAAAACCACTCAGTGAACATGCTCGCATGGCAGGTAAAGCGCCTGGCCTGTTCTTGGGTGAGCCGAGCGCCCCTGGGTGGGCAGGACAGGGCCTTGCTCAGGGCCAGGCCCGGGCTCTTGGTTTGTTCCATCTTTGGGGTGGTGGGCTGGAGACTCAGTTCTTCTGGGACTTGCTCCTTCTACACCTGGGGGCAGTGGGGTCCCTGGAGGAGAAAGGTCGTCAGAGATTTTGGTAAAGGTGGCAGGGCCTTGTGGTCGGCGAGCACATCAGTGAGAAGGCAGTGGGTGTGGAATGAAGGAATGGAGAGAGGGGAAGGGAGAAGAGAAGGGGAGGACCACCCCCAGGGGATGGGACATAAATGAAGGCAGATGGGGACAGCCACCAGCCCCCGGGAGAAGGGACAGGGTCTGTGGAGCCCTGGCCCTGACCCGTGTCCTTCTTCTCCCTCCAGGAGACGTGCCCTGGGACCTGGAGAGCCCCCCCGTGTGCCTGACAGTGGGGCCAGGGCCCATCCGCACCCTGCTGAGCCTGGAGGACACCGTGTGGGCCAGCTGTGGGCCCCGGGTCACTGTCCTGGATGCCACCAGCTTGCAGACCCAGGTACTGGCTTTTCCTCGTGGCTCATGGTCCCTGCCCACGGGGCCATCAAGGGGGCACACCCTTGCTGACCCTCCTTGCTTTCTACCTGGCACTGCTCTCAGCTCCTGTCTGTCTCGGGTTGGTCAGAGTTTGTCAGGAAGCTGGGGGACCCACGACTCCTGTTGAACTCTGCCCTCTGCCCCCACACAAATGCCCAGGGCTGCCGTGAGGGGAAGGGTCCCATTGCACTGGGCTGAGCTCTGCATCCTCAGTGGCCGGGCCAGTCCTCACTCTGGTGCCCAGGACCCAGCTGTGCCGCGGGGACAGCCAGTGTGCAGACAGCCATCCTGGTGGTGGGCGCTTTTAGACAGTGTGGCGGAGGAGGCTGCTGGGTCGGCCTTGCCTGTGGGAGCACGGCCCCCCCCTGTGGCCCCCGAGATGAGAGCCTGGTCCAGGGGCTTGCTCCCAGCTCAGCCTGGGCCCACGCCTGTCACTGACCAGCAGCGTTGTCCACCCTGCCTCACCCACCCCAGGGTCCATCCTGGGAGGCTGGCATGAGACTTGGGCGTGGCTCCCTGAGTGGCACTTTGGTGACATTGGCTGTCATTTGATGTGTTTGCATTATCAATTTGGAATGAGGCGCAGAGTGGAGGCTCAGCACTGCCACCAGGGGACACTAGACACGAGAGGGAGGAGGCGGCCGAGGAAACTGGGAGGCAGAATGGGAACTGAGAGGTGCTTCTGGAAGGATCTCCAAGGAAGGGTCCATTGGACCTGGAGACCACAGGCCTGAGGAAGCAGAGAAGTTGGCCGTGGATTGTTTAGGAGAGGGTATGGACAGCAGGGCCCGAGGATCTGCGGAAAGCTGGGTTCCTCGTGGCCCCTCCCAGGGCCACAAGACTTTCTGGAGGGGGCAGAAGCGGGAGACCACCTTCGAGGCACAGCCCCCATCCCTGTCCTGGCTGTGCCCACCACGGGTCTGCTGGGCATCCCTCCCTCGAGGTGTGTGGTTTGCCAGAAGCTGCCTCAGATGGGGCCCTGGCTCTGTCCCTGCCAAGCTGTCAGCCCTCAGACAAGGCACCGAGACTTCCTGGGCCTCAGTCACTTCATCTGTGCAATGGGATAATAGTGTCGAATGCCTGGAGGAGGGAATGAGAGTGTTTATGTAAAAGGACTTTCACACAGTGCCTGACAAAGTGGGTGTTTGCCTCACTGAAATCCTCGTTGCTGTATTGTGTGGTTTATTTGGGAAATGAAGCTGCTTCCTTAGGGGCCGTGTTGGTGGGTACACGTCCGCATGGCATTGCGGGTCTGCGTCCTCTCCCTTCCCTGGCAGGAATGCTTCCTCCTGCCGACAGCTGTCCTAGGAGCGGGAGACAGATGGACAAAGGGAAGCACAGGAGCCTGGGCCGAGCCCTGCCCACCTCTCGTCCAGTTCTGCCCCTCACCAGCCACGGTGCTGTCCTGCCCTGGTCCCGCATCTCAGCTCTGGCCCTACCGTCCCTGGGGCGGAGCGGCCACCGGGTTCCAGCTCGAGGCTTCGATGCTTTCAGACTCGTTCTGGACCAGCTGCCCTTAGGAAGGGGCTCAGGATGGCCTCTCCCCTGCTCTGCACACCACAGAGGGTGTCGGGATGTGCAGGTGGAGGGCGGCAGATGAGGACAGGGTGGTGAGGGCCGCAGGGGGGCCGAGGGAGTCTGCTCCTGGTGTGCAGCCAGGGAAATGGAAAAGTTTGTGTGGGCAGCTCGCCTTCAGTACCCGCGATCCTTGGGCACAGTAAGGAGGTGATCGCCATGCATGTTTAATGAGGCCCTGCTCTGCCTCCCGCCCCAGCGCCTGGGCTCTGCAAACAGCGTGGTCTGGCTGCAGATAATGACCCGATCTGCCGGCCGCTCCACGTTGGTCTTGTCTTGGGTCCTGGCGTGGCCAGCCAGGCTCGGAGGAGGGGCTGGAGACGGGGCCGCTGGGGGCTGCCGTGGCCTCGCTGCGGGCCTCGGGCTCGGCACCTGCAGGAGAGGGCCGACATGCGGTCTGTGCAGCGGAGCGCCCCGTTTCAGAGGAGGGCATCGCCTGCTAGCCGTCCTCCCCCAGGCTCCAGAAACCCCTCTGGGGATTCGAGACACTCCGTGCTGCTCAGGGCTCCCAGCCTGGACGGGTGTGCGGTTGACTACGGGTGTGGCTGGTGTTCTGGCCCAGATTCGAAGGCATACCGGGTTCATCTAGGGCGTGTGTTAACTCTGGGAGCTCTGCTCGGTTTCTCTCACCCCCAGGAAGTAATAACAACCAACGCGTATTGAGTTCTTCATGTGGACCAGGTATGCGTTTAGGAACTTTGCATGAAACAACTCATTTAATTCTCAAACCTCTCTCTGAGATGAGTACTCTTATTTTTCCCACTTTACAGATGAGGACGCAGAGGCACAGAGAGGTTAAGTGACTTGCCCAAGGTCACACAGCTAGAGGGAGGCTGAGTTGGGATCTGAGCGCAGGCACTTCACACATGAGTCTGCTCTTAACCTTTGTGCTGGTGGCCCTGGTTGGCCGGAGGGTCGGTCTCCTATGGGCTGCATTGTCCCCTGGAGTTCTGTCCCCTCATACGTGACCTTGGTCACTCTCATTTGTTTACGCACCTGCTTTTCCTTTTTTATCCTCACCCGAGGACTTTTTTTTTTTTTTTGGCATTCATCTTAGAGCTGGAGGGAGAGAGGGAGGAAGAGAGAGAGAGAAACATCGATGTGAGAGACACATCGACTGGCTGCCACCCACACAACCCCAACCGGGCCTGGGGACAAACTGCATCCGAGGTATGTGCCCTTAGCGGGAACCAAATCTGGGACTCTCTGGTCTGCGGGCTGACGCTCTAACCGCTGAGCCAAACCGGCCAGGACCGCACCTGCTTTTTCTACCAGCACGGCTTCCGGGCCTAGGATTGCACCCTGTTCACACCTTTCCCCAGTGTCCATCTGGCTCACACGGCAGGGGCACTGGTAAAGGGTCCTGGAGGACGGACAGGTGGTGGCCTGCTTTCCAGGCCCTCATGTGGGGTGCTGGGGGGATGGGCCCGAGTAAGACCTGGCCTCAGCGGCTCAGGAGCTCAGAGTCTGGTGTGGGGTGGTCAGTGTCAGCCAGTACGAGGAGGCCCATTGGGGACCCAGGGCAGGTGTAAGGGGTGCCAGACCCGGCTGGAGGAGGGATGGGAGCAGGGGAGGTTCTTGGAGGGCGGGAGCCCCGAGGAGGCTGGGCACTGAGGGGTAAAAGCAGAGAGGAGGCAGGGAGGGTGCTCCGGGCAGAGACAGCCCGGTGAGCCAAGCCCAAGGTGGCGTGGATGGCTCCCCCAGGGAGAGGCCTCCAAAACGCACCTGCCCGGGCTGTCTCCATGAGGCCCACTCGGCCCCTGCTGGCTGCCCCTGACCTTGCTGAGCCCGTGTCCCGTGGAGCAGCGCCTGCAGTCTGTCTGTCTCTGGGTTTGACGCTTGCCCACCGACCGCTGTTCAGCTCCTTGATCCCAGTGGAGGCAGCGGCGAGGCTGTTAAATAGTAATGTCGCCTGCCAGGGCCTGTGTCAACACCGCATCCTCCGTGTTCATTATCCAGATCAGCGGCCACCTTCAAAGTCTAATCCAGTCGTCTGGAGTTCATTTTAACCGATCGCTGGAGGGAAGGCCAGCTGTGGGATGATTGTTGCATCTTAATTTAAAAATAACTTATTGGGGACAGGCCGAGAGAAGGCCTGTGGCGTGTGGGGTGCGCTCTGCCTAGTGGGGGCCGCCTGGGCGCTGGGCAGGGCTTGCTCCCTGACATGGCGTGGGCTGGGGTCTTTGTCACCGCTCCTCACAGGAGGATGGCGGTAGTGGCAGGGATGGGTGGCGGAGACAGGGCTGGGCTGTGAGTGTGCTTTCTGTGACCGGGGCCTCGCGTCACAGCAGAGATCAGCTGGGCCCATTGGTAGATGGAGAGGTAGACCAGAAGGCAGGCCTTTTGACCTGCAGTCGGTGGCCTCCGCTCCCCAGCCTCGCTGACCCCTCTCTCTGTTGGTCTCTGAACATATCAAGCTCCTCCCTACCACCAGGCTTTGCCTCTGCTGTTCCCCTTGCCTGGAACACCATTCCCGCAGCTTCCCTCAGGCAGCTGCTCCTCACGCAGGTCTCAGCTCGTCTCAGCTGCCACCTCCTCAGTGGGACCTGCCCTGGTGGCTCCACGAGTCTCCTCGGCCCCATCTCCATCATGACACATTTCCTGCCTTTATTGTCATCAGAGAATTGACCGTGGTCTGAAATCACCTCCTTGACCATGACCAGGGTCCGTCGGCACCTGCTGGGCTGTGAGCAGAAGAGGACAGGGCCTGGTCTGTGTTGTTGCTGGTGTGTCCCAGGGCCGGGCCAGCACTGCCTCTCGGCCAGTGTTGGTGGGAGAGCCCGGGGATGCAGGGCTTGGCGGGCAGGCCCCAGGTGGGGCTGGTGGGAGAGTGCCCTGACTCCGCACCTGTTCTTCCTGGGCGGAAGGCTGAACCTCTGGGTGGAAGGGGGCTCAGGGCACCGAGGTCAGTTGGAGAAGTGTCCTGGGAGGAATTGTGCCTTTGAGGAGGCAGTGCAGACAGGTCGTATGCCCAGGAGGGGTGGGTCCTGCCTGAGGGCAGTCACTCCCACGGGGCAGAGTGGTGGGGGAGGTGGGATATGTGGGTGGGACAGCCATGTCACACAGAGGTCCCTCCTCTGACCTCCAGCCTTGAGATGTTTCCATGGCAGTCCCTTCCCCCGAGCCTCCTCGGTGCTCCTGGCCCTGCCTGGAAAGTGCCAGGACACAAGTTGTGCCCGTGTTTGGTACCAGGCCTGGCTCCCGCCGGCAGGGCTGTTGTGAGGGTTAATTGGGACAACCCTCTCCTATAAGACCCTTGGCTCCCCCACCCTGGGAGAAGCCTGTCAGGACCACCCCCCTCCGCCAGGTGCGCTGGGTCACACCCCTGTGACCCGCTGCAGCCGCACCAATTCCCCTCCACAGCACTGGTACAGCGGCACCTTGACGTTTTGGGGACATTTTGGGGACAATGATCAGATTAACCGGTCTGAGGCTCAAGGCACACACGGGCTGGCGCATGGTAGGTGCCCAGGGAGGGCTGTGAAGGACAGAGCGCTTTCTCCTTGGGGAGATGGGCTCTGTCTGTGATGGGTCCCCTGGAGGGACAGTGGGCAGAGCAGTTGAAGGAGAGCTTGATTTTAACCAGTTTTCCGGTCGCGCCTCCGCAGTGCTGGCCTCTGATACCGGCACTGATTCCTTTTGTCACTAAGCGAATCAGAGGCAAAACTTCTCTGGGTCCCTGGACACCCAGGGCCCAGGCTTCCCCCTGCCCCTCCCCCCAACGCTGTCCCCACCCTTAATTTTCACGTTTAGCGCCCAAACTTAGTTTGCATGTATTAGCTGTTGTAAATCTATCATAACAGTGTGATGCGGCATGAATAATGCATCACTGGGCTGTATTAGTTTTCTGTCTCCTATCTTATTTATGACACGAAACGGGTGGGAATTTGCAAAAGCGAAATCCAGGCGCAGGGCTTGTTGGGTAATGTATGCAAATTGACGTGAGGGCGGAGAGCTCCAAGTCCTCCCTCCGAGCGCGCTCGGGCGCCCGAGCCTGCGGTCCCCGCACGTCACTCCGCCGAGTCACCCCAGTTCAGCAGTTTTGCCTTACATTTCTTTGTGTGTGTGTGTGCTGTGTATCTCATTGTTATTGCTGTCATCCTGTTCTTTTTTTTTTTTTTCCTTTCAAATTACAAGTTGGCAGGTGAAACTTGAGAAATCGATTTTTCTAAAGGTTGCGGAGACTTCCCTGGAGGCTCTGACAGTAACAAGTTCCAAGAGGGTGAACGTTGCTAGCAGCATGAGGAGTTGAGGTTAGATGTTCAGAAGAACTTCCTTCCTGGATGCATGTGAAGGACAGGGTGTGGGGATCCTGGGAGCCCCCTTCCTGGGGGAGCGTCGGAGGCTCAGGACGGTGGTTCTGACTCTGCTCTGCAGTCTGGGTTGTGAGCGGGTGTCTGTCCCAGGGCATGTCCTGTGGGGCCCGGGATGGTACACGCAGGGCTCCAGGCCCTTTCTCTCCTCCTCTGGACCAGCTCAGATCTTTCTTGCACCCAACATTAGATCCCCCCACTCCCCAGGCCCGGAAGATTTACCTTGATGAAAAGATTTCGCGGCTGAAAAAAAAAGTGTGTGGGGGGGTGTTGGAGCTGTTGGCTCAGGAACGCGTTCTATGAAGCCATGGAGGAGGAAAGGGAGAGAGTAGGGGGAAGGCAGATGGGAGGGGACACAAGAGAGAACGGACAGGGGCTGGAGTGAGTGGGGGGCAGGTGATGGCAGCAGGTGGGAGTCCTCCTTCTGGCTCCCCCCCCAGCGTCTCTGGCTACCAGGGTCTGTCTGTCCTTCCCTCCACGTAGCTCCTCCATGTCCCCCCACCCCTCCACGGTCACTCCTCCTCTGAGTGCTGCTGTAGGGATCCAAGAGGACAGACACCGAAGGAGCAGCCGCCCAGCCCCTGGAACTTGGCAGGGACACACAGGGCCACGGACAGACCCGCTGGATGCCAGGCCCTGGGCTGGGCCTTGATGCAGTGGAGGCTGAGACTGCGAGCCAGAGCCGGGCTGTGGGTGTGGTCATGGGTTGAATGAGTCCACACAGGCGGAAGTGTAGGCCCATCTGGTGCTCCGTGCTCACTCTAGCCCTGAGGTGCTATCATCTCAAGCCTGGCAGCTGGGCTGGGGGCGGGTGTGCCTGGTGGGGACCTCCGGGAGAGGCATTCCTGGCTTCCCCTGCTGCCTGGGCTGAGCTGGCTTGCATGGCGGTCCTTGTGGGCTCAGGAGCTGGGCTGGCTAGCTTTAGCCCCTGGCTCTCCCACTGACTGCCTCAGTTTCCACCTGTAAAATGAGATCGTTACAGAACCTACCCCAGGACTAAGCTTGGTGTGCGTAGAGCCCAGAGTGAGTGTCAGCCGCCGTTTCATGGTGACTACAGGACTTGGTGAAGGTCACAGGGAACACCCAGCAGGTGGGGGAGCCAGGATCTCAGGGTGTTTCTGACTCCTCTGCTGGCCGAGGCCTGCGGTCCACTGTCTGGTAGACGTGTGTGCACCTGTGTCCTCCCACAGGGTCGCAGGCTATCTGTGAGCAGGGACAGTGTCTCGTTCCCCCGTGTTTTCCTGTGGCGCCCGTGCAGCTGCTGAGCTCATTTCTCTTTGGCTTTCCTTCTCCCTCTCGCGGCCCCTGTGCCAGCTCTTCCTTCTGCCTGAGCGCTGAGCCGCCCAGGGCTCCCGGCCACCCCAGCCCCCTCACCCTTGGCCTCAGCACAGCCACTGTGCTCTGATGACCAGAGACGAAGGGCCCAGGCTGGGTCTGCAGGTGCAGGGGTCTCCCCCTTGGAGCTGGGAAGCCAGTAGAATGCAGAGCAGCCACAAGTGTACACCCAGACTCTGTTCTGAGGCCTGGCTGCTAGGCTCCTTCCAGAGCAAAGCTCCCAGCACACCTGACCCTGCTTCAGGACTGTCCGGCTGCCTCCTCGCCGCTCTTCCAGCTCCCGGCCCAGGGGTGGGCACTGAGCAGCACTTCTGTCCCTGTCCTCGTGGACCTACCCCTCTGGGGCGGGTGTGTTGGGGGGGTCATGGGGTTGGCAGAGGCCACCCCCACCCCCGGTGAGTGAACCCTTACTGAAACTCACTTGTCTGAGAGGCTGCTCCAAGCTCTAGGCGAGTAGCAACTCATGTAATCTTTACGACAGCCCTCTGCGGTAGGTGTGTTAGTATCCCCATTTTATTATTATTTTTATAGTTCATTGATTTTAAGAGATAGAGAGAGGAAGAGAGAGGGAGAGTGAGAGAGAGAGAGAAAAACACTGATGTGAGAGTGAAACATTGATTGGCTGCCTCCTGCACACCCCCTACCAGGGATCAAGCCCATAAGTGGGGCATGTGCCCTGACCGGGAATCGAACCAGCAAACTTTTGGGGCAGAGGATGACACCCAACCAACTGAGCCACCCTGGCCAGGCCTTATTACCTCCACTTTAAAAAAAAAAATTTTTTTTTCTTTATTGATTTTTAGAGAGAGAGGAAGGGAGAGGGAGATAGAAACATCGATGACAGAGAACAGTGATTGGCCACCTCCTGCATGCCCCTCACTGGGGATCGGGTCCACAACCTGGGCATGTGCCCTGACTGGGAATCGAACCGGTGACCTCTTGGTGCATGGGTCGATGCTCAACCACTGAGCCACACCAGCCAGGCTATTACCTCCACTTTAATTGAGGAAACTGAGTCAGGAAGTGGTGGAGCTGGGACTTGAACCCTGACAGTCTGGCTCTGAGCCGATGGCCCCACTGCCTCTTCCAGACAGGAAGCAGATGACAAGATGACGTCAGGCCGCAGTGAGTGTCACGCAGAAGGTGAGCCAGGCACACTGAGCTCGGACTGCTCTGTCCAGAACAGGTCACACCGGCTCTGAGTCTCGCTTCCTCGCCTATCAGAGGCTCAGGGGTCCACCTCCTCGTGGGGTTGCAGGACCCCGTGAGGTGAGCTGAGCTGCGTGACTGCGACCTGGGCGTGCACAGGTGCCGGAGATGCGTGTCCCTGTCTCTGCTGCTCGGCCTTCATGGGGTCCCCGCAGTGGTGGGCCAGGGACAGGCACCAGGCAGACCCTTGGCTCAGCCCAGGCACCTGCTTGCCCAGGGCCAGGCTGGCGGGGAGGATCATGCAGAGGTGCTTGGTGGCCCTGGTGGCTGCCAGCCCGGCCTCCCTCCTCAGGTGTCCGTGGAGAGGGACCACGACGCTGGCTTGCGTAATTGAAGAAAACAAAAGGAGATTAAATAGTACTGATGAGGAGACTCTCCAGTCCGTGTTCTGCGACGCTTGTATTTTTCGCTTCCTCCAGAACAGCCAGACGCTCCGGAGGGTTTCAGTGTGTTTTGTTTTTAAAGGCAGCATGTTGCGGCCGCGGTGGGACAGCCCCCCTGCCGTGACGCTTCCTGCGCCCCGGCCTGGGCTGTGGCTGGGGTGGCAGGGTCAACCCCAGCCTCTGCGCCCACCTTCTTGTGCGCTTTGTGACAAGAAGGCCTTCGTGCGGGAAAATTGAACTTGTGGGTGCCGTTTGGCCATCTTTCCAGAAAAATGCACCAGAGACACCAAACTTTGCACAATCAGTTCCAAAATGGGTTGTTAGACGCTTGAGACCGTCTCTCTGTCTTGAAGCTGGTGGGGAGGTCTGTCCCTCCGTCCCTTCTAGGTTTCCGTGGTGGCCCTGAGCTCGGAGAGCCCAGCGTCCGATCAAGTCTCTTGTCGGTCAGGAATGGCCTCACCCCCCCTTACAGTGGGGCCCGCACGAAGGTGTTTGTGTGTGGCTTGGAGATTGGGTGTGGGCTTTGGGGTCCCAGTAGGGTGACCAACCGTCCTGGTTTGCCCAGGATGAGGAGCTGGACGTCCAGTGCAACACCCGAGGCCTCCCTGGGCCAACGGGGACGAGTCGGTCACCCTAAGTCGGAATCCTGCCTGGCCCTCGTTTCCTAAGCACTGTGACATTGTGAACGTCATTTTATCCTCTCCGTTGTTCCCTCAGCTGTGAAACGCCGATAAGAAGAAGACAGATAGAGAAAGGGAAGGGTTGTGCTAATTGCCTTTAAAAGACAGACTGTGCCCGCCCCGTGCAGCAGCCGGAGCGTGACCTCTGGCTCTCGGTCCCCAGCCGGTCCTCGGGCGGACGCAGTGACCGCACACCGCTGATCTCTGGACGCTTCGGTGTCCCGCCCGTTAGATGAGGACAGGATGGTGGTGCTGGGCGTTAGGGGGAGGCAGGTTGTTGGCGTGCTGGCAGGTGTTCCGTGGCTGTCTGGGCCCATGACGGTGCTCCCAGGCCAGCTGGTTGTGGTGCCAGCAGGGAGTGGGTGGCAAAGCCCCTTCACACCACACGCCCGCCAGGGCTCCCAGCCTGAGGGCGCTGGGGGAGAGCCTGAGCTCGGGTCCGCAGAGGAGGACCACGCCTGGCTCCGGCCCTGCCCAGCTCGTCACCCGGCTCGTCAGGTCCCCTTTCTGGGCGCGTTCCTCTCCTTTCACACGGGTCTCTGTGGGGAAGGAGTACTGTGGGAGAGGCTGGCGCACAGTAGGTGCTCAGCAAGCAGGAGCTGCCAGCCCTCCGCTTCCGCCTCGGCAGCCCCCGGCCCCCGAAAGCCCCAGCGTCCTTTCCTGGCTGCTTGGTGTCATCTCAGCTCTAATGACTTTGAATTCCGAGTGGCTCACCTGGGAATTCATAGAAGGCAAGCACAGAGGTGTCACCGGGAGGCACATGAATATCGTACGACTGGAGGATGGGCTGTGTCAGCACCGTGTGGGGCAGCAGCACTCACTCCACGCCCTCTGTGCAGACGTCTGCGGAGGGGCTGCGTGAGGCTGCGGGGACAGGGCGACGGGACGCCGCCACGAGCAGGTGCAGGACACCTGGCTTCTTTCCACCTGCCCCAGCCGTGTGCATGGAGCGCCCACGGGTGCCGCCCTGTTTCCGAGCCTCCCAGCACCGTGGACAGATGAGAGGAGACCCAGCTGCCTGGCCAGAGAGGAGCCCCCTCCTGCAGCCAGCTTTCTCGTTTTAAAAAATCACTTTGTCCCCCCCACCAGACTTTTTATTTAAAGAAAATGTAAAACTACGGGAAAGCTGAAAGAATAGTACTCTGAACACATATGTTCTTCACACAGTAAGCTAACTGATAACATTGTGCCATGATTCCTGCCCCCCCCACTATGCATACACTCACACCCTTTTTGGGGGTAAACCATTAAAAAGCCTGTTGCCGACGTTACCCTTCACATCCGAGTACTTCAGCACGGCTCTCCCACATCGCTCCAGTAGCATTTATCGTACCCAGTCCACCTCAGTGTCCTGGCCCTGTGAGCATTTCCCAGCGGCCCCAACGTATCCTTCGCGGCGTCTCCCCAGCCCCATCCGGGAGCCAGCGGGGACCGCATGTTCGCATTTGGTTGTCTTGTCTCTTTAGTGTCCCTCTGATCGAGAATAATCCCTGTGCTCACGAGTGCATGCGTGAGCGCGTGTACGCGTGTGCGTGTGTGTACCCATGATATGGACTTTTTGGAGACGTCCAACCCAGTGTCTTCTAAAAAGTCCCACAATCTGGAATTGCCTGTGTCCTCCTGATGAGATTGGAGCGTTTGGCCAGATTCTTGGCTAGATGTGACTTCCTGTTGCATCACCCGAGGAGGCAGGACCTGCAGGCTGGCCCCATTCTTGATCACTGGGTGAAGGCGGGTCGTAAAGGTGCCAGATTTCCTTTGTAATTACTAGGTCACCTGCAGGTGATTCTCGGAGAATTCGTGAATATCCTGTTCCTCAGCAAACTCCCCCCCACCTTACCCTTAACTACCACCACAAATGCATAGGGCTTTTAAAAGTCCAGTGTGCTGTAGTCTAAGACTCTCACTATTATTTTTTGATGCTCAGATTGTCTCAGATTTGGCCAATAGGAACCCCTTGGTGCCTATTCTCTGAGCACTGCCTTGCGTCTCTGCATCGGGAGGCGTTCCAGGCGCGTTCAGTGGACAGAGCCGGGAAGGAAACCCGCAGTCCATACTGAGATCGCAGAACTGCACCTGACCTCCGTCACCCCAGTGACCCCGTTCTCGCTGTGTAAACCCAGGCTCCCGATCCTCACACCAGGTACTTCGGTTGCCCACAGTGTTCACAGCGGCTGTGCCCGTCTCCTGCTTCCCAAGCCCACTGAGCGGAGCTCAGGATTTCTTTGCAGACGTTGGGCGTACGGTCAGAGGGAGGGCTGAGTTCCAGGCCACTCGAAGGAACTCTTGTCTGTGTGGGTGTGACCATGTTCCGGTGAAAGTTGATTCACCCAAACAGGCAGGTGGGTGTCGCCCGAGGGTCACTGTCTGCAGCCCTCTGGTCCAGAATCCCAGCAGTTCCCAGGGCAGGGCGAGCAGCCGGTAAATAGCCGTGCCAGGACCATAGGGGCCGAATGGGCAGGACACGCCGGCCTTCTGGAGCCGAGGGGAGGGCCTGATTGGGCTGGTACCCTGCTTCTCAGGGACAAGCGAGGTGGAGGCCTTAGAGGGTGAGGTGGCCCCCCACTCCTAGGCCCCCAGGACTGGCCAGGGATTAGAGGAGGCGTCTGGAGGTGAGGAATGGGAAGGCAGGACCTGGGTTGAGGGGCCAGGTGGGCAGCATTCCCCTGGTCCTGTTGGGAGGAAAGGAGAGCAAGTTGAGGTGACAGCCCCCCTGGCGATTTCTGAGCTCCTTTCTGGGCAACGGGTACCCCATTTGGAAAACTAGAAGCTACGTGGCTCGTCAGCGCTGAGCGCAGTGGACAGCGAGGGCTGGGCCTCGCTGCCGCCTGCCCCCACCGGGGATGCTGTGCTCAGCTTCCTTGGCCCCCGTCAGGCACCCCAGCCAGTACTCCCCAGCCCCAGCTCCTGTGAGCAGGCTCCTGGCCTGGAGAGAGGTCCTGGGGAGCCCGGAGAGAACAGGAACGAGGGGCTGGGGCTGCTGCTCATGTACCTTTGCCCTTCCCCCACCTGCCTTGCCACTGGGCGGGCTCGAGCAGGCCTCGTGCAAAGCCCTTTGGGCCTGGAGACAGACTTGGGAGCAACGAGCCTGGATTTCCACTGCTGACTTCTCTTTTAATTAGATCCTACAGCAGCACGCAGGCTGGCTGGCTGTAAATTCAGGGGCAGCTTTCTGCGGTCCCAGGCCTCTCCGTCTCAGTGCGCTCTGGCTCTCTCCGAGGCAGGAAAGCCTCACTTTTCTGCAGGAGCCCGGCAGGAGCTCCGCTGCACACGTGTGAGCACGCATCCGCCTTCCCGAGGGAGCGCGTGTGCACATCTGTGTGCAAGTACGCGCAGGCTGGGGGAGTCCGGACGGAGCGTGTTGGGCTCCCCCTTCCATCCCGCTCTCCGTCCGCTCATCCGTCTGTTCGCTGAGGGCGGCGCTGTGGGAAGTCAGGTAGGACCGCGGTGTCTCATCCGTGGTTGGTGGTTCGTGGTTCCTCGTCGGGCCTTTCCCAGCAAGGCCCTCGGCAGGTGCCCTGTCCGCAGCAGGTGTTCTGCCTGCAGCAGGTGTTCTGCCTGTGTGTGGGCCTTCAGGGCGGTGGTCTCCGGTGCAGGCCGGTTCAGGCAGATAACATCCGCCCACCCCTTCCAGGGTTTCCCCGAAGGACGAGCCTCTCAAGAGAAGTAAACTTTGTGGAACTGCGTGAAAAAGGTGGGGGGATAAAGCAAAAACCCCACAAAAACCTAGACACAGACGACAGTGTGGTGGTTGCCAAAGCGGAAGGGGTGGGGAGGAGGCAGGAGAGGGTAAAGGGGGGATAAACGGTGATGGGAGGAGACTTGCCCTGGGGAGGTGAACGCACACTGCAGTGTACGGATGAGGCATGATAGAACGGAGCACCTGAAACCCGTGTACTTTCATTACCCAGTGTCATCCCAATGCATTCCATACAAAAGCAAGCAGACAAGGAGAGAACTGGAAGAGGATTGTGGGCGGCAGATTTGGGGTGAAAGGCCAGAGAAGTGGAAATTCACCCCCCGCCATACTGCATGGACGGGGGCCAGCTTTGAGGAGGATGTGAGGGGTTCAGCCTCCCCCCATATTCCAGAGGCTCCCTGGGCCTCCACTGGGTGGGGGTGGGGTATGAGGAAAGAGGGACAGAGACCCCCCCAATCCCCTAGTCTGAGCCCCCAGTCTGAGGGAGGAAATAGCTCCCTGCCCTCTGAGTGTGCCAAGCCTGATGTGAGACCCCCACTTTGATGGAGGCATGTGCCCTGCCCCCAGCAAACTTCCTGCCTGAGAGGGAGCTTAGAGCTGCAGCTCTGAGGGTCCCCCGTGAGGGGCGAGTGGTAGAACGCTGCCTCCTGAGAGCAGGACCTCTCCCCGCCTCCTCCGGGGATCCTTGGCTTTCCTGTTCCCCCAGCCCTGGCGTGACCCCCACCCCCCACTGGGCCTCAGAGCAAAGCTGTCAGGGACTAGCTTAGGAAAAGCAATTTCGTTGGCCATCTGGAAGTCTTGCCCTTCTGGGTCCCGCGTTCGGATCAGGAATGAGATCAGGAGTGAGCTTCGAGTTGATTGGCTGGGGTCCCCATGGAGGGCCCCCTACCCCCACCAGCTCCTTTATCGCCATGGGAAACCTCTGGGGTTGGGGTTGAGGCCCTGGCGAGAGTGACTGCCGCAAAACAAACCCAGTCGCCTGCCTGCCACTTCCTGTTCACTGAGCTCACACGAGCTCAGTGATTCCAGCCACACGCAGCTAATGAACGGTAAACCTGTTCATGTCACTTACCAGCTCAGCCCCCTCTGGCACTTCCATACGGACAGACTCTTCCCTGTGGGTGTTAAGGTGGCCTGGCGTGACCTTGCCTCTGCCCACCTCTCTCACCTCTGCCTTGCCACCGCGTTCCCCACACCGACCGCCTTTCTGTTTCCTAAATGTGGCATGCTCATTCCTGCCCCAGGGCCTTTGCACCTGCTGTGCCCTCTGCCTGGAATGCTCTCCTCCTCTCCCACCCCATTATCCCAGAGATAATGCTACCTCCTAGAGAGACCTTCCCTGGCTACGCAATCTTCATGGCTCCCAACACTTTTTCTGTGCAGTGGTTATTGTTATTTGGAGTAATCTTTATCTGTTTATTTGCTTCAGTGGTCTCCGCACTGGGAACACACACTCCGTGAGAGTGGGCCCCTTGGTTATCTCATTCATCACTAACTTCCCAGCACCTAGACCCATGCCAGGCACACAGTAGGAGCTCAAGAACATCTGTTGAATGAATGAGACCCTATCAGGAACTAGGCCTGTGCCGAGCTGCCCCCACCCAGGTCCCTATAACCCTCCTGACAGCTTCCACTTACACATGGGAAACCACAGCCCAGGCCTGAGACGTCCTGAGGAAATGAGATTGAATAGCAGGTCTGATGTCAAATGCGTGTCTGTCCACCATCTCCCTGCCGTTCGGGGTTCTGTGCTCTCCACAGATGAGATGGACGGGAGGAAGCTCGCCAGAGGCTGCCCGGGCTGGTCGTCAGTGTTCAGGCGTCTCCTCCCCCGCATTCCCCGCCCCCGCCATGGGTTCTGCACGAACCGTGATGCCGTTCGATTTCCCCATGTTCTCCACCCAGTCTCTGTCTGTGAACGATTTTGAGTGGATGTGGAACGGTCCTCCGAGTGGATGCGTCCGAGTTCCCCGACTGCCCCCAACTGGCTGGAGTTGTCTGTGTTTGAGAAACAACTGAATGTCGTGGGTGGAACTCCGTGAGCGGATTTGACTGTGTGCTGGTGCCTGTCCTGAGCAGGGGCTACTGAGGGCCTGAGGGCCTGTTGCTGGAGATTGCAGTCCAGTGTGGGAGGTGCTGAGCAGAGCCAGCGATGCCAGCGGTGTGCTTGTCACTGGGCTGGACATGGAGGGTGGCATGCAGAAGGAAGTCCCATGCCAGGGCGGTTGGGTGCCTCCTGGAAGAGGGACATCAGTCCAAAGGGGTCTTCAGATGCTGTAAAGCTGTTCCCGGGGGGCAGCAGGGGATGCATGTGGCACACGGCACCGTGAGGACGGAGGTGCGGCCAGGTGCTTCGTCTGGGCACCCTCCCGGCACAGGCTTGGCTTGGCCCGGAGTGTAGGGAGCGACCAGCAAGGAGCTGAGGCAGAGGGGGGCGATGCCGAGTTAAAGGCTCGGACTTTGTCCTGCGGTGGATGGGAACTCTGGCTGTCTTCTCTCTTTAAAAACAGTTTTTTGTTTTTTTAAAGTTAAAAATTGTACATACTCCTATTAAAAAATCAAATAGCCCAGAATGGTTTATCCCCAGTCCCTCTTCCTGGGAGAAAATACTTCTCACTTGATCTGTTTTGAATCCACCTCGCACTTTCTTCATGACTGTAATGTGTCTGCTCTGCTGGGTCCTGACTTATCAAGTTTGGACATTCAGTATTGCCCCCCCCCAGCCCCCACCGTAAAGGATGAGGACGGGGCTCACAGCTGCCCCTCCAGCCCCCACCGTAAAGGATGAGGACGGGGCTCACAGCTGCCCCCCCAGCCCCCACCGTAAAGGATGAGGACGGGGCTCACGGCTGCCCCCCTAGCCCCCACTGTAAAGGATGAGGACTGGGCTCACGGCAGCCCCCCCAGCCCCCACTGTAAAGGATGAGGACTGGGCTCACAGCTGCCCCCCCAGCCCTCACCGTAAAGGATGAGGACAGGGCTCACAGCAGCCCAGTAGCTGTGTCGGTTGCCTCCACGTAAGCCGCTTTCAGCTCTGTCTCTGTGTCATGGCGGCGTGCTAAAGCCGAGTCCTGTTAACCCCCAGGAGCCGAGTGTGCATGAGTTTCTCCCTGCTCCTTGTGTAGGGATGTCTGCGGGTGGTTTGAGACGGGCCCCGTGAGAGGTGTTTACACCACGGGAATTGGCAGACACAATGCACCGGGATGCCCCTGCCTGTTAAACAGTTATCCATGCGCCACTGCTGGGCTTCCGAGGTTCAGGCGGAGGCTGGATTAGCTTGGCCGCCGGGTGTTTGGCTGGCAGGCCTGGCCCAGCACCAACCCCCGCCCCCCCCCCCCCCCCCGCCACAGCAAAGCTTCGAGGCACACCAGGATGAGGCCGCGAGCGTGACGCACATGGTGAAGGCGGGCAGCGGCGTCTGGATGGCCTTCTCCTCCGGCTCCTCCATCCGCCTCTTCCACACGGAGACGCTGGAACACCTGCAGGAGATCAACATCGCCACCAGGACCACCTTCCTCCTGCCAGGTGAGGCTGCCGCGGGGCACGGGCCAGGCGCCCTGGGCTGTGGCGGGAGGGAGCCGGCACCCCTGGAGCGGTCGGGGTGCATCCTGCCCAGCCCGTCTCATAACCCTTTGGGAGCCTTGGGTCAGCCTTGCAAACTGGGCCTCCGAGGGGGAAAGCGGCGGGTTTGGAATTCGAACCCAGGTCTGTCGACACCTGCCATTCTGACAAAAAACCCAATTCCGACTCACATCACCTGGATGAGGTGACGGGGGAGAGAAGGCTGAGCAAGGGCGCTTTCCTGGGAGGTTTTCTTTCTTTCTTTTTTTTATCCTCACCTGAGGACATTTTTTTTTTTTTTTTTGCATTTATCTTCAGATAGGGAGAGAGGGAGAGAGGGAGGAAGAGAGAGAGAGAAACATCCATGTGAGAGAGACACATTGACTGGCTGCCACCCACACGACCCCAACTGGGGCCGGGGACAAACTGCAACCGAGGCACGCGCTCCTAGCGGGAACCGAACCCGGGACTCTCTGGTCCGCAGGCCGATGCTCTAACCGCTGAGCCAAACTGGCCAGGGCTTGGGAGGTTTTCTAAGAAAGGCAGCGGTCCCTTTGAGTTCACTGGCCGGGTTTGGAGGTGGGGGGAGGTCCAGGGGCGTGGACGGCACCCCCTGGGCCTGTACTTCCTGCATCGCTGTTTGTAAGAGGTGGTGGAGAGGGTTACGTGGCGCTCACCTAAGCCCTGCCCCTATCTGTCTGAGGCCTCGATGGCATCGGCTCCTGGCATCTCCCTAACCATCTGCTGCCCCGACGCTGCCCAGACCCCTCCCTGCAGGCTGTGCTGGGAGCCAGGGCGCACACCTGCCCAGGGCCCGTTCCTGCCCTTGGAGCCGTCCACGGAGCCAGCGCATCAGCTTGTGTTGCCTCCCTGCTTGGCCCGGCTTCCACCAGACAGACCGACAGACCGTGGTTGGTCTGGGAGGACAGAGAAACCCCGTCTGTGCACGCACTGCGGGCTGGGCTGGTGTAGCAGCTGGAGAACTGAAGGGCCCACGGCAGGCTGAGGGCCTGGAGCTCTCTGTTCCCAGGACTCGCAGATGGGCTATGCCAAACGCTAATAGCGGTCGTGTGCTGAGCTGGGAGACTGACCGCCCTGTCTTGTGAGGCTGGGCCCAGGGCAGGCATGCTAGCCAGCACTTCGGGGACCGTGGGGTCCTCTGTCTTACCAGAGGCCTGGTCCCTAACTCCAGAGAGGGCGCCTGGAAATCACCCTGGCTCCTACTTCCTCCTGGCTAGCTGCGACTGTCCTTGAGTCTAAACGTGTGGCCCCGGGGTCTGGTGGTGACTAAGAGCAAGGTCAACCATAAATAGCGATGGTACGGAATAGCTGCCATGCCACCGTGAGCACTGCCATGAGCTAGGCCCCGGGTACTGGACCTCCAGGATCTCGCTTCATCTTAACCCCACGTGGGAGGGGCTGTCCCCATTGTACAGGTGCAGAAACTGAGGTTTGTTCTGCAGGGCAGGAGGCTGGTCTGTGGTCATGCAGCCAGCCAGAGGCAGGACTGGAGGTCACAAAAGGTCAGACTCACTTCAGAGCCCCCCTGTGTGTCATGGGGGAAGGGATGACTTCAGAGGGGACTGGAGTCCTGGCTTGACCACTGGTGTGTCAGGCAGGTCTCTTTGCCTCCGGGAGCCTCTGGTCCCTCTGTGGGACTAGAGGTGGAGCCTGGCTCTGGGTAAACGCCATCAGGTGTGGGAAAACACCTTGCGTCGGTCTGGGGTGTGGTCGGTACACCAGGAGAAGAAATACCCCCTCACATCTTCCTTAGGGTGTGGTGGGGGCTTGTGGGACCTGCGTTACGGGACTTTTTCTTTTGCAGCTTTAGTTTTATTGTATTTCACAGGATTTAGCCATTATACAAAGTAAATCCATTTAACTTATGATAAATGTGTCTCTGTATCACAAAAATATTTCCACATTCATGCTGATAGCTAAATCATTTCGAGTTAGTGGAACAAGGAGAAAAATGCATGATCTATGGGCCTTTCTGATCTTCTCAATCTCGTCTGTGGGAGTGGAGGAGAGAGAGGGAGAATCAGAGTGATCAAGCGGCCAGAGGCCGGGCCTGTGGCCAGATCGGCGTGGGTGTTTACACGTTCTCACGTCCACCGACCGACTTGTTCTTTGCGGTTGCCCTTCAAAGAAGGAGGAGCGGTCATCATCATGGTGATTATTTCAGAGCCAGGTAAACTGAGGCCCCGCAGGTTAAGTGACTGGGCCAAGGTCATATTGCTGATGAGGCCGGAGCCAGGACGTGAATCGCAGCTCTGTCACAGACTTCCTGTGCAGTTCCTGGGCCTCGGTTTCCCCGTCTATACAGTGAGGGCCGAGATTGGAGTCGGAACTTGACACTGCCGTGGAGGGCAGACCAGAGCCTGGATCCTGGCTCTTCCAGCCCTGGGACTGGGCGTGAGTGGGGATCCTCGGTCCCTGCCTCTCCGGGAGGAGTGGGCCTGAGCTGGTGCAGTCCCTGGCTTGAGTACGTCTCGGTCCCCGGTGGTACTGCTCACTGGCATCGTCTCCATCAAGTCTTCTTGGCCATCCCCACCCTTGTCACCCTGGCCCTTGTCTGAGTTTGCATCTCCCGAGGGGCTCCTTGCTCACCCCCACCCTCCGAGGCCATGCCCTTCCCACCTTGTCAGCTACATCAGAGCAGACAGAAGACACCCCTATGCTTGCCGGACCTCTTTGGGGCCAGGCCCTGCGTGGAGGCCGAGGTTCCTGGGCTCGGGGCTTCCTGAAGGTCCTGGGAGTCACTGCCCTGGGCCTTCTCCCCCAGGCCTGACCGTGCTTAACCGGCAGCACCAGGGAGCTGAGGGCCTGCCAGGCGGGGGCCCCCAATCCCCCCGGAGCTGGGCTGGAGCTAGCCTCTGGGGGAGGGCGGCTTCACCCCCCCCCAGCCGAGGAACAACCAAGCAGGACCCTTCCATTCCTTATTGGAAATATTTTAAAAAGGCTTTGAAGTATTTTTTCTTCCCCCACACTAGCAAATGAAATAATTGCATAATTAGTAATAAATTTGTTCCTCCTTTAAGCGTGGATTTCTTTAAGGGGACGTTAAAAATTTATCACGCTTCCTTCCCCCCCCGACCCCTGTCTTCTGCTCGTGCGCCCGACCGGTATTAATGCATTTCGGAGCCTAAACTCCCTCCTCCTCTTAACTAGACAGGTCATTAATAAAATGTTCTCCGAGAGCCCGAGCTTTTTAAAGTTGTATATCTCCAGATAGATGGCTGGGGTGAGTTGAATAGTGCTGCATTAAGTCTCTGTGATAAAATATTTATCCACCATTAGAATTTTTTTCTCTTGGACTGTTTGTGAAATGCCTTTTTCCTCGAGGCCGGGGCGGGGAGGTGGGGGAGGGCCCCGGAATGAGGTCTGATGATGAAGTCATTTCTCAGTTCCAGCATCTCTTTCGGTTTCTTGCTGCCTGGTTTCTTGCTGCCTTCCATTCGCTCGCCTGGTTTCAGCTGTGGGGACAGGGGGTGGGGGTGGGGGGCGCTGTGAGGATGAGGGGGCATCAGGAAATGGTCTCCTTCTGGTCTGCAGGCCCCTGGGGCCCTGGGAAAGGAGGCGAGTCACTAGAGATGAAACATTTGCCCCTGTTCCCTCTCCTGGCTTCACTGTTTTTGCGGGTTTCTGGTTCTGGTGGAGCTGGTCTTAAGACAGGAGAGTCTAGGTCTTTTTAGTAATCACGGCTGTTAGTCTAATAGCCTCCGTTTATTGACTGTATGCTAGGGCCGAGAGCTGTGCCCAACTGTGTATATATGTTGTATCTCTCTACATACTGTATGTATACATGTATATTTCTAATAATCATAAAATTGAACAGGGTAGGTTTGTAATAATCATCGATCAATGACAGTGACTTGTTAATTCTTACAGTTAGTGACATCGGCACCCACATCCCTTTACACTTTTCTATATTCATCCATCCATCCATCCATCATCCATCCATCATCCATCATCCATCCATCCATCATCCATCCATCATCCATCATCCATCCATCCATCCATCCATCCATCCATCCATTCACCCACCCATTTACTTGCAGATACTTTTTGAGTGTCTGCCACGACCAGGGTACTGGGGAACTGACTGAGCTCATAGATAAGCCCCCGCCCTCGTGAAGCCTACATTTGGGACCGTGAACAGGGGAGGAAAGGGCAGTCCTAGACCTGGGCCAGGGCCAGGGGGGAAGGCAGCTGGTGACAAGAGGGAGTGCGCAGCCTGAGCCTCTTGCCCTGACCTCCCGAGGCCGGGAGCGCCTCCGTGGGACTGGAGGTGTCCTGGGAGTTTGCAGCCCGCACTTGCTGGATTGACGCAGCTGTGGGGCAGAGTCCCAGCTCCACGGACCCGCAGACACTGTCTGTGAAATAGTCGCCGTTGTCAGGTGACGAACTGGCTTTTTTCCCCCTCAGTGTGGTTTGCATTTCCACACTGAATCAATACCATGAATGTGACTTTTTGAGTTTGCATCACATCGCCAGACTCATATATCTCCCTGCCTGCTGACAGCTCCATTTGGGCGTGCATCTCAAACAACACATCCGGGAGAGAACTCGGACTTGCCCCCGAGCGTGCCCCCCCATCGCATTGATGGCACTGCCCTGTGCCCGGCTTCCAGAGAGAGAAACCCTGGGAGCTCTCCTTGAGTCCTCCCCTCGCCTCCCCTCCCACTGCAGTCTGTCCGCAGGTCTGTGGTTCTGCTTCGACCCTGTTAGCTTCTCTTCTCCCTCCTGCCACACTGCATCTTGGCCACCACCATCTTGCCCACCCCCCACCCCTCCTTTGTCACACTACCCAAACGCTCCTATAAAATCAGGTCTGTCACTCACCTGCTTAGACCTTCTGGTAGCTTTTCATCATGCTCAGAATGGACAGTCACACCCTGACCCTGACCCATCCACTCCCGACCCCTCTCCGCTCACCTCGCGTTTGCCCCCGTCCCCGAGCTGCACGGGCTTCAGTCTGCTCCACTGACTTGCTAAGCTCACTCTTGTCACAGGGCCTTTGCACGTGCTGCCTCCTGGGCTTTCGCTCGCGTCCTGATGTGGATGCCTCCTCCTCCTTGTCACCCGATCTTGCACCTTACACCTGCCTCCCTCCTTCCTGGAAGCAGACTGAGGCAGGAAAACCCGGGATCCTCCCTGTCTCTCGGCCCCACCACCCCGTTGGAACCCTCCGCCTCGTATTTATGTCCCTTGTTTATGGTTTCACTTCCTCCCTCCCCTCTCCAGCGCTGCCCGGGTATGGCAGCCCTACTAAAATGGAATGAAATGAAAAATGTCGTCCCTCTGTCCCACTGGCCACATTTCAAGTGCTCCGGAGTCACGTGGTCGGCGGCTACGAAATTGGACAGCGTGGCAGAGGACATTAGCATCGTGCCGGAGTTCCAGAGTGTTTGCGCCGGAAGAGCAGAGCTTGGCTGCGCGGTTCTCGCTGTGCTGTCAGCGCTCGGGGGCCTCCCAGGCTCTGAGCGAACGGACCGGTGACAGTACGGCATGCCGCATTAGCTAAGGCTGTGTGAGCCCCGAGATGGAAACCCTGCTTCTGGGGTGACTGTGGAGCCCCGCCATTCTCCTCCGAGACTGTTTGCTCTGCAGAGAGGCCCTGACACCTGAGTGCCAGCGGCAAGAGGCAGCAGGAGCACCAGGCTGTGGGAAGCAGCGGCCTGGCTCAGCCCCCACCCTGCACTCACCCTCGTGTCCTCTGGACACGGCAGGGCATCTGCACACCTGCCCGTGCTCGCAAGTCTGCGTCAGACCAGAGCAAGCACCCGGGTGCTGCCCTCGCTCCGAAAAGTTTCTCAGAGTGCGGTCCCTGGAGTGGCCGCATCGGTGCCACTGGGAGCTTGCTAGAAATGCGGTTGGGGGCCTCACCTGCAGGGGGTGGGCCCGGGCCATGCCCAGGGTGAGGACCGTGGCTCTCGGCGTCATTTCACATATCACGTGGCGTGAGTTAGGATGTCCTTCGAGGAGAGAAGAAGCCCCTCTCAGCAGGGAGGAAGGATTGAGGCCAGAAGCGAGAGCCCCCTGGAAAGGCCGGAGCCGCCCCCAGCCCCTCCCGCACGTCCGCCCTCACTGAGCGGAGCTGGTGGCAGGGGACAGCGGCAAGGACGCGGACAGCTCCTGCCCGAGCGCACCATGTGCCGGCCCTGGCTTCAGTGACTCATGTCCACTGGCTCCTCTCTTCTTCAGGACAAGCCTGTGAGACGTCATCGTTGTCTGCTCTTGCAAGTGAGGAAGCCACGGTACAGAGAGGCTTAGGGACTGGCCCTGGGTCATGGCACCAGGAGGTGGCGGAGCTGGGCTCTGTGGCACTACCCAGCGTCTGGCCCCGGAGCCCTGCTCTCGGCCACTGCGCTGAGCCACACTGTCCTTCCTCCCTGTCAAGAGCAGTGGGCCGGACCCTCCCTGCCATCGCTTGTTGCTAAAATGAAGAGACAGCGCCCAGGGGACAGCCGAGGAGAACTAATCAGGGCTGGCATCAGAAACGGGCTAGTCCCGGCACGGTCCGCTTCACTGGGCCCAGCGACTGCGGGGTGCTCTGTGCCCTCCCGGAGGAAGGGCCCCGTGGGCAAAGTGTCAAGTCCAGGCGGAAGTTTAGGGCTGCGACAGTTTGCCGGTTTGCCCTGCTTCTCGTCTCCGCCCTGGCCCCTCCCCATGCATCCCGTCTGCACCCACATCCTCGCCACCTCAACCTGCACCTGCCCAGGTGTGGGCTGCCCTGGGCCTGCCCTTTGAGCCACAGACTCTGTGTGCAGGGAGCTCCCCTGGGCCAGTGCCATGCTCTGTGGCATTCAGGGAATCCTCGCAGCAGCCCCAGGTTACACGGGAGGAAACTGAGGCTGGGCGAGGAGAACGCTCAGCTCGGGGGTCGAGGGGTCAGACCCCAGCCAGGTCAGCCTCTTAAGCCTCAGCTCTTAACCACACCTCATCCAGCTTCTCGCTTGTCTCAGTGGAGGAGCCTGGGGTGAGTCACCTCACCCAGAACCTGCGCTGTCCCCCAAGGAGGGTGTGCAGCTCACGCTGGCCTTTCTCCCCGCAGGCCAGAAGCACCTGTGCGTCACCAGCCTCCTGATCTGCCAGGGCCTGCTCTGGGTGGGCACCGACCAGGGTGTCATCGTCCTGCTGCCTGTGCCTCGGCTGGAAGGCATCCCCAAGATCACAGGTGAGGTCCTGGGTGGCAGCCTTGTCAGGGCCCAGGAGCCAGCTGCAGATGGCGGGTGTGGGGGATGGTGACTCATGCCCAGATTATGTGGGGGGTCCATTTTTTCCTCTGCCATCGCAGGCGCACTGTGGCACAATGCAATGGAATGATCTCAGCCCCACAGTCTCCCACCTTTCTGAGTCTCAGTTTCCCAGTTGGGCAAATGGGCACAGTAATGCATATTGGCCGGCTGGCTTGAGGACTGGCTGAGACAGCTGACTGATGGTAGAGGCTCTGCTGGGCCCCTTCGGCTCCCTCCCCACAGCAGGGGATAGAAATAACGGAGGGCTCCTGGGGCTGGGGGCCATGCGCAAAGATGTGTGCATGGATCCGAGGAAGGTCTGCCCTGACGTGTGGCACCAGGGCCCAGGAGAATAAGGGTGGGTCAGGGAGGACCCCAGAGCCCTGGGCCTCTCTCTACCTCCTCCTGGAGGGTGATGACAAAGTGCCGGAGAGCAGGGATGAGTGGGAGGGAGGAGCCCGGAGGGTCGGCCAGCCCTGGCCAGATCTTGAGCTGTCTGCTAAAGAAGACACTTTCCCTAAACGCTGAGATTTCCTGTTTTCATCACAGAGGTCACGTGGCTCATCGCGGGCTGGGTCCTGGGATTGCAGGGAGGCATTGGGCAGAGACCTTGCCCCCGAGGAGTGACTCTATGGTGGGGGCAGCTGTGGTCCAGGGTGGCAGGTGCTAAGATGGTGGGTGGCCCGGGGACTGTGGGCACAGGGACAGGAGGGATCAGCTCTCCGTGGGTGAGTTTCAGAAGGGTGTGCTGTGGAGGAGCTGGAGCTGGGCTTCCCAGGATGAGCTATAGAAGCAGGTGGGCGCGGTGAGAGGGCTCGCTAGGTGGAGGCAAGGCTTGGGCAAAGGCGCTGAGCCGTGAGGGCTCAGGCAGGGCGGATGCTTTCCCACGGAGGGTCCCCTGTCCTCCTGCTTCACGAGCCCTTCAAAGAAAGTAGCCACGGAGCATGGGAGAGCCTCACCCCAGACCCATGGCCCTCTGGCAAGGTTCCAACATAGACTGCAGTTGCAAACCCCCCCCACCCCCAAACCCCACAACCAGAAAGTTCTCCCAGAGCCACGTGTAGGTGCCTTGTTTAAAGCTAGGACCTTTGCGCTCCTTCTCTCTGCCCCATTTCTGCAGGGAAAGGCATGGTCTCTCTCAATGGTCACTGCGGGCCTGTGACCTTCCTGGCCGTGGCCACCAGCATCTTGGCCCTCGACATCCTGCGGAGTGACCAGGAAGAGGCCGAGGGCCCAAGGGCCGAGGAGGACAAGCCAGACGGGCAGGCTCCTGAGCCAGCACCCACGCCCTCCAGCCACGTGGGCCGAGAGCTGACCCGCAAGAAGGGCATCCTTCTGCAGTACCGCCTGCGCTCCACGGCCCACCTCCCGGGCCCGCTGCTCTCCATGCGGGAGCCCGCGCCCGCGGACGGCTCGGCCCTGGAACACAGCGAGGAGGATGGCTCCATCTACGAGATGGCCGACGACCCTGATGTCTGGGTGCGGAGCCGGCCCTGCGCCCGCGACGCCCACCGCAAGGAGATCTGCTCCGTGGCCATCATCTCGGGCGGCCAGGGCTACCGGAACTTTGGCAGCGCCTCGGGTGTTGGCGGGAGGCCGGCCCCGTGTGGGGAGACGGACAGCACCCTCCTCATCTGGCAGGTGCCGTTGTTGACGCTATAGCCCCCCCCCATCCAGGGTGCACAGCTGCAGCCACGCCCCGCTGTCCCGGGCCCTCCGGCCGTCCAGGGCCCCCCAGGGAGGGCGAGTGGAATCGTCTTCCAGGGACCCGCACGGGGCCACGCGGACGGGCCTGATCGCTAGTGACAACTCTCTTGGCAGAGCAGAGGAAAACCTCTTCCTTTTTGAAAACAGATTCAGAGTGTTTGAGGAAGGGGTTTGGTTCATGGAGAGGGAAGATGCCCCTGGAGGAAATGGCCTTTTTAAACACAAAACGTAAAACCTCACAACTGCCTGGCAAGCCCAGCGCCTCCTGTCCGGGCCGCGAGGGGCCCGGAGGCGGCCACGCGTCCCCCCTGGCAGGGCGTGTGCGTGTATGAGAGCGCGTGGGCTGGTGTGTGAATATCTATAAATACATATATATGGTGTATATGATCTGTATAAATAAAGTCTGTACATATTGGAGCTCTGGGAGATGCTGGAATAAAAGGCGAGAGTCATGTCGGTACTTGGATTGAGGGGTTTTCTTTTTGAGATGTGACGGGAAGAGACAGAGAGCAGCCGCCACTGGACAGGGACTGTTCTGGAACCGGGAGAGACACTGCCCTCAGCCGAGTGACCAGGGCCAGGCACCAGGAAGGCCCTGGAACCGGGGGAGACACTGCCCTCAGCCGAGTGACCAGGGCCAGGCACCAGGAAGGCCCAGGAACCGTCCCCAGAACTGTGCCGTTCAGTACGGTCGCCGTTGGTCACAAGTGGCTATGTGATTTTTAAAATTAATTAATTAATTAATTATTATTATTTTAAAATATTTTTTCTTTATTGATTTTTAGAGAGAGAGGAAAGGAGAGAGAGAGATAGAAACATCGATGAGAGAGAACATCGATTGGCCGCCTCCTGCACGCCCCCCACTGGGGATCGGGCCCACAACCTGGGCATGTGCCCTGACCGGGAATCGAACCGGCGACCTCTTGGTGCATGGGTTGATGTTCAACCACTGAGCCACACTGGCCAGGCAAAACATTAATTTAATTAAAACGAAATCAAATGACAAATTCAGTTTCTCAGTCCCATCAGCCACACTTCCAGTGTGACTTGAAGAGCCCCCAAGGTGAGCGCCGCCTGTCGGATAACACGGAGATGCCTGTCTCCATCGTCCCGGAACCTCCCTTCTGCTCAAGAAGGGGCTCTGGGGAGCGTCTTTCTGAATATTTTCTGAATAAAAAGGCTGGGGCCCCAGCTCTGGCGTGGTGTGGAGGCAGGAGGTCTGGGCTCTGCCAGCCTGGGAGGGCAGGAAGCTGAGGGCATCACCACCTGGGAGGTGGGGGTCTGGGGCTGTTGCCATGGGCAACAGAGCAAGGCAGGGATGGGGCTGAGGTCCTTGCATCTGGGAGGATGGGGTGAGTTCCGGGTGGAGGGAGCAGAGCCCAGGCCGTGAGGGGGGTTGGCAGGGGCGCTGCCTGGGGCCCTGGCTCCCCTCTCCTGGCTCCATCTTTGTCCTTATGTTTCTGCCTACACGGAAAACAAAACAAAACCCAAGCCCACTACCCAAAAGGGAAGTGTTTCCTCCACCTTCCCACCCATCCACCTCTCTGTCATCTGTCTGTGTGTCTGTCCACCCACTTGTCCGTCTGTTCTCCCTTCCACACTCGCCCACAGTGGCAGCCCCAGGATGCTGGGGGAGGAAAGCAGGGCTCAGCTGGACCCGGCTGTGAGCTCAGTGACGCTCTGGGAACCCAGCGAGCAGAACCACCATGGAGAGGGTGTCTCAGCCAGGCCCTAACAGGAGTCGGCGTCTGAGAGCTCTGTGGGTCTGTTAGATCCCAGATCTGTAGGTTGCTCGGCTGAAAGGGACCCGGGAGACCTAATGGGCCCGTGACATCCGTCACCGAGAAGATGACTTTGCTGCCGTAGTGAAATTATCGTATCAGTCAACACTCATTTCCGAGTCTCTGACAAAGCAGGGGAGGACTGGGGGCGTCGGAGACGGCGCCGATTCGCGTGGCGGATGCTCCTGGGATCTGAGGAGGCCTTCGCTTTAGATATTGATCAGAGTAACAGTCACCACGGCACTTCGGGTGTGTCAGCTCATTTCACCCACTTACCCGCTCTCATCGCCTCATTGTACAGGTGAGGGATCGGAGGCTCCGGGAAGTGAAATAGGTTCCTGAGGAAGTGTCCGGGCCGGGACTGACGTCTCTCTGCCACCAGAGCCAGACTTAGCCCCCAGGTGACTCCACCTCCAAGAGCAAAACTTTGGACACACCCACGCCGGAGTTCCAACTTCTACGTACTAGCTGTGTGACGTCAGACAAGTGTCTTTGCCTCTCTGTGTCGCAGAGAAGGGCTAATAGATAGTGTCCGCCACGGGAATAGAGTGCCATTCATTCAGTATTTATTGAAAACCTACTATGTGCCAGGATCTGGATCCAGGATGAAGGTGCTGGGGAGACCAGTGAACAGGACATATTGGACACACCCACCACCCCAAGCTGCCTGTGGGGGCAGCGGGAACAGATAATAAGTAAAATGTGTCAGGTGTGATGGTGCTCTGGAGAGAATGAGGCGGTTGGGGGAGGTGGTAGGAAGTGCTGGGGAGGGGCTTGTGATGTTCAACAGGGGGTCTGAGGAGGCCTCCCGAGAAGGTGACATTTGAGTGAAGACCTGAAGAGCAGACAGCAGGTGTGGGACATTCCAGGCAGAGGGAGTGGGGCGCCCCGTGGGAGACGGTCCTGAGTCACCAGGTGGGATCCTGGCGAGACTTTTCCTTTTCCTCAGTGACATGGGAAGTCACTGGAGGGTTTTCAGCAGAAGAGTGACACCAACTGCCTTTGGTTTTCAAACCATCCCTTTGGCTATGAAACAGGCTAATCCGTGGGGAGCAGGGGTCAAAGTGTGGAGCCAGGAGGAGACGTAGAAGCTGTTGAAACAATCCCGGCTCAAGGTGCTGGTGGCTGGGACCAGGTGGGGGAGGTGATGGGAAGTGGGCAGATGTGGGGTGGATTCTGACGCCGGAGCCCGCGGGGTTTGCTGATGGATGTGCTGGGAGAGAGACGGGAGTCCGGGGTGCTTCCAAGTTGGACCCGCGCAGTCGCAAGGACGCAGCCGCCATTTGCTAGGGCAAGAAGGGCAGGTTTTCTGGGGGGAAGCCTGGGAACGGGGTTTGGGGCATGTCACATCTGATTGGTCACTGGACGTCTGAGTGGACATGCCTGGAAGACAGTGACTGTGGGTTTGGATCTCAGCGGCATGGAGGAGATGGAGGAGGTGTGAACTGAGGTCCCGGGAGGCCGGAGTGGGAGGTCTGGGAGATGAACAGGAAGTGCCAGGGAGCCTGAGAGAGCGTGAGCCGGGATGAAGGTGGACAACCGAGAGGGCGAGGCGTCCCAGATCCACAGGGAGAACACAGAGGAGGAGGGAGCCATCTGCCGTGTTCCGTGCTCTGGAGACAGGGAGACGAGGCCTGAGAACGGACCTTGGATTTGGTCACTGGAGGCTGTGAGTGACCGTGACAAGAGGGATGCGGGCAGAGTGGGAGCGGCCTGATGGGAGTGGGTTCACGACACCAGGAGGCGAGGAACTGGTTGGTCTGGGGAAGAGCATGGGAACAGCAGGGTCCTGGGCGAGTCTCTGAGGCTGAGGTGAGCCGTGTGGTTCTCAGGGCCCCTGGGGTTGGGGGGGAGGGTGTGACAGGTAAGAATGTCACAGCTAGAGGGCTTGGAATGCACTAGTCCATATGCGTTTGTCCCCTCGCCCTCGCCACGCTTTCTCCAGCTCTGATGAGGAGGCACAGACTTTAGACAGCCCCTTGTCGGGGCAGCCACGAGCCAGCCTGTCTCCCAGCTGGGATTCTGCACAGCTGTTGGTTGGGAACTCGGGCGGATGCCTGCTTGCTCACCCCCACCCATGGGTGCCCCAGCCTGCTGTCCCCTTCCTGTGCCCTTCTCCGCCCCACCGCCAGGACACCCACCACGTGGGGCACTCACCGCTGCAGGCCCAGCCCCTCCTCTGCCCTGCTGTCCCCCGGCTGTCCTGTTGGACCCCTGCCCATGGCTCTCGGTCTCCTTTGGACCTCTCCTTCTCCTGGACTTGTGAGGCCCAAGGTGGGGGTAGGGGTGCCGTGTCCTCCCGGGAGCCCTGGTAGTATCTCAGGCTTGTCCCATCCGGTCTGTCCAGTTTCCAGTTTCTGCTTCCCATGGGATTTCCTGCCCGGGGATGCCTGCTCTGCGGCCGTGGGGCTCTGAGCTCGCACAGCGAGCTTCGCTGTTGCTTCGTAAAAGGAAGTGACTTAGTTCGGTTCCCCTTATTAGGAAGGTGAGGCCAGGGGACACTGATAGGTGCCCTGAGACAGGGAAGGGAGGGAAGCCAAAACGGTGTGTCACGGAGCAGGGGACCTGTGCGGGGAGCTCCGGGAGACAGAGCAGGCACGCCTCTGAGCTACCCCGGCTGCAGGAGAGGACACGGGGCACTGGTCCCTGTCATCAGCAGCGCCCGGCTGAGGCTGCTCCCACACGCTGCTCCTGGCTCTCCGCCTGCCTCACTGGTCCTGGTGGAGAGAGGACCTCGGGCAGACGCCCCCATACTGCGGGCCTGTCCAGTGAGAGCACAGGAGAACTGGCTGTGGCTTTATAATTGTAGATGTGTTCTTCCTCAGCACAGCCAGAGGACAGTCTCGCTATGGACACAGAAAAGTCTACGTTGGAACTCAAAGCGGGTTGTTCTAACCTGACGGAGATAGGTTACATGCCCCTGTCTCAGTCAGTGCGGGCGGCTATAACCCGAACCTCAGACAGAGGTTTAAGCAACCGACATTTGATTGTCGCAGTGCTGGATGCTGGTGCCAAAGAGATTCAACCGAGGCAGGCTTCCTGGAGGCGGTGAGGTGTGGTGCAGTAAAGGAGGGCTTTGGAGTGATGCAGATTTGGGTTTGCATCTTGGCTCTGTCACGTCTTCACTGTGTGGCCTGAGACAGATGATCGTCTTCTGTGCTGCCAAGCCCTCAGCTGAAGGAATGGGCCAATGACGCCTTCCTTGTGGGGTGGCCGTCAGCGCGCAGTAGGTGTTAACACTGGCTGTTACTATTACTTCTGCGACTCCTCATCCCGCCGTTGCTCCCACACACATTATTTCTGTGGGTCCTCGACATTCACCAGAACTTGGAGGTGGGAGGAGGCAGTGATTTGCAGTGCATACAGCCTGGGAGGGGACAAGGACGGAGCAGGGGGGTCTGCAGTTCTGGGGAGGTCTGGTTCTGGAAGGGACTGGGGCTGAAGGTGGGGGTTGGCATTGTGTCCTGGGCCCGAGTGGGCCTGGCCTGTTTTTTAACCCTGGGCTCAGGGGGAGACCCCAGTTGTCCCTCCTGGAGCCAGAACCGTGTCAGGCTCCTGGGCTCAGGCCTCTTGTCTGTTAGAGGGGAGCCGGCCCTCCTGCCCTTAACATGTTTTGTATGACTCTATGGAAGCCCAGGACACACACGTAGAAGTCCAGGAACTCCCTGTTGTTCTGTGGGGGTAACAGAGCCTCCGACGCCTGCTCTCTCGTGGGCCCGATGCCTGCTCTGCCGTGGGCCCGACGCCTGCTCTCTCGTGGGCCCGACGCCTGCTCTCTCGTGGGCCCGACGCCTGCTCTCTCGTGGGCCCGACGCCTGCTCTGCCGTGGGCCCGACGCCTGCTCTCTCGTGGGCCGGACACCTGCTCTCTCGTGGGCCCGACGCCTGCTCTCTCGTGGGCGACAGCCAAGCATGTGCATGTGTGTCCATGTGGGGTGGTCGCATGGGAATAGAGTCTGAGCTTCAGAAACGAACAGGGGGATGTTAACAGCACTGACCCGACCAGTCTGATGGGGGAGACAGAGCCACCACCCGGGAGCATTCCCAGTCTGATGGCGGAGAGCCCCTTGGTCTCAGGAAGCTCCAGTCCGATGGAGGACTCAAGCCCCTCTCACCGAGTTTGACGGGGAAGCTGCTAATCTGAGGGAGAGACATGGGTCTGTCCTCAGGACCCCAGTCTGGTGGGAAGACCTAGCCTAACTCTCAGGATCACTTGCCAGTGTGATGGGGAAGATAGTTTCTGCCCGGGAGGAGACCCTAGTCTGATGGTGGAGACCCCGGGCTGAAGTGGGGAGAGAAATCCTTTGCCCCTGGGGTGCTCCCAGCCTGACAGGGGAGACGGACCCTCCACCGTGAAGAGACTTAATGAGACACACACAGAAACTTCCTAACAGTGCAGACCTAATTCCCGTGCCGCTCCACTCCGCTCCGCTCCTCATTTACACTTTCCCGGAACCGGCAAATAGCAAGAATGTGTAAATTGAGGAAAATTAATATAATTACCTGAGCTATTTCTTGTCATCTTTTCATATCATCGGAAGCCACAAACCTTTCCTGGTGAGAAGTGGGTCATTACGGGCTCTCTCCCCGAGGCAGACGGCTGGCTCCTTCCCTGCAGGGGACGGATCCTTCCAGGTGCCCGTGTGCATGAGCGTGAGCGGGTCCTGGGAGCCAGCCTGCCCAGCAGGGGGCCGGGCGCGAGGTGGCGAGGGCGAGCCCCGAGTCGGGAGACGTGAGTTCAGCACCAGTGTGAAGGTGATCACAGGTCCTGCACCTCTGTGAACCCAAGCCTGTCTAACTCCGGTCCAAACGTGCTGGAGTCACCTTGGGTCCAGGGACCGTGTTTAAAGCATTATAGTCCTGACGCAATGAATCGTTACAACCACCCCTAGAGGAGGTTTTATGATTATCCCCACTTTACAGATGAGGAAACTGAGGCCCAGGGAGGTGAGGTCACTTGTGCAATGTCACACAATGTCACACAATGAAGACCCCTGGGCTGTGGGTCTGAACACTGCCGACCCTCCCCTAGCCCCTTCCCCAGCCCAGCGGACAGGTGTCCCAACGCCAGTACAAACCACAGAATGTTTGCAAACCTCGAACATCCGTCTCCTCTTCTAGAACTTGGGGATAGTCACAGCACTGACTGCCTGGGCTGTTTTGAGGATGAAATGAGTTCATTTATGTTAAATACTCAGAGCAGCTCCTGGCCCATAGTGAGCCCTCATTAACTTGAGCATCTCACGCAGGAGCCCTGCCCGGCGCCGGCACTCGAGATGCCCCTTGGTGGAGTGTGAAGCGCCCGGGCATGTCAGGAGGCCCGGAGCTCCTTCCTTAGAGAGGTGTACAGTCGTCCCTCGCCACTCCGCGCTTCGACTTTCGCAGCTCTATCGCGGTTTTTTCGAATATATTCATTAAAAAGTTGTTCGAGACAGTGAAAACGATACAGCGTGCGCTCAGTTGTCTGAGTCAATTATACACTCTTGTATTACAATTACAATTAAAATGACTGTACGTGTGGACTGTAGGCCTATGTATTCGAGCACCCCAGGAATCCTTCAACGCCAGATGCAACCGTTAGAGTCTGGAACGGATTAACCGCGATAAACGAGGGACGACTGTAGCTCTGCTTCAGCCAGCTTGAGAGCCCAGCAGTCTGTCGGAAACCTCTAACAGCTCTGCTGGCTTGGGACTCACAGACACAGCTCACTCACCAAGCATGCTGGGAAATAAGGGCAAAGGGCAGTTAACACCATAGCGACATATAGACATCCCATTGTGGGCTTTCTGTGGGGTCCAGAAATAGATGGTGTACATTTTCAGAAAACACACTGGTGTTTGAGCAAGTGATATCCCAGAGTAGGTTTTTTATTTTTTATTATTTTTTTAATCCTCACCCGAGGACATTTTCGCATTTATTTTTAGATAGAGCAAAGGAAAAGAGGGAGGAAGAGAGAGAGAGAAATGTCGATGTGAGAGAGACACATCGACTGGCTGCCACCCACACGACCCCAACCGGGGCCGAGGATGAACAGAAACCAAGGTATGTGCCCTTAGCAGGAACCGAACCAGGGACTCTCTGGTCAGGGGGCTGACGCTCTAACCGCTGATCCAAACTGGCCAGGGCCCAGAGTAGGTTTTAGTCATCATTCATTCATTCCTTGACTCACTCACTCATTCATTTATGCATCAATCATCAATTATTCATTACTTAATTATTCATTCATTAAGTATTCATTCACCCATTGTTCATTCATTTGCTCACCCACTCACTCATACATTCACTCATTCCTTCATTCATGCATGCATGTAATAACCCTTCCTTCCTTCCTTCCTTCCTTCCTTCCTTCCTTCCTTCCTTCCTTCCTTCCTTCCTTCCTTCCTTCCTTCCTCCCTCCCTCCCTCCCTCCCTCCCTCCCTCCCTCCCTCCCTTCCTTCCTTCCTTCCTTCCTTCCTTCCTTCCTTCCTTCCTGTGTTCATCTATTCAGCAAGCGTCTCCCGCCGGTTGCTGTGTGCCAGGTCAGGTTCAGGGCAGGGCTCTGGAGCCAGGGCATCCCATGAGCAGACACTGCCTCTGCCTTCCTGGAGCAGAGCCCCAGCCTCCGGGAACACAGGTTTGAAAGGAGAAGGTTCATGAAGGCCCAGTGAGAACACTGGCTTGGGGGTCTCACAGACGTGGAGTCTTCCAGTCGCTGGCCTCACTATCTCCCTCTGCAGGAGGGTGATGGCAGTTTCTTCTCCCGGGCTGCTGCCAGGAGGAGCCCATGGTACACAGTGCTCAGCACAGGGCTTGCTCGCTCAGGGTTAGTATTTTTTAAGAGTGATGATGTTAGTGATGGGCCTGTCTGGCAGTGAGCACGTGGCTGAACGGGGGGTTGCTGGGGAGCATCCTCTTCCAGGGCCCATCTGGACGGAAGGGAGAGCCACTGTGTCCCTGGACTCTGCCGTCAGACTCCGGGCTGGGGGCTCCTGCATCGGGGGCCTGGGGGCTGTGGCCCAGGGAGGCCGGCTCCCTTCCAGAAGGTCGGAGTTCTTGTCAGCCTGAACCTAACTCTGACGGGCAGACACGATCTTTTCCCCATTATTTCTGCTGAATTAGGTGACCGGGCCTTTTCCTCTGGCAAATCCATGGACGTGCATTTTCATGCTGTTTTGCATAAATCAGGAACTCATTTGCATTCATTTGTATGTTTCACTGGATGTGAGGTTTGAAAGGCCCACATTTTAGTGTGTGCAAAATTTAACACGAGTTCACCCTCTCTCAGCTGGCCCGAACCCCACAGGCAGGGATGAAGGGGCTCAGAGGGGCCAGCGATCTCCATGGGATGGTTAGACCAGGGAAGGACTCCGGGGCCAGCTCTCCCCAGTGCTAGGGAGAAGGAGAGCTTTGGAGAACTGGATACAAAGAAGCTAAAGAAACAGATGAAACCCCAGGGCAGGGTGTCCTTGACAGCCTATCAGACTTTGGAACAGATATGGACGGGGGAGTGATGGGGACCCTTCTAATGGTCCCCATCATTCATTGTCTACTGTTCCAGGCACTGTACTGGACTCTGTACACATTTTCTCCCTAGAGCCTTATGAGGTGGGTTATTAACTCCATTTTAGAGATGAGAAAACTGAGGCACGGAGAGCTGAGCTGACCCATCCAAGGCCACATGACTGCATTTTGGAAGCCCTGGACTCAAACACATGCCAGTTTGGTTCCAGACCTTTCTGTCCTGGTTAGAGAAAGAAGAAAGCCAACCTTTGGCAACACTTGGAGCCTGCCCCCCCCCTCCCGCCCCGCCCCGCCGAGCATCTCTCTCCCAGGGAAAGGCCCTCTCGTCTTTCTCTGTATTTGGCCTGGTCTCCATAACAACAAATACACAGCCCAGTGGCAGGCCAACCCCAGGGAGAGGTGGGGGGTGGCTTCCTTGAGGGAAGGAACCCAGCCCCAGCCCCTGGCACACGCCTGGCGATAGCAGGACCTCCGTGAGTGCTTCTTGAGTTCACTCATCGACGAGTGGACAGCAGGTGGCACAGCCTTCCCTGGGTGACGATCCTTGGTCACCGACAGCTGTTGAGAAGTGGTGTTCATTTCCATCCTTCCGAGTCAGGGTTGGTCTTGAATTGCTTTGACAATGAAATGTGATGGGAGGAACGCTGTGCCAGTCTGGGCCTGGTGGCTTCTGCTTTCATGCTGTGGGAGCTCGGAGTGGCCATGGAGAAGTCCGGCTACCCTGATGGAGGATGGCAGGGACAGAGGCATGGAGACGGAGAGGACCTGAGAGCGAGTCCCAGCCACAGGTGCACATGCGCCCGTTGTCCTGGACACTGCTGTGGGGTCAAGTCCCCAGAGGACTACAGGTCCAGATGACGTCACATGCAGCTGAAGAACCACCTAGCTGAACCCAGTCACCCACAGAATCACGAGAGATGGTGACAACGGGTATGTGTATTTAAGATGCTAGTTCAGGGTGGTTTGTGTCTTATGACCCTAAGCCTCCTCCTCTTCCAGTAGCAAAACACCCTCTGGGATGCCCCCTCACCTGCTTACCGGTGGGGGTGCCCATCACAATAATACCTTGTTCCTTCAGGCACAGGAGTGGGTGTGGGACCCAGGCCTGGCCAGGGTAACATCTCACCTCCTGGCAATAGCGATTAGCCCAGAGATGGGCATGTGACCCAACATGAACCAACCAGAGCC
Source organism: Tadarida brasiliensis (assembly GCA_030848825.1). Taxonomy (NCBI): domain Eukaryota; kingdom Metazoa; phylum Chordata; class Mammalia; order Chiroptera; family Molossidae; genus Tadarida; species Tadarida brasiliensis. The sequence goes on from CM061264.1 coordinate 11,726,320, forward strand.
CTTCCCTGGGTTCTATATATTGACTCTGGGTGAGAGAAGCTCCGTTCTTCTGCGGTTGCTAACCTGGGACGATGTGAACCTGGAAGCTGCCTGGGGTCACATGCCCCAGCCTGGCTAAGTCTGGAGCAGTCCCAGCCTCAGGGACAGAGGGTGATGTGGTGACACCTTTGGGTTCTTGGACTCTCTGGGCCAGCTCTCCCTCTGGACTTCCCAGTTTCATGGGCCAATAAATGTGTTTTTCCTCTCTCTCTCTAAGCTGGTTGAGTTGACTTCTGTCACTTGAACTGATGGAACACACATCACACCGATTCCATTCCTTTGTCTTCTCAAACTTGGGAACAGCAGGGGCTGCACCGTTCTGTGTCAGAGGCTCGGTGCTCCTGGGAAAGGAAAGCTACACTTCCTCTGTCTGAGGCCCTGCTGGGGGCTCTCCCCGGCTCTTACTGAACCCCACAACTGCCTCTGGACGAGGTGGCTCCTGGCCGTGTGCAGGGTGGGAGCAGGTCGGAGGCCGAGCAGCAGAGTCCCCATCCCCTCTCTGTGGGGCAGCTTTGTTCTGGGACACAGAGGGGCAGAGAGCGGGTGGGGGAGGAGCGGGGAGGCCAGGGAATCCCATTAATTTTGCCAGTCCTAAGTCAATTTAATGGGAGCCTCCGATGACTCTGATCTGAGTTTTCATTTTCAGTATTACAATTATCAGCTGATATTACTGGCAGCTCAAGCTTGAAATGGGATAGCACAGCGGAGGCTGTCAAAAAGGGAATAGTACCAGATTACACCAATTATCTAATATTTGGCTAATGAGACACCCAGTGCATCTCTCTTGTTTACAGCGAGGGACAAAAAAGCTTTGCACGATCAGAGTTATTCCCTTGGCCGATCGTCACGTGCCCAGCTCGAGGATTGCACGTCCCAAGGAGAACTTCCGTTTTCAGGGTTTTTTATCCCTTGGATACTGAGGGAACCCTGATGTCTGTCCTAAGTCCCTTTGAGCACAGGCGGCTCCAGTGCACTCAGCCCCTGTGGGGGTGACCCTGTGCGGGGTTGCAGGATGCATGGTGAGAAATTCCGGTCACCCCAAACCAAAGAGCAGGTGGAATGAATCGGGACGAAAGGTGTTCAGAGGCAGAAACTTTATTCAGCCTCGCAGATGGGGACAGAGGCTCAGGGAGCGGCGTGCCTTGGCAGCGCTGTGCCCGAACCCCAGCTCTGCTGGTTCCCCATTCAACAGTCTTTCCACCCCCCGCCCACAGCCCGCGTGAACTAGCTGTTTAAGTCTCCCAGGCCACCAACTGGATCGGAAGCAAATCTGGATCAGAAGGAAAGCAGAGCCCTGGAAGGTGTCCAGGCCCAGTGGCGCCCATTTGTCCGCGGGCTCGCGTCGGCACAGCTGCCCTTCCTCTGCACGGGACGTGGTGGGGAGGACTTTGCTCTTGGGTCAGAAGAACTGGGTTCAAATCCTACATCTACCACTTACCAGCTGTGTGACTGTGACCACATTCTTTTTATTCTTGTTTTTTTTATCCTCACCCAAGGACTTTTTTTGTTGTTGCATTTATCTTCAGACAGAGCGGGAGGGAGAGAGGGAGGAAGAGAGAGAGAGAAACATCAAAGTGAGAGAGACACATCGACTGGCTGCCACCCACACGACCCCAACCAGGGCCGGGGACAAACTGCAACCGAGGTATGTGCCCTTGGCGGGAACCGAACCCGGGACTCTCTGGTCCGCAGGTGGCAATCTAACCGCTGAACCAAACCGGCCAGGGCATGACCACATTCTTAACCCTTTGAGCCTCAAAGGGAACAGAAGGCCCAGTATGAGGGAGGGCTCGCGAAAAGCAGGAGTTAGTGGTTTATGCCAAAGAACCATTTTACAAAAGGACACACAAGGTCAGTGAGGGGGGCTTCCATTATTTTATTTTAGTAATAAAAATAGCTGCTGCCCTGGCTGGTTTGGCTCAGCAGTTAGAGCGTCGGCCCTCGGACCAATGAGTCCTGGGTTCAATTCCAGTCAAGGGCACGTACTTTGGTTGCGGTTCGTCCCCGGTCCTGGTTGGGGTCGTGCAGGAGGCAACCAGTCGATGTGTCCCTCTCACATCGATGTTTCTCTCTTGCTCCCTCCCTCCCACTCTATCTGAAGATAAACAAAAATAATCCTCAGGTGAGGATTTAAAAAAAAGTAAAAAAAAAAAAAAAAGCTGCTACTCTTTACTGAGGACCGACTATATACTCCAGGTGTGTCAAATATTTTGCATGTATTATCTCATTTAATCAGTGCTATGAGGCAGGACTGCCACACCCATTTCACAGCTGAGAAAACTGAGGCTCCAGAGCCCAGATGGCCTGACTCCCATGGCACATGGCCAAGCCAGGATGGAAACCCAGCTCATTTCCAGAGATCTTTAGAACAAGATGTGTCCCCTGGGTCCTTTGGCCTCCAGAGGAGGAAATGCATGGAGGACAGAGGAGGGACAGGAGGCCTGAGAGGCACTGTCCACAAGCCTGGTCACCCCTCGCCAGATCCTAATTTGTAGAGCTCAGGCCTCGGGGCAGCTGCTCTCAGAAACATGGTCAGCTTTGCTCTGCTGAACTTCATTAGCTTTATCAAATTAATTTACGCAAGCCAGTGTGGCCACCTAATGAAGATGTTTCCCAGGGCCCTGTGCTGGCTGCTTAATGAGGCAGGGGTTTCTGGGCTCAGGTTCAGCGTCCTGGGGTGAGGAGGGGAGGGGGTGTCAGAGCGTGACCTGACTGCTGCGGTTCCCGCTCCGCCACGGTCCAGGGCTGGGAGTGACCAGCACCCTCGGCTGCCATGGTGGCCGTTCGGCCCCAGGACTTCTCGGAAGGAGGTGTGCTGTGGTCCGCAGTGCCCGAGTTCCTGTAGTTAATTTTGTAAGTGACACAGATAAGACTTTCTGTTGTGCCTGATAATGGCTCAGCCCTGCGGCAGAATGCCCTCAATTTGGTTAATGAACTTTTTTCTTTCTGTAAATGAGATTTTTGAGATGGGAGGGGAGGATAGGCAAGGAGCCAGTTAGGAGGCCGAGGCAGCTCTCCAGGTGAGCTGGGGGCTGTGCGGGGAGGGGAGGCGGGGGCTGAGGCAGAGCTGCTCCTCGGGCCTGATGGCGGGAGGGCCAGGGATGGCCAGGGATGGCGTCCTTGTTTCTGGTTCGGGCAACTTGACAGATAGTGGTCAGTCCTGACAATTCACTCATTCATTCATTCATTCATTCACTCACTCACTCGCTCACCCACTCACTCATTCATCCGATACACACACAATCACACACATACACACAGGGCTCACTACACGCCAAGCCCTGGGTGCCAGTTACCGGGGATAAAACCATGAACAAAACCGACCAATTCCCTGTCCTCACTGAGCCAACATTCTAGTAAGATTCGGTCTTACACTCCTAAATATTTAGGATCTTAAAGTCCCGAGCCTTGGCGTCACTGAAGCTTGCCATCAGAGACCCTTCCCTAGAATTCTGTTCGCTCCCATTGAGTGAACTCCGCGCACCACCTGGCTCAGTCCTCGCAGTGACCCTGAGAGGTGTTCCTGGGGCTAGCTAGCCCCATTTTACAGATGATGCCGTTGAGACTTTGGGAGCGCCAGGTTCACGTGGCCCCGAGCTGGCTGAAGCCAGGCTCTGACCCAGGCCTACCTGACACCTCTGCCCTCCTCTGCTCCCCCCTCTCTTACGAACTGAGGTCACTTCCAACAGGCGGGTTCAAGCTCCTGGGTGCCACTCCCAGTCCCTCTGTGGCATGCCTTGAATGGAGTTGTGCAGCCCCCGTGTGGCTCCATGCCCATTCGAGTCCTGACCTGTGAATCCTCAAGGCCCCTCCCCGCCTGCCCAGGCCCCTCCCTCACCACCCAGCGTCCAGTGGAGACGCTGCTTCTTTCTGTCTCAGCCCGGTTCTTGCAGCAGGCATCCTACGGCACCCCCTCTTTGCTTCACCCCTACTCCTAACCTGCAGGGTCTGCTTAGTTGACTGCAGGGCTGTCTTGGTCATCGTAAGGAGGGAGCAATAATGACAAAACAGCAATAATCAGTGGCCCCTGTGGTGGGCTCACTGTGCGCTCATCCCGCCCTGCCCCGCCCCACCCTAGCCTCCCAGGACACCACCAGGCAGGTACTGTCTTTATTTCCATTCTACAGATCAGGAAACGAGGCCCAGGGACAGCACCGGACAGTCTTTGCTGCAGGTGTGGATGGGTTCACGGGTCAATGAGACAACGCTGCATGGTCCTCGTGGCCGCTGACCACAACGGCTCCCATCTGTGAGCGCTCATTATGTACCTGGAGCCCCGCTGTGTGGGTGTCCTGACCCCTTGGAATAACCCTCCACAGCAGATGCTGTTGTTCGCCTCAACTTACAGGTGAGCACCTGGAGGCCCAGAGAGGTTATGTCACTTCCCAAAGGCACACAGCTAGTGAGTACAGAGCCAAGGCTTCACCCCCAGAGCCTACACTTCCTTTTTAACAGCTCTGGGCTTCAGGGGAGCTCATTTGCGGAGCCCGAAACCCAGCCTGGGTGCAGGGTCAGGGAAGTCTTCCTGGAGGAGGGGGTCCTTGGTAGCAACTTCCAAGTCCCTCGTTTTTCATGTTGGTTGGTCAGTCATTCAACAATTATTCCCTGAGCTCTGAGAACAGGCCGGGTCCTGCTCTAGGCCCCGGATGACAACAAAAGACAAGCTTGGGGAAGTATCCCGAGGAAGCTGACATTCCTGCCCCCGCGTTCTGGGAAGGGAGGGAGGGGAAGACGAGAGGCAAAGGGCAGTGAGGGTGTCCCTGGAGTCTGGCCACGAGGAGGTGGAGGGACTCACAGGCCCGGCGTGTGGTGAGGCCTGAGCTCTTGGCTGCTTTTCTTCAGGAAAGAAACTCACATGGCTGAGCACTTAGGACGTGCTCAGTCCCGTGGGCATCATATTGTCCCCTGCAGTTTGAGATGAGACCAGGGTCCAGAGACGTGAAGGTGCTGGGAGCAGACCAGGCCGGTGCGGGGATGAGAGGAGCAGAAGGGACCACGGCGAGTCGCCAGCTGTCGAGAGTTGTGTCGGGAGAGAGGAAGGCCGAGGAGAGGGAGGAAAGAAAGTTAAATTGCTCTTAGAGGTCCTGGGTGTCTGCAGAAGCTGTTCCCTGTTGTCCCGAGGTGCTTGTAAATTGTCGCCTCTGCCTCCATCAGCCTCGGAGGAGAGAGGGTGTCTGGCCTCACCCCCCGAGGCTTCTGCATCCTGAGAAACGCAGCTGCCTGTGGAAACTCCAGCCTGTCTCGGCTTGTCCGACACTCGGGCCCCGTGGGAGGTGCCTGCCCTCCTCTGCGTTGGAGGGTCAGACTCTGGGAGTCATCCAGGAGGAACCAGGGAGGTGGGGACAGACGGGTTCCAACATCTACGTTGCCTCCTGTCAGCTGGGCATGCTGTGGTCCTCTCTGAACCTCAGTGTCCTCTTCTATACAGTGAGCGTCCTAAGTCTCTCAGGCCTGCCGAAGCCTTGCAGAGGGGACAGGCTTCCTGTCTCGGGCCTTGGAGACAGATGTGAGAAACAGTCGCGGGCTGTTTGCGTGCAGGCAGCCCTGTGAGGGAGAGGGAAGGAGGAGGAGTACCTGCCTCCTCCTGGTTCTGGCTGCGACCCCAGAGGGATGCTCTTGGTGCCGCGAAACGGCACAGGCTCCAAGTCTAACGGGCCTTCAGAGCCCAGCTGCGGGGCCTCGGGGGAGCTGCTCAACCTCTCTGAGCCTCAGTTTCTCCCATGTCCCTGCTCAATCACCAGAGCTGTTGTGCTGCCTGTTTTCTAGGGTATGAGGGGAGGGACCCTCCCCAATCTCCTGTTTAGGTCCTTTCCTGGTCCTGCTAGGCCTTTTCAGGCCAGAGCCACGGCCCCGGGTGTGTCCACAGCCTGCCCGGCAGCAGGGGGCCCCTCCTGGTTCTGATGAGCGGCCTTGAGGGGAGGCAGAGAGTACACACTCCTCAGCTCGCTCTTCACCTTCCCCGGAGCCAGAGCCCCAGCGCCCCCGGCCAGAAGGCTCTGCACCTCAGTCTGTCCCGTCTGCCTGAGCCCCCTCCCCACGGAGCCTCTTGGCCATTTGCTCTCCCCAAGCGCAGTGCAGGCTGCCCTGGGCTCTGTCTTCACCCCTTCACACCGGAGTGCATCACGAGCTCGTCAATCTCCCCACCGCGGATGCCGACTCTGCACCCGTGCAAAGCACGTGGGCCCTGGGGTCGGATCCGAGGTCAAATGTGGGCTCCACCACTGCCAGCGTGGCCCGGGGGCCTTCGCCCTCCCCACCGGGATGGTAGCCCTCAGTGTCCTCATCTGTCCAGAGTGGAGAATGGGAGGCTCTCCTGGAAGGCGTGGGATTCTTAGACACAGCTGTTCTCATGACTGAGTCACTGTCGCTTCGATGAGGGATTTGGGACACGTGGCTCACCCATCCCCCGTCTGCAGAACACAGGGGAGTCCTAGCTCCTGCCCGCCGGGAGCTTGCTCCCAGGTTCAAGGAGGCAAAAGGCAGCATGAAATCAACACTGAAGTGGCAATTCAGATGGTCGCCACAGACAAGGCAACACGGACTCCTCCTCCCGAGGACCTCACTCTGCAGCCCGGGGCAGGGCATAACGAAACTGTCTGTAACAACAATACAGCTGATAAATAATAATGATGATTTGTTGAGTCTTCATTATGGGCCGGGAACTGGAAAGTGCTTTACATGGGTTTTGTCTTAATTCTCACAAAAACTCGAGAAAGCAGATAATATCCTCCTCAGAGGTAAAGCTGCCAGCTCTCAGGGTCCGCAGCAGAGCTCAGAGGAGATGGCGCTGTGATTTAAAGCAGACGGTTCTGTCCTATTCGGCAGAGCACTAGGCTGTGGTCACCTTAGCGCCCTCTATGTGCCAAACCTGGCACTGTCCCTGAAGTAATACCCATCTTCAGTACAGCAATTAGGGTTGCAAGTAACAGAAAACCCAACTCAAACAAGTTTAAGTAATACAGGGGATTCTGGTTTACATAACTAAAAAAGAGAGGCCGGTACTGCTTCAGGTAAGGATTGATCCAGCCTCTATGCCCTGATTGGTATGAATATATGCATTTTCCCTTTCTCCATCTCTTGGCTCTACCCTCTCAGTGTGGTATCATTCACAGCAGGCCCACCCCTCCTGCCTTCCGGTTGCCACTGGCAGCTTCTCCCTCACAGCTATGAGTCAATGAGCATCCACTTCACCCAAAAGCTCAGTCTAAGTCCCAGAATTTGGCCTGTGGTTGGCCAGACTGGGGTCTGGACCCATTTCTGAACCAATCACTGTGGCCAGGAAAATGGAAGACTCTGATTGGCCTACACCAGGCAAGGCTTCCCATGGCCCAATCACATGGCCATAAAATTTAGGGCAATGGGAGAGAGAGCAAAGAAAGAAGAGGACACCAAGGTAGCAAACTACAAATAAATATCCACTACGCCCTTCCTTCAAGATAGATGTTCTTCCCTCCATTGAATGGAAGAGGTGACGGAGGATCAGCGCAGCCGCGTGACGGGGTGGTGCTCTCTGATGGGGGAGGGAGTGTGCCAAAGGAGAGCCAGCTCTCCACGGTGAGTGTCTCACATCAAAAGTCCTGTGCACACACACACGCTTCTCAAACGGTTCTTGGAATCCTAACTCTTCCGACTTTCCCAAAGCACAGCGTAGCACCTCGCTCTGCTAACCAACGAAGGCGAATGGAACCTGCAGCAGGATGCCCCGCGACGCCGGGGAGCGTGCAGTGAGGTTATGCACCCTTGGCTGGTGGAGCAGAGCTTCCTGGAAGAGAGAGCGCGTCGAGAGTGTCTGAAGAGCTTTGAGCGATCAGGAGCCTTGGCCTTCCAGCAATTTTACTTCCAGGAATCCCTCGTACTTGATGGGAGCTGGGGACCACTCGATGATGATGCATAGAGTTGTCCACGGCCGTGTTACTTGCAGCAGGGGAAAGCTGGGGACGCTGTGACCTCATTTTTATACCCGCATTTGTTTTTGGCACACATCTCGGTCTCCCGACTGCAACGCTGTGTAGCTGGGATGTCCTTGGTCTCGTGTGGTTGTCTGTTCTCGATCCGCTTCGTCGCTGCTGTGATCCCACGGGCTCTCCCGGCCCTGTGGCGCTCCGTGTGTGGGGAGCAGTCTGCCTCTGGACGTGGAGGCCTGGCGAACAGCAAGCACGGGCCCTCTGCCTGGACCCTGCAGACAGGCATTTCCCCGGCTCTCATTCTGTGTCGAGGCAGGAAACTTGGGGTCTCCGTGCCTCTCTGTCTTAGATCCCCACACTTTGATGGAGGTTCCACCACATTCTAAGCACCTTCATGCCCTCTCCGATATCCCTGTGCTTAGCCCAGGGCATTCCTTACCTGGTCTGGGGTGGGGATCCTTGCTTTTATTCCTCCTGTTTTCTTCTACATTTTCTACCTTATGTCAGAAGCCAAGACAGCACTGTTGCCTGGATTGGTTGTGGGTGGGAATGGGGGTGGGGTCTGGTGTGTGAAGGAGGACTCTGAGGGGAGCCTTGCTCAGCACCCCCAAATAAGAACTGCTGATATTTACTGAGCACATACTATGTGCCAGACCCTATTCCAATGGATCTACATGTATTAGAACGTTTATTTGACTCAACATCTACTTTGATAGTTGAGGAAACAGGCTCAGATAGGGGGAGTAATTTACCCAAGGTCACACAGCAGGAAATGGTTAGGATGGGGCTTTGAACCCAGGCAGTCCAATTCCAAAATTCCTGCTCCCAGCCATTCCTCCCGTAGTCAGCGGGGGCTGGAAGGGGTGCTGGTGGTGAGAGGGGGCTGAGGTGGATTGAACCCTCAGAGCTAATCAAGGGGAGAAAGGAGTTCAGGACCAGGCCCCCTCCCCACTCCCTGCTGCCATGGACCACATATCACCTGGGAAGGGCTGAGTCCCCCACTGGGAGGTGCACGGGCCAGTGTCTTCCTGTGGTCACTAAATGCTGGGCCTCCTGGTCTTGACCTCAGCTCTGCCTGTTGAATCAGCATACAAGCCACCTCTGAAGGCCCCAGGAGTGGGTGAGTTTCGCGTGGGAGCCTTGGAGGCTAGATCCTCCCATGGTGGTCCCGGGAAACGCAGTCTCCTCCCACCCTCACATCCAACCCTTCTGTCTGAGCTGGGGGTGCAGTTCTAGGAACTACTGTGCTCCATCCACTGTCTCACGGGACTTCACGTGGCCCTATGTGACAATTCACCTTTCACAGTTGAGGAAGCTGAGGCTCAGACAGGTGAAGTCACTTACCCCAGGTAACACAGCCAGTAGAGGGCCGCTTGGCTTAGGGTCACCCCACTGCATCAGGGATGCAAAGAAGAGACGTGGTCCCCACCTTTACATTCTAGACCTGACCGGGCCCTCTGTGGAGCGGGGACAGCTTGGGCCATGGCATTGAGACGGGAAGGGGGCAGAGCTCTGTGAGGTCCCAGCGAGGAACCTGTGCGCTGTTGTCCGATGCATCCAGGAGAACGTCCTGTGGGATTCTCTTAAAGGAACCGCGTGAGTGGGAACGGATGCAGACGTGGAGGAGTCTGCTCTGGCGTTCAGGTGATGGGCTGGGATCGCCGAGCTCTGCCTGCTACCAGGTGTGTGGTTTGGGACAAGTCCTTTATTCTCTCTGTCTCTTGGGCTTTATATCTAGCAAATAGGCATAATAATGCCTTTCCTGATCCTATAGAGCTAACAGTGTACCAAGTCCGCACACAACCTTAGCCAAATTCATTGAGCGCTTACTATGTACTGGGCAGCATCCTTAACTTCTTAGATTCTCACCACAGCCCAGTGGGGCGGATGCTTGGAGAGTTGAGACACCTGCCCCAGGTCTCACAGCCTGGAGGTGGCAGAGCGGCACTCAGCTGGCCTGACTCAAGTGCCCACAGCTCCCCCTGCCCTTCTCTTTCTCTGTCCCTATTGCACTTGGCAGTGGCCCTGGTACTTGTGACCCTGTGCAGTGCCTCAGGAGGAAGCCGGATTCGGGGTCTGCAGGGATTCGCCATCAGCTACTGTTTTTCCCTGGTGAGCGTGGGCAGTTGAGGGAGGGGAATGAGGACACGGGTCTTCTTGATTCTCCCGGAGACATAAACAACCACTGGCCTCAAACCTTTGTTCTTTCCAGCCTTCACCAAGCCTGTAGAATCTTCCCTCAGAGACCACGATGCTCTCTGGAGCTTGCTGGGAAGCCAGGCTTGGGGAGACATTCAGCTGGCGCTCCAGCTCAGCTCCCCACCACGTGGTAGCTGGTGTCGGGCCCTGGGGTAACCTCAGGGGACGCCCCAAAGCCTGCCCAACAGGCAGTGCCTCCAGGCTCATCACTGCAGGGACCCACCTCCTGAGGTCATGCACCCCCACCCCAATCCTGAAGGCAGATGCTGAGATGAGGCTGGGTGAGCTTGTTTGGAATCTGATCCCAAGGACCAGGGGCATAGAAGTGGATGGAAGTGTTATCAAGTTAGCCCTCAGCACAGGGAACTGGTGTTCCACCTGGCCGGGACCTTCTGAGAAGACGTAGGCAATGCATCTCTGAGCTGTTCCCCTGGGGGACAGGGAGAAGCATTTACTTGTTCCCTACTGTGGAGATTGCTCCGGGGGTCTCAGCTCGCCTGTACTCTGGCTCTGCATGTGAGCTCCGCTGCAGCTTTAGAGAAGGGACCAGGAGCGAGAGGTCGGCCCTAAGTGCTGTGAATGGCCCCTGTGGGAAGCTGTTGTAAGTCTGCAGCCTGAGCTGGAGACGTGGGGGTGGGGCAAGAGGATTTGCAGAGGAACCCAAGAGGTGTCAAATACCAGCATCTCTGCCTCAGCTGGACACTCCCTCCCCCCTTCCCAGGCCCAGGGGTACCCAGCTCTGCCAATGGTCGAAGTCAAAGACCACAGCTGGCTTCCTTTATTTTGTATCTTTCTTAATGTGCACCTGTTCTGTTCCGGGCCCTGTGCTAAGCACCTTAAGATCTTATTTGGTCCTCACAATTCTATGGGGAGACACTGCTACCCTCCCCATTTTATAGGGGAGGAAATGGAGGCTCAGAGGTGAAGGCACAGGACCCAGGTCACACAGCTGGAAGAGTGGGGTTGGGTTGACAGCAAGGCTTTCCTGCAGTACCTCCAGCCTCTGCAGCTCAGCCTTCGGGCCAGCTTGCCTCCCCCTGTCCCCATCCTCCCTGAACTAACGGCTTTTACAGGACGGGAGCCCTGGTGGAGGCACTGAGCTGGAGGAGGTGGAGAAATGGGTGGGATGGGAAACTGCCGGATGGGGGTTGCACACCTCCAGTCCTTGCACCTCCTCCTCCATCATGTAGCCTTCAGTCTCGTCTCCCACCCTTCCCATCCTGGCTCCCGTAGACTCCCAGAATGATCTCAGTGACTCATCTATTCCAGGCTTTCAACAGATCCCTTGAAAACTGTAAAAAACCCTTTGTTGCAGTGACATCTGACGTGGACTCCCAGCACCTGAAGCAGATAAAAGTGGGTCTGGTCTGGTGGCAGCTGGGGGTCAGGGCCAGGCCTCCACTTTCTTTTCCTCCCTTTCAAAATGCCCCAGAGGCCGTTCCAGTGAACCCCACAGAGCCCCCAACCTTGTCCACACCGTTCCTTGAGCAGATGGTGAGAAGGAAGCCGGGAGAGGCTGGCCAACTTGCTCAAGGTCCCTCGGGGAGTCGGACGGAGTCCAGGCCTGGGCTGCCTGGCGTCCGTGGTGTGTGTCCCTTGTCCTCCACGGAGCCTCCCAGAGCCGCACACTGTAAAACCCCCGTTGCAAGTGCCACGCGCGCCCTGGTGCTGTTTGCTCAAAGTGCTTCCAACTCCTTATCACTGAAGCGGGCATCGTCACTCCGGCCTCCCGCACCCTGCTCTCCCCGCTGAGATAAGGGACATTATCTGTCTCAGAGTCCGGAGCTCCAGGAGCCGGAGACGTAATAAATGAGGTTTGCTGATGAGCACTGTGTTCGGCTGAATCTCCTTGAAGAAAAGACACAGAAATAGCTCAGCGGGCCCCCAGGGCCCCAAGGTCTGAATTCCCAGGAGAAGTGAGGACCAGGCAGTGTGACGCCTTGGCAGACATCTGACTTAACTGGGGCCCTTTTCAGTGGGAGCCCATCGGGAGGTCTCCAGCTCCACACAGGATAAGCTGGGTTACTAGCAGGAGAGAGGAATGCCCAGGGTCCAGTTGCCTCCAGCTGGTTGTGTGAGCTTAAGTCTCTGCTCTTCCCCGACCCTCGGTTTTCTCATCTGTACCATAAGCGACTGGCCTGGATAATCTCCAGTGCTTCAGTAGCCTCTGTCAGCTAAACCCCAAGCTGCCTTAGGCCCCCTGACGCAGGCAAATCTTGCAGGCTACCCCTCGTCTGCTTGTCTGGAGACCAACTGCACGCTGCAGCCTTCCCTCCCCTCCCGTGGCCTCCACCTGCCCCGTCCCGGAGGACTGACTCCAAAGGAAGCCTGTCCTTTGTCAGCAGAGTGGCTTTGCTCAGCAGAGGGGCTTTCACCTGGGTGAGCAGGACTTCCCGCCGCCTTAGCGCATTAGCAGACACTTCTGGCTGGGGAAGACACGGGTTCCTTATTGCACTGGGAGCCTTCAGGGAGCCCGGCCTCTCGCCCTCTGGAACGCCAAGGCAGGAGTAGCTGTCAGGAAGGTGGGCGTGCTGGTGTCGCCTAGTGGTTAAGGACACAGACTTGGGAGTCCAACGGACCTGGCCTTGAATTCTGGCCCTGCCTCTGACTTTCTGTGTGACCTGGGGCTAGTTGCTTAATTGTCATGTGACTCAGTTTCCCGAACTGGATTATGGGGGCTAATAATAGTACCTAATTAAATTATAGAAATGGTTCAAGAAATAAATGATAACAAGTATAAAACACCCAGAACACGGCCTGGCCCGCAGCAAAGACTCTGGTATGACAAATGGATTGTCTCAACAGCCCTAACCTTCAGTCATTCTTGTACCTTTGTCCATTGCAGTGAGGCCTTGCAGGTGCTCCCACCCCGACAGGCAGAGTCTATTTCCCCGTCCCTTGTACCTGGCCTGGCCTTGTGAGTTGCTTTGGCCAAGTGGGAATGTGTTGGGAGCCATCGGCACCAGCTCCAAGTCTAGGCCGTGTGCGTTTCCACGTGTTTGCTCCTGCCCCTCTGCCTTTGCCACCAGGCCATGCCCGGGCTCCCTGCTGGAGGACAGGGGACATCCTGAGAGGAGCTGAGTTGCCCGTCAATCAGCTAACAGCTGGCCAACCCCCAGACACAGGGGCCCAGCTCAAACCAGAGCCATTTAACTGATCCAGGACGCATGACCTAAGTCAATGCTGATTGTTTTAAGCCACTGCATTTGGGATGGTTTGTCACATCGCATTGTTACGGCACTAGATAACAGAGACAGACATTTGTGCTATTAAACTCAGAGCATCTGAGGGGGCCCGCGTACTAACTTGCTGTGTGTGGCTTTGGGGAAGTCACATCCTTCTGAACTATGCATTCCAATTTGCTAAGTGGCAGTCATGACACCCAGGGATGTCTGTGGCTGAGCTGTGGCTTAGATGCTGGAGTCAGACTGGGGCTTGAACCCTAGCTCCGCCACTTTCTTCTTACAAAAAAATTTTTTTCTTCATTTTTAGAGAGAGAGGAAGGGAGAGGGAGAGAGAGATAGAAACATCGATGAGAGAGAACATCGATTGGCCGCCTCCTGCATGCCCCCCACTGGGGATCGGGCCCACAACCTGGGCATGTGCCCTGACCGGGAATCGAACCGGTGACCTCTTGGTGCATGGGTCGATGCTTAACCACTGAGCCAGCCCGGCCGGCCTCCACCACTTTCTTAATTCCTAATCTTGAAATACTGCTGGACCTGTCTGAGGCTCATGTTCTTTGTCTGTTGGGTAATAACACCATCTCTAAAGGACGGATGTGAAGATGAGAAGTTCTCAGTCCACAGGCCGAGTCCAGCGTGGTGCATATTAGGGACACGTTTCAGGTATCTGTTGCTACATAACACACAAACACCAATTTAGAGGTTTGAAACAATTGTTTCCGATTCCCCTTGCTTCCACGAGTTGGTGGTTTGGTTTTTCTGCTGCCTCTGTTCTCAGTAGGGTGACTGGGGTGGGGGACCCGTTCCTGGAAAGTGGGGCTTTTCAGTGCCCAGACTGGGAGAGTCCCAGGCAAACTGGGGGAGGCTGGTGACTCTTGTCCGGGTCACCCTGCCACTGCACTGGCTGTAAGCTGGGATGTCCCTGTTGGCTTCACATGGTTGACAGTGGGCTGGCTGTGTGTGGGGAGCTCAGCCAGGGTTCTCTGCTGTGGCTTCAAGGTTTTCCCCCATAGCCTGGCCTTTCTTACAGCTTGGGAGTCTCATTGCAAGCGTTCGTTCCAAGAGGAGGCGTCCAGAAGAAAAAGCCCCAAGGAGCAAGCATCTATGGAGCTTCCGCTTGCTCATGCTTGCTCACGTCCCATTGGCCAAAGCGAATTGCATGGCCTAGCCCAGAGTCAGCGAGGGAGGGGCCTCTACCAGGGCAGAAATACCAGGGTGTGGTCACTGGGGTCCTCCATGCACTGGGCTTCCACGGGCCTCTTCGGTGGTTTGGTTGTTGCCGTGATTCTTATCGATATAATGAAAGGCTGGATTGATGATCTCTGAGGTCCCTTCCTCCCAGCTCCTCTATTCTGTGATCCAGGAGGATGAATGACTCGCCCAGGGCCACACAGGGAGGTGGGGGGATAGAAACAGATAAATCATGAAACTCCCATAAACAGCACTATTGATAAAATAATCAGTAACTGAGAAACAATGGAAACATAAAACATTATACATATGAGCATTTGTTAAGAGGTTTAAATGTGGAAGGATCCTGGCGGTGGCCAGCCATTCAGTGCCGGCATTATTGCAGACAGTGAAGGCTTGGGAAGAGAGTCAGAGGGTCCTGGAGCAATGGGGTGTCTGTCACCCCTAGACCCCTTCCCACAACTGTGCAGAGGCCCTGCTGGAGGAGCTATGTTTTAAAATCAAAGGTGAGGGTATGTTTTCAAATTGAGCCTCAGATAGGTCAAGACACTTACCCAAGGTCATACAGCTAGGACATGGCAGAGCAAGGATGAGAACCAGCCTGTCCAGCTGCAAAGTCCAGGGTGTATTTTTGGAGCCAAGCTGCC
This sequence comes from Tadarida brasiliensis, assembly GCA_030848825.1. NCBI lineage: Eukaryota > Metazoa > Chordata > Mammalia > Chiroptera > Molossidae > Tadarida > Tadarida brasiliensis. The sequence goes on from CM061264.1 coordinate 11,741,485, forward strand.
TCCACTCTTCATATAGCAGCAGCCCGTCTCTAGGAGGTTGGGTCAGGGCGGACAGCTGGTGCTCAGAGGGGCACCGGCTTCCTGCCTCCCCTCTCTGGAGGAATGGAAGGGCCAGGATGAAATAAAAGGGGGTCACAAGGGACTGCACACAGTGGGTCTGCAGGTCAGGAAGTCACGGTGCCTTGCATTCTTGACCCCAAACCCCTTTGACAGGTAGCCTGGTGGGTGGTAAAGGTCAGACTTTGGATTGGGATGAGTTGGAGTTTCAGGTGCAACCAAGTGCCTTCCTGGCTGTGGGACTTTGGACAAGGACCCTAAGGTCTCTGGGCCTCAGTTTCCCCAGATAGCCGTAAGGATGAAATGAGAGGATGCTCACTGAGCCCAGAGCCCGGTGCCTGATCCCAGTAAACCCTCTGTAATGCCCACCGGTGCCCTGCACTGAAACTCCGAGATCCTACCTGGCAGTGGTGGCAGGGACAGGGTGACAGATGAAGTCTCTAGCCCTCTCTCAGACAGGATTCTCCCCCAAAGCCCAGTAACGTGGGTGCAGACACATCTCCCCCATCTCTCTAGGGGACGAGCGAAAGGAAACATGAGCAAAACGTTATCATTTGCCCAGCAGCGCTCGCTGCTGACTTATTCCTGGGAAGGGCCCCACGTCCCCTGCAAGGGTGACCTCTGTTAATGTTGGCATGTTCAAAAGCTGCGTATTGGGATGCAGAGTGCCTCTCCTGTCTCTTTAAAGAACCTGCTGTTAAGTTTCAAAGACCCAGGCCGGGCGTGAGGAGTGCCTGGAAGCGCAATTCCTGGAGGAGGAATAGTCCATCAAACACCTGTGATGAATGGGGCCCGCGCCACTGTAGACACGCACATCGGATGAGCGCCCGGCGCGGAGGCGCGGAGACTTCACTCGCCGGGATAAAAGGAGATTCATTCCAAACGGAATGCCTGAGCAAACACCGGGACCTGTGTGTGTTTCTGCCTCCCTGTCCTTTGCCGCAGCCTGGTTCTCTCCACCCCTGGCCAGAGCCAGTCTGGGCTTCATGAGGGCCAGCTCCTTGCCAAGACAGAAACAATCGCAGGTACTAAGGGGCCTCTGTGTGCCCAGGACGTGTAGGTGCTTTGCATAGCTGTCTCATTGCATGCCCACCATGTATGGCCAGCTGGGAGTTATTATCCCTATTCTGCAGAAGAATGTGAATGAAGCCCAGAGGTGTTGATACACTTACCTAATGTCACACAGCCCAGTAAGCCAGGAGCCAGGAATTTGACTCTGAATTGGTTCTCTTTGCACTGCTCAGAATGCTGGCACCGGATGAACTCTTAAAGGCAAACAGTACCAACCATGGCATTTTATAGTAGGGAAACTGAGGCTCAGAGGTGAGATGTGACTTGCCCAAGGTCACACAGCCAATGTGGCAGAGAGAAATTGTCTAGTCATCAACAGAGAAAGGCAGTTCAGCTCCTGGCCCATAGTTGGCATTTACTAGATTTACGTTCATTTCCTTCTTTATTTCAGCCACAGCCAAGGGAAGGCGGGGGAATTACAGTGATGAGGACTGACGACTCAGTGAGGCAGAGTGAGGCCCCGGTCCCACAGCCAAGCTGGGTGGGAACCGGGTTGTGCTATCTCCCTTTCACACCCCCAATTCCCTTCAGCTCTGACCTTAGGCCTGCAGACACAGGCTCAGGAGTGGGGGGCAGTCCTGGGGGTCAGGGATGGCGTCTGCACTCGGGGTTCCCAGCAGAGCTCAGGCAGCGTGCAGAGGGCCGGGCCCCGGAGAGTCTGGAGTGCCCAGGAGCACATTCTTCCATCTCACCTGCTCTCCCACCCAGGCTCCACTCCAGATAGAAGGGCCAGGCGGACTCTTTAAATACTGCAATGCTCCTTGCTGCTCCCAGGCTAACATGGACCCCTCGGGCCCCCTTGCCCTCCTCTCTGCACAGACACCTGCTTTCCTGCCTCTGGCCCTTTCTCATGCTGTTCCCTCTGACTGGAACACTTCTCCCTTGCTTTCTGCCTAAGGCCTACCTGTAGGGCTGAGCATAGGGTGCCTCCTCCCTGGCCTTAAGCCTGGGCGTGTGCCCTCTCTGGGCTCCTGCGGCCCCTGGGCTGGCTCGGAGTACTCGTTGCCTGAGCAGCGAGTCCCTATTGCAAATCTGTTTCCCAGAATGGACTGTGTCTGTTCAGCTCAGTAGCTCCAGGGCCGGGCACATAGTAGGTGCTCTGTAAACACTAGTGTAACTGAATGGAGTTTGTGACCTGCCTTCCCCCAACCTGCACCTGTCCATGGGACGTGGGCATGGCTGTGTGTGTGCGTGTGTGTGCACGTGTGTGCGTGTTCGAGCACGTTGGCCCAGGAGTCATGGTTCAGGTCCGAGGGTCCTGGGTCCCTCCCCTGAGCCCCACTGCAGGGAGTTGCTCACGGGGCCTGGCCAGGGTCAGGGCCTGGTCCCCATGGCCTCTGTTCGTCACACCTCTGAGCTCCCCAGACATCCTTAATGTGCCCCAGGATTGATATTCTTCCTTGGCCTGGCCAGCGGCTGGATCGATTCCTGTCTTCAAGGCACCCGCCTCCCTTCAGAGCCATCAAAGGGCATTTTGTGGAGGCAGTTACTTAAGAACACGACACCTTTCATCCTGTTCTGGGCTCAGAAGTAGTGCGGGCTCTCCTGCATTGACCGTGGGCGTGGGGCTGTCGCCGTGCTCTGTGCTCCGTATGGATTATCTCATTTAATCTCTCGATGACCATTTGAGATGGGTTACTGTGATCCCCTTCAGATGAAGACACAGAGGCTCAGACTGGTGTGGTGACTCGCCCGGGAGCCCGGGCTGGGACTGGTACCTCGTTTATTGGATGCTGGGTTTATATGCATAATAGGGACCTACCCCAGCTGGGTGAAACCCTGCCTGGCAGCCCCCGCCATGTCCACGAAGTGTCCAGGGTTATCCTGCTGGCTGCATTCACAGCCTCAACCCCGGCCCCAGTCCTGGGAGTAGGTCCCCCCTTTCACTCCCCACGCAGCCTCCTGCCCGCTTGATCGCAGTTAAGGATGAGAACCACTGACTAGGGCTCCACTGTGAATTAACAAACTTATCTCGCCCCAGCCAACTCTGGGGCAGCTTTACAGCTTGGGGGGCGGGGGCGGGGGGCTGCAGGCGGCTCTGAGATTCCCTTCTTGGACAAGAGGACACAGTGATTTCGCGTCTGTGGCTGTTTTCTGTCCCTGCCCCGGCTGTGGTGGCGAGCACCCAACGACTGCCAGGGAGGTGCCCAGAGCCTGGGGCTTCTCTTCCCAAACGTCCCCCAGTTGCTGGTCTGAACTCTCAGGGCTGGATTGACCCCAGCGGTCGCTGGGTGTTTCCTCTGTCGCCGTGCCAGGAGTGACCAAGTCCCCCTGGAAGGGATGCCAGTCCATCTAGCTTGCTGGGGGGTGGTGGTGAGCCTTGGGCCACTGCCAAGTGGCGAGCTCGCACCTGCACGGACAGGGACCTGCCTCGGCTGGCACAGCACACCACGGGTGAAGGGCAGAATGGAACCGCCCGGGGCCCTCTTTGGTGGCCGTGAATGTCTGCCTCAGAGTGGGGACCCGTGAATTGCGAAGGGAACCAGACTTCAGCCGTGGTGCTGGAGGGAGAGAAGGATGTAAATCCTGTAACGTGGGCTCAGACCCGTTCGCTGCAGCACGGGCAGCGTGGAGTCCAGCCTCAGACGGACCTCGGGAGCCCGGCTCTGCCCCCTGAAGCCGGTGTCATTGATGTGGGACTTGCGATGTTAAGCTCATCCCCCCCGGGCACCGTGAAGGACAGCAGTAGCACGCACACCATGAGTTGATGGAGGGGAAACAAACGAGTCCGTCTGTGTAGTGTCCACAGCAGGCCTGGCCCCAGGTCAGGGGTGTAGAGTGTAGGTGGTCATCATTTTATTTGCTCTTCATCTGAAACCCCTCCTGAGAGGTGATCAGGAAACTGAGCATCGGGGGGGCGGGGTAACTTGTCCAGGATCACAGAGCTGTGGAGCGAGAGCTGGGATTTAAGCCTCCAAATCCTACCACCCCATACGGTGCCGTCTCTCGTTAGAGGCAGGGACCCACGGCTCTGGCTGTCCCCTTTGTCCCTGACTTATCACATGGCCTTGGGCAAGTCACTGCGCCTCTTTGGGCCTCAGCTGTTCCATCTTTAAGAGGGTCCCATTCCTTTTGCTGAGTGAAGGCAGACAGCTGCATTAGGGGAATGGATGGCCCGGAGGGGCCTCAGGGACAATCCGGTCTCATTCTGTCCTTTTACAGATGTGGTCACTGAAGCCCAGACCAGAGCAGAGACTTTCGAGAATCACACAGCATCTGGGATGGAGCCAGGGCCAGAGGTGACCTCTGGTGGCCCTCCCCCCTGCTGAGACCTCTGGATCCTCCCCAGCTGGCAGGGGTCACACCCATATCCTGGCTGCAGGCTCCCTGCCCCTTGCCCCTCCCTCTTCTGCCTCTTCTGTTGGGTCTGGCCAGGTAGACACTGGGCCCTTCGGTTGGGGGCAGGGGTTCCAGTGTCTGTCTTCAGCATCCCTGTCCCCACCCACTGACTGTGGGGCAGAGATGACAAGGAGGACGCATTTTTTGAGTGTACAGACCCCCCATTGCCCTCTTCCCCAAGTCTCAGGGGCCCGAGGAGAGACCTGTCGAACAGACCCCATTTGGCAAGTGGAGTGGAAGGATGGGAAGGGGTCCCCCAGGAAATAGAGAGAAATACCCTGGAAATGAATGACTCCCTGCCAGAAATATTGAAAGGGTACTGGGGTCCTGTCTCAGGAGAGTAATGCTCCGATCCTGCTGGTCTCCTAATGGTGATGTTGGATTATTGATACCCCAGAAAGTCAGTGCCCCAGGAATGGTGGGATTTGAGGGTTCTTGGGACCTCTCTCTCCGGAAGACGTGAGCAGAGGAGTATTCATCACCTTGTTTAAGAAGAACTGAGACTCCCATGCCAGGAAATCAATTCTCCCGGAGCATCGATTCCACCGTGCTGTGGGTACCCCGGGAACATTCCTCTGTGTTCCTCAGGCCTTCTGCAGCCTGGCTTTCTTGGGAGCTCAGTCGGGGCCTGCTGGGGCCCCGGGGAGTAACTCCTCCCTGGAGGGACTTTGGATAAATGCTTCGAGAACACAGCTCTCACACCTGAGCTGCGTCACAATCACCTGGAGAGCTTCTGAAGACAGACGCTGGGCCACCCCCCACCTCTGCCCCCAGGTGCCAGATTCAGCAGGTGGGGGGGGGGGGCTGAGAAATTGCATTTCTAACATGTTTCCAGCGACACTGATGTTGCTGGTGCAGGGGCCACACTGCAAAAACCACTGATCTAGACGCTAGGTTCTGAGCTCTGGCTGCACCACAAGCTCACCTGTGAAGACTTTAAACCACGCCCAAAGCCCAGGGCCCACTCTGAGAAGTCAGTTTAATTGGTCTAGGGTGGCCCTGGCCAGTTTGGCTCAGCGGTTGGAGCATCGGCCTGCGGACCAGAGAGTCCTGGGTTTGGTTCCTGCTAAGGGCACGTACCTCTGTTGCAGTCTGTCCCCGGCCCCAGTTGGGGTCGTGCGGGTGGCAACCAGTCGATGTGTCTCTTACGTCGATGTTTCTCTCTCTCTCTTCCTCCCTCTCTCCCTCCTGCTCTATCTGAAGATAAATGCAAAATTGTCCTCGGGTGAGGATAAAAAAAATTGGTCTAGGGTGGGACAGGTACTTTAAAAAGTTCTCTAGGTGAGTCTAGGGTAAGGTCGGGAGCCAGGAACTGCTGGTTTCAGTCACGCTTCGGTCGAAGTGAGTAGGCGGCAGCTGTATCCTGCCAGAGGTTCAGCGATGGGGAGGCAAAGAGTCCCCTGGGGCTTTTGGGGAGCTCCTCAGGCTTAGCTCCCAGCAGGGGCCTCCCCAGGTTTGGAGGACTGTCCCAGGCAGCCCAGGACCCTCCTCTTAGAGCTCCTGAGATGGCTTCTCCAGACACAGGTGCCACTACGGGTCCTGTTCATTCATCCGCCACATTCAGGAGCCATGCATTTGGTGCCTATTATGAGAACCGCCTGGACCCTGGGCGTGCAGCTGTGGACAAATCAGACGGACATCCCTGTCTTCACAAAGCACCCGTTTGCATTCACAGCACCCAGCTGCAGAGTGAGGTCCGAAGGCGCCCTGCGCCTGAGCATCTCTGTTCACACGCGTGACTGTCGGAGGGATGTGACCTGGAGATTGGGGCCGGCTGCGGGGCCAGGGCTGGGTGCGGGGGCCATGTGGAGGTTCCCAGCACCTCCTCTGGGTAGTCTCCAAAACCTGGCCGAGGGGGAAGTTCACCTATTTCCTAGATCTCATCTGCTGGCAGACCTTGGTTCAGCTTCTAGGTGACAGGCACCTCGGGACCACCCAGTCCCCCCCCTGCCCCCAGCAGAGATGACAGCAGGTGTCCCCCCGGGCCTGACCCAGGGTGGTGGGTATGAGAACCTCTTCTGGCTCATGTCTCTGCTGTGTTCTCTTCCTTCTTCGGTTGTGTGTGTCTCTCTTTTTCTTTCCTTCCTTCCTTCCTTCCTTCCTTCCTTCCTTCCTTCCTTCCTTCCTTCCTTCCTTCCTTCCTTCCTTCCTTCCTTCCTTCCTTCCTTCCTTCCTTCTTTCTTTCTCCTCACCCGAGGACATTTTTTCATTTTTTGTTCAGATAGAGTGGGAGGGAGAGAGAGGAAGAGAGAGAGAGAGAAACATCGACGTGAAAGGGACACATCGAGTGGCTGCCACCCGCACGACCAACCAGGGCCGGGGACAAACTGCAACCGAAGTACATGCCCTTAGCGGGAACCGAACCCGGGTCTCTCTGGACCCCAGGCCGACGCTCTAACTGCTGAGCCAAACCGGCCAGGGCTCTCTTTTTCAATTCATTGTCTTAGTCCCCTGCTTTTCTCTCTCCATTTCTCCACTGTTGGCCTGTCTCCCTCCCTCAGGCAGAGTCGGACCCCTGCCCACGTTAGGACGCTGGGAAGCGTCTCTCCTAATGGACCTCTCGTCTCTGGTCACGGCCCCTTTCTCTAGAACATGTTCCAAGCCCGAAGCTCCACGACCCCTTGGGCACCTTGACTGGTTTCCCTTCCTCTGCCAGCAGATGCCAACCTCCCTCCCTGGGCAGGGCCACGCAGAGCAGATGGTAGCATCCTCAGGACCGGTTGGGGCAGCAGCACAGTTCATCTCTGATACGTTCTTTCGGCGAGCATTTATTGGCTGTCTCTGGCGTTCAGGCACCGGGGTAGAGAGAGAAATTAATCACATTCCACCCCTAAGGAGTCAAGTGAATAACATTCAAAGTGCCATCCATCTAGCCCCCATCCTCTCGTCATTCAGGCATGCCTTCATCTATCCATTCACTCATTCAGCGAATAGTGAGCACCCACCAGCTCACAGACACATGGGCATGTAGGAGTAAAGACGGTCCCTGCCCTCCAAGTCACCCCCTAGTGCAGAACACAGACAAGCAAATGGACAATTCACGGGCTCTGAGCTCTGACGTCTCACCAGAGTCTGGGTCTGGGCACCTAGACCTCTTCTTGAGCTGGTCTGCTGGTGGGCTGGGCGGGCTGTGCTGAGACGGTCCCTGCAGCCCTCGGCCCAGGCCTGGTTCAGAGGTGGGGTGGAGCTGCCAGGATCCAGCCGGCGGGGTCTGTGGTCTTGACGAGCTGGGAAAGGGTTGGGGCTGCAGCCCAGAGCCTGCTGTACGGTGTGCTCTTGACGATGTAGTGCATACGATGCACGCCGTCTGCCACGGGGAAGGGGAAGAAATCCATTTCCCAGCTAGGAAATTATTGAATATTTAGGACCCAGAGCAGATCGTTTAGAAGGGAAATGAATTCCTCTAGCTTCCTCTGGGCAAGATAAATCAGCCCAGATGCTCTTGTATTTTCATTTACCCTTGCGGAAGGGTCTGGGTGGGTGTTTGTACAGCGGGAACATAATCGTTCTGCCAGAAGTGGTAACAATTTCTCCCAGAGCCATCCGCTCCCTCTTAATGCCGGTGCGGTGGACCCCACTGGCCAGCCCCTGCCCTGCTCATCCCTGGGCCCTGGAGCCCAGGCAGGGGAGGGGTGGGGCAGCTGTCCTGATGGCTATTTTGCTGGCTCGATGGGGAGTCGAGCAAGATCCAAGTCTCAGCCAATAACAAGGGAGACCCAACAAAGAGCTCGGGGTTGGGTCGAGGGTAAGAGCTGTGAGGCAAGAGTGTTGTAACCTGACGGTGAGATAACCAGAGACGCACGGCCAAATTGTAAAGGAGCACTTTATTTTGCCGGCGGGCTGCGGAGGGCATAGTTTCCCCTCAGATCAACAGCCTCGATTCTTCTTGCTGGTCCCATTTTAAAGACAGAAACTCCCTCCTCCTTTTGCCCCCCTCCCCTCAGGGAACCAGTACAATAGTGTGAGTGACAGAGACTACAGAAGTCAAAATTAGCATTAGTCACCGACAGCACAAGTACTTGCAAATACCTATACTCAGGAAACTGCAAATGCCTCCCAACTCGTGGGGCAACTATAATCTTGGGCAAAATTCCTTTACGTCTAGGGGTAATTAACCTATTATTGGAAGAATATCGAGGAATGTCTATTGGTAATAAAAATGGAGTCTTTCAGTTGCCTTAACCAAGGGGCCTACATAAAATGGAATCTAGTTGCCTTAGCCTTGCGGCCCAGATCAAGAGGATTAGGGGTGCTAGATTTAAGTTAGACTTAAGGAAGTACTTCCCCTGTTAGAGGGTGTTTGCAGTATTGCTCCTCCTAGGCGATTGGTCATCTGTGGGGAATAGAGGCAGGGGATGGACTGAATGGCCCTTGAATCCTGAATGACCTAGGATTCTGTGATGCCCAGATGACCAACCTGTTAATGTATTAGAGACTCATCTCTTGGCCCTGGGCACGGATTAATTTTCCCTTCACAAAGTTATGTTTTTTCAGACTAGGTCAAACGTTTTCTGTAAGGGGACAAATAGTAAATATTTTCATTTTTGCAGGTCATGCAATTTCTGTCACAACCACTGAAGTCTAAGGTTATGGTTAAAGCGGCTTTAGACAATATGTAAGTGATGAATGTGTCTATGTTCAATAAAGCTTTATTTATAAAAACACATGGTGGGCCAAATCTGGTGGGCCACAGTTGACTGACTCTTATTCTAGATCTTCAGTTATCCAACTGAGACTGAGCTAGGGCTTTCTGGCTTCAGCCTGTTTTAGAAATAACTCTAGTTTATTTTCCTTATTAGAAAAGTAATCTTTGCTTGTAGTGAAAAATTAAAATAATGTGGAAGTTGAAAGCCGTTGGTAACTCTCTCCCTTCTCAAAGAACCACTGTGCACAGTTTGTCTGTATACATTTCTGTCCTAAGACTGTATCTTTGGAAAGGTCATCTCGTACAGCCCATACTTACTGAGGCTGTTAGATTCGGAGTCCCGAGGCGACTCGGGTTGGAAAGAAAACTGGAGATGGCCGCTGGGACGTGGAGCCCAGGGTGAGAGGAGATGGAAAAGAGGACTTCCCTTTCCTGGGAATGTTCCCTGCCGGGGAGCTGCTGGGCGCCTTGGCAATGGTGCCTGCTGTGTGCGCAGCGAGAGGGAAGAGGGCCAGGGGGAGGTTGGAACTCACTGGGGAGAACTACTGAACCCAGCAGTGGGGCGGGCCCCGACACACCCTGGGGGGGGTGTCCTTGGCGGTAGGAAGAAGAATCGGAACCAAGGGGTTCTCCCAGCTCGGGCAGCTGGGACATGGGCTAGTTGACCTGCTTCTGGAGGAGAAGGGCGGTCCTTTCCAGGAAAGCCCTAGACACAGCGGGAGGGCGCTCCTTCCCCTCCCCCACTCTTCACTGTGAGCGACAATGCATTAAACCAGTGGGAAAAAAGAGGCTACAAATTCAGTCTAGATAAAGGGCTCCCATGCCCCCCGATGGTTTCATGCTCCTTGGGGGGAGGGGGTGTGGAGCCTGACTCCCCATGGGTGCTGACACCATCTTTACCCTGAAACAGGAGCTCAAGTCCCCAAACAGCTGCTTTTCTTCAGCCTCCGTTCTGCGGAGGAGAAAATATCCTTTCTCAACAATGACAGGATCGAGAGGAAAGGAGGAGAACAAAATGCCACCTGGGTGAGCTGTGTGTCTCCACGGCAAAGGCGAGGGGGTAGCTGGGCACTGCCCCTGCCAAGGCCAGGCTCATGGCCACCAACCCCTGATGCTGCCAACACCTTGGTCCTCACTCACTCACTGGCATTCCAGGATCACACTCAGGTCTGACCCCGGGCACAGAGAGAATGTTCAGTGCGCCACGGTTTTCTGTGACAGATGAGACAGCCTGGTAGTTATAAGAACAGGTTTGGAGATCATTCAGGTCTGCGTTCAAGTCCCAACTTTGTCACTTCCCCTAATAGACTAGTTCTGCCCCACTGAACCTCAGTTTTCTCATCTGTAAAATGGGCATAATATGAGCACCCTGAAGATCACATGAGATGGTCCACGGAAAGCGCCTGCCCTGTGACAGCTGTGGGGGTGACCTTTGATTCCTTCGGTAGAAGGCGGTTAGGGACGTTGACAGAGTTGGCATGAGATCTCAGGCTGATAGGAGGTCTGGAGAAAACTCTGTGAGCGGTCCCACCTTCTATTGCATTACCCTAGAATCCTGTGATTCTCAGTGACTAAGGTAGACAGCCAGCTCCTGGGGCAGGAACCTTGACCATCTTGCTTACATTACGGCTATATTTCTGGTGCCTGGCCAGGGCCTGGTGCCCAGTAGGTGACAAAGGAGGACTTTCTCCCACGGAGAGTGTGAAAGGCAGAAAGCTGAGCGGTGACTCCCAAGCCCCTGTCTCCTGTCTGGTCTCTCCTTCCCCACCAGCCCGAGGGCCCATGGCCCAGTTTTCCGCATCACTGTATTACACCACAAATTAATTTCAGGTTCGCTGGATTTAATTTGGTTCCCAAGTTTAAAAAAGGAGGAGGTGTAATTAAAAAACAATAACAGCAATGGAACAGACGTTCGGGTATCACGGCTGATTTTTCACAGAAGCTGGTGATGGGGAAGCTCCTGCAGTCCTGCGTGGCGTGGGAAGCCGTGGGGGAGGGAGCAGGCTGGGCTGGCCACCTCCCAGGCTGCGTGCAGTTCTGGGCATCTCCCCTACCCCCTGCATCTCCGCCCCTAGGACAGGCCTCGCATCCCTCACAGACAGGCTGACCTCGGTCCCTCTCTATCTTCTTCTGCAACGCGGACTCTCAGTCAGCATTCTGCAGCCTTGCCCTGTGTTCCTCTCTCCGGCAACCACTTCGCTTCCGTACCCTCAACCCTTCTCACCTGTGCTCCCGCCTCCCTGGGGGAGTGAGAGCCAGCAGAGTGCAGCTCAAAGTTCTTGGAGAGCATGGGCTCCAGCCCCTCGTGACATTTCCTGGTCACAGCTGGCCATTGCTGTGCACCTGCTATGTGCCGACATCCCCTTCTCCTCATAACACTGTGAACTAGGTACTGTGATGTGCCCATTTTTACAGATGGAGAAACTGAGGCTTGGAGAGGTGAGGTGCCTTGTTCCAGGATAACAGCCAAGAAGGGGTTAAGCTGGGCAGGACTTTGCTAAACATTGTGCTCTTAACAGTGGGAACACAAAACAGGTAAGGGCAAGCCCGATTTCAAGGAGTTCACGATCAGGGCAGACCCTGAACCAGGCTGACTGGCTGGCTGGGTGGGTCAGTGGTGGGTGGATGGGTGGTGGGTGGATGGGTGGATGAGTAGGTGGGTGGACAGATGAATAAATGAGTAGATGGATAAATGGATGAATAAATTAAAGGTGGGTGGGTGGATGGATGGATAGATGGAGAGGTGGATGGGTGGATGAATGGATGGATGAATGAGTGGATGGGTGGATGGACAGAGAGATGGACAAATGGACAGAAATCCAAATTCGAAGACACAGAGAAAAACAAGTAATGAAGAGGGGTAGAGAGTAGACCCCAAAGACAGTAGACCCCTTTGTCCTTGACTGGATGGGTGGCCAGGGAGCAGGTCCCGCTGGCCCTGGCCTTGCTTGTGGTGTGACCTCAGTGAGCCGCTTACCCTCTGAGCATCGTGATGCCATTTGTGAGACGAGGCCTTGAAGGCTCCCTCCCTGAATTCTCACTGGACGCCGATGTTTCTAGGTCCACAAACCCCACAGCTGTGAGACCCACATTCACCCCGGAAAGCAGAGGTAGCTGAGTGGGCAGTGGTGCCAAACAACATTTCATCTGACTTGCGGCAAAGTTCCAAGAGCAGCAACCATACACTGGCAGCTGACTTAGACACAGGTATCGTTAACATTTTTTTTTTCTTTATTGATTTTAGAGAGAGAGGAAGGGAGAAGGAGAGAGCCAGAAACATCGATGAGAGAGAACATCGATTGGCCGCCTCCTGCATGCCCCCCACTGGGGATCGGGCCCACAACCTGGGCATGTGTCCTGACCAGGAATCGAACCCGCGACCTCTTGGTGCATGGGTCGATGCTCAACTACTGAGCCACACCGGCCGGGTGACGCAGGTATCTTTTATGTCCATACAAATTATTTTTCTCAATTAGCAGCTCGCATTTAAAAAACCAGGCTATTTTTCAATTTCCCTCGGAAAACTGTAAGGTTGGGCAGCTCCTCGCACAGCAGCGAAGAGCCCAGCGCTGCGCCTAGCTCGGCCGGGTTCAATCCCAGCGCTGACGTTTCCTCGCTGTGAGTCTTTGGGGGAAGTTACTCAACTCTTTGGGCCGCAGTTTCCTCATCTGTAAAATGGGGACGATGACAGTGCTGACCTCAGAGGGTCATTGTGAGGATTAAATGAAGTAATGCATACAGAGGTCTAGGACAGTTCCTGGAACACAGTGAGGGCCGCGTAAGTGTTGGCTTTCGTGACTGTTATCCCCCGCCCCGCCCCGTGTATATTGGTCTGCTCAGGGCTGTTATAACCAAATGCCACAGACTGGGGGCTTAAACAACAGAAGTTTATTTTCTCACGGTTCTGGAGCTGGGGGTCCCAGGTCAAGGTGCCAGCAGGGTTGGTTTCTCCTGAGGCCTCTCTGCTTGGCTGGCAGGCGCCCACCTTCTTTTGCGTCGTCACGTGGTCTTTTCTCTTTGTACATGCACCCCCGGTCCCCTCTCTCCTCATACGGACATCAGTCCTATTAGATTAGGGCTCCACCCTTATGACCTCATTTAATCCTCATGACCTCCTTCAAGCTCTGTCTCTAAATACAGTCACATCGGGGGCTAGGTTTTCGACGTGTGATCAGGGAACACAGTTCGGTCCATAACACCACGCGGTAGCCATCAGCCCGAGCTGAGTAGCGGCTGCTGTCGCAGGACAGGCTGTGTTTTTCTGTTTACGACAATCCCAACTGGGACGTCCACCCTTCCAGGTTCGCCTAGGACACAGGGTGTTCCTGGGATGCCAGACTTCCAGTTTGAAAAGGAGGCAAACCAGGATGCGTCGGTCACTCTAGTCCTAACCACAGCCTGCTTTCGCCATTTATTTTACCTGCCCAGCCCCTGGGTTTGACCTCATGTTGGAGGGACCCCGGACCAGGAAGGCTGGTGGGAGATGGGAAAAGGTGTGTTCCGTGCACTCCAAGGAACCGGGTGAGCGTCCTGGCCGAGGGAGGGAGAGCACGTAGCCCTGGGGACTCTGAGAGCCCCGGCTTCCCAGGGTTAAACCCACCTCGAGAAAAAACATCCAGCAAGCACCAAGGGAGGGAAGGAGCAAAAGCATTATCATGATTAATGTTATTTCAAAGACGTAATCGCCCCCACCCCCCGCCTCTTTCAGAAATGTTTGTGTGCTGCTGCGCGGAGTGCTGTCTCTTCATTCTGAGTGTCCTTCCCCTGGAGTAATTTGGAAGGAGGTCACTGTTCACCAGGAGGGCTTCTTTGCCTCTAATCGAGCCACAAATAGTCCTGTGAAGCTGAGGGGCATGAGCAGCAGGAGGCAGCATGATGGAGAGGCGAGGGGACCAGGCTCGATGGTGGTGGTGACGGGACCAGGCCTGATGGTGGTGGTGATGGGACCAGGCCTGATGGAGAGGCGAGGGGACCAGGCCTGATGGTGGTGGTGATGGGACCAGGCCTGATGGAGGAGGCGAGGGGACCAGGCCTGATGGAGAAGGCGAGGGGACCAGGCCTGATGGTGGTGGTGATGGGACCAGGCCTGATGGTGGTGATGATGGGACCAGGCCCAATGCTTTCAGGGCTGGGCCCTCACTGGCTGCAACCTCCCCTCGTCCAGAGGCAGAGAGAAGCTCCAGCCCAAGAGGTAGGAGTGAGAGGGGTCTGGGGTGAGGATCAAGGCCTTTATTCTCAGCCAACAAGAGGTCTTGGCTGAGAAACATCTCCAAGTGTCAGTTTTCTCACCTGCAAAGTAGGGACATGAATGTTACTTCCCCGTCTGGATGGTTGTGTAATCTCTTGATTCTGAGAAGTTTGAGCATGTCCCAAGCTCAACTGTGCGTGCCAATCCCTGGGGTGGGGAGGGACAGGCTCTGCTTTCCTAACAGGTGCTCAGGTGATGCCCATGGTGCTGGTCTATGGACCACGTTTGGGATGGCGAAGCTTGTGAAGATGAATTGTAAGTTCTTAGCATCATAGGAAGTACTCAAAGTGCATATTACTTGTCATCATCACCATCATCTTCATCATCACTATCATCATCATCGTCACCAGCACCACCGCCATCATCACCACCACTACCACTACTATCATCATCATTGTCACTACCATCATCATTGTCACCACCACCACCATCACCACTACCATCATCGTCTTATAGAGAAGTTGTACAGTTAAAGGTATAGATGTTGGAGCTGGACAGTCCTGCATTGAAATCTCTATCACTTGCTGGTTGTGTGACCTCGGGAAAGTCATTTCATTTCTCTGAGTCTCAGCTTAGTCATCTGTAAAATGGGGTGTGCTAGCCAGTTCCCAAGACGGCCTCCTGGTATTTACACCCCTCATTAGTCTCCTCCCACGTTTTGCTGGGCTTGGTCTCTGTGATCAATAGAATACGTCAGAGGGGATGGTATTCACTTCCAAGCCTAGGAGGCTAGGTTATAAAAGATGCTGTGACTTCTGTCTCGGGCTCTTTCTCTCTCTCTCATCACTCCAAGGGAAGCCAGCTGCCATGTCCGGAGGCCACTCAGGCAGCCTATGGAGAGTCCCATGTGTCAAGGAACTGAGTTCTCTGTCCAACAGCCAGTGAGGAACTGAGGTCTTTTAACAACCACGTGGATGAACTTGGATGTGGATTCTCCAGCTCCGGTCGGGTCTTGAGATGAGACCACAGCCCTCACCAAGTGCCTGACTGCAACCTCATGGGAGGCCCGGAGCCGTCCTGCTAAGCCACCCTCCAGAGCTGAATGAGATAATAGATGTAATTTTAAGCTGCTAAGCTTGGGGGTGATTTGGTACACAGTCGGGGGTAAACCACAAATGGGGCTAGCACTGTCTACCTTGCAGATTCGTTATGAGGATGAAATTCACGAAAGCGCTTTGCACAGTACATGACGCATGGTGAAGGCTGCACAAAATGTAACTAAGCAGGGACAGCATCACTAACAATATCATTGACAACCCCCAGGGTCACACAGTCAGGGTGTGACAGGGTGATGATCCTGTGCTCCCCAGCTGTCCAGTTTTAACCCTTTGTGCCTCCTCAGCCTTCCTGACCTTGGTGGGCACCGAAGACTTCACCAGGAAGGAAATGGCAGGGTCAGAGTGTGGAGGGCAGAAGAGGTGGTGCTGGTGGTGACAGTCACTGGGCTTCTGGGACAGAGTGGCCACGGTGTGCGCTGGGGAGCGGAGGGCTGATGACAGGATTGGTGTGTATATGAGTGCATGTGTGTGTATGTGTGTCTGTATTTGTGTGCATGAGTATATGTGTGTGTATGTGTGTGTGTACATGTGTGTGTTCACCTGTGTGCTCGTGTATGTGGACATGTGTGCAAGTAGGTCACCTCTGAAGACCCTTCAGCCCAAGATCGGCTGATTATCTGATTCACTGCTTGTTTCTGGGCCTGCACTCTGTGAAAGATTCAGAAAAACCATGGCAACAAAGAAAATTAATGAGCAGGGACTGAGGAGGCCAAAACCTGGGAATCTCTGCGGCCATGGAGAGAGACGCTCAAGAGAGGGCCCCCTGGGGCTTGTCTCCCTGGCCACGAAGGGCTTCTTTGGTTAGAGAGACATGAGAGAGGGGCAGTGTGGGAGATTAACCCCTGGGCCTCCAGCCCCAGCATTCCAGGGCCACCAGACAGCTTCTTTGGGGTCATCTGCTCCAAGGTCCCGGGCTGCTGAAATTAGATGCATTGTTCTTGGGAGGCTGGCTGTGGCCTCTACCAGGTTCTCAGATGGGTCTGTGACACAAACCATGGAGACACCCTAGATATTACTCATTGTAGAGACAAGAGACGTGAGGGCACCGAGAAGGTAAGGGAGCTGCCTCAGGTCACACAGCAGTCTATGGCAGAGTCAGCGCTGGAACCCAGGCCTCCTTGCTGAATACTCTGTCTCAGAGTGGGGCCTGTCATGGGTGTCCTGGGACGTTGTGGTCCAGAGGGCTCCTGTGCTCATGGGCCCCTCTGGCTGGTAGATCCCTTGCCAGGACAGCTGGCCCACCCCTGCCCCCTGCCTGCACCAGATGGGCAGCCCTCTTAACCCTGGCTTCTCCACCCCTGACTTTTCATAGGAAATAACTGGGGCAGAAAATTCTGGGGAAGTATACACAGACTGCCAAGTGTGGGCCTGGCACTAGCCCAGGCACCTGGATGCGAGGCGGGTTGGAAATAGAATTGGTGAAGGGGGTCCCTGGGGGCTGAACTGCTGGTTGCAACTTGGCCACTGCCTCTCCTGGATCCTGCCAGACCTTCTGTGTCAGGGATGTCTCCTCCCTGCCAGATCCTTCCTGCCACGTGCCAGGAGCATCTGGAAGAGATTTTTCTGGCTGGTGCTGGTTCTGGGGTACAGAAATGGGTTACAGGGGGCCTCAGTCATATACACAATCACAAATACCTACAAAGGAAGGTCATATACACAATCACAAATACCTACAAAGGAAGGTCATATACACAATCACAAATACCTACAGAGGAAAGTCATACACACAAATGCCTGGTGTGTGTGGAGCACCTTCCAACGCAAGGCACAGAGTGAGGCCCTCATGCATCTTCTGCTTCACGTCTCATCACCCCTGTGATACGGGAGTCCCCATTTTACAGAGGAGGAAATCAAGGCTTGGGAACTCTAGAGGATGCACCCAAGGTCATCCACCTTTTAAGTGGCAGAGCTGAGATTTGAATCCAGGTCTGTCTGATTCCAAAGCCTGCCTTTTCCCATATCTGAGCCCCTCTCTGAGAGCTAGATACTGAAGATATAGAGGTTAATAAGCTATGGACCTTGCCTTCAAAGCACCCATTGTTCAGTGAGTGTATTAGCTATTGCTATTGTGTTAATGCTGAGTGACAAATAGCCCCGGTGGCTCATAACTATAAGCAACATTTTCTCTTGCTCACTGTGGGTCAGCTGGGGGGCTGTGCAGTAGGCTGCAGGTTGGGTCCAGGTAGGCTTCCCTTGTCTCTCGTTCCCTTGCATCAGTGGCTCCTCAGGCTGTTTCCATAGCTGGGGAGAAGCATACATCTCCTAAGGCTCCATCTTGGAACTGGTGCACTGTTGGAATTCCATGGCCAAGCCCAACAGTGGTGGGGCAAGGACACTTTCTTCGCCCGCTTCAGTGGGAGGCATTGCCAAGTCACACAGAGAAGGCATGGATGTCTAACTCTCTAACAGGGAGACAGGAAGAACAGGGAACAATAATCTAATTATCTGCAGCAGGGAAGACAGGCTTGTGCTGATAACATTGTAGTGCATTTTATCAAATCTCAGAAACCATCAATTGTAAGACACACCATTAATCTATGCACCGCTAAGAAAGAAAGGCGGCTGCCAGCTAAAGTGTACCGCGGTGCTGTCTCAGCTCATCGTGTTTTTATTATTATGGAAAGAGCTATTTGATACTCGCTTAGATGTGACAGTGACAACCATCTGAACAGTTCTGACCAGGTTTGCTCATGTATAGGCAGTGACAACTGTGTCATAACTGCCACTGTCCAAGGAGACGGTGAGATGCCATCGATCGGAAGACACACTGATTCCAGACATGTTAAATATGTGTGCCTTAGTATCGACGACGTCCATTGTTTCCTTAGGGCGAACACTCGCTCTGAGGTGGACACTGTGCTGAACGTTCTATGTGGGCAATGAGCTCACTTGTCCCTCATGACAACCCAAGGGGAAAATAGTATCCCCATTTTGCAGATGAGTAGAGCAAGGCTCGGAGTGATCGGTGGTCTTGCCCACGACCCACAGTTGGTGAGTGGAAGAGTTGTGATTTGAATCTTGGGCAGTCTGACTCCGGAGACAAAGTGGTCGAGAGGGTGGGCACTGTGACAAACTGTGCCTCAGTTGCCTCATCTGTAAAACGGGCATGACAGAACGAACCACTGCACAGGTTGTTATGAATATTGGAGTTTTGAAAACAGGGTCAGGCACAGAGCACTCAAGACATGCTGGTCACTCTCGTAGTACCAGATACTTCTTGCCTCTCTGAAGCTAACATCACTGTAATAAAAGCAGTGACTGAACTAAGAACAGAGGGTTATGGGAGCCCAGAAAAGCAGCCCAATTGCTTAGGGCTGATTCATGCCTGCATTTATTTACTAAAAAAATTTATTTACCACCCGGGCTGGTGTGGCTCAGTTTGCAGGGCATTGTCCTGTGCATCAAAAGGTTGCTGGTCGTTCCTTGTCAGGGCACATACCCGGGTTGTGTGCTTGATCCCCGGTAGGGGGCGTGCAGGAGGCGGCCGATCAATGTTTTACATTCATATTTCTTTTTCTCTCTCCCTCTCCCTTCCACTCTGTCTAAAAACCAATAAAAATATTTAAAAAATATTTGTTGACTTACTGTGTGCAGGCAGTACACTGCGGCTGGATTTAAAACCAAAACGCACACGTCTAAATTAAAAAATAGAGATATAATTCATCTCCAAGGAAATGCACAGATCTTAAATGTTCAGTTTGAAGGACTTTCACAAATGCAGACATCTGTGTTACCACCAGCCCAATCACAATAGAGAATATTTCCATTACCCCAGCTCCAAATTCACCCTTCTTGCCTGCTGGGTGAAAATGGATCTGGGCCCTTTAATTTTCCCCCAGGCCAGCTGGCAAGCTAAGCTTGGACAGTAGAGGGCGCTGCGGAGTCCCCGCAGCAGGAGAGGTCCTACTTCCTGCAGCTCCTGCAGCCTCCCGGTGCCGCCTTCTGCAGGCCACAGTGGTCCGTAGCACCCCAGCTTTCTCAGCACCCCTTTCCAGGCCGTTTTGCAGTGGGGTGCATCTGGTGAGACACCGTCTGTGAGCAGCTTTTGTGGCCTCCTCCAGGGCAGATTTCTGGTAAGTTCCACAGGTTGGATTTCTAGCACGTTCCGCCGGTGTGGCACCAGACCAACCTCTGGCCACGCAGTGAGCCACAGACCTTCAACAAGGTCTGGAGTCAGCCCTGGAGGGTGTGCGTGTGTGTGTGGGGGGGTAGGGGGGCTCTCCCTCAGCCCAGGGGCTTTTCCTGGGGACTGTATTCCAGCCTCAGAAGGGGACTCTTACTCAGGGGCCCTGGATGGCGCTCCTCCTGTGGGGGTCTAGTTCAGCCTGGTCGGAGGTCTTTGGGGCTCTAGGCTCTGTATTAGCCCTAGGGGGCCTTTCCTTATCTCTTCGGAAGCTCTCTCTTGGGGGGAGTCTATCTCTTCTTGGTGGGAGGTCTCTTTTTGGGGGCTCTATGCTTCATATCAGTCCAGAGTGGGGGAGGGGCTTTTCCTTGGGGGTTATACTTCCACCTGGTTGGGGACCCCTCCTTGGGGGCTCTATCTCAGCTTGATGAGACTCTTTCTTGGGGACTTGGCCTCAGCCTGATGTGGGGATATCTTCCTGGGAGGCTGTTCTTGGGAGATCTACTTCAGCCCTGGAGTGGGGGGGGTTCTTCTTTGGGCCTCTATGTCAGCCCTTGAATGGGGGTGCTGTTCCTTGGGAGCTCTGCCTCCTCCCTGGGGGGCTCTTTCTTGGGTTCTTTATTTCACCTCTAGGGGAACTCATCCTTGGGGGTGGGTTCCTACCAAACCCCTCAGGAGCTCTTCCCAGGGGACGCTATCTGAGCCCTGGGAGAGGGGGATTCATAGGGGCTCCATCCCGGCTTTGTGGTCGTGGCTGCTTCTCACATCTATTCTCACACTATATTCTCACATTAATTACAGTTCTGTCTTTGTTATTAGCCAATGCCTCCTTCGTTCAGTCCTCTGTTACAAACTCATACTTCCTCATCGGGAACTTTCTCTGTTAAAACAATTACTGTGTGGTTTCTTTCTCTTTTATAAAACTTATTTATTGATTTTAGAGCGAGAGAGAGGAATAAAAGCACCGACTTGTCGCTCCATTCATTTACGCATCTTTTTGGTTGCTTCTTTTTTTTTAATCCATCCTGGATTTCTTTTCTTATTTTTTTCCCCTCAAATTATATTTATTTTTATTTTTTATTTATTTATTTATTTTTAATTAATTTAATTTTGTTACAGATGTTTCTCCTTTTTTCCCCATTGACACCCTCTTCCCCTTCCCCCCACCCCCCGCCCCGTCCCCAGCTTTGTTGTCCCTTTATGTGCCCTGATCAGGGATCAAAGCCACAACCTTGGCGTAGCAGGACGACGCTCTGACCTACTGTGCTACCTGGCCAGGGCCTGGCTTCTTTCTGTTGATGGGATCCAAACCAATTCAGAATTGGTGTCGGGAGTGATACCAGGAGATGGGCCTGCAAAGACAGGGTTTGTGGGCTGGTTTTCTCATGCCTTTGGCCTTGAGCGTGGCGCTAAGCTCCTTGGGAAACGAGATGCTGGTAACCTGTAGTGACCTTACAATTAATCGAACTGTCACCCATGGTTGATTGAGATGAAGTGTGACTGAGGCACATCCCGTGGGAGCCGGAGTGAGGCTGTACTTGACCGTGAGGGCAGCAGTGACGGCAAGTAAGGACTGGGTTGGGATGAATTCTTTCAAGGGCTCTTAGCATTTGCTGAGAGAAAGCGACCAGCACAGTCCCATTCACTCTTACCTCGAGTCATGGTCTGAGAATCAGGGAACTTCCACGACAGCCCTTCAAGATGGTATTTCTTTTCTTTTCTTTTTTTTAAATTGATTTTTTAGAGAAAGAGGGAGGGAGAGATGGAAACATTAATCAGCTGCCTCCTGCACGCCCCCTACTGGTGATCGAGCTCGCAACCCAGGCATGAGCCCCGACTGGGAATCGCACCGGCGACCTCTCAGTGCATGGGACAGCGCTCAACCACTGAGCCACGGGGACCAGGGCAAGATGACATTTCTTATAGCTGCAGGGCTGATATTGCTGCAAAGCAAACACAAAATTTAATTTTATTTTCATTGTGCTGGTTGCTGAATTACAACCACAACCGAATTTACATCTTGACACATTTCTCATGTGTAAATTAGGGCATTAACTGGGAACAAAAGGGGTCCTGCGATGTGGAATGGGGACATCTGTTGGACCCAGATGAAACGATCTTAAACTCCAAGTGGCTCTGAGCCTCCCTTGTTGCTGGTGAAAGTTGCCATCAATGTCTGAGGAGACTATTCTTTCTGTGTTAAAAACCCCCATGATAACCTCAGCAGGAACAGGCGCCCTGGGAGGGGAGGCCCGTTCTTCTCAAGACTCACTGCAACCACCCTGTCTTCACGAGACTAACTAGGATCGAATCTCAGCATGTCTCCTGGTGACAGAGGCTCACCAGAATATGGCAAGGAATCACCAAAAATATCGCCAGACCTTGCTCGGGTGTCTCAACCTGGGGACCCCATGTGAGGGTGGGTGCTAAGGGTTGTAGACCGCAGAAGGCAGGAAATGACCCTAGGTCGGGTTGAATTCAGGACTACGGATGCATTTAGCAGACAGTCTGGGTTTGGGCAGAGTGTGTGCCGCTGGAGGTGTCTCTGCCTGCTTGCTGGGTTGATTGTCTTAAAATGTGGATGCAACCGTGGCCTGCGGTTTATGTGGCTCTGATGACATGCTATGGCGGAGGGACTCTGGAAGCTTCGGGGGACAGGGCTGGTGGACTGGATGGGTCACTCCGCTGCTCCCCACAGCTATATTCCACAAGCAGGAGCAGACGTTCATGAGTGGGGGGGCGAACGTCATCCTTGAAATGCTCTGTGGCTGCTTTCTTATAGGTGGAGTGTAACAGCAGAGGCCACCTCCGCTGAGATGGGCTCCCTGATTGCAGCGGGGATAAGAACATCCCGGAATAGCAGAGACCAAGGGGCAGCACTTCAGTGCAAGGACAAAGTAGGCACATCTACTGTAAGGCAGCAGGGATGCACAGGCCCTCAGAATGCCTGGCCCATAGGGATTCAGGGGATGGCTAATGGATCACAGTGTCCCCAGGAATGAAATAACTGGGCATCCCACTAGAGTATTACTTTATATATATAATATAATATAACCTCTGGGTCTGGTAGCCAAAACCTGACGTGCATTGCCACCTTAGAGAGTCTTGTTCTCGCCTCCAGTTTCCAGACCTAAGTCAATTCACAGACCCAGGACCCCTTGGGAGGCCAGGTCCCCTTGAGAAAGGAGCCTGCATCATTGCTGCAATAATTACTAAAATACTTCGTCCACACTCCTCCAAAGGGACCTGTGGCCACTTAGCAGAATGATTGTGCCCTGGGGAAGAGGAAATATACCCAGATGGTTCTGGGATTACTGGCACCAGCTCTGAAGAAGCACAGATTCCTAGGGACCCGCATTGCCACTCCGTTTCATATGTCAAAGTGAGGATGTGTGACACTCAGGTGATAGAGTCCTAGCTCCAGTCCGACTCACAGCGGCCCAGCTGGTCCATGGACCCACCCTGACCTAATTTCCCCAGTTCTGGAATGAATAATTAGAATAGACATACTGGGCAATTAACCATTTTCTTCTCTCTCTTTCCATTTTGATTTTATAGGCAAGTGTTTGGAAGTTAACTTTACAATTTAGCATTCAGGTGACCGAATAGTCTGTGGAACTGTGACTGAATCTGAGGAGTAATAAGTACAGTCACTGATGACTTGTGAGACTGTTCATTTCACTAATGGAAAGGGTGAGGACCTCTTCTGTATGAACGACAGCTATGTCTTCTTAGGTAGAAATAGAGGGCTTTGTTGTTGTACAGGAGTTCGATTACATGATAAGAGCTCATAGGGAAGCTGAGTCGTCAAAGGGAAGGAGTTGCTGACTATGGCTGATTGCCTCTCAGCTCCAAATTCACCCTTCTTGCCTGCTGGGTGAAAATGGATCTGGGCCCTTTAATTTTTCCCCCAGGCCAGCTGGCAAGCTAAGCTTCGACAGTAGAGGGCGCTGCAGAGTCCCGCGGCAGGAGAGGTCCTACTTCCTGGCTCCCATGTGCTCACAGGCAGCTCCTGCAGCTTCTGCAGCCTCCCGGGTGCCGGCTTCTGCAGGCCACGGTGGTCCATAGCACCCCAGCTTTCTCAGCACCCCTTTCCAGGCAGATTTGCAGTGGGGTGCATCTGGTGAGACACCGTCTGTGAGCAGCTTTTGTGGCCTCCTCCAGGGCAGATTTCTGGTAAGTTCCACAGGTTGGATTTCTAGCACGTTCCGCTGGTGTGGCACCAGACCAACCTCTGGCCACGCAGTGAGCCACAGACCTTCAACAAGGTCTGGAGTCAGCCCTGGAGGCTGTGTGTGTGTGTGGGGGGGTACTTCCTTAGGGGTGCTACCTCGGCCTTGGGAGGGGGGTCTTCCTTGGGCATCCTCGGGTGCTTCTTTGGGGCTCTATTCAGCACTTCTTCAGGGGCTCTATGTCAGCCCTAGGGGGGCTCTTCCTTGACACCTTTCTTTCTTTTTATTCTTTTTTAACCCTCACTTGAAGATGTTTTTTCCATTTATCTTCAGATAGAGTGGGAGGGGGAGAGAGAGAGAGAAACATCGATGTGAAAGAGACACATCAATTGATTGCCTCCTGCATCACCCCGACCAGGGCCGGGGACCGAACCACAACCGAGGTACGTGCCCTTGACCAGAATTGAACCTGTGACTCTTTGGTCCGTGGGCCAACGCTCTAACTACGGAGCCAGACCGGCCAGGGCTTGATACCTTTCTTTTTTTTTTTTTGGTACATGCCCCTAGCGGGAACCGAACCCGGGACTCTCTGGTCCGCAGGCCGACGCTCCAACCGCTGAGCCAGACCGGCCAGGGCAAAATTTTTTTTTTTTTTTTAATCCTCACCCGAGGACATTTTTCCATTTTTTGTTCAGATAGAGTGGGAGAGAGAGAGAGGAAGAGAAACATCGATGTGAGAGGAACACATCAAGTGGCTGCCTCCCGCACAACCCCAACTAGGACTGGGGACAAACTGCAACTGAGGTACGTGCCCTTAGAGGGAACCGAACCCGGGTCTCGCTGGACCGCAGGCCGACGCTCTAACCGCTGAGCCAAACCGGCCAGGGCTTGATACCTTTCTTTAGAGCAGCGATTTTCAACCGGTGAGCTGCAAGGATTTTTAAAATGTGCAATACCTGACTGTTTAGTCAGGGGCACTGACCTCTTTTCCTTTAGAATGTCCAAGAAAATGACAACAGCCAACACAACAGCCATTTGGTGTGAATGAATCAAAATTATACCTATTTCTTTTGTCAGAGTGGCAAAAAAATACATTTTTTGGTGTGCCACAGAATTTTAGTAGTTTGTGCCCGGAGATGAAAAAGGTTAAAAACCACTGCTCTCGAGTTCTCTGCTTCTGTCCGCCAGTCCTTGTTAATGCAGTCTCCTATTATACACAATAATTCTTTACGTGAAACTTTTCCTTTCAAATTACGACGCGGTTGCTTCCCCTGGGTTGGTTGCAGTGATTCGCATTGTGTGTATAGATCAGTTTGTTTATCCATTTTCGTGTCGATATCCCTAGTTTGGGGCTGTATGAACAATCTGCTCTATTTCAAACGAATGAGCCTTTCTGTGTAGCATCTCTGGTGACAGTGATGACACTTGGGTGGGGTTCCTCTGTGACCGCCCGGCTGAGGGGCTTTCTTTGTACCTCTGAGGGTGCTGAGGAGTTCCTGGGAGTTTTGCGGGTCTGTTTTTTAGAGGAGTGATGGGACTCGTGGGTTTGGAAGGATCGCTTAGCCTTGTCAGCGGGAGGGCGGGACACCAGCTTGCGTTTCCCCAGGCGAGGGAGGCAGCTTGGCCTAGTAACTCAGGGAGCGTGACTTTGCTCCATTGTCTGATTCTGAATCTGAGAAATGGGAATGCGCGCGTGCATCCATAGGATTGCTGACAGGACCAAACGGGGAATGCCCGAGGGGCACGTGGCACGGGCTGGCACTGAGCTGGTACACAGTGGGCGGCACCCGACACGCTGTTATTATTAGGTGTTTAAGCCAGAGTGTCTGTTTCTCCCGGGGCACCAGCCCTTACATGTCTGCAGGAGTGGGGAAGGGTCTCAGGACCGCCCAAAGGCACTGCTGGACCCCGAGAAGGAGGGGCACCGCTGCCCACTGTTGCCTAGCGCCTGGCACTTTCCGACAGCTTGTGACTTCTCTCTGAGGGGTGGACCCTCAAGGTGGCCTTGGGTTCTGGGCACCACGCTTGGCCCCCTGACAGTCACCTCCGCTGGCCCTGAGCACGTCAAACGGCTATGATTAGTCAACTAAGATGTCCGTCTGTTGAGGAGTTTATGAGATGTTCCGGCTTTAAAACCGACCGGAGGAGGAGGATGGATCCGAGGCGGTGAGTGCCTGTAACTGTGTGTAGTGAGGGTTTAAATAAGGTTGCGGATGGCCTCATTGGAGGGAGCCGGATCCCCAGCGCTGTCTGGGCCGGAGGTGGCTGGGCTGGTGGGGGCAGGTCCTTCACGGCCGAGGGAGGAAGAAGAGGAAACACTGTACTCAAACCTTGGGGGTCACTGTGGCATTTAGAAAGATCCTGGATGCAAAGGGCCTAGTGCCTGGCACAGGTGCTTAATGAGCGCATGGTTCGGCTTTCTCTTTCCCTCCCTCCTTCCCCTCGGCACTGAGCCAGGCTCGGGGACAGAGACGGCTGTTGGCCGGGTGACCTGGGCAGGTCCCCTGACCTGGTAGGGACTCAGTTTCCCTCCCTGTGAGTGTGAATGACAAGGCTGCCTTGCAGGGTCTGGGAGAGAGTGACATGACCGTGTGTGGGACCTCTGGCCAGGAGCGGGTCTCTGGGTCCTTGTTTGAATTTCAGGTCAGGCTAGGTGAAGGGGGAGGATGTGAGTGTCTTCCTTTGGGCTGAAGCCTTGTGGATGGACACCTCTGGGAGGGGAGAGGCTTTGGGGGCTGGAGTGAGCCAGGACCCTGGAGCTCTCCCCGGCACCCAGCACTTGTTAGGGGACCAAAGGCTCTGGAACAACGGGCTTTGTCTTTGGATGAGCCTGTGTCGTGCCAAGGGTTTCGTTCCTGCCTGGGTTTCGTGCTGAGCAGCAGGGGTGCATGGGGTTTGACAGGGTTGGTCCTGGGCTGGTCCTGGGCTGGGGTCCCCGCTCAGGCTCCTCCCTCCTCTGTTTCCCCCAACCCTCCCACCTCTTGGGACTTCAAGGTGGAAACCGAGCTCTCATCACTCGTGTTTACAATGGAGGAGACAGGCTGGAGAGGGGGCCCAGATGGTTCCAGGCCTCGGAGAGCAGACTCCCTGGCACTGTGAGAAATCCATCACTTACTGAGCATGCCCTCTTGTGCCGGACGCTGTGTCAGGGGCAGGGGCTGCAAAGACAGCCAGCAGCTGGCCCTCGGGGCTCCTCTGGTCTGGCGGGGAGACAGCTGATGGACTGATGGACAGGCACACCGACACTGCAAAGATTTCAGGGGCTCAGTGCCGTGACTACTATTGGACAGAGGTAATAGATGGGGAGGGTCTTCGGAAAGGCTCCCTGAGGAGATGATGTCCCTGGTTCCTCGTCGTTGCAGTTGCCCCTCCCCCATGATTCTCCCATCTCAGGTTCTGGGAGGATTGGACCCTGTGTGCCTGGTCTCCCCTGTGCCCGCTGTGGGAACCCCCAGGCCAGGAGCCTGCCGCTCTGAGCTCCCCCTGGTGCCCCATGCTGCCCCCCTTTCCCCATCACCAGGCCACAGACTGAAGGACCCTGGCCCCGCTCCCTGCTGCTCCCAGGGTCCTTGCCACCGGCCGTGAGGAGAGTCTGGTGATTCTCCTCCCATAAGGATGGCGTGGAGGGGAATATGAATCCCTCTTCTGCTCGGAGAGGCTCTTATAGGGATTAGGTTTTTCTCTTCCCCATTCCTCATTGGCCAGAGGCCTTCTCCACGAGAGGGTTCCCAGGACTTCTGGGTTTGTGCCCATGCCTTGGGCGTGGGAAAGTTTAGAGCAAATGCTCCTTGGTCTCCCCCCACCTACCCCCCAAAAGGACGGGAGTTTGGGAGCCTTGGAGCTGACGAGGTGTAGCGTGTGTGGAGTAGCAGCTTTGCGACGGAGCTCTGCGCCTTGCTGGATGATGACCTGGTCGGTCTCAGCCTCAGCTTTCTGTTTGTAACCTGGGATGCGACCTCACAGGGCTGTCACCAGGGTGCAGTGAGACACTGACTTCTCTAATGCCTGCTACCGTGATCATCATGATTTCTGATGATGTATCCCAGATCCAGAGAGCCAAGGATGGAGACCAGGCCACGGGGGGTGGAGCTGAGCGAGGCCCAGGAAGCCAGCGGCAGAGCTTGAGGACCTCCCAGCCCTCGAGGGACCTCTGGCTGGCGCCTCCCCTCGGTGGGCAGCTGTGGGGCTGGCATTGTGTGTGACCCCGTGGTCCTCCTTCCTGAAGGCCCTTCTGCCTTTCCCTGAGAGCCGGGTCCCCTGTCCCCACAGGCTTTGCAGATGAGTAGCATCCCTTCAACTCTGGATTCCCTTCCTGACCTCAGGAGAGAATGGGTCCCCTTCCGGTAGGAGGCCGAGGACACCCATTCTATTACGAGTTCCCCGAGGGTGAAGGCTGGCTTGGGCAAGCAGGTGATCACGCATGGGCCCGCCTGCAAGGTGTGTAGGTGACTGCTATAAGGGAGTTAGATGGGAGCACAGAGAGTGTGCTACTTACCGGGGGTGGGGCACAGCAGGGAAGGCTTCCTGGTGGAGGGTACATCTGAGTGGAGTCCTTAAGCATGAGCAGACCGAAGCCAGGCAGAAGAGGGGTTGAGAGAGGGACAGGCCAAGAAGCAAGAGGGCCCTGAGGCAGGGCTGAGCTGCGCTTTGCTGTTGCTGAGGGTCAAGTGTGGGGTGGGACTGGCGAGCCTTGAGGTGGAGGGGCCAAGCCACGTGGCCTTGAATGTCAGGCCGTGGAACTTGGGCTCCATGCCGAAGGTGCCAGGGAGGGTTTGAGGCAGGGGGCAGCAGGTTCAGGCTTGCTCTTGCATTGCTTTCATCTCTCCATCCCTGTCGTTTGTAGCTGGGGCAGTTTTGTCCCCCAGGGGATTTTGGTTGTCACAGCTGGGGGTGGGTGGGCTTCTGCTGGCGTGCAGTGGGTGGAGCCCGGGAAGCTGCAGTGCACGGGGTGGCCCCACAGCAAAGCCTGATCCAGCTCCGAATGTCAAGAGTGCCGACCTGGAGACTCCCTCTAGCTCTAAGCCTGTCACATGGTTGGCCCCCAGGACAGGCGGGATGAATGAGATTCGGGGGCAGAGCCAGGGCGTCTGGTACGAAGTCAGCCTGAAAATCGGGAGTTATCTTCCTCTTAGCAGGCAGTTCTTTTTTTTTTTCTCTTTTCTTTATTGCTTTTAGAGAGAGAGGAAGGGAGAGGGAGAGAGAGATAGAAACATAAGTGAGAGAGAACATTGATTGGCCTCCTCCTGCATGCCCCCCACTGGGGATCGGGCCCACAACCTGGGCATGCGCCCTGACCGGGAATTGAACCGGCGACCTCTTGGTGCATGGGTCAATGCTCAACCACTGAGCCACACCGGCCGGGCTTAGCAGGCAGTTTCTTTCCAAAGCTCTCATAGGCCTGAACAGAAATGTGACGAGACTGTTAGGCAGGCTCCAGCCTGGGTCCCCATGGGGGGACAGGCATTGCTGTGACCACGGCCCAGCCTTCTGGGGCCCCTCCGCAGAGCTCCCCATCCTCCAGCCTCCCCCTCTTTGCCTCAGTCCCCCCTTTCCCCGCTGCTGACCCTCCAGCAGCCTCACTTGGTATACAGGCCCCGTGTGGTCCCAGAGCCTGGGTTTTAATAGCTGAAGAGTTCTTCTAAAAATGTTGAGGCTCTTATTCCTCCAGCCCTGTCGCCTGGCTCCCTGGGGGAGTTCCTGCAGAAATGGATGTGTTACTGGGCGGGCGGCTTCCCCTCCTGGCTCTCCTCGTGGCCCCTGCTCTGTCCCTGCGCCCCTGCCTGCAGCCTGTGCCCCGGTCCAGGTGGCGGGGCCTGGGTGGGCATCCACTGTCGGAATCCACCTGGGAAAAGCCTCCCTGTGGAGACTTCCTCTGCGGGTCGGTGGCCTGAGCTGTACGCACCAGGGCCGCCGAGTTCTGGCCTGTTCACGGGTGTGGTCATTTATCTGTGAGAGAAGTGGAGGGAGGCCTCGTGGCTGCTCTGAGGACAAGCCCAGCCCCTTCGCCCCACCTTTCAAGTCCCCGTGACCTGCCTGCTTCCTACCCACCACTCTGGGTGTGAAATTCCTGGGCACCCGGCAAGCCTTGTGCTCGGGCCTTGCAGCCGCCTCGTAATAATGGGTGTGCCGTCATTTCCCCATTTCACAGAGGAGGAAGCAGCGGCTTGGAGGGGTCACTTGCCCACAGTAGCATCTTTGATGAATGGCGATGCTGGAGCTGGACTGGGGTCGCTGCCCACAGACCCTGCCGCGTGGGGTCGTCTTCCCAGTCCTAGCGGTTTCCTGTGACTTCCCTTCAGTCCCATGACCCGGGGAGTGGCCCTGCTCGGTGGGGTCACAGGGCACGGTGGGTTTCCAAAGTGAAACGTTTCTAGCAATCAGCCAGCCTGCCTCGTAGAGTGATGGCTTCTCTAGTGGGTGGTAAGCATCCCGTCATTGGGAGTATTCAAGCAGGGGCTATTGTTCAGGTGTGAGGGGCTGGACTGGAAGGTCTCAGAGGGGCCTCCCCTCTCAGGATCAAAGTCCTGTGAGCAGCCTGGAAGTCTGCAGACCCGAGAAGATGGAGGCGGTGCTCTGTGCTCAGGATGAGGCCCCGAGGCGCAGAAGCAGGTTTCTGGGCCCTGGTCTCTGCTCCCTCCTTTACCTTTCCTTTTCCCCAGGTGGCCAGGTACAGAGCAGGTCACCCCTCGGGTCTTGCTTGCGGGCAGCACAGTGTCGGGGCAGCTTTGACCTGGTTCTGGTCCTTCATCCATTCCGCTGGGCACCTGCTGTGTGCCAGGCCCTGGGGACACAGGGCTGCGGGAAGGTAACTCCTCCCCTCAGTGAGCTCATGCTGGAGTGGGATGGGCAGGTGGTTCCCCAGCGTCACATAGGGGCCTGGCCATCCTCAGAGGGGCAGGGCCAGGGATCTTGTCAGAAGCTCCCCAGGGGATCACGGTTGAGATTCTGATTCAGGAACTGGGACACACAACTCTCAGTGGGCCACTGTGCACCAGGAGGGCTCAGCCCGAGGGGAGGTGGCGGGGGGGCCGCTGGGATCGGAGTTGGTGAGAGACAGTCCAGCTGGAGGCGCTGGACACTTCCCCCGTGAGAGACGGGGTGGCCTTCCTCCGCCCTGGTCCCTGGGGGCTGGGACTTTATCCACCTTGGTCCACTGTCTCTCAGTGACTGGGACTTTCTGGCATGCAGGGGGCTCTCCCACTGTTGGAGCCACTGGAAGGCCGCGTGGGCCCTCCTGCCTCTCCAGAGCGCTGTGGACCCTGTGCGAGGGCTGTGTGCATTCACTCATTAGACCCTCACAACACAGCAGGTCCTTAAATAACGTCGTTGCGTCATAACGTCCATGGGATGTCGTAGGAACTTAGCTCCTGCTGCTCTATTTCACATGGTAAAATTGGTTTTGTTCTATGTTGTTTTGCTTCAAGTCGCAGAACCTATTTGACGTTAAGTGAGGACTTACTGTAATCGCATGAAATAGGCATGATGCTTATACCCATTTGGCAGATGAAGAAACCGAGGCCCAGGGAAGTGTGGTAACACGCCATGCCCCTCTCCACAGCTGGCTGCCCACCATCCTGTCGGTCCCACCTTAAGTTTCTCCTCCTCGAGGGGTCTTCCGTGAGCCCTGGGCCAGTTACTTGGCCATCATCCTTCATAAACGTCTTGTTCGTCCACGTGCTCCTGATTACTCTGCCCCCTGGGGTATAAGGCCTCTGAGGACAGCTCTGCCTCCCGGTGGGCACTGGGAGGGCAGAGCCAGCTGATCCAACTTTTGACGCCCACGTCTCCAACCACTAGGCTTTCCTGCCTCTTGGCTTGATAAGAGTTGTGAGTTCATTAAATGACATTAGTGTCATTTCCCGAGGACCCTGATGTAAGGTGGAGGGTTCTTCCTGGGTCACCCCCCCAACACCCAGCTCCCAGGGAATTAAATCTCACCCCAGGTTTTAGATCAGCTGAAGTTCATGCAGTCAGCCCTCCCACGGATAATTACTATAATTTCCCCCGCAAAATGCTCAGCTTTGGGATGATGTTGTGACCGAAATGCAAGAAGCCTGCCCTTGTAATTGAGGCTTCCAAAGTGAGCTGGTGCTCGGAGCACGTGTTGGAAGCGTCACCTTTGAACTCTGGCTTTTTGACTTTGTGGTGGCTGTGTAAATACAATAATGACGAGTGAGCGAGGCGTGTTGATTTACTGTCCCCCCAGGGTTGTGTTCACACCCCTGGTCCAATTTGCAGCCTTGTGGCAGCCCCCTGAGCGCCCCCACACCACGTGCTCTCTGGGTCTCTCATCTCTTCTGCTCGTATGTCTCATGAGAGAAGACCTCCTATGACTCTACCACCCAGCTGAAGTTTGTTGCAGAACAGCAACCATAGAAGTAAAAGTCATAGCCTGGGACCCTGACGGCTCACCAGGCACCATCCTCATCGCCTTGCATGTGACCAGGCATTAAATCCTCCCAGCAGCCATGTGGTGGGACTGTTATTATCCCCAATTTACAGAGGGTGGAACTGAGACCCAGAGAAGGTGTACTGACCTGAGGGCAGGGACCAGCACATGCTAGAGCCAGGATTGGAACCCAGGCTGTCTCCAGGGCCAAGCCTCTGACCATCCTGCCACGTGAATTGTTCAGAGTCAGCATTCCTGGATGTGCTGTAGTTTCTCTTCGGGGTGTTTATTAGTTCGTTCGTTCATTCATTCATTCATTCATTCATTCATTCATCTGTTCAACCAACCTTGATTTTGGGTACCTGTTATGTGCTGTGTTGTTCCAGGTGTTAGGGATTCAGTCCTTAACAGAACAGGCCAAGTTCCCGCCCCCATGGATCTTCCATTCCAGTTGGGGGAGACAAACCACAGCAGACAAACTGCAGTCTCAATTTGGGAGAGCTATGGAGAAACATGAATGGAAAGGAGATACAGAGTGATGGGAGAAGGGAGACTTTAGATGGAGTTCTCAGTGATGGGCTAAACAGAAATCTGAGGGAAGCAGAGGCAAGCCATGAGAAGAAGAGAGGGAGCAGCATGTGCAAAGGCCCTGAGGTAGCAATGTGCAAGGTGTGCTCAAGGACCTGGAAGGAGGGTAGTAGGAGGTGAGGTCAGAAAGACAGGAGTGGACAGATGCTGGGTAGTGGTGGGGGTTTGAGCAGAGGAATGACATGATCTGATTTCCTGTAGGGGGGTGAGGCAGAGGCAAGAGGACCCATTTGAGGCCTGTTGCAGTGGTACAGGGGACAGATGATGCTGGCTGCTTAGATCAGGGTGGTTCTAAGGCTTCTCTTCTTAGAAATCTTTCCTGCTGCCTTTCTTTGCCCAGCTGACTTCTGTGAACACTTCCCTCGTGGCTAAGACCTCCCTCGCACTCCGGTGGGGTGAGTTGGGCTTCTTTTATGCCCATGGCTCCGGGGGCTGCTCTTTTGTACCCGCTGGGCTGGGTTGTCCATTAGCCTCTTGGCACGGGGTAAACCTTTGCTCTTTGGATATTGAATGGAGGTCCATGTGTGCCGTGTTTATCCTACTTAGGTACTCAACGTTTATTTTTGGCATCTGCAGAAACAACTGCTTTATACATGTAATCTGTTCAGTTACATCTTGCTGTTACATACATACATTTATTTTCTTTTTTTTTTAATGACATTTAATTTTTTTTTTCTTTATTGATTTTTAGAGAGAGAGGAAGTGAGAGAAAGAGAGAGATGGAAACATCGATGAGACAGAACATTGATTGGCCGCCTCCTGCATGCCCCCCACTGGGAGTTTGGCCCACAACCTGGGCATGTGCTCTGACCAGGAATCAAACCAGTGACCTCTTGGTGCATGGGGCGATGCTCAACCACTGAGCCACACCAGCCGGGCTACTTATTTATTTTCAAATAAGAGGCACCACCCGCTTGGCTTCTCGGCTCATTTTGGGTTCCATTAGCTGACACGGGAAGAATTAAGCTTTGTTACTTAAGCAGTTGGCAACTTGGCTTTTTCCCAGTAGCACGAGGGTCTTGGACTCACTGGCTACACAGAGTGGTGCCTACGCGTCCCTTGACAGGACTGGGTGTCTGTGGGTTCGGTTCCGGGACGGGGGTATGAGTCTGTATGTGATTATGTGATGTGGGGTCTAGAGAATCAGTCAGAGCTTCCTTCCTTCCTTCCTTCCTTCCTTCCTTCCTTCCTTCCTTCCTTCCTTCCTTCCTTCCTTCCTTCCTTCCTTCCCTCTTTCTTTCTCTCTCTTTCTTTTTTTTGCAAACAACAGGCTCTGGCCAATTTCCACGGAAAAGGAGTGGATGAGAAGGACACCCGTGGAATCTGAGGTCCAACTGAATGACTGAGCGTGAAAAGTCCAGGAACCTAAAGCCTTCTGGGAGCCCACCAGGATGGGTGAGCCAGCTGGCTTTCAAGGATCTTGCAGGATGGGATTCCATGTCCTGGGAGAAGGGGGGTCTAATTGCGGGGCTTTGGCCATGTGACCAGCCCTGGGCTGGCGGAGTTTGGAGCCTCACGATTAATAGTCTTGCCAAGACTGAACTTGGGAGGGGGGAACGGTCCTGGAAAGGAATTTGGGGGTGCTGGTATCAAAGGAAGAAGGGATAGGTACTTAGCTGCTACAGCACCTAATGCCCCCTGAAAGGATGCCCACGGTGTGTGAGCTGAGTCCGGGACCTGCAGGATGCTGGGGGCAGACGATGTTAGCACACAGCATGTTAGAGGACAGGGCCGAATTCCTCCGAGCAAGCGCAGGAGCTGAGTTCGGAGAGGACAGAGGTTTCTGGGCCTGGGGAGGGTGTGGAAACCGGTGGGCCTGGAGGAGCCGGTGTTCTTGAATAGGAGAGGAGGGTGGGGACGGTGCTCGGAGTGAGACTCACCGCTTGGGCAAAGTCACGGGGGCTGGGACGTGCCTGCACGGAGGTGGGGACCCGCTGGCACGTCACTGGGAGGGAGCAGGGAGTGCACCAGAGCTGCAGGCTGGAGACGCAGGTGAACACCAGGTGGAGGAGGGTGACTGTGTCTGGCCAGGGCGGAGCAGTGCCAGGGTGGAAGCTGAGTTCGAGGAGTAATCGAATACGCCCCTTTGGTGGAGCACCTACTATGTGCCTGATACTCTATTGAGCTCATCATTGTGACCTTATCTAACCTGCACAGCAATCATACCCCACAGTGCTGCTATTATCCCTCCTGCACAGATGAAGAGATGGGGCTCAGAGAGGTTAAGTGACTTGGCCAAGGTCACACAGTGAGCAAATAGCAGAGAGGGGATTTGAACCCAGGTCTGGCTGGCATTCTCCACTCATCTGTGTTACAGAATCATCAGCTGTGAAGTCAGGGGCGGCCTGCTAACCTGCCCTGAGCTATTAATTACTCTGATCCTTTTTCCTCCAGCCTTTTCTTCCTCTGTATTCTTAGACAGCATTGAGCATGGCTGTGGGTGGGCAGGGGTGGCGGAGTGCAGGGGTTTGGAGAGGATCTGAGGAGACTTTCTCCTTGTCCCTGCAGAGCTTTTTTCCCCCTCCCTCCCTTCTCCCTGCAAAGAGCTGGAACAAAGCTGGCAAAATCGGTGTCAGCAGAAAAATCTAATTTTCACCTTAGACACGTTTGCAGCTGACAGATATTAACCGAGCCTCTAGACTTTCCTTTCAGGCGGGTCTGAGCTGAGTCCTGCCCTGGACGTGGGGAGATCAGCTCTGTCATGTTCACTGTCGCATGTTAGGCAGGATGTTTCTCCTCTCAGCGTTTCCACCAGGAAAACGGGGGTCGTGGTGCCTGGGGTTGGGGGTCACACATGCAGAGGCCTCCAGGAGCCCTCCAGGAAAGACAAAGGTGTGAAATGGGCCAGGTTCAGGGCTGCCATGGCCAGACCTTTGGATTGTGTTCAAGGAAAGCCAGACATCTTAATTGTGCTATAAAATAGTTCCGCTGTTAAATGTTAGCCACTCACTTAGAAAATTTTGGAAAGATTGTGTAGGCCAATAAAATAGCTGCATGGGCTGAAGCTGGCCCATGGGTCACCTGGGTTAGATTATTTGAGAGTTTCTTCCAGCCGGGTGAGATACAGCTACATTTAATATGCAAATAAATAAAAATCAAGTATGTGCCTTCTAGATATATTGATTTGTATGTATTGATGAGCTCTGCGGTTTATAATGTGCATCCAAGCTCAGAGTTAGTGATGGGACGGAAACCTCTTTGAGAAACTTGAATCACAGATTCGTTATCGTGTACCTGTACCTCTCCCTCTGGATTACTTCTGCCTCTAACGTCTATCTTTAATCCTTCCTGCTGCAGACATAGCTTAGCCTGGTTTCTATGGCAACCGAGCATGCCGCCTTCTCCCCTCATTGTTGGATGTTCAGAGAGAGAAAAACTGGGTGGGTGGCCTTGAGATTTCCATAACCTGGACAGCAGTCCCAGGGACTTCGACTTTTTACCTCTGCAAGATTGTGGCTGGGACAGGTTTATTTGGAGCCAGCAGGCAGCCCGAGAGCAAAATTTATGGACTCTCATATATATTTTTAGAGACCTCTGACTAGAGCTACTGACTTTATCACATCTGTGGCTGTTCCCAGTCTGGAGGGTGCTGTGGATCGATTTCTATAGTATCCAGAGAGCAATGGGTTTATAGGCCCTTTTAAGGGTGGGCCAATAGGTTTAGAAGAGGATCTAGGGGTCATAGTGGCCAGTGAGCTGACCAGGTACTCTGGTTATTCCCATCAGGTACAGTGCAGCCAAGAGAGCCCATAAGCAGGGGAGGGAGACGGCTCCCCTGGGGCTGTGGTGTGATAACTGTCAGCCCTGGGCTCTGCCAGGAAGAACAGAGAGTGGGCAAGACACAGGCATTGGAGTCAGATTGCCTGGTTTCCACTCCTGGCTTCACCACTGTGAGGCTGTGTGACTTGGGCAATGTACTTAACATCTCTGAGCTTCTGCTTCCTCGTCTGTAAAATGAAATCATAGTAGGAACCTCCTAGTAGGTTATTGGAAGGGTTGAGATGATCATGTAAAGCACACAGGAGTCACCCCTTTTCTTTAAAGGACCAGCGAGTTAGCATTTTAGGCTTTGTGTGCTGTAGAGTCTGCCAGACTCCTCAGCTCCTATGTCGTAACTTGAAAGCAGCCAGAGACGATATGTAAATGATAGACAGGGCTGTGTTCCAATAAAACTTTATTTATAGACACAGGAATTTGAACTTTCATGTGTCACCAAAGAGTCTCCTTTTTCTGATTTTGTTCCCCCCAGCCATGTAAAAATGCATAAACCATCCTTGGCTCAAAGACCCCATAGAAACAGGCAGCGGATTGGACTCGGCCCATGGGCCATAGTTCGGTAATTCCCGGTGTAGAATAACACCTGTTATGTGTTCATTAAATGTTTAATATCACCTTTATTTTCATCATCATTCTTTTCATTCTAGGAGGGTGAGTTGGGCCGGGGGAGGGAGGGTGCATGATAACTCTCAGAAGGAAAGATGGGGTTTGTCCTGTTACCCCAAATAGGGCCGTCCTCTGGGACTGTTGGGAGGACTTGACAGGGAGATGGATTTTGGCTCTAGCAGCTGAAGCTGGAACAGACCGCGGTG
Organism: Tadarida brasiliensis; assembly: GCA_030848825.1. Taxonomy (NCBI): domain Eukaryota; kingdom Metazoa; phylum Chordata; class Mammalia; order Chiroptera; family Molossidae; genus Tadarida; species Tadarida brasiliensis. The sequence goes on from CM061264.1 coordinate 11,778,764, forward strand.
GGTGCAGTGAGCTCCTGTCACTGGAAGTGCTCAAGCGGAGACCAGAGACCCCTGACACCTGCTGGGAGCCAGAGGCTGGCTCACTGGGTGGACGCCGCTCACGTGCTGGGTTCCTGCAGCTCTGGCCGGCGGCGGGGGGTGGCGGGGCGGGGCTTCCTATTCTTCCAGGTCCCTTTTCTTAATTCTCAAAGCACCTTCCCTCTTCCTTGCTTCTTGAATAGTCCGGTGGTGTGTATGGGGCCGGCATTGCCTCTGTTTAGCAGGTGGGTGAGCTGGGGGACAGAGATTGAGCTGGGCACCTGGCCAGTCCTGTGGGCTCGGCGGGGAGGTGTGGCTTGGGGGAAACACATAGACTGTGGTCCTGGATCTGCTTCAGATCCCAGCTCTGCTGCTTCCTACCTTTGTGACCCTGGCAAGAAGGTCACGTAACCTCTCTGAGCCTCAGTTTTCCCATCTGTAAAGTGGAGGTGTCTGATCTCCTTGACACAGCAGTGGTGATTGTGTGTAAATGCCTAGCGTGGTACCTGACGGACAGTAGGTGTTCAAGCTCATTCCTGTCCCTCTAGTCCCAGCCTCTGGACCCAGGGATGCTGGGGGTCCTGGGAGGCTCAGGGAGGAGCCGGCCCTTTGGGATGTGACCTGCCCACCAGCAGTTTGCTGTATCGGAGTCCTCTCCTGACTCCGTGGTGCCGGCATCTTCAGGGAACGGTGTTAGGAGGCAGTAACCCCGATCTGGTCTGAATAATTCTGGGCCTGGAGAGAGGTGAGGCAGAGTCCAGGCTGCCCACGGGCCGTCAGTGGGGGCTGGGCTGGGGACCTTCTCCACTGAGACACAGAGAGGAACGTGGGGCGGGGGGGGGGTGTGGTCCTGAGGATGGCCTCCAGACAGCCCAGTAAACAAGAAGTGGGTTCTCTTTCTCACATGTGGGGTATACCCTCTGGGGACTTGGGGGGCGAGACTGTTGGAAAGGTACCTAGGGACATGCAGGGTTCAGGTGGAGGTGGCCCAGGGGCGTACCTCTTCCTGCTTCCTGTGCTGGGTCCTCTGCGTGAGAGACTCACATGGATCCAGTGACTCCTCACCACCACCCTTTGGGGAGCATGCAACTGCGACCCCATTTTACAGATGACCAAACTGAGGCTGAGAGCCTAGGTCATCTGCCTAGGGCCACAGGAGGAAGTTGGGGAGTCAGGATTTGAACCTGGGTCTGGCGGCAAAAGCCTGCACCCTCCAACCCAACATCCCTACCTCCTGGTGGCTTTTGGTTGGCGTCACAGTCCACGGGGTAAAGGGTCAGCCCTGATCATGAGAGCAGCCAACACTTTCGGGGTGGTTACTATGCCCCAGGCACTGCTCTAATGAACAGCGGAAAAGACTCAATGTTTTCTTACATTTATTCACTTAATCCTCACCACTTCTCTGAGCTATTCCCATTTGCCAGCTGAGAAAACCGAGGCCAGAGAGGTGACAGACTTTTCTTGAGGTCACAAAGCTAAGCTGTAGAGCTAGGAGTCAAACCCAGGAATTTAGCTCTGAAGTCCGCCCTCACTCAGCTCTCCCGACTTCACCGGACACGGGGTGGGTGAGCAATATACAAAGAATCCAGGACCAAGGGCCCAGCATGCGTTTCTCAGGGGACTGGCGTGTCTGGACGTCACGCTCCTTCTGTGTGATGGGGCGTGGCCCCCCACACTGCCCTCGCCGTGCAGGCGGTGTGTGTGTGCGGACAGCCCCTCCGCTGCAGCCGACAGCTGTGAGCCTCAGAATCGCTGTGCGATGCAGAACTGCGCGAGGAAAACCACAGAGTTTATGGGAAGATGGGGCTGGGGCGTAACAGTCAAGCCCTTTGTCGGTGACACATAAAAAAAGATAGGAATTGAATAACATGGTAGCTGAGTTTTATTCATGGTTAATGGGTAAGAAATACGTCAAGTACCATATTTGTTGTAGTATTTATCTGGGAGAAAACCTGAAGTTTGCTTGTGGGAGTGTGTGCCCGCTCTCCCTGCTGGCTGCCCGCCAGTGCCCGCACCTGCCGCCCTGTGTGCGGAGGGGAAGAACGGAAGAAAGAGAAAGAGAGAAACAGACAAGAGGGTGGAGAGGAAGAGTACAAAATAGGCTGAGGGAGGGTGTGAGTTTGCCCTGTGACGTGACAGAAGGAAGGCTTTGAAGAGCAGACGGACAAATGGACAAATGGACAGATGGGACCCTGGTGGTGGGGGTGGGGGGGACTCATTGTCCCTGTGAGCTGTGAGTCTTGTGTATTCCTAAGTAGCTCAGGTGTGGTGTTCTGTGTACCAAGTATTTCTCCTGATTGAATTCTTCCATGACACGAAATTCATGTACTGCTCAGATGGTCCCCTGATATGTTGATGACATTGGAATGGATTTGCATTTTCCGAGCAAGTGCTTATAGCAGAATTGAAAAGTCACGAGTTATAAGAGGTGGGAGGGTCTTTTAAATAGGGTCGGCCTTGTAAGGTTCGTCTCAGCCCAGAAGATGGATGTGTACCCTGAAATTCAGGGCCTACGGTGGCCCCTGGAACTTGGGTGAGGTTGACCCTCCCCTGAAGTCTGTCCCCTTGCTGACCCCAGCAGCTGGTCTTTTGTGATCTCGAGGGACCACACCAGGTCCTCTAATAAGTCTCGACCCCACCCTTCTTTGGGGGAGAGCCGACAAGGAGGGGGTCAGGGCTCTGAGTCCACAGACTCAGCAAAGAAGCCGTTCGCATGGAATAGTGCTTGCCCAGGGACAGGGGCCACGTGAGGTGGGAGGAGAGGGGTCCCTCAAGAGCGAGTGGTGGCCACGCATCCCCAGCTCCCTGGAGCCTCTGCCGTTTGGCCCAAAAGTCGCCCATGCTGCGTGCAGGGCTGAGGGCCAAGGGGTCTTTCTCTGGTCAGACCCAGGAGATCTAAGAATCTGCCTTTCTTGGCAGCAGAGCCCATCCCCAGTGGGGCCTGCATGTGGGCAATGAGTTCTTGTGAGTGGCTCCGCCTTGGAGCAAAGAGGGGGAAAATAAAGAAAGAAAGGATCGCCCGGAATTTATTAGCCTAATTACATTTTCCTAATGCGGTTGACTCCCACTCACAGCAGCGCGCTTATCAAAGCCACGATCGCCCCAGCATTATTGGAGTTTTAATAAGAGTCAATTGGTTATTGTCCTTGCTGTGTCGGACACTGTGGACGTAATTCTTGGAGCCCCTTGGGGAGGCAGGGGCCTTGCTTTCTGTGCCAGAATATTATTTACATTAATAACCAGGATAGGGACGTGCTCGACGTGTTCAGGGGAAGCGGAAACATTCTTTGTTCGGGCAGCTCCTGGCCCCCAGCTGAGTGCCCACCAGTGCCCTCTGCAGTCAGGGCTCACTGCCCGCCGCACCTTGCTGTGTGGGCCCTGCAGGCCGACGCACTTCTCTGGTCCCTCCCGTGCGAAATGAGAGGTCATGAGCAATGACGATGAAATGAGAAGGCACTGGGGCACTTTCTTAGCACGTAGGAGTGTTCATAAACTCTGGCTGTTTGGGAAATGGCCAAACAAAGGGGCAGTGGTAGCTAAGCCCTGCCCACGTAGGTGTTTATGGCGCTTTAGAGTCTGGTGGTGTCACGGCTGGAGTGAGCTTTGCTAGAGCGCCAGGCTCTGCCCCAGTTACCTCGGTAATGTGGTGGAGAAGAGATGGGACCTCAAAGGCTCAAATTTCTGCTTTCTCATTGGCTGTGTGACTTTGGCACCATTCTTGACCTCTCTGTGCCCAAGCTTCCCTGTCTATAAAATAGGGATAAGTAGGGGAGCTCTCTCCTAGGGTTCGTGAGAGAGGATTAAATGAGGTGACCCATGCACAGTGTGTAGGACTATGCTTGGCCCAGGCTGGGCAGATGCTGGTTACTGTGAGGATTTCTAAACTTCTGTTTTCTACTTTATAAAATAGGGGAGATGGTGCCGCCTTGGCAGGGTCACTGTGAGGATGCGGTGGGATTGTGCTTACGTGATGCCTGGCATACGGGGAGCAGTCAGAGAGATGGTGGGCGTCATTGTCACGGTCTTTCAGCTCTCACAGTGACCCTAGCAGTGTCTCTCTGCTCGACAAGGACAATCAGAAGTGCACGCTGCAGATAGCCAATCAGGAACTGACGCCTGGGGTTCCCTGAGGCCAAAATCTGCTAATTTTGCTAATTGGGAAAACTGAGCAGCTACGGTGCCCTTGCTTTCAGCCGTGCTGGGCATCTTGGTTTATCGCTGGCTCAAATGTCAGAGCTGGGGGCGAGGGTTGGGGTGGGCAACTAATCCACTGCTGTGTCCTCAGGGCCAGGCACAATGCCTGGCACATAGTAGGTGGTCAGTAAATATCAGACACAGACCCCTGCCCTCATGGAGCTTACAGTATGTCAGATGGTGATAAGTGTGATGGGGAGAAATAAAGCAGGGGGTAGGGATACTGGAGAGTATTTAGGGAGGCTTGCAATTTTAACTCCCCAGGGGCCAAGGAAGGCCCACTTCAAGGTGGTAAAGGAACAAGCTGTGCAGCTGTCTGGGGGAAGGGTGTTCCCTCAGACAAAAACAGTAAGTGCAAAGGCCCTGAGGTAGGCACATGCCTGGAGTGTTTGAAGAACAGAAGGGAACTAGGGATCCAGAGTGCAATAAACCAGGGGGACTGAGGATGAGGGCAGAGCTCTCCCTGCTATGATAACAGCTGAGAGTGCCAGCATGGGATGGGAAAGGCGATCTTAGAGCAAGAACAGGAAATTCCCAGGACAGTGTGGGGAAGTGCCACACTGGAGGAGTCAGGGAGGGCTTCCTGGAGGAGGCATCACTCAATGAGAAGCCTCTGGAAGAGGAGCAGTTACTGGGAGTCTAAGGTAGGGTGGAAGGAAGGTCGTTGCAGGCAGAAGGGCAGAGACATGAGTGCGTCATGCTTGAGATACTCTGGAAAGTTCCATATTACTGCTGTTTACCTCGGAGGGCATGTGGGATGGGGGGCTGAGAAGAAAAGTCACAGAAGGTCTTCAACAGGCTGATAACAGTGAGAGCGACCCACTGGCTACCTATGGAAGCTCCTCATGTCATCTCTTGTCCTGAGCTCTGGGAGCAGTTGTCCCGATCTGCACTGTGGAGATACGAAGGCACAGGGAGGTGGGGTCACTGGCAGGGACAGGACTTGCCCCCCTTAGCCGCTTCTTCCCAGCGAAGAATTGTGACCCGTCCCTGAGGGCCACCGGGAGCCTCAGAAGGCTTTGGAGCTGTGGACGGAAGCTGTGGTGAGGGCAGCACAAAAGTCCCATCCTGGCAGCCTTCGTTGTGCCCCTTCCACTGCTTCTGGCCAGAGCTGTCCTCTCTGAGTGGCACTGCTGGGACCCAGAAGATCACGGACTCGAACCAGCTCCTGTGGCAGCCCCTCTGGGGCCGACGGTGACGATCCTGGGTCGGTACTGAACTCGCCTTGCTCCTGGGGCCCCTCCTGTTCCTCCAGGTGCTCTGGGAGTCGGGCGGGAGGCTCCCTGCAGCCTCCCGGGAGCCTGGACAGCTGCTTTCTCGCAGTCCTGACTTTCCAGGCCAGACTCAGCTTCCCTTCCATGCTGGTCTCTCCCCTGTCCCCGCCATGGGTCCCCAGGGGCCTCATTTCCCCTCGCAGGCAGCCTTGCGGATGTTCTTGCGCCCAGCTCAGCTGGAAGGGTTCTAAATAAGACTGGGTTGAGCACCAATCCCTAGGACAACTCACTTTTTACATCTTTCCTTCCCGAGGCGACTATTTGTCCCTATTCTTTGTTCCCCGTTTTTAAGCCCGTAAGTTGCCGAACCGCAGCGGAATAAGCCCATCTCCTGGAAAATGCAGATAGTGTGTGTGTTGCGCTGGGTCAGAACTTTCAGGAAGTCTAAGATCCCATGTCCTGGTTCCCGAGGAACTGCTTAGGCTCTCCAGCGTGCTCACGGGTTGTTGACATCACAGAAATGCCACCTGCCCCTACCAGTGACTTCCGTGTGCCCAGCATCTGTCGATGGGCAGAGTGCCACTCGAAATTCTTCATCCCAGGGCCCCAGGTGTGCACCATTCTCCCTTCTAAGTGTGTCCCGATTCTTTCACGGATGCCACTCGATCAACGCGTGCCCAGACGTGGAAGGCAGCCCTCGTATCTGAGGTCCCCGGTGGGTGACAGCAGGCGTGGGAAGTGGCTTTCATCTGGTGCGCCAGCTCTGATCGGTGGCCGTTGCTAACCGGAGCGCTGGGCGAAGAGATTCCAAGCTGTGCTTCCGCTCAGCAGGAGGGAAGCCGAGGATTGATTAGCGATGTCTGCCGTGGCCGTGCAGGAGCAGAGTGGGGGTGCGTGTCTGGAGCATGCCATTTGGCTGGCGCCCTGCCCCTTGTCTTTGCCTCCCTCCCATGTGCTCTGGAAGCTGGCATGGTGGGTAGTGGTTGGCTGCTCTGAGGGCTGAACGGGAGGCGAGTTAGTCCCAGCTGGTTTGGGGAGCAGCTGAGAACTACTCTGTCCTGAGACGGGTGTTTACCAAGGCTGGTGCTTTTTCAACAACAAGCCATGTGGGGCCCCCTGGGATGAGATGCACTGGGGCACCTCTGGGAGGTTGGGGTGAGCAGGGAGGGTGCATCCAGGCACCAAGCCTTGAGTTCTTCCATCCTCGGTGCAAAGGGCTTGCTCTGCCCTCAGTGGACTCTCACGGGGCAGGGGCTGCGAGGCTGAGGTCTGTCCCAGCCATCGCCCAGAATGGGGTGGGGTGGGGAGGAGCACAGGACTAGGTCTTTACCAGAACCCATGAAGGAGACTCCGTTTAGCTGTTCCCACGGAGCCCCTGGGTCTTCTTCCCCTTCCTCCCTGCATACAAACTCGAACTCATGCCGTCGGTGGAAGGGGTGTTGTTAGGCATGCCAGTTCCTGCTGAAACAGTCCCAGGAGCCTGGGTCTTAAGAAGCAGAATGGTGAGAGAAAGAACAGCACTGGGGCCCGGTCTGCATGCTAGTCACAGAGCTGTGCCATGGAGTTGCCTTGTGGCTCCAGGCAAGTTGCTTTCCCACTCTGTGCCCATCTTCCTTCACTTACAGCGGAGGGGACGACGACGGATCTAGGAGCCTTTTCTGCTCTAACTGTGGAATGGGCCACCCTGGGCACCGCCGTGTCTGGGCGTCGAGGCCTAGCGGTGGGGGTACATTCTTCTACAGACCTTGCAAAGCCTCCCATGGGGAGAACTGAGGTCCAGAGAGGGCTGGGCTCTCGTTGGAGGGGCCAGGAGCCGATCCCAGGTCTCCCGTTGCCTGGCATTGTGCTCTCCTCTCTTGTTCTGGCCCCGGAGCTTGGAGCCCTGCGGTCTAACCCTGCCGGGTGATGCAGGCGGGGGCGGCATCGCTGGGGCTCTGGTGAAATTATTTTAAGACCTTAGAAAGCAAATTAGAATTTCAAACCATCCAGCCCTTTTGAAAGCAGACCGGGGGTGTGTTAGAAGTAGTTTAATTTTTACTTTGTTTTATTAATAGGATGTGGGAGGGTGTGAATTGTGGCTGAGGGTGCTGGCTTCAGAGCGGGGGTTGATGGAACCAGGACAGAATCAGGAACTTTGGAGCAGAGCGGGGGTTAGGGGGTGCCCTGAGGCTGACCAGACAGCCGCAGGGAGTGTCTGGCCTGCAGATGCTGATTTGGGGAGCACTGGCTCATACCAAAGGTCTATCCTGGGGCCTGCCGTCTCTCTGGGACTGGGGTCTGCATCAGTATCCCTGCGCTGCCCTAACGAATTCCAAACTTGCTGGAGTCCTTAAGTCTGAAGTGAGTATCGCGATACTGAGATCAAAGGGTCGGCAGGCCCACGCTCCCTCCAAAGGCTCTGGGAGGACCCTTCTCGCCTCTTTTAGCTTTTGGCGGCTCCTGGCGTACCTTGGCTTGTGGCTGCCTCACCTCAGCATCCGCCTCTGTCCTCACATGGCCTCCTTCCTGTGTGTCCCTGTGTCTCCTCCTCTTCCAAGGACACCAGGAACTCACAAGTCATCAGGTTTAAAGCCCAGCCGAAATCCAGGATGAGTTCATCTCGTGATCCTGAACTAATTACACCCACAAAGACCCTCTTTCCAAATGAGGTCTTCGGAGATCCTGGGTAGACATGAATGTCAGGGGGACACTATTCAACCTACTACATGGGTGGGCTCCAGGAGGGTGCAAACGACCCACATCCATCCAAACATTCCGTGTGGACATTTCCTCCAGGAAGACACATGGCTTCCTTTGACCTGCCGGAGGTCCTGAGATGAGCGACCAGCGCTCTTCCAGGGCACGTCTCTGGCAGGTGGGACCGGGACAGAGGACAGGCCACGGGAAGCAGAGACGGGGATCTGAAAAGCGGGCTTCCGACGAAGGAGCCTGATGGAGCAGAGAGGAGGCAGTGTGTTCTGGAGGGCCTGAGACAGTGGGTCATATCGCTCAGGTTTTTAAGAATATGAACTTTTCAGATTCTTCCCCAGAAAAATGTGCCATTGCTGGACCCGGAGACCCTGCTGAGGACCCCCGCCAGGCGGTGCGGACGGCTGCAGTCAGATTTGGCAATTAGGGGTGGAGGCTGTTGCATTGGCTTCCGGTTTTGAGAGTGGTAGGAGGGGACATGGGTAAACGTGCTCCCTGCTTTTCCAAGCAAGATGACTTATTCCGTCTTTTTTGTTTGTTTGTTTTTTTGTTAAGCTGTACAAAGTGATGTCTGTTCATGGCAGGAAAAAATGAGGCAATGCAGGTAAGAGAGGGAGGAACTCCCTTTGATGTTGTTACCCACAGACGACCGCGGTGACTGTGTGCGTGGCCGCCGACCTCTGGACCTTTTTCTCTGTATTTTATTTGGATGACATGATATCTCACAGTGAAGCTCACATTTTTTGCCTGAAACAAGCAATACCTTTTCATGTGAAGAAAGGCTCACGAAGCATCGTGTTACCTTCTGTTTGGGGACAAACTGCCCCGTTTCCTTCCTTCCTTTATAAACAGTACCGTGGTGAACATCCTTGCAGTGTCTTTGTCTGTCTGCTCCTGCAGGGGGCAGTGTGTTGTAACCCGAAGCTGTGAAGCTGGAATGCACCATTTCCATCTGCTATCTGACCCTGGACCTGTGTGGGGCCTGGGAGGGGGGGGCCAGGGTCGGGCAGAGCAGTGGGTGATGCACCGGCTTCTGTGCTTCCTGTGATCCTGGCTGGGTCCCTGGGTCAGGCTGTGCCTGAGGTCTCTCTGTGAAGGTGGTGTTTGTTATTGAAAACATTCGTTATTTAACTAATGCTCGTGTCCTGGACTGAGCTGGGACGGAGCAGAGGAAGAGGAGGCCCGTTCTCGCTGCCCTTTGGCTCTCTGGTTTTTGCAACTCTGGTCCCCGGTGTGTCCCAGAAATGAGTCCTTGGTCTCTTGCGAGGTGTAAGGGGTCCAGACGGCAGGGCTGCGTCACTCAGATGTCGTCTCCAGGCCTCCTCTGCAGACAGATGTCCACTTCCAGGAGTGTCGCTCTGGTTTCTGGGGGATGCTTCGCTCGGGCCCTCCCGGCCTGGAATTCTGGAATGAGCACTAGCTCTCGGCCGGGGCTGGAACAAAGGGGGTGGTCCTGGCCAGTTGTCTGGAAGCCTTTGAACTGTTCATAACTTAGAGCTTGGGGCTCGAGGTGGCCCCTGCCAGCCTCTGGGTCTGATCAGAGCCCGTCTTCCGTCCTGCCTCTCACTGTGCAGACCGCAAGCGGCCCACTGTTTCAGGCCTCAGCCGTCGGGTCTCCGGTGTGGGCGGGCAGCCCCTCCCTGGCAAGCTCAGAGAGTGTTAGAAAGCTCGTTCCTTCGCCCCTGTGGGCCGTGTGCTTGGAGAATGATTTATAACAACCCATTTTCCCAGCAGTTGTTACTGCTCAGAGATGGAACTCATTCTTTTCGTCCCCACGTTTTCTTGCAAGCACTATAGACCGCGAGGAAAGAGACTGAGCGCTGGCTCCCCGCCAAGTGCTGTGCTCGCACGAAGCCGGTTTCTCTGCCCGGGCGTGTCCCCATTTTGCAGACGGGCGAGACTGAGGCCCCACGAGGCGGCAGGGTGGGTTAAGAGTGTGGCCGCGGAGTTGGATGGGTTACGGCACGATCGTGGTGCCCGGCAGCGCTGGCTTGAATGCTCGTTGTGCCAGGTGCTGGCTGTGTGACCTCCGAGCCTCTGTTCTCCTGTCTGTAAAGGGACGTGACACCTGTGCTGGGTGGGTCCGTCAATACCACCTTCGGCGCCTGGCCCTGAGTGCTTAGCGTGTGCTGGCAAACACGTGGCGAGTCGCTGTCACCGGAAAGGTTTCATTCTCCAGTGTGCTCCCGATTCCTGAAGAGGGGACTTGGAGGGTCCCTTTGTGTTCCAGGGGACAGCAGGCTCTTACAGTGACAGTTGAGAGTCACCATGTTCACTGTTCCCTTCATCTTCTCGTCCCCTTCCTGGTCCCTTAGGGCCTTGGATATCCATCCCCTGCTGAGACGGGTACTTTGCAGGGTCCTTTGCCCTAACTCACCATGGCCCCAAGTTCTTTTCTGCTCTTGTCCGGGGCCACCCCCAGACTCTTCCATGTGGCCCCTCCATGCAGAGTTCACAGCGTGGCACTTGCTTCTTCAAGGCCAGCAGGAGAGCGTCTCTCTCTTTCGCCTGTGAAGACAGGGTCTTATATAAGGAAACAGGACCACAGGAGTGACACCCATCACCTTCGCAGCATCCCATTGGTTAGAAGATGGCCACAGGTCCCGCCCACATGCAAGGGGAGGGGATGACACAATCATTGGGGTCCCCATCTGGCCTGGCTGCCTCAGTGAGCTTCGTAGGCTTATTAAAATTGTGTAAAATAAGAATAATTAGCTCAGAGCCCTTCGCCCAGCGGAAAGAACGTGGAATCCTTTTTGGCTATCAGATTTCTAGCTTGCTTTGTAGTTCTAGGCTGTGTTCTGGGGCGTGCAGGGTGCCAGATGAATAAGGTATTTAGCTTCTTCTTCAGGATCTACTTGTTTTTCTTGTCTGAACTGTTTGAAGTGAGAGGAAGAGCGAGGGAAAGAGCGGATGAAAATGAGCAGGAGGCCAAGAGGGCTAGAAGAGGGAGGGGAACTTGCTTTACATAGGTAAATGCCTTTTTATAGAAAATTTTATCTAAATGCATAAATGTTATGTTATACACTTTGTGTAATGTTCCTTTGTTTTACCTGTTTCCCGACCCTCCTTCAGGGACCTCATCCCCCTTATGCCCACCCTGAAACCACGGTAATGATCGAGTATAGATAATCTCATGTTTTGCCATGTTCTTATAACCATATACAAACATATATTAATGTTTTTACATCTGGGTCATCATCATTCAGCAATGTCCAGTGGAAATCCTTTTACTCTGACAGTGATAGTCCCAGTGCATTCTTTTTAACGACTGTATAATATTCCAGAGTGTGGATGTCCTGTAATTTCACTGACCATTCCCCTGTTGCTTGCCTTTCACTTCCTGTTTGTTTTCCTAATAAGAAGCGTGGAGAGAAACCTCCACGCACACACACATCCTTAGGTACATCCATAGAATTGGTCTCTCTAGGGTATAATTCCAGGAGTCGAATTCCTGGGTCAAAAGGTTTGTGTATTTTTCATTTTAATGGCTGTTGCCAGCCTGATTTCCCCAGGGGCTGGAGCAGCTCCTAGTGCCCCAGTAATCTGAGAGTCACCTTCCCCCTGTTTCCCGCCAGCAAGCGTTGTTATTGGTCTTGTTAGTCCTGACCAGGTGGAGAGGTATAAAGTGGTATCTCACAGTTCCTTTCAATCTGCATTTCCCTGACTCGCAGTCAGTCTGAGCAGCTTTTCATCTGTTTGGCCATTTGGACCCGCTCGCCTGTGAATTGCCTCTGCGAATCCTCTGCTCATTTCTCCACGGGGCCGTTTGTCCCCTTCCTGTCAACTTGTCAGCTCTGTGTAGTACAGATTTTAACCCTCTTCTGGCCTCTGCATAGCAGTGATTTTGCCAGAGATACCGAGTTTTCCATTAACTTTGTTTGTGGGTTTTTCTTTGCACGCAGACCTTCTGAAGTGTCGTCTAGGTAGATACCTGTCCTTTCTCCCGTGCTTTCTGGGTCCCCAGTGTTGGGTGAGAAGGGTTCCTCACCCACACCTGTTCGCTTTCTTTTCACGTCAACAGTTCAGTATAATAAACTCTGCCAAGCGTTTGATTTGTGCCAGACCCTGGGCCACATGCCACCAAAGCAGGACAAATAAGAGGTGGTCCTGTCCTCAAGGGGCTGTGTCACATGAGTAACTATGACCTGCGTGACGCAGTGCAGGTGGCCAGGGGCAGGGGGCTGCTCCCTCGGCTCAGAGATGCCCAGTCAGGGTATAGAGATGCCAAGGCCTAATGCCCCCAGCACAGACAAGGGGGCCTGGGGTGGCCCAAGCCCCCAGGAAGGTCAGTACCTGCCATGGGTGGCCTCACCCATTCCCCCACACAGGTATCATTTCTCTGTCCCATGTCATGGGGCTGCCTTAGCTGATGCTTTAGGGATGGTGGCTGAGGTAGCCAGGTGAGGAAGGAGGGTGGGGAGGGGACACCCAGGGGAAGGAACAGCAGGAGGGGTGGCAGAAGGGCTTGTCCTGTCCGAGGAGCCCTGACCAGGCCATAGGAAGAGGTAGGAGGGTGGGGAGTTGTGTAGCCATCCTGCAGGTTGATGCAAAACAGAACAGGACCCAGAGCTGCTGCCCATCGCCAGGGGATGTGGCGGAGGACAGAGCTGGGCTGGTGGACGTGGGAACTTGAACCCTGTCTGGCTCATCGGTGTTGGAGGGTCGCGCCTGCCCCTGACCTCCCGGAATGCTTTGGGCCATCTCCGGGGCTGTGGCTGCTCTTGATCTGTGGTCACCAGAGTGGGCTGTGTGGATCCCAGGAGAGGGTGAAAAGAACCATGGCGTGCAGGAGACGGAATTAGAACTTCATTTCTATTTATGTCCTCATCTCCTCCAAAGGTGTATTTTTATGTCTGTTTAATGATGTACATAAAATTAGGAAGGCAGTGCATGTTGATCACCATAAACAAATGCATGCTGGGACGTGTGTGCAATCCAGAGTGCGGGGACCCTTGGTCTTAGTGGGCTGAGCTCTTTCAGCCCCCAGCCACCCCTGAGCGAGAAGGGACCCATGTCATAGAAGGGAGGGACATTTGCACGGGTGGGGAGACCTGGGAGAGTGATTACCGGGAAGGAAAAAAACTTCTCCCACACTCCTAGAAGGGCTGGCTCTGTCTCATAGCTCACCTCCTGGGAATAGCCCCCTTACAATCCCTCTTGCGTTTTATTTCAGCCTCCTTTTTTTTCCTTTAGAAAATATCTCGTAATTTGTGGTCACTTTGTCTGTTTAACTTTTTGCCTACATCTCCCCTAGACTGTAAGCTCCCCGAGAGTAAGGACTGAAGGTCTCAGTCTTTGGGGTATCCCCAGAGCCCAGTCCAGTGCCTGGTGCACAGTTGGTTCTCATATCTATCCACAGCACAATGAATAGTACGTGAGCCCGTACTAGGTGTCTTCCGTGCCTATGAAGGTAGACATCACTAGGTTCATTTGGTAGGTGAGAAAGTTGGTTTCAGAGAGGCTGAGTCATTTGCTCTATGTCACACAGCAATTTGGATATGGGAATGGGAAGAAGGGAGCTAACATTTCCCAAGTTCCTACTAGATGTCTGGCTCTCACTATACCTTGATACTATCTCATTGGCTATGAAGAAGCCTGTTTATAGACGAGTAAACAGAGGCTCAGAGATGGGACGTGACTTGCTCCAGGCCGCTCGGCTAGGCAGCAGAGAGCTGGGATGTGAACCCAGGTCTGTTTGGGTCCTAAGCACATTTTCTTGCCACCATTTGGACAGTGATTCCTTTATTCTGAGTTAGCTCAGGGGCCTTATGGTGACTCTGAGTTCCAAAGGGGGCACATATGGGCACATACTAAGTGGCAGGCCCCCTGGCAGACACCATGTGGGCAGGCGGTGAGGAGGTGGCCAGATGGGGCTGCCCCGAGGGTGGGCACTGGTCCGCGTACTGGCCCCAAAGCCTGGCTGATTTGCTTGCCTGACGAGGCGGGTGATGTTTTATGCATGGCGCCTGATTTTGCCCCGGCAGTCTCTGGCTATATTTAACACCATTAATCATTATTGTTGGCTCCCAGGGGGATGGATCCCTGATTAGTGTCAGAAACACATCACACAAGGACTAGAGAGGGAATGAGAGCTCACTCCCAACCCTATTCCTCTGCACTGGAGACGAGACGCGTGTTCCCAGCACCCTTCCCGCTGCCATCTGTGAGGCTCGTGACTCAGGCTTCCTTGGGTTGGATGCCCGCCCCGCTGTCCCCGGGCTGCAGCCAGGGCCTGCCACCCCAAGGGGCCCCTCTTGGCGCCTCGGCACCCCCTCTTCTCTGCATCAGAGCAGTGTGCAGCTCTCAGTCGGAGCTCAAGAAAGGGCGGAGCCAGCACCTAGTAGGCTCCTGCTGTAGGCATATGGCCCCACCGGGGCCTTACCACCCTTATCCCCATCCCCCTCTTTCCTAGAGGATGTTTTTAACTCTTCTTGATGAGTGGGGAAACTGAGGCTCAGAGTGAGGTTTCACAGGCCTGTGGCTGGTTTGATCAAACATGCAGAAACACTCCCCCACTTACAAAGAACTTCATGAACGTTGTGTGAGCCTGTGGCTTTGACCTCGGATATCCAGGAGGGCTTTCTGCTTGCCTCAGGCACAGAGAGGAGCCTAGTTCATCTCATAATCAAGTGTAGACCGGTGCAGTGGCCAGGGGTGCGTGGACAGCAGTTAGTTTCTGCTTCCTTTAGGCTTCAGGGGGTGGCTGGAAGTCCCTTCCCCTCCATCTCCATCCCCGTCTTCCTCCTGCATCTTTGTTCTGTCCCCAGGGCCCTGTGCCACCACCTCTATGTTGATACCAGGGACAACAGCTCCATGTCTCACCCTGGAGTTCCTGGGGGCTCTTTCCCCAGCAGTGTCTGCCCTCCTGCTCATAGCGATGGCCTCTTTTTTTTTTTTCTTTACTAATTTTAGAAAGTAAGGGAGAGGGAGAGATAGAAACATCGATGAGAGAGAACATCGATTGGCAGCCTCCTGCATGCCCCCCACTGGGGATCGGGCCCACAACCTGGGCATGTGCCCTGACCGGGAATCAAACCAGTGACCTCTTGGTGCATGGGTTGATGCTCAACCACACTGGCTGGGCGTGATGGCTTCTGTTGATTTAACTTTGGGCCTTTGCTAAGATGCTTCCCCAGCAGCGATGAAGACGGGAGAGAAAAGAAAAGAGAAGATGAGGACGGAGGAGCCTGTGTTGCTGTCACTAATCACCCAGGGAGGTGGCTGACTGAAGGTCAAGGAGAAGCAGACAGAGGTCCGCAGAGTGGGGAGGAGACGGACTAAGGGACAGGTCCCATGACAGGAGTCGGTGTCCTCTGGTGTAGGAATGTTCCAATCCTGCAGCTCCCTGGAGACGAGCTGACCCTCTGGCGTCCCCAACTGGGGGAGGGGTTGGAGGACTGACAGGGAACCTCTCATCCTTGCAAATTCGGAGCAGGTGCACGGGCCCACCTGCTGGACATGCCCAGGTCCCGTGCCAAGGGCTTTGTCTACCAGTTGACCGAGGCATTTTAATGCTTCATGGGTGAAAAGGGAAATGGTTTTGATTTTCCCACTTGTGGCCCTTAACAGAGTTCTTTCAAGTTCTCCTTCCGTGGGCTTTCCCGTCCTCAGGCAGATCTCACTGTTCTCTGGCCCTTTCCAGTTATTGAAACGCCATCCAGCCTGTTTTAGACCCCCGGCTTGCATGTCTCCTCTAAAGCTCTCTATTCTGCCCCCAGCTTTCCCAGGCCCCTCCAGGAGCTGGAGAACGGGGCTTGCTTCCTTGTCAGCTCTCTCCAGAATCAGAGGGCGCTTGGCCCTCCTTGTCTCTCACTCTGGCTCTGGCTTTAATTCCAGGGCTCCAGGAAAAGTCCCTCCCACATGCTGTTCCAGGTACATTTCCCTTGCTGACGTCCCACAGCCATGCCTGTTTGGTTTATGGGATTTTCCCCATTGACAGGTGAGGAAACAGAAGCTCAGAGAGACACAGTCACTTGCCCAAGGCTGCTCAGCAGTGGACAGTGGGTGAGATGTGAACCAGGTCTGGCTAACCTACAGCCCTTGGTTGAGTCTGGATTATGGAGTCTGACTTCCTAAACTGGAATCTCAGCTCTGTCATTTCCAAGCTGTGTGAACTTGGGCACAGTTTCTTACCTTCCTTTGCCTTGGTTTCCTCCTCTGTAAAATGTGAGTGACAGTGAACAGCAATACCCAGCCATTGAGAGGATTAAATACATTATACTGTGACTTGTGGTTGCATCTGCCATCAGGACTATCGCTGGCATTGTCCATCAATTGCACTGTCCCCTCTGAGCCCCACAGAAGAAATGGCTTTTAGGCCTAAAAACCTGGAAAATAGATATTGAGCAACCAACAGTCAGCATGAGTTGATTGTGTTTCCTTCTTTGCTTTGGCCGCTAGGAAGCTCAGTCAAATTGCTGCAAGCATATGGGCCTTCGTGGTCTCATCTTGTTTTTCATACTTTTCTCTTTGCTGTATTTTTTTTCACTTCATTGTGTCTTATTTCCTACTATATGAAGTTGTATAACATTTTCTAAATTTCTATACGAAGCTCTGGTTGTCACAAACGGATGTTGCCATCAGAGGGGAATTTGAGGGCAATGCAGAGATCCTAGAGAGTTGCTGTTCCAGATAGTGTCTAGTCCTTCCCCCTCAGAGCAAAGCATCTTTGAAAATTGGTCTGCTCTCGTGGGAGTGAATGGGTTAATAATACTAGAAATTCCCTCTAACCCTTTGAAAGCTGAGGCAGTAGGGCAATTGGCTGATACAGTCCGAAAAATGAGGATTACCTGGTAGGTCTCTGTATCGGTGTAGGATTAATGTAGGACCAATGCAATATTGGATTACTGCAGAAAAACCCCACATAAGAGGCTCAAACAATAGAGAAGTTGATTTCACTCTCACATTCAAATAGTTTAGAGGTGGTTCCATCCTGGTGTGGCATGGGGCCCCACGGTGTCAGGGCCCAGTCTTCCTTTCTCTCTGTGTGTTGTGCAATAGCTTCCGCTCTCTAAGCACCCATGTCTCAAGACGGTTACTGGAGCTCACCCTCGTATTGGCGCTCCAGCCAGCAGAAGAAAGGAAGGACCTCAGAAGGGCACGTTCTCCCAGTAAGGACACTTCCCAGAAGTTGCAGATAGACACCCCGCCCCCAGCTGTCCACTGACCAGTTTCAGGACCAGGTTTAGCTTCAAGGTGCAAACTTGGGCTCCTGGCTCCCCCACCATAAACGCTCACTTCCTTGCAGGTTCCTGTGAGGATTAACTGAGAATGTCGTGAACGATAACAGGTGTTCCACGAATGTAAATTCCCTTCTATTTTTAGTTTTCCCTTCCCACCATTACCTGGGACTGAGAGGGAAGCTTCAGCCACACCAGGAAAGGTTTAGGAACAATAAAGAAAGGACCCTCTTTGAGAGGTTATGTGGGGGTTCACGCCAGAATGCTAGGTGAGAAGATCCCCCTTGGCTCCAATCGGTGAGGCCATAAAACAGAAACTGAAAAGCAGGGCTGGTCTCATGTTGATCACTAGAGGTTAGGTATAGAAATGGGGTGTGGACCCGATGACCTTGGGATGACCTCACCTGCCCTTTGATCCCCAAGCATGGCAGTGATTGTCGTGCGTGTGATGCTTGCATAGGATGGGCTGGCTTTGCTTGTTGGCTGTTTTCCCACTTAAGACGAGCTTGGGCAACTCCAAGCCTGCACACCAAGAAAACTGGCAAGGGGTGCAGCATGGTGCAGCTTCTCATTCCCCTGACACCCCCTTCCTGCCAGAGCTGAACCCCCAGCAACCCCTCTGGGGCCTTTAAAAGCTGAGCTAGTAAGAGTGGGAGCCCAGCAGGCAGCTGGCTCTTCTCTGTGGCAGCTGCTGGGATGATGCTCTCCCCCGGGTTCTCAACAGGGTGTGGGATGGTGAAGTCAGCAGGTCCTAGGGACCCCCAACTGCCCTGACTACTGAGCATGCCCAGACCGACTCCTCTGGGTATGCTGTGGTTCCTTGGAGGATGGAGGAGGAGAGGAGAAACAGGAGGTGGTTTGGGTGGGCTTTAGCTTGATGGAGGGGGGAAGAATGGCTGTGTGTGTGTGTGTGTGTGTGTGTGTGTGTGTGTGTATGTGTGTGTGTCCTGGCACAGGGGACGTTGGAACTTTCCAACCTCCAGGCTCACACAGTGATCAGGCTGGTCTAGGAGTCAAACCCCAGGTCCCCTTCGCTTCAAACACTGACAGGGTGTTTCTCGACCCTGTCTTCTAACCTCTTCCAGGTGGACCCCTCTCCAGCAGGCGACAGTACGCCCTACACCCAGCCTGCACGGAGCAGGGCGGCGTAGGTGGCAGCTGGTTGGAGTATTAACATGCCCTCCTAGAGTTAGCTCATTAACATCTGAGCTGGGAAGTTGCACAGTAATGGAGTTGGCACATCTCTGGTACTCCAGCGGGAACCGACCAGCCCTGAGAGCTGAGGCAGATGGCAGAGTCCACTCTGACCACTGACTGGGTGCCCCTCTGCCCTGGCCTGCCCCAGGGACATGCTGCCCAGCAAGGCCTTCCCTGGCAGAATCCATCAGCGCTGGCCCCGAGTTCTCTCCACACAGGCTCAGAGTCCAGTCCTGGAGCACCTGTTACTAAGGAACACTTGGTTCTGCAGAAAGGGCGCAGACTCGAATCTCTCCTGCTTCGCTGGTGGTCCAGGGCAAGGTCCCCAGGGTCCTCAGAGCCACAGGTCACTGGGTGGCCAGTGAATGAGCCATTCCCAGCAGAAGGGAGATGTGGGGTCAGGGGTGGGGCAAGAAGTCTGCCTTGGCTGCAGGAGAGACAAGCCGGGACCTGGAATAATCGAGACTGGAAAGCTGTCAGAGCGGAACGGGCGGAGGATGGAGGTGAGGAGGGAGCCCCCTCTCTCCATAAAGGCTTTTTGGGCAGCCCAGTCCTCGGGCCAGTTCACAGGCCAAGCCATCCCCCACCGCAGTTCCTGCTAGGAGCGTCTGGGCTCTCGCAAAGAAGTAGCTAATTCGGCCGGTTCTGCCTAGAAGGCAGAGGTGCAGCAGTTTGTAATTCTGTGAAATGTGCATGTAACTAAGGAGCCTTAATCAGCCCAGCTCTGCCTTCTGTCTGTCCTCAATTATGCAGTGGAGGTGCCGCAGGGCCTGGCACACACCCACATGTCACTCCTCAAACATTGGCTGCCCTGGAGGTGCCCGGAACCAGAGCAGAATGGGTCAGGCCCGGTGCCCCCAAGGAGCTCACCCTGCAGGGGGAGCTGGGCAGAGCAGGTGCAGTTAGAATAGGCGGCCGAGGGCGGGGGACCCTGTGATCCTGGGAGGCAGGACCTGGGCAGCATGCTGGAGGGGTGCCGGCTCTCAGAGGAAGACTAACGGCTTACCTGGCAGGTGCTGAGCACAGGGAAGGACATTTTAGCTGCAGGGAGGGAGGGAGAGAGGGAGATCGAGAGACTGAGAAATGGAGATTGATTTCAAAGGCCCACAGAGTTTTCTCGGGAGCTCTGGTTTCGAGAGCCCTCAGTCCGAGTCGTGCCCCAATTTCTACCCGGAAGATCGAGACTCGTGCGATTGCCCTGAATTCATTCCACATGCCTTCAAATGCCCAGACTAACTTTTTTTTCATTTTTTGAATTCTTCCGTTTTTGTCCCCCAGGCGAAGCGAGTTCTTGTCATTCTACTATTTGTCCAGTCCAGGCCCCTCTCCGGTCTCACTCTTCACAAACTTTTCATTCCCAGTTTCTGCTCCTACACCCTCCCCACGGGAACACACGTGCGTGTCTGTCCTGGGGTACACGAGCATCCAGATCAAATATGTGAGGGTTTTCAGAAAATGTTTGTAGGCTTTTGTGTTAGCTCAGGTCACTGGCTTGCTATGGAAGGGCTCGTGTTATTTCCTAACCGTTTCTGCTCAACACTCTGTTTGAAAGATGTGACGACCGTGTAGCTGGTGCATCCACGGACAAGCAGACTTTCCGCGGGGCATCCAGGGCTCAGTCTGCCTGAGTGGCACCCACTTCGGTGCATCTCCACAAACAATGCTGCAGGGAGCCCCGGCCCAGGCTTGGAGGGAGGCGTTTCTCTGGGGTGTGGACCCAGGAGTGGTAGTGCCACCTGTCCAGGGCCCCACATGGAATTCACCACGTTCCACCAGATGACCTTCCAGAAGGTTCTGCTGGGCTCACTCCCACCAGCAGGGCCCCACTTGGTGGGGGTTTTCCAGTTTCCCTAATCTGATGAAGCACCTCCTGGCCTTCCCACGTGTGGTTGAGTACCTCAGTGTGCTTCCTGGCTGTTTAGAAGTTTTTCTGTATGTCAAGGCCAAAAAGATTCTCCCAAGATTCTTCCCTTAGCTTTTTAAATTTTTTTTTCTTAGACTGAGAGGAAGGGAGAGAGAGAGATAGAGAAACATTGATGTGAGAGAGAAACATCCATCGGCTGCCTCTTGCACGCCCCCTACTGGGGATCAAGCCTGCAACCTGGGCATGTGCCCTGACCGGGAATCGAACTGGCAACCTTTTGGTGCATGGGACGATGCTCATTCCACTGAGCCACACCAGGCAGGGCTTCCCTTGGCTTTATAGTCGTACTTTGAAGATTCAGGACTTGAGTCCATCTGGATTCAGGACCGTGTTCTCTGTATGGTAAGCATACAGCTCCATTTTTCTCCATTCTGCAAATCAGTTCAACCCCTGCCCCTCCCACCCGCATCCCCCCCTTTCTCCTCTGGTTTCAGGAACCCCCTTCATTACACTTTCACTTTCCATGCACGGAGAGTCTATGTCTGGGCTCTCTCTTCTCTTCCACTTGTTTTTCTGATTTTATCTGAGCATCACAGCTGTTTTTATTACTGTAGCTCCGGGACATCTGTTAATCCCCCGGAGGCCAGAGGCTTAGCTCTTCTTTTTCAAGATTGGTGGACCTTTTCTTCTTCCAGATAATTTTAGAACGAGTGGATCAAATTCTTAAAAAACCCCACTATAGTTGTTATTGAAATTCATTAACATTTCTTTGGGGAGTTAACATATTAACAATGTTAACATGACATTTAGGTTTCCGTTTTTTAAAAATCATTTAATAATTTAATGCTTTCTGCCATACAAGTCTTGGGCATTTAGATCAACTCTGAACTAGTGTATATAATTTAATTGAGGATATGAATGGCATCTCATTTTCTGTTATGTTTCCAGTGGGATATGGCCAGTGTCGAAGAATGCTCAAGCTTTAAGTTGATGGCTCTGAGCATGTACGGATTCTGTTGGATTTTTTCCTGTAAATGCTGACATGATCTTACACGTGACCAATGATAGCTTTCTCTCTCTTCTTCCAATCGTTGTGTGTTTTATTTCCGCTAGTCCTGCTGCCTGTGCCAGGCCCTCCAGTGCGACGTTACCTCGTCGCCGCGTGACCGGCATCCTTGCTTTATTCCCCGGCTTAAAAGGAATACGTTTAAGCTTCTCGGCTAAGGATGACATTTGCTGTAGGTTTTACCATGTATCCCGTTAAGGAAGTTCTCTGCAGTTTCTTGTCTGTGTTTTAAAAAAATACATAGACGTTAAAGTTTATCAAATGCTTTTGTCAGCCTGTTGAAATGATTGCGGTACCTCTGTGCTAAATCCCACGCTGGGTGTACTCAACAAGTTCTGTCGACATGCCAGACTGTTGTATAGGAGCTTTATAAATATCAACTCGCTCAATCCTCACAGCAATTCTGTGAGCTCGGCCCTGTTTAATGTCCCCTTCGTAGATGAGACGGCATAGGCACAGAGAGGCTAAGTAACTTGCCCAAAGTCACACAGCTCATCAGGTCCAATGCTAGCATTTGTAGGGCCAGAGGAAGAGTATAAATGGATACCGAATACATCAATGATCAAAGTTATAAAACGAGCTTTTTTAAAAAAATATTTTTTCTTTATTGATTTTTAGAGAGAGAGGAAAGGAGAGAGAGAGAGATAGAAAAATCGATGAGAGAGAACATCGATTGGCCGCCTCCTGCATGCCCCCCACTGGGGATCGGGCCCACAACCTGGGCATGAGCCCTGACCGGGAATCGAACCTGCGACCTCTTGGTGCATGGGTCAGCGCTCAACCACTGAGCCACACTGGCCGGGCCCGCTAACTGTTAAATAAAATATGTTCTTTCCTCTTATCTGAGAAATATACCTTCATAAAGATCAAATCTACAGGATACCAAGATGATGGCGTTAAATTATTACTGCACATTTTGTTATTCTGTTGATAAGTCTGATGTGTAATCAGGTTAAAAATAATTCATAAATTATATATTTATCCCATAAAACTTCCTTTCCTTGTCTCCAGTTCACTAAAATAACTAACTGTGGTTGTAATCAAGCTTTTATATGTTCCATTAATGGTGATACAAAAGATGAACAAATAAAGCATAATTATGTTCAAAGTATACAAAATTAAACTTTCATCAACCACAAATTAATGTCAAAAATAATTTCAGTTATCGAAATTTTTCATTTAAAATTCAGTCACCTGCCAGCATTAAAAGGCCAAATAGGAGTCAATATGATTTTTAAATTCAAAATTCCTTAAAGCTGACATGTATTTACCCTTTGAGAATATAATCGGAGCATTCGCTGCCCACGTCGCTACCAGAAGGAACTGGAATCGCGTTCTCACCCTCGTTATGTCTAGATCGTGGCACACACACGTGTGAGGGTCGTGCGGATCGTCCAGTGTTTCAGAAGGTCCCAGAGCTGCCTCGTGCGGCTGCTGTGGACACTGTTGCAAACCCGCTGACTCTCGGGCCCTCCCCCGCCCGGACTGCAGCAGGACGGGAAGACGGGTCCCACACCACCAGGAAATCTACTTCAGGGAATCGATTGCATGAGAGCTGCGAGGAAGATCTGACAAGCTGGTTAGTTTGTTTTCTTACCAAGTGCTTCTGCTGCTGCTCACTTCCTCTCTGTGGCTCACAGCTGTGTCCTTCCGGGCACACGCCACGTGTTTCTGCGGCCTCTGGACTCAGGGTGCCTCGTGTGTCCGAGATTCGAGCAAGACTGCGAAGCATTTCTCGGGAGGCTGATGTGTCAGTCGTGATGCGAGTGGATGTGGAGTTAGGGGTTGGGCCACGTGGGCGCTGATGTGGGCGCTGATTGACGGGGTGTGTGCGTGTTGTGAGTGTGTGTACATACTTATCGTAGGTAGCCCAGGGCCGGGTCCCCTCTTACCTGGGTATAAGGGCGTCACTACAGTGAGGAAGGAATGGAAGAACTGGGACTTGAACCCAGGCTGATTCAAGTCCATGCTCTTAACCGTCACACCGTCCTGTTTTAAATCGACTCTTAACTTGGTTAGCTGATCGTCTGTTTTGGATTTTTGCACAATACGTTCATTAGTAAAACAGGCCTACGACCTCCTTTGCTTACGCTATGCTTATTCGATTGCAGAATGCAGGTCACACCAACGCCACAGACCGAGTTTGGTGCCTTTCCTATCGTCTGGGAGCGAGGGGTAATCAGTTAGGCAGAACTCTCCCATCCGACCAGCTGGGGTCTGGCCCTTTGGGTGGGGTGACCTCTGATTATAATTTTAATGTATTTATGGGTTTGGTCTGCTCAACTTTTCTGTTTCTTCTTTGGCCAATGTTGACGTTTTATATTCTTCTGTAAACTTTTGTTGGGTTTCAAATTTGGGACCCAACCATGGAGTCATGTGGGGGAGAAAGAAGGACGCAATGGTGTCCTCTGGCTGTCCCCTGTGGGCAGTGCCTGGCCATCTCCTCCTCCGGCTGCTGCTTCCCCACGGGCGGCCCAGCCACCGTCCAGGCTGAGTCCGAGTGGCTTCTCCTCGTTTTCAGCGTCCACGTCCCTCTTCCTCTTAGGGCGGTGCAGGAGGGGTCTGGGAGAGGGCGGCTCGTATGGCCTGGGAGCCGCAGATCAGCCGCTGGTTCTCAGTCTTGTCAGGCCCGAGCTTCATTATTCTCTCACGTGAAAACTGCAAGTGACTGAAGTGTGAAGAGATGTCACAGTGAGTCAGGGCCCTGCAGGAAAGAGTGCTTCAAACGATTCGTGATGTCTCTTCGCGATGAGGTCTGCAAAGTGGGGAGCAGTGTGTGCTGCACGTGTTGTCCCCAAATTAAGTCGTCAGCTCAGCTGAAAGTCCCTATAATTTGAAATGAGATGAGAGAGAGACAGAGGAGAATATGAGAGTATAAGCTCAAAGCTTTGCCAAATTCTAGCAATACGCCATTGGGCAATTTATTTTTCTGAGCCTCAGTTTTCTTATCTGTAAACTGGAAAATTGGGTGTAATACTTCAAAGGGTACTCGTAAGGCCTAGGTGAAATAATATACGTAGCCTAAGAATTCTGTGTCAGTTAGGAATCTAACCTACCTAAACTGACTTCAACAAAACAAGGAAATCGATCAACTTGAAGAACTGACCACCCCGGAGGTAGGTGCGGCTTCAGGCAGAGTTTGATCCAGAAGTTCATGGTGTCACACCCTGGCCCTGTTTCTCTGGGACATTGTTGGCCCTGTCCTTCTCCATGGCCTACTTCCTCCTCGGGCTGCAGCCACGCCACAGTGAGGGCTGTGGTCACTTCAGACCTTATATCCACGTGCTAAGCAAGAGAACATGGTCCTCTGAGGGGCCCCCTGTGAGGAGGAGGAGAAACAATTCTTTACCAGGAGCCCTGAGTTCATGTGTCCTCATCTCAGTTGGCGTAAATGGGGTCACATGTTCCTCCCGGAATCAGTTACTGTGGTCAGAGTTGGGATAAGCCCGTCGGAATAAGCCCATGGGGAGTAGCCCCTGAGCTGAGAGTTGGGTAAACGCCAGCCAAGCCGTGGTGGGTATGAGGGAAGGGCAAGTCCAACTCGGAATCTGGGTACTGTTCACTGGGGAGGGTGACAGATACAGGGGAGGCAACAAAGCGCCATCCTTGATGATAACAGTTGCCTCCTAACTGGTGTTCCTGCTTCCGCCTTTGCCCCATCACCTGTCTTCACTGGGGAAAGACAGACCCCTCTCAGAAACATTCAGTGGCTCCATCTCTAGGGTGCAAGGCCCGAGATGCTCTGCACCTGTGCTCCCCTCTGCTGTCCCCCCTCCCCAAACACACTTCTGGGTCACTCCCTTCCAGCCACTGGGTACACTCACACCTCAGGGTCTTTGCACATGCTGAGGCCTCTGCCTGGAACCCCCAGATATGTGTATGCTTTGTGTCCTAACCTCTTGTCGGTCTTGATCAAATACCAGAGAGGCCTTTTCTGCTCAGCCCGACTGAAATAGGAAGTCTTTCTTCCCGCGTAATTGTTTTAATCCCTGTCCTGTGATTTATTTTTCTGTGTAGCCAGTGTTTTATAGAACAAATATATTTTCTACCCCCCTCCCTGACCAATGACAGCTCCACAGTTGTCCTGTTCGCAGCTGCATCGGCAGAGCCTAGCACACTGCCTGGCACATAGTATGTGCTCAATAAATATTTGTTGACGATTGTAGCTCAAATCCTGCCACCTCCTCCTAACAGCCCAGCGAGGGCTCCTCTGCTCTCACTTGCCTGCTTTCCCTGGTCCCAGGGCAGGAGGTCCCAGGGATAGATGTCACCTACCCTGATGATCTGTGATGTGTGGCCTGGACATTGATGTGCCCACTTTGGTCCTTGGGGGCAGCCAGTGAAAGGCGTTGCTTCCCCCTTCCTCCTCACTCTCAGCTGCCAGGATCTTATTAGCCCTATTTACACGGCCGGGATGTCGAGCGATTAATTTTTAATGGCTTGGTTTATTGCATGTTTGAACGGTTTATTGAGTAATTCCCGCATTTAAGTGATTAATTCCCCAGAGTTCAGAATGACTGGTTAGTTTTACATTAATCAGGGTTTCTGAATGCCAAGAGACAATCAATCAATCCTGCCTGCCAGAGAGAGTAATGTTAAAATACCTCAAGGTCCAGCGAGGTTAAGAAAAGGAGTAATTAAAACCCCGTCATCCCCTCATGCAGATTTGATGTCTCTCTCTCTCGCCTGCCTCCCAACCTCTTCCATAATAAAGGCACTCTCCGAACCCAGATATTCCTTGGAATGATCAACTCCACCTCTGTCCTTGGACGTCCCTGTAAGGAGGTTCAGTCCATCTGCCCCTGGGAGGTGGGGGCTCAGGGAGGGGACTTGGGAGCCCATGAGGCCTGTTGCAGAGTCCGTGGCTTCTGTCCTTCCCAGCTGGGTTCCCGATTTGCAGGGAAGCTGGGCCATGTCTGGCTTTGGGATAAATGTCCAGTGTCACCTGGTAGACAAAGCTCAATCTCCCCACAGGGGATGGGGAGGGTGTTTGGGATGGGGGCTTTGCCTTTGGACCCTACCACCTGTGGTAGGACCCTGAGCCCTGTGGCCGGGTCAGCTCTGGGCAGGAAGGACATGTGAGCTGAGCTTGCATCTGTATGAGTCTCCTGATGCTGCTATGACAAAGGGCCACAGACCTCGTGCCTTAAGATGGCACAGAGTTACCATCTTACAGTGCTGGACCCAGAAGCACAAAATGAGGCTCACTGGGCTAAAATCGAGGTGCTGCCAGGGCTGTGCTCCCTGTGGAGGCTCTGGGGAGAGACCCATTTCTGTGCCTTTTCCATCTCCTAGAGGGCAGCCGCATCCCTCGGCTGGAGGCCCCCTCCTCCATCTTCAAGGTCATCGGTGTTGCATCATCAGTCTTTGTGTGGCTCTGAGCTTCTGCCTCCCCTTCCGCATCGAAAGGAGCGCCGTGATTCCACTGGGCTCACCTGGATGATCCAGGACACTCTCCCTGCCCCCAGGTCAGGTGATTAGTAACCTCAGTCCCCCTTTGCCAGGTAACCGAACATGTTCGTAGGTTCCGGGGTTGGGACGTCTTAGCGCTGTGCCGTTGGGAGGAGAAGCGAAGTGGTTGCCTGGTCAGAGGCACAGACTCCGGAGCCAGAGAATCCGTTTCAATCCCAGCCCAGCCCCTCGACAGCTGTGGGAAGCTGTGCCTCAGTTTCCTTGTGGATGCAACCGAGGCCAGTGGTGGCGCCTGCCTCCCGGAGGGGCTGTGCAGGTAAAGGCGGACTGAAGAGCCGGCGTGGCACCCGGATCGCAGGAAGTGCGCCCAGTGTCACCAGCAGCAATAAGGGCTGATAGCCAGGAACTGGGATGAAAACCAGAATGGCGTGACCCACCTCATAAGAATTCACTGAGAATGTAGATAAAAGTGCTGAGGAAGTGGAAAGTTCTTTGCAAGCTGTTTACAACCACAGAGCAAGTCAGGGGCCCCAGAGGGAGACTCAGACAAACCCAGGACTGTCCTGTGTGTGCAAACACTGCAGACCCAGAGGGGGACCCCAGGTAGACAATTAACAGGAGCAGACAGCAGTAAGGGGCCCCACAGCCTACCAGGCGCTAATGTGGTGTGGTTCTGCACCCCGTTTCCTACCAATGACATTGCTAGTCCTTTGCGCATCCCTGAAAGGTAGTTATTCTCATCGGAAAACTAAGGCTTAGAGAACGCATCAGTTGAAGGCCACATGGTTAAACGCGGTGGTGGTCGCAAGCTTGGGCTCTGGAAACCCACAGGCATGGGTCTGGATCCTGATTGCCCTGGAGACTGGGTGTCACGGAGCCCATTCCTTTATTCTAAATTGTAATTGGTCTGCCCTAAGCCAGAGATGGTACCGTGCCCTTGTCACTGGGTGGTGGAGCAGATGAAATGAGATGATACGTGGAAAGCGCCTCGCCCGATGCCTGGCACGTAGTAAGCCCTCAGCAAGTGCCGTTTCCCGGTGGTCCATGGAGGAAGGAGCTCCCACGTGGAAGTTATCTGATGATAGCAGCTTTCTGGAGGAAAGCTGGGCTTGGATCTTAGGGACCTGAACAGTTTCGTGGAAGGGAGCTTCCTGCAGAGAAGACGGAGGAAGGACACGTTTCTCAAGCAGCGAGAAGTTCCAGCATGGCTCTGACCTCAGGGGCGTGGAGAGGAGGGGAAGGCCAGCCAGCCAGGGGCCGGCGCCCGGTGCCTACCCATGCCAAGCTGAGTTTAGACTTTATTTTGCCGGCAGCGGAAGCTGGTGAAGCGTTTTGAGCAGGAAATAACCCTTCAGCCCACAGAAGAAACGCGTATTTTCGGGACACGGGCGTGGAGTCCATATGGAACCATCACATTGCCAGCAAACCAACGTGTTTTTAAAAATTTATTCATTCAACACGAATCGATTTAACAAAACGGTGCCAGTAGTGCGATGGGAACACGGAAGCGAAAGACAAACAGTGGTCCACCTTGGAACCCACACTCCGGCGGCACTTGGAGGGAGGCAAGAAGCCAGAAAAACACATGACATAATTATGTACTGGGATCAGTGCTATGAAAATAATGAAAGTGGTTCCCATGATACTGGCTGGGAGTCCAGTGGGGGTCAGGGAAGGCTTCTCTGATGGGTGACACTCAGGTTGAGACTGGGGTGATGACGAGCAGCTGGCTTCTAGAAGAGCTGGGACAGGTGTTCCCGACAGCAGGTAAAGCAATGCCAGTCCCCTGGGAAAGAAGGAGGAGGCTGTGGTCCAGGGACAGAAAGGTCAGTGGGGCTGGAGGCCCCTGCTCTTGGGAAGAGGGTCGAAGATGACTCTGGGGAAGTAAAGAAAGGTACTATTGTAGAATCCAGGATTACCTGTTGTTTTTTTCTGATTTTTATTCAACTCTTTTCTCTGCTTGATTATTCCCATCAGCACAAAACCTTAACATATTATTTCTCATCTTAAAAAAAACCCACCCCTCCTGGGCTCCTGTCTCTCTCCACATCTCCGGCTGTATTAATACTTCTTTGCTTCCTTTCATAGCAGAACTCATCGGCCTTTTTTATAGTCGCTGTCTAATTTCTCTGCTCCCACCTTTTCTTTGAGAAAGCTTTTAATTTTAAGAACTGTTCATTCTTAGACAGGGGGCAAAAGCAGTTCATCACACTCTTCTGTATGCTGCGGTTATTATCTTCTGACCACATTTGCTTTGAGACTTCTTTCTATATATACATGCTGGTATTTTTCTGATCTTGAAAGTAAATTGCACGCCATTTTACCTGTAAATACTTATTCAAGGATATCTTCTTTCAGACTCACAGTGTGGTGATTAAATACAGGAAACGTAACATTGAAAATATAACCCATACTCACATTTCACCAATAGCTCCCCAAATGTTCTTTTTCAAAATTCACTTAAAATTTTGTGTGTGATGCACTCTTTTTGATATGCAGTTCCAAGTTTTGACAAATGCAGATGGTCATGTAATCATTATTACAATCAAGATGTAACACAGGCCCATCACCCACCCCCATATTCCTCCTGCGCCCTCAGCCCTTCCAACCCCCCAGCCTTGGCAACCACTGATCTGTTTTCTGTCCCCAGAGTTCTGCCCCCAGAATGTCATATAAATGGAAACACACACGTGCAGGTCTGGCTTCTTTCACTTAGTGTACTAATTTTGGAAGACGTTCATGCTTTTTCATGTTCCGGTAGTTTATTCCTTTTCACTGCTGAGTACTATACTGTTGTATGGACATACCACTGTTTGTCCATTCACCAGTTGAACTTAGGTTGTTGTCAGTTTGGGGTAATTTACATTGGTATAAAGTGATTTTTACATTGGTGTGAAGGCTTTGGTGTGAATATAAGTTTTTTTATTGCTCTTAAGAATAGGATTGCTGGGTGGAATGGTAAGTGTATATTTTACTGTACAAGACACTTTCAGGCTGTTTTCCTGATTATGTCCTTTTCTATTCGAATAGACATCAGTAGCATAGGAGAGCTCCAGTTCTTCCACATCCTTGCCAGCTGTTGGTATTGTCCTCTTCCTTCCTTCCTTCCTTCCTTCCTTCCTTCCTTCCTTCCTTCCTTCCTTCCTTCCTTCCTTCCTTCCTTCCCTCCTTCCTTCCCTCCCTCCCTCCCTCCCTCCCTCCTTCCCTCCTTCCTTCCTTCCTTCCTTCCTTCCTTCCTTCCTTCCTTCCTTCCTTCCTTCCTTCCTTCCTTCCTTCCTTCCTTCCTTTTTTGTGGTTGAAATTTAGCCTTTCTAGTAGGTATGTGGTAGTATCTTCCTGTGGTTTTACTTTGTATTTCCCTAATGACTGATGGTCTTTAGCGTCTTGCCGTGTGCTCATTACCATCTGTATGGCTTCTTTGGCCAAGTGTCCAACTCTTTTGCTAACTTGTAACATGCTTGTTTTGTTGTTGATTTTTAAAAAATATGTTTTTATTGATTTTTTAGAGAGAGTGGCAGGGAGAGAGAGATAGAAACATCAATGTGAGAGAAACATCAGTTGGCTGCCTCCTGCACGCCCCCTACTAGGGATCAAGCCCGGAACCCAGGCATGTGCCCTGACCGGGAATCGAACTGAGGCCTCTTAGTCCATGGGATGATGCTCAGTCCACTGAGCCACATCAACTGGGCTTCTTATTGATTTTTTACTATCCTTTATATATTCTGAATACAAACGTATATCAGAAATGTAATTTGAAAATATTTTCTAAATACTAGTTTGTGGCTTATCTTTTTCATTCCCGTAATAGTATCTTTCAAAGAGCAGAAGTTTTTTGGTTTTAAAAAAAAATTTTTTTTTTCTTTATTGATTTTTAGAGAGAGAAGAAGGGAGAGGGAAAGAGAGATAGAAACGTCAATGAGAGAGAACATCGATCGGTCGCCTCCTGCATGCCCCCCATTGGGGATCAGGCCCACAACCTGTGCATGTGCCCTGACCAGGAATCAAACCGGCAACCTCCTGGTGCATGGGTCGACGCTCAACCACTGAGCCACACCGGCCGGGCAAAGAGCAGAAGTTTTTAATTTTGATGAATTCAGTATATACATTTTTTCCTTTTATGGGTTGGACTTCTGGTGTTGTATCTAAGAACACTAGATATTCTTAGATAAGGCCACACAGATTTTCTCTTATATTTTCTTCTATAAGTCATACAGATTTTTGTCTTATGATTACAGTTTACAGGATCCATTTTGAGTTATTTTTTGTGTAAGAGGTGAGAACTGGGTTGAGGTTCATTTGTTTCTCTCCACAGAGAGTTTCAATTTTTTCCCAGCGCCATTTATTGAAAAGACTATCTTTCATCATGAAAATGTCCCTGCACTTCTGTCAAAATCAATTGGCTTTATTTGTCTGAGTCTGTTCCTGGGTCCTCTGCTTTTTCCACTGTTCTGTGTGGCCATTCTTTTACCCCAATACCATAGTGTCTTGATTACTGGAAGTTTATAATGGATCTTAAAACCAGCTTGTGTGAGTCTTCCAACTTCGTTATTTTTCAAAATTATTTTGGGGTAAGTGTATATTCCTTTGCCTTCCTGTATAAATTTTAGAATCTTCTTGTTGATATCTAAAAAAAAAAACAAAACACCACACCTCCTGCTGAGATTTTGATTGAAATTAAATCTATAAATCAATTTAGGGAGAATTAACATCTCAATGATATTGAATCTTCTAATCCATGAACACAGCATATCTATTTATTCTTTGATTTCTTTCATCAGTATTTGTAGACTTTAGCATATTTTATAACATATTTTGTTATATTTATGCCAAAGTATTTTATGGTTTTTGATGCTATTATGAATGGTACTGTTTTTAAAATTTTGATTTCCAGCTGTTTATTGCTAGTATATAAAATAGAATTGAGTTTTCCTGGTCAGAGTGGCTCAGTTGATTGAGCATCATCTTGTACACTGAAAGGTTGCCAGTTCGATTCCTGGTCAGGGCACATAGCTGGGTTGGGGGTTCGAGCCCCAGTTGGGGCATGTATGGAAGGCAACCGATAGGTAGGATAGATGTTTCTCTCTCACATTAATGTTTCTCTCTCTCCCTCTCTGTCTAAGCATGTCCTCAGGTGAGGATAAATAAATAGATAAAAATTTTAAACAGAATTGATTTTTAAAATAGTGAACTTGTATCATGTGAGTTGGCCAAGCTCATTTATTACTTCTAGGGCCTTTTTGTAGGTTCTTTAGAATTTTCTATATGGACAATGGTCTCTTCTGCAAGCAGGAATGGTTTTATTTCTTCCTTGCCAATTTCTATGCCTTTTATTTCTTTTTCTTGCCTTATTGAATTGGCTAGGACTTCCAGTTAATTGTTGAATAGGAGTGAAGAGGTGACTTCCTTACCTTGTTCCTAATCTTAGGGGGAGAGCTTTCAGTCCTTCGCCATTAAGTACGATCTTATCTGTGGGTTTTTGTAGATGCCCTTTATCAGATTAAGGAAATTCCCTTTTATTCCTAGTTGTTGAGAATTTTTATTGTAAATACACGTTGAATTATGTCCAGTGCTTTCTTTGCACCTGTTGAGATGGTCATACGGTTTTGAATTACATTGATTTAAAAATGTTGAGCCAGGCTTACATTTCTTGGATAAGTCCCACTTAGTTGATGTGTTTTATCCTTTTTAAAAAAATCCTCACCTGAGGACATGCTTACTGATTTTAGAGAGAGGGGAAGGGAGAGAAAGAGGGAGAGAGAAACATTGATGTGAGAGAGAAACATCAATCAGTTGCCTCCTGTACATGGCCTGACCGGGGATCAAATCTGCAAGCTAGGTATGTGCCCTGACCAGGAATTGAACCCTCAACCTTTTGGTGTACAGGATGATGCTCCAACCAACTGAGCCACACCGGCCAGGGCTATCCTTTTTATATATTACTGAGCTTGCTATTATTTTATTGAGAATTTTTTATATCTATGTTCATGAGAGATTTTGGTTCATAGTTTTCTTTTTGGGTAATGCCTTTGATTTTGGTATCAAGGTAGTGCTGCTCTCACAGAATGAGTTGGGATGTGTCCCCTCCTTTTCTGATCTCTGGAAGAGACTGTGTACTCTCTCAGTATAATTTCTTCCTTAGATGTTTGGTAGACTATACCAGTGAAGCTATTTGGGCCTGAAGTTTTCTTTGTTGGAAGGTTTTTTTTTTCAATTATTTTTTCTTGCCTGGCTGGTGTTGCTCAGTGGTTGAGCGTCGACCCGTGCACCAAGAGGTCACTGGCTCAATTCCCGGACAGGGCACATGCCCAAGTTGTGGGCCCGATCCCCAGTGTGGGACATGCAGGAGGTGGCCAATCGATGTTCTCTCTCATTGATGTTTCCATATCTCTCTACCTCTCCCTTCCTCTCTCTCTAAAAATCAATAAAGAAAAAATAATTAAAAAAATTTTTTTTCTTTATTGATTTTTACAGAGAGAGAAACATCAATGAGAGAGAACATCGATTGGCCACCTCCTGCATGCCCCCCACTGAGGATAGGGCCCACAACCTGGACATGTGCCCTGACCGGGAATTGAACTGGCGACCTCTTGGTGCATGGGTGGATGCTCAGTCACTGAGCCACACCTGCTGGGCATGTTAGAACGTTTTTAACTAAAAATTCAATCTCTTTTAATAGTTATAGAGCTATTCAGGTTATATATTTCTTCTTGAGTGACGTTGTCTTTGAAGGAATTTGTCCATTTTACCTAAGTTGTTAAATTGATAGGCAAAAAGTTGTTCATAATATTTTCTTGTTATTCTTTTCATGTCTGTAGAGTCAAAGGAATGTTAACTCATTTCTGAAATCAATCCTTTGTGCCTTGTCTCTTTTTTCCTTAGTCTGCCTAGAGGTTTATCAATTTATTGATCTTTTCAAAGACCCAGCTTTTGGTTTTATTGACTTTTCTCTGTTGGTTTTCTGTTTCCAGCTTCGTTTATTTTGTTTTTTATCATTTTCATCTTCTGCTTGATTTAGGTTTAATATGTTCTTTTTCTACTTTCTTAAGGTGGAAGCTTAGATTATTGACTTAAAACCTTTCTTCTTTTTCTAATACAAACGTTTAATGCTATACATTCCCTCTGAGCACTGCTTTAGCTGCACCTCACAAATTTTGACAGGTTGTATTTTTATTTTCGTTCAGTTCAAATTATTTCTCTCTCTCTCTTTTTTTATTTGATCCATGTGCTATTTAGACTTGCATTAATTTTCCAAATATTTGGGGGTGTCCCAGATATCATTCTGCTTTTGATTTCTGGTTTAATTCCTTTATGTTCAGAGAACATGCTTTATATGATTTCAATTCTAAATTTGTCTAGATTTGTTTTGTGGCTTATAACGTGGCCTATTTTGTGAGCATTCCATGCGTTTTTGGAACGAATGTGCATTCTGCTGTTGTTTGATGAAGTGTTCATAAATATCAGAAAATTGGTAACGATATGAAATTTCTGAACAACCAACTGGACTCGTCTCCTTTTTCTATCGATTTCTGAAAAAGGAATTGAAGCCTACAAGTAGATTGGTGGAGATTCCTACTTCTCTTTGCAGAAAGGGTTTTGAATATCTGTTGTTAGATGCATATGTATTTAGGTTGTTCTGTCCTTTTGGTAATTCACCCTGTTGTCATTGTACAGTGTCTGTCCTGCCTGTGGTCACAGTCCTTGTTCTGGGGTCTACTTCGTCTCGTGCTAGGATTGCTACTCCAGCTTTCATTTGATTCCTTTTTACATGGTGTATCTTCCCCCCTCCTTTTACTCTGAACCAGTCTTTATCATTTTATTTAAAGCAGGTTTCTTGGAGACATTCCATGGTTAGGTCTTTCTGTTGTCACTTCAGTCTGACAATCTCTGTCTCTCAGTGGGTGTGTCTTGGGACATTTTATCTTAATGTGATTGTGGATATGGTTAGCTATAGGGCTACTATTTTTCTTTCCCCATTTCTTCTTTTGTTTCTCTGTTCCATCTTTCCTGCCATATTTTAGGTTATTTGAAGATTATTTTAGTATTCCATCCTAATTAATCTATTGGATAAATATTGTTCTATCAGATAATATTTTTTTTCCTGACCCAGGATCAGAAAACGTACATTGGGTTGGTGGCCATGTCCTTTACTTTTGAGCTCTTCCTCATGTTGTTGGTTCTGTAACTACTGACGTTTCCGAGCAGCAGGGGCCAGTTTTGGAGAGGCTGCTGGGGACTTCTGTGCCGCCAAGTCCGATGCATGGTTCTTGGTCTTCCATCTTAAATTCTCAGCACATTCATTTGCTCTCTTCTTCTTTTCTTTTTTGAACATTTTCGAATATTTTTAAAAATCCTATGCCTGTTGATTTTTAGAGAGTGGAAGGGAGAGAGAGAGAAAGAGAGAGCGATATAAGAGAGAACATCGATTGGTTGCCTTCTGTACACATCCTGTTCGTGTGGGAATCGAACCCATGACCTTTTGGTATATGGGATGACGCTCTAACCAACTAAGCCACACTGGCCAGGGCCCATTTCTCTCTTCCTGAAATACACTATCTGCTTGGCCTCTGAGACACGACTCCCTCGGTTTCCCTCCTACCTCCCTGGCCAGTCCTTCTCCTCCTCTTTACTGGTTCCTTCTCGGCCCCGCCTCCAGACCTTATGCCCTCAGGCGACAGTCTGCGTCTGCCCTGAGTCCCTTCCTGATCGCACCCATCCCTGTCCCTTGCAATTCCATCCATTTAGTGACTCTCAATTGTATTTCCAGCTCAGACATCTATAAACGCTGCCTTCAGACATCTTCATGTGCATCGAATGCGCATCTAAACTTTTATCATGTCCAAAATAAAGTTCCTGATTTCTCCCTACCCCATATCTGTTCCTTCTGTAGTCTTCTCCATCTCAGTATGCATTCTCCATTCTTCTAGCTTTTCAGGGCCCACATCTTGGTGTCTTCCTTCCTTCTTCTCCTGTCTCACACTTCAGAGTATGTCTTTGTTAAATAGATCCAGAACCCGACCACTTCTCACCTTCTCATTTCTACCACCTCACTGCAGGCCACCATCATCTCTTATGGCTTTTCCATCTCCTGCTTCTCCTCTTGCCCTCGACCGTTTAGTCCTCATATTGGCCCAGGTGATCCTTTTTAACAAGTCAAGTGAGACGATGCCGTTCTTCTGTTCAAACCCCCAGCGGCTTCCCACATCGCTGAGCACGATACAAAGGTCTGCAAGGCTCATCTGAATCTTCAGTACCCTCCTCTCCCCCAGCACATCCTGCCATCCTGGCCTCCTGCCTGTTCCTGGAACACTTCTAGCCATTTCTTCCTCAGGGCCTTTGCACTTGCTATTCCTTTGGCTTGGAATGCTTTTCCAGGTAATCGTATGCCTTATGCTCTCCCTTCATTTTGTTCTCTGCTCAAATGTTACCTTCTAGAGAGGCCTTTTCTGACTGTCTCAGGCATCTCTGCCTCTTATGTTCCCTGTCCCTTGAATCAGACTTTATTTTTCTTCATTGCACTAATGCCCCCTGGCATGATACATGTGACCTGGTACTTACTGATAGTCTTTCTCAGTAGATTGTAAGCCCCAGGAGGGCAGGAACCATGTCCGTCTAATAGAACACAGTGGGTGTGCGGCAGGGATTTGTGAAATGGATGGCCAGGAAAAATGCCTCGAGTATGCAGATTTCATCTCTATCCTGGGACCTGGCTCCTTGGGGCCATTCTGACTTTCTTGACCCCAGCCTCCCGCCCTCATGCTTCCGGGCCGAGTCAATTGGTCCGCCATCCTGGAGTCCCCCTCAGTGAGCGTCCTGATCAACAGCCATAGCGGACATCACCCTGCCGGCATCTGCTGTTCCAGATGCCAGAGTCGAGGAGGCATTGGTCAGTCACCCTACTCTTGTGGTACGGAGAGGTCGATGCAGAGCCTGCTTCCTGGACTGTCATCCAGCATCGAGATTTACTCACATTATTGGTTCTTCGGTCTTTTTTTATTGCCAAGCGTTATTTCACCGAATGGAGATTTGTTCATCCGTTCCCCAGGGGAAGCATTGTTAGGTTGTTTCTAGTTTTGGGTGATTATGAATAAAGCTACTATAAATGTGCACATAAAGGCTTTCGTGTGGACCTAAGTTTTCATTTTTCTTGGGTAAATACCTTGGCGTGGAGAACCCGGGTTGTGTGGCAGGGGCCTATTTAACTTTCTGAGAAGCTGCCCAACTGTTTCCAAAGCGGCTGTGCCCCTGCATGCCCCCAGCCTGTGAGGTCCAGCCCCCCACCTCCTTGTCAGCACGTGGTACGTTCGGTCTTGAGCTCCAGCCGTTGTCACGGTGCTTGTGGGTTTCTCGTTGCCATTTGAACTCTCACGTTGCTGAGCGCTGATGATGTCGAGCAACTTCTCCCGTGCCTGCCATCCCGTGTCTTCTTTTCGGGTGTTCAAATCCTTTGCCCGTTTGAAACATGGAGTTGTTTTTCTTACGATCGGGTTCTGCGAGTTCTTTCTGTTTTTTGGATACAAGTTCTTTATCAGATATATGGTTTGCACATATATTCTCCTCATCTATGGCTCATCTTTTTCGTCTCTTAACAGTGTCTTTTGAAGAGCAAAAGGTCTGCAATGGGATGAACTCCAGTCCATCAGTTCTCTTATGTATTAGGCTATTGATGTTACATCTAAGAAAACTTTACCTTACCTAAGGTTGTAATGATTTTTCTCCTGTTTTTTTTTCTCTTAGGGTTTATAGTTTTAGGCTTTACAAATGGCCCGTTTTGACTTAATTATTAATAGGGTGTGAGGTATTCCATACCTTCAAGTTCTGTTTTTAGGGGGGGTGCAACGGGATATCCCGTTGTTCCTACCAGTGGCTGTCAGGACTGTTCTTCCTCCATTTCTTTGTTTTCGCACCTTGTCACAGATCATTCAGTGTCTCCATGGAGCTATGTCACCAATGCTGCCGTTTTACAGTAAGCCTGGAAATCAGGAAATGCCCACACCTGCTTTTTCAGCAGGGAGGTTATTATTCTCCTCGCGTCACAGACGAGGAAAGTGACCACAGTCATAGTCAGACGCCTTGCTCACAGCCTCCCCCGTCTAAGTGAGGTGCTCAGCTCACGCCCACGACCTGCGTCTTCTCATGCCTCGCCCGATGCTCAGTGTGGCCTCCGGAGTCTGGTTTGGGGTCAACTCTCAGCTCTGGGGAAGTAACTCGAACCCCTCTGTGCTCGGCTTCCCCAGCTGTGAAGTGAGGGTAATGATGGTACCTGCTTTATAGATTGTGGGGAGGACTAACAGCATCAGCTCAGAACATCCGGAATTGCTGATGCTTGACCATGTTTGGGGTGATGCCAGTGGCGTTTTCCACAGTTCCCCCTAGTGTAGATGTTCCTCCTCGTACTAGCGAGGGGGTGTGGACTTCAGAAACGGTCGCTGTAGCTGCCGTGGTCATCATCAGCATTGTCGCGATTCCTGCGGCTCCCGCTGCCGTTGCTGCTGCGTTGTTACTGTTGAGGGCGGTGGCCCCTGAGGCCGATGCTCAGTGTTCCACGTGTCCTTGAATCGGGCAGCCAACCGCCGCCAAGTACTTCCCGGGTGACAGACATCTTGCCGAATCTGCAAAACGTATCAGGGTCTTGTGGAGCGGTCATGCCCACCTGGTGTCATAGACAGGTGTTCCCAGATGGGCCGTTGGGTGGGCCTTGTAGGATGACGGGGAGTTGGGGATGGGAAGAACAGCCCAGGCTCGGGACGGCTTGTGCAAGGGCTTGGAAGGGGGAACGGACGGGCTTCGGGGAGCCTGAGCTTTGACCCTTGGTGCAGGTTGGGAAGCAGCCCACAGTGGCCAGAATGGGTTCACAGAGAAGCCCCATCCTTTCCCTCCGCAGGTGGCCCTTGTTTGCCCAACACCCTTGAGGAGCCAAGTTCAGAAGGGGCCTCCCACCTGTTCCTCTGCCTCTGCCATGACCCAGAGGACCATCGTCATCGACCACGGGTCTGGCTATGTGAAGACCGGCTTCTCGGGCTGGAACGAGCCCCAGCTGGTCTTCCCGAGCATCGTGAACTACCGGCCGTGCAGGGAGAACCCCGGCCCCAGCTCCGCCCAGCGGCGCGTGGGTCTCGGCATCGACGTTTTCCATCCTGACACCTTTAGCTACCCCGTCCAGCGCGGCCGTATCCTCAACTGGGAGGGCGTGGAGCTCATCTGGTCCTTCGTCCTGGAGAGACTCAGACGGGAGCATGAGGACACCCCCGTGTTGATCACAGAGTCCCCCCTGAGGGAGCCTGTGGACCGAAAGAAGACCCTGGAGGTAAGGCCTTCTCGGGGCTGCCCGCACTGGGAAGCGGGGACAGCTGGCACTCTGTGTTCGGACAGGATTGGCCATCAGGATGTCGGTCTTCTTTCTTAATCATTTGCTCCAAGAATGTTTCCTGAGTGCCTCACGTGTGCCCGGCATTGGCACGAGGGACTCGCAGAGGCTCCTCCCACACATAGAGACACAGCAGAGAGATGCTCTGGAAAGGGGGTTACTGGGAGACACCGGACATTCGGTCATGTTCACAGATGAGATCCTGGCCCTCAAAGAGCTTACCTTCTCGGGGAGGACTTGACCATGAATAAGTTAACACAGAAGAATTCCGGATAGTGATCGGTTCTAGAAACACAGTGAAGTGGGGTGGTAGCTGACCAGTGAGGAGCGAGGATCAGGGGAGCCACTTTGAAGAGGGTGGTCAGGGAGGGCTTCTCTGAGGAGGAGATTTCAGCTAGTTAGGCTGGAGCCCAGCACAGGGGAGAGTGACAAGAGGGAGAAAAAACGGTGAGGTCGGCAGGGGCCAGAACTGGGCCACATCTGGCTCAGCATCTTTTTGTTGTTGTTGTTAATCCTTACCCGAAGATATTTTTCTGTTGATTTATTTTTTTAGACAGAGTGGAAGGGAGGGAGGGAGAGAGAGAAACATCGATGTGAGAGAGACACATCGTTAGCTACCTCCTGCCCAACCACAATGGGGGCTGGGGATCGCACCTGCAACCCTTTGGTCTGAGAATCAACACTCCAACTGCTGAAACAAACTGGCCAGGGCTCAGCATGTGTTTTGATAAATAAAGTTTTATTGGAACATGGCCACGCCCAGTCATTCACATATCATCGATGGCTGCTTTTACTACAATGGCAATAAAGTTGAGTAGTTGCATCAGAGACTGTGGAGCCCATAAAATATTTACTGTTGTAGGTTTGCTGGATAAAATGCATGATGCCGAGTTAGATTGGAATTTCAGATACACAGTGACGAATGTTTTAGTATAATCCAGTATGCCCCAAATATTGCACGGGACATACTTACACTAGATCATTATTAGTGTCTATCTGAAATTCAGGTTTGACTGGGCAACCTGTGTTGTCACCTGCTGCACCTGGCGGCCCTGACTGTCTAGCCCAGTGGTTCTCAACCTTCCTGATGCCGCGCCCCTTTCATACAGTTCCTCATGTTGTATGTGGGCGTATCTGCATGTGGGCGGACCCGCCTGGAGACGGATAGATGGTCTCGGTTCCTCAGACCATAGGAAATATGTGTTTTCAGATGGTCTTAGGCGACCCCTGTGAAAGGGTCATTTGACCCCAAAGGGGTCGTGACCCACAGGTTGAGAACCGCTGCTCTAGCCCTTTACAGAAAAC
The DNA here is from genome assembly GCA_030848825.1 of Tadarida brasiliensis. NCBI lineage: Eukaryota > Metazoa > Chordata > Mammalia > Chiroptera > Molossidae > Tadarida > Tadarida brasiliensis. Next base: position 11,819,268 of record CM061264.1, read on the forward strand.
ACTTCCCAGCCCCTGCTCTAGATGAATAGGAGGGACCTGAAGAATTTTAAGTGGGGGGGTCACATGTGATTTTCTACTTGGAAGAGAGGACTTTGGCTTCTATTTGGAAAGTGGATGGTGGGGGCGGGGGCAATATTCTGATCGTGGGAATGGAGGGAGCTCTCTCTTACCGAGGGGAGAAGATGGGTCTGTGGGGCCCGGAGAGGTGGGTAAGTGGCCGAAGGCCACAGAAGGGTGGACTGTTATAGCGTTTCTGTAACTATAGCATCAGAAACGTGGGGGTGCCCCCAGAGCTGGGGTGCTGCGGAGATGTGCAGGTGCTCTGTGAAGATCGATGATGGACAGGGGGAGAAAATCAGCCTAGGGACTTTGCCAAACCCTAATGTCTTGGCTTGATGTTTGAAAAGTTTTTATTAAAAAGACAACAATAATGTCTTCACCTTCCAGGAGGTGAGGGGAGTTTCTTTCTTTATCCCCCCACTTTTGGGGAGGCCGTGTTGTGACATGCTGCGCTTGTTTCTTGTCTAACCTCTTCTTCCTTCCTCTAAAGAAATAGTTTAGGCTGCGCCTCTGCCCTGTGGCTGTGGCCCCCCCAGTGGCCCCCAGTGCTCACACTACGCGGTATCTCAGCACCGTTTCTTGCAGCCCAGTGGCTCTTCCCACCCCTCCAACAAAAGATCTGCTGAAAGGCCATCATCAGACAAGCTCCGAGGGCAGATCTGCCTCTTTCTGATCCTCCAGAGCCCCTCCCTTCGTATCGCAGCAGGAGCTTCGGATTCGAGGTCTGGGCGTCGCATGGTGCTGCGTAAACAGAAATGATCAGGGCCCTTTGTTCAAGGAAACTACCTCGTGTGTCTGTGTTCTCCCCTCTTGCAGATTATGTTTGAGTTACTGGATGTCCCGTCCCTACTCCTGGCTGACCAGCTGGAGATGTCCCTGTACGCCTCTGGCCTCCTGACGGGTGTGGTGGTCGATTCCGGCACTGGCCTGACCCGAGTGCAGCCCTTCCACCTGGGCCGCCCCTTACAGCCCAGCGGGAAGACGCTGGAGTTCGCCGGCCAGGATCTCTCCGCCTATCTCGCCAAGAGCCTCTTCAAGGAAGATGGCCATCCAAACAAGCTGTTCCGGCTGGAAACGGTCGACGCCATTCAGATGACCAAATGCTACGTGCCGCAGAATCTGGGGCAGGCGCTGGACTTCCACCGGAGCGTGCCGAGCGGCTCCGATGGGAGTAACACCTACCTGCTCCCCGACGGCACCTGCGTGGAGCTGACCCCCATGCAGCGGCTGGCCCCCGAGATGTTCTTCAGCCCCGAGCTGTTCGACCAGCAGGGGCCCAGCATCTCCCAGGCTGTGGTGGGTTCCGTCAACACCTGCGAAGCCTCCCTGCAACCCCAGCTCATCTCGCACGTGATAGCCGGCGGGGGGAACACCCTGTACCCGGGCTTCACCCAACGCCTGCACACAGAGTTGGTCACAGATCGTTCCTCCTGCCCCAACGCCACCGTGTGGGTAGGTTCCAGAAGAAACTTTAGCGTCTGGCTGGGAGCGTCTGTTGTGGCTCATCTGTCTACTTACAAGTCCGAGTGGATGACCAAGGAGGAATACGACGAGAGATAGGGGCTGTGACCTGGCTCTTATGAGATGGGCACGGGTGGATTAATTTCAGTGGAAGGGTCTGGGCAGGGGTGGGGTTAGCTGGCATTGGGCTTCTTAGCTCATGGGGATTTTTTTAAGTTCTGGGGTTTTATCTTGTTTCAGGAATGGGCTCCAACCTGTGGGAGGACAGGGTGTCATCCCTGGAAACCCTCCAGGGGACAGTTTTTCCAGGGCTGGCCTGTTATTAGCATGGGAGCGGCCAGCTGCGTCGCCACGCCTAATAGCCACTTAGTGTTCATTGGCATCTCCCGCGGGTGGTCCATTCTTTCGGTTGAGTAGGTTTTAGCTGGGGCAAGAGAGAATTAATTTGGAGTTGGTGAGAGGGAGAGGGAGGCTGGGGAGAGCTGAAGTTTCTAGTTGTCCCCACTCTGGCTGGGGAGGAGCACCCTTCTCCAGTAGCCGGGGTCTTGTTTTACATATGCAAATAAACCACTTGTTTGGAACCAGCCTGGCTTCTGTGATGAATGGGGCAGTGTGGGCTGTCCCTTGGGGAGGCCTAGGGAGTGTGAGTATGTGAGAACCAGGGTGGGGCCAGGTCAGCTGTGGAGGGACTCGGGGCCTGTGGACAGTGGTCACCACTGAGCGGAACAGGTGAGGGTCTGGAGTCTCTTGTTCTTCCCCTGCCACGGTCTTTCTCTCCACCCATCCCAGACGTCTTCTGTTCAAGTCCGAGTTCCTACTAGTGGAATGTCTGGTAAGCAGTGGGAACCTACTGTGTGCCGGGTGATGTGCTGGGCACTGGGGACTTGGAGGTGAGAGATGCATGAGGTTTCTGGTTTCAAGGAGATGGCCATCTACTGTGGGGACGTAGGCATAAATAAGGAACTGTATTTTCTTTCTTATCCTCACCCGAGGACATTTTTGCATTTATCTTCAGATAGAGTGGAAAGGAGAGAGGGAGAAAGAGAGAGAGAGAAACATTGATGTGAGAGAGACACATCGAGTGGTCGCCACCCACAAGACCCCAACTGGGACCAGGGACAAACTGCAACCGAGGTACTTGCCCTTAGCAGGAACCTAATCCAGAACTCTCTGGTCTGTGGGCTGATGCTCTAACCACTGAGCCAAACCGGCCAGGGCAGTAACTGTGTTTTCGATGACGAAGAATAAAATAAATGAAATGGAACAAGGTCATGTGGCCTGGGGGTTGAAGGGATGCCTACTTTTGATGGGGTAGACTGAGAGGGAGACCGCTGGGGACTGTCGGGGAGGGTGCCCCCCACCCTTCCTCGGCACACTGTGAGGTTACACTTCCCAGTTCCCTGGCAGCTAGGGAGGGCCACGTGACCGTACCATCGCTGCTGGCCAGTTCGTGTGTGCCTGGCCCTTACAATAGTCCTACTGGCCTGCGGGGTTCAGAGGATCCCATGGGGGAGGGAACAGTAGAGCTGCTGGTGGAAGGAGCCCGTGTGACTGGGTGGGACAGAGCCCCTTCCCCAACATGTACTGCACTGGGACATGAGGAAGAGTCTACTCTGTTCAACCACTGAGCTGTGGGGGTTGCTTGTTACAGCAGCTGCGTTGCTTACGCTGACTAAGAGAAAGGAGCTCTGGCTATTTATTTAACAAATCTTTTTTCTGGTAAGCGGTGAAAGCGGGGTTCAAGTCCACTCTGGGCCTCAACCACTGTGTTACACGGCTGCTTCTAAAAGGGCTCTTGGTTCAGGGGTAGGAACTGGCATAGAGTAAGGTGGGTGGGGGACCGAGGCCCAGAGAACCCCGATGTTGCAGGGGCAGGAGGAGGACTTTGGAGGCCAGAGTCCAGCTCACTTTATCTTTCCGAGATCAGACGAGATGGGGCGCGTTCGGGGTGGTATGGCCGTTCACTTTATCTTTGATGTGTGAACTCTATTTTCTTGGCCTTAAATCTATCTCCAAACTTGAGCCATCAGTGGTCCACAGGGAAAGAATTGGGGGCCTAGAATGATGCCTCTTTAATGAAATAGCTTGGAACAAGACTAGCACAGGCCCCAGGGCCTTGGAATCACACTTGAGGTAGAGGCTGGCCCTGTCATTCGCTAAGTTGGGCAAGGAGCTTAATCTCTGAGTCTATCGGGTAAACATTAAGGAGTACATCTTCTTTTTCTCAGAGATTTGGGGTTGAGGATGAGCTAAGATGAGGGATGAGAAGTCTCTTTGAGAACTAGGAAGTGCTCACCCTGGCTGGCGTGGCTCAGTTGGTTGGGTGTTGTCCTGTGCACCGAAAGGTTGCTGGGTTGATTCCCGATCAGGGCACAAGCCTGGGTTGCGGGCTTGATCCCAGACAGGGGTTGTGCAGGAGGCAGCCAGTCGACGTTTTACTGTCACATCAATGCTTCTCTCTCTCCTTCTCCCTTCCTTTCTCTAAAAATCAATAAACTATTCTTTAAGGAAAAAAAAGAAAACTAGCAAATGCTATTGAAATATGAGATGTCACTTTGAATTTTATAATTTTGTATTTCTCGCCTATTAATTAAGATTATTAATAACAACAGCAGCCACTGTGCCTTGCCAGGCATTGTGGTGAGTGCTTTACAAATGGAGTCGCATTTAATCCTTACTGTGAAATGAATGATATTTGTCTCCATTTATAAATAGAAAAATTGATGTTAAGCATTTGCTCAGGTTCACATTGAAGCCCAAGCTAATAAGGTATTGTCCAAGTTAAAAATGGATTCAGCATCCCTAGAGAACTAGACTAAAAGTGGCTGAAACATACTGGAATTTATTTGTCTCCGGTAACAAGTAGACAGCCCAGTGGAACAGTGGTATATCTATATCATCAAGGACTCTTTCTGTCTCTCCATTTTTCCATTTTTAGTGTGTTGCCTCATGAGCAAAAAATGGCTGCAGCAGCTCCAGGCATCGTGCCTATATTCGCTGCAGGAAAAGGAAGGGTGAAAGAAGTGTGCTATTTGAGTCTATCTCTATATTAGGAAAGCTTCACCCGCAGACTTCTCTGTTTATGTCTCATTATTTAAAGGTCACTAAAAGAAATAGGAACTCTAGCTGGTGTGGCTCAGTTGGTTGGAGTGTCATCCCATATACTAAAAGGTTGCAGGTTCAATTCCTAGGTTGCGGGTTCGATTCTCATTCAGGGCACCTACGGAAGGCAACCAGTCCGTGTTCTCTCTCACATCAATGTTTCTGTCTCTGGCTCTCTCTCCCTTCCCCTCTCTCTAAAATTAATAAGCATATCCTTGGGTGAGGATTAAAATAAAAAAAAAGAAATGAGGCACATGGACATTGGGTGAGCTGACCCACCACATCTGTGCCCTGGAAGAGGAGAGATTTGAACCTAGGTTTGTCCAGATTTAAGCCCACGTTGTGACCTACAGTGCCAGATCGCCGTCCCAGTTTTCTGGACCCTGCTGGCTCTGTTGGCCTGAGAGATGGAACACGTGGTTTTTCTACACTTGAATGGACGCTGCTTTTGGGTGGGGATCAGGCGTTGGTACACTGAGCAGTCCTCTCTGTGCTCCGAGCCGGTTTATTTGTGTATCCCGAGCCTTGAACAGGGAAGGGGGAAGCACAGAGATGAGTACGAGGGAGCAGAGGGAGCTGGGCAAGGGGTATTTCCCCCCTTCTTTAGCTCTGGGCAATTGTCATCAGAACTCTTTTTCTCGTTTTATTCTGAATGTAACATTTAACCTTTCTGTTCAAGCATCAAATCTGGCTTCCTGGTGTATAATTACGAACTCTTCTTCGTTTTCTCTCCCCCCGTCCCCACCCTGAAAGCTTTTAAAACTCTCTCACTGGGTATCATCTCTCTCCTCCGACTCTCCAATTAAATTAAAAATAGCAGCTCCATGGGGCTGTGCAGGGCCATCAACCTAACGCAGAACTTCTGGCATGCCAGGCCTGGCAGCTGCTCAGAGCTGGGGGGAGCTTATCCGCCACGAGGGGTCGGGGCTGCCTGCCAGGGGCAGCCAGGTGCAGGGGGGTGGGAGGCAGGGTCTTGGCAGCTAGGGAGGGAGGGCTGGGTGGGGCTGGCAGGGGGCACAGCGGGAAGGGCCCTTAGCCGGGCCGTTCCCAGCTGTGAGGGTGCAGTCCTGCCAGTTTCTCTTGCCAAGGCTGGGGCTTGGCATCCTTGTATTTGGGTTTGGGTGGGCTTTGGATGCCCAATTTCCCTGAGATAACCCTGGTAGAAGCTTTAGGTTCTGCTGATGCAGAGAACGAAGTCCCTGTTAACACGAGAACCCTCCCGGCTCAAGAAGAGACTTCCATTGCCTCTCACTTAGGTCCCTTTTCCTTAGAGAGGCAGATGGTGAAATGGACAAGGGCTGAGCCTGAACCCTGACCATCTGGAAAAGCATGCTTGCTGTGCTGCTTTCTGGCTCTGTTGCCTTGGGGGAAGTTATTTAACCTCCTGTGCCTCAGTTTTCCCACCTGTCAAATGGGCCTAATAAAGATGCCCCCCTCATAGTGCACTTGATGATTACCATATGGCTTTGATGAGTTAACATATATAAAACACTTAGCAAGTGCCAGATACGTGAGTTAGCTTTTCTTATTTCTGTACACACCAGCCTCTATTGAACAAGTTCTATCACAGGGATGGAGAGCTGGCTACAGGGAGAGGCAGTCAGCCAGAGGTCTTCTGTAGGAAGTGACGCCTGATATGACTCTTGCCAGAGGACCAGGGCTTAGCACATGCTGTTCCTTTTGTTTGAAATGCTTGTCCCTGCCACCAGCCCCATAGTTGCCTTTGGCCGCCTGGTATGGGGGGAGGTTAAATAGACGGGGCACTTAGAATGGCTGGCGAATGAGGGCAGTAGGGAGTGGGGACAGATGAAGGTGGAGGTAAGTAGGGCCAACTCTTGAAGGACATTGAGTGTCATGCCAAGAAGTGAAGACTTCATCCTGAGGGTGACGGGAGGCCTCTCAGAATTGTAAGGAGAGTCATGACATCACTTGAAGAATTGGAGCTCTGGGTATATCTTGGAGAATGGCCCAGAGAGGGACCAGGCCAGAGCAATAACATAAATCATAAACACGTGCATTCCATTGGACTCCAGGTTAAATGTTCTGCATTGTCCGGGACGTCGCTCCTCTCCGATGCTTTGGACTGGACACTTGGTATTGGTGATACTTGGAGTTATGGTGGGTTCGAGGGACAAACAGATCTTCCTTCCTATCACCTAGCAGTTGTCTGGTAGTTGTCAGTTTTAGTGCGTATCAGCCTGGTTGGTGGCAGGAGAGGCAGCTGGGAACGCGGGACTTGGGGAGAGTGGTCGCCAAGCTGAGAGAGTGACATGACTTCGTGGCGAGGGCAAGTCGTGCCCTACCCCAGCTGGAAGTCTGTGTCCTTCCTTTCAGCACTGCAAATCCCGGACAGTTCCGGGGCTTCTCTCTTCCTTCCCGCCCCAGTCATGATCACCTGTTCCAAGAAGCTAGTCCCTGCCCAGACAGGAAAGAGTTCTGGTGTCAGAATCAGACACCAGGGCTTGGACTCTGTCCCCCACTTTGCATGCTGTGTTGCATGGGGGCAAAGAACTGCCCCTTTCTGGTTCTACTGCCTCATCTGCAAAGAAGGGTTGATGGTACCTACCTCCCAGGGTACTGTGCTATGGGCCTTAGTCATTTATCCATGCAATCAATATCATTAGGCGCCTACTCTGTGTTGAGTCCTTTTCTAGGGTCTGTTAAATTGAAGAATGGTTATCAAGTTGCTTAGTGTCTGGCACATAGTAGGTGCTCAATAAGGGTTGATTTTCTCCCGGGTCATTCTTTTGCAGCCAGCCAGGATTAAGACTCTAGGAGCACAAACGCACACACAGACTCACAAAGCACAGCCCCGGAGTTCACACACGCCGCTTGCAAAGGTTCCTTTTCCTCCTGCTCTTTGGATGAACTTTTCCACTAAGGTCTTCGGCTCTTGATATACAACCGCTCTCGGGGATCTTTGGTGTTTTAAAAAGGCCCTCAAATCAGCGTGTGAGAGGTGGGTCTGCCTCTTGTCTTTCATTAAGATAGAGTTCACTGGACTCGCCCAGATTCAGGCCACGTCTCCCGATGTTCTGGAACGAGGCCAGTGCTGAACCCAGGCAGGATGACATTGGTGGAGTGAAGACGCAGATTCATTCGACAGGTGTTCCTGAATCCTGCTGGGGGTGCGGTGCTCCCCAGGACTCAGAGGATGGACTTGATTCCCACTGCCCAGAATGATGAGGAAGGGACTTGCTGCAGGGAGGTGGAGAGCTGGCCCGGGCCACCTCCGCTGTAACCCTGCGTGGTGGAGGTCACCGTCTTCGTCCAGCTCTCCAGGCCAGAAAACCAGGCTCCTGGAGAGTTCCCGGAGCCCCGTGTACTGTTCCCGCTGGAGACTTTCATCCGGGGGAGGGGGTTGGCTGTAATCCGTGTTTAATTTCTCCAGGGCCTCCGTTATAAATTCTATAACCCTACCAGTCAAAACATGACTAATTCCTGGGACTGCGGGCCCCACCTGAGAGTAGAAAGCCCTGTGCATTTTCGCTGCCTTTTATCACCACTAATAAAGGCTTGGCAGTCAGAATTTAGCTGCTGTGGGTGGTTTTTTTTTAGGCATGTGGATTTCCCCCCTTCCCCCCACAGGGTTACTATAGAATAAATGCTTGCTTGCTGGGCTGGTTTTCTACCACATTTGTAATATTCCCAGCCCGAAAAGCTGTGGGTTTGGGGGAAGTTTGCAGAGAAGGGGCCACAGTATTCAGGGTTAATTGGGCCTTTGACGATTCTGACAAGGGCAGGACGCTGGGTGAATTATGAAGAAAGGAATGGGTTCGTTGCAAGTAAATAGAGCAAAATTGCAGGTGTGGTGTTTAACCTGCTGAAGGGAATGTGATTCAGGGCACGTCCCCTCACCCGGCCAGCTTAGCAGCCGTGGGGACAGTGGGCTGTGCCGGCAATGAGTCTATGCAGGAATCGCTACTTCTTCCCTGTAGCTGTGCAACCCTAGACGATTTACTTAGCCTTTCTGAGCCTCAGTTTCCTTACCTTCAGCCCTGTCTGTACCGTAGGGTTTTATGAGAATGTGCGCTTAGCAAAGTGTCTGGCCCATCAGGAGGCCATCCAAGGTTGGGGGGCAAATCCCCTCTGGTCTCATCATTTTATCTAACATCTTAGTCATTACATATTCATTAAACATGTTCCCCGAGGGGCGTGCGAAGGTATTAGTTTGTTGTCTTTGCAATAAGCAACCAATTTGGCTTTATCTCTCTAAAAATAGTATCTGTTTCCAACCCTGGCCCTCTACCTGGAGTTAAGGTGGTCTTACTCCAGGTAAGAAATGGTGTCCCTTTGCGGCAGGGAGTCAGTGGGGGCGTGGATGGAGGGGTGGGGCTGGAGGGCTGGCTCTGCCTCAGAAGAGAGGGTGGGCCAGGGGCCAGTGCTGATTGGATGATGAGAGGTGGGTCTGCATGATGAGCCTGGGAGGGGCCACCCAGGGAATGAGACCGGTCGGCAAGGAATTGTGAAGGGCTGAAGAACAGTTTAGAGAGAACTGAGTTTCTGTCTCTTTCTAGCTGTGTGACCTTAGGCTGATTACTTACTATCTCTGAGCTTCCAACTCCTCATCTGCAAAATGGGCATATTGCTAGGACCCATTTTATGGTGTAGAGAGGGTTACTCGGGCTACCGTAAGCCAAATGCTTAACACAGTTCTCGGCACTTGATCATACTGGCTGCCGGTGGTGTTGTGATTGCGGTTGTGGTCGTTACTATTCATCTCCTTTCGGCTGGTCTGTTGGGGGAGCGTTGGCACGAACGGCCACTGTTGTTCTGGGGCTGTTGGCCGTGCTGGAGGCTGTGAGTTTGCTACCATGGAGAAGTGCCTTGCCAGATGTGGATGGAGCCCTTGGGAAGGCCTGACGCCCCCCAAGTTGCACAGAACATCTTGGACCAGGATTGGCAGAGCTGGCCTCGCTTCTCCAGCCCACACCTGCCCTGAGCTGGTTAACGTTTGCATGCGGAAAGCCTCCCCTCCTAGCTTCTGGGAGACTGGAGTCGAAGGAGAGCGTGGCAGCCAAGGAAGCCTCGCGACGAAACTGTTGACCTGGTGGCCAAGACCTTGAAAGTCAGATTCACCTTGGATAAGCCAGAGTGCAATAAATAATCCTCCTGTTGTCTCCACTCCAAAGCGTATCCGGCGACGGCCACTTCTCTCCGACCTGCCGCTCCCACTGCAGGCTCCCATCTCTCACCGGGGTCCATGCAAGGGACTCCCCCTGCTCACGTGCTCCTGGCTTCGCCCGCACGCAGTTTATTCTCCGTGCGCACGCTGGCCGAGGTGAGCCCGTTCAAGGTGATGCCGCATCACTCTGCTTAGAGACGCCCCTCTGCTTAAAGGTGCTCCTGCCACAGAGTAGAAGCTGAAGTCCCCAGTGTGCCCCTAAGGCCACTCTGACCCCTCCTCTCCCTCCCTCCCGGCTCTCCAGTGCTCATGCCCAGGCCTTTGCCCTTGCTGTTCCCTCTGCCCAGAGCACCTTCCCCAGACGTCTGCTGGCCCGCTCTCTTGATCCTTTGTTCAAATACCACGCTACTAGACAGGACTTCCGGCCCCCACACCTCTCTTCCCTCGCCCTGCTTTATTTTTTAAATGATCAGTTTGTCTCTCCACTCCATGAAGGCAAGACTGTGCGTTTGGTCCACTGCCATATCCCCAGCGCCCGCACGGAGTACCTGTTCAGTAGATGTTTGCTGAATGAACGGATGGTGGCCTCATCCTCCTGAGAGCTCTGTACTTCGCGCAGAGAGTGGCCAGCCAGCTCTTCCTTCTCCCCTGAGCACCGAGCAGAGGCGCGCGGCTCCAGCGTGCAGCAGGAGGCGTCTGGGTGAGCTGCCTGCAGAGTTTTCTGGCATTGGCGTGGTCTCGGGAGTGCTGGGTGGAACTGGCTTTCTCGGAGACTGGAGCGCCCTTCACCTGCAGGAGTGTGCATGGGGCAGCTGCCTGGTAGAACTTCCTGCCGTGAGCAGGCGGGTCTGATTGAAGAGATAGTGAAGAAGCCCAGAATGGTAATACACGCAAGGTTCCCACGGATCAATAGCAGAACATGGTCCAAATCAGGTCACCGTATGTGACAAACCTCGCTGCCATTTAGTGAGCATCTACTATGTCTCGGGCCGTGGAGATGCGCAGATGAATGGCTCCTATCGGTGAGGGCTTCACTGTCTAGACCTTGTTGTGGGCTCCAAGGCTAAGGCAACTAGATTCCATTTTATGTAGGCCCCTTGGTTAAGGCGACTAAAAGACTCCATTTTGTCACCAATAGACATTCCTCGATATTCTTCCAACAATAAGTTAATTACCCCTAGACGGAAAGGAATTTTGCCTAAGATTATAGTGGCCCCAGGAGTTGGGAGGCATTTGCAGTTTCCTGAGTATAGGTATTTGCAGGTACTTGTAAGTGCTTAGGCCATCGGTAAATAATGCTAATTTTGACTTCTGTGGTCTCTGTCACTCCCACTATTGTACTGGTTCCCTGAGGGGAGGGGGCAAAAGGAGGAGGGAGTTTCTGTCTTTAAAATGGGACTAGTAAGAAGAATTGGGGCTGTTGATCTGAGGGGAAACTATGCCCTCCGCAGCCCGCTGGCGAAATAAAGTGCTCCTTTACAATTCGGCCATGCGTCTCTGGTTATCTCGCCGTCAGGTTATAACACCTTGATCTCACCACCTGAGCTTCTCATCTCAAATCCCATGACTTAAGGCTGTCGCTCTTCCTCCGAAATGGTGGAATGTTCCAAACACACCCTCCATCTCAGTCCTCCACCTCCTTCCCCCACCTCACATGCCTTCTGCCAGTCCATCTCTCTCCCTTCCTCTTCAGTCTGGCTCCATCATCACCTGCCCAGCTCAGTCTTGTTAGGTGGGAAACGCAGGGCGCAAATCTGGGTTCACTGTGCGCCTCCGCGTCCTCATTTATCGGTGAGGATGAGAAAACTCACCTCGCCATTATTGGGAAGATAGAAGGAGCAGCGCCCCTCGCAGAGCCTGGCCCGTGGCAAATGGTCCGTGCAAAGCTTGCAGAGAGATGGTTCAAGGCGTGTTCTCTGGAGTCGGAAAGCCTGGGTTCAAATCCTGACGGTTGCTCTCCGGCACCGTGACCTTGGGAAGGTCGCTGATCTTTCTGTGCCTCCTCTGCGAACTGGAGCTCAGTCTGCCTGACGGGCTGTGGGAAGCATTCATGAGAGCCTAGGGGAGGCACCCAGCACAGGCACCTCTGGGAATAAACCTGTTGTCTCCCTCTTTTTATTGCTAGAAAATAGGTTGGAATGCTCTAGAAGGAAATAGGAGCGGCAAAGTCTCTTCCAGCTCCCCAGTTTACAGAGGGGGAAACTGAGGCCCAGAGAGGTGGAGCAGAGATGTGTGTCACTGACTCCCAGGCCTGCCCCCTCTCCTCAGTTCCACGGTCACCGTGTCTCTTCTGGGGCGAGTGGCGCGGTGGGGGGCTCTGTGACAGCATCCTGCCGGCCTCATGGGACACGTCTGAGTGGGTGTCTGTGGGGGAGCTGTCGCTGACACGCCACTATGATCTCCACTTGGGAGAGGCAGACTCTGGTTCCATGAAGCCCAGGTCTGCCCCCGAATGAGAAAACACGTCGTGGATACGCCTGGTGCTGAGCCACCCCGAATGGGCGAACCCTGTGATTCTCCGAAAGGGAGAAGGAGGAAAATGCCCACGCGGTCTGGCTGACTCCCGGGCCAGGATTTAGTGACGGGAGCGGCAGCGAGGTCTCGCATTACTGAGCCTTCATTACTTCTACAAAGTACGTTCCGGTGGCTTCACCCGCAGCTATAAAGCGCCGCTGTAAATAATTAAACTCCACTTGTCAAGGGGACGGAGGGGGGTTGGTGAGAGCAGCGCACCGTGCAAGGAGCACCGGGCTGAGAGACGGGGGTTCGGGGCCCGTCGGGACTGTCTAGTCACCGCGACCTTGGGCCAGCAGCTGCCCCTCTGCGGGCCCTGGCTTCCCCGTGTGCAGGGAGGAGGTGGGAGCAGTTGGTCTCCAAGTCCCCACCAGCTCTCACAGCCCACGGTGCTCAGCTCCCGGGAGCGTGCATTTTGGGGAGGACGGTTCTAGGCCTCCCAGCAGTCCTCCCTTCTGTGCATCCTTCCGCTTACCCACGTTCCAGGCACTCTGTCAGACCCCTGGACGCCGAGGACACAGCACAGGCAGCCTCGGCTCTAGAATCTCGCAGTCCAGTAGAGAAAACCACCCAGGAAATGGACCACGACACTAGGGAAGCCCAGAGCCCCGTGGAAGCTGAGGGCCTAGGAAGGCTTCCTGGAGGAGGTGCTATGGGGCCTAGTTTGGGAGATAGGGTAGGGGTTAGACAAGGCAGGGCATCAAGGCAGAAGAAGCAGCCTGTGCAAAGGAGCAGAGAGGAGCCCAGGGGTTAGAAGGCTGGCTGGCAGTTCCCCCAAGAGCACAGGGGACCCAGGGGGTTGGTGGGTGACCAGTGAATCTGGGGACTTGAATGGCTGCCTACAGAGTGTGCCTTCATCTCAAGGTCGTGGAGCGTCCAGCCTTCTGTGCCTCGGCCCGTGACACCCACCTTGGCAAAGCTGGCGTGGAGTTTAGGAGCGCTCGCCCTTTGCCCTGCCCCCCTGTCCCTTAGTCTTCCTGCCTCGAACGTGGCAGAACGTGGTGGAGTGTCTTTGTCAGCCCGGCTGAGGTGACGAAACACCACAGACTGGGCCTGAGACAGCACCCCTTTATTCTCTCACAGGGGGAGGGGGAGGGGAACAGTTAGGGTGGGGGGGGTAGGGGTAGGGGTAGGGTGAGGGGTAGGGTGAGGGTGAGAGGTAGGGTGAGGGGTAGGGGTAGGGTGAGAGGTAGGGTGAGGGTGAGAGGTAGGGTGAGGGTGAGGGGTAGGGTGAGGGTGAGAGGTAGGGTGAGGGTGAGGGGTAGGGCGAGGGGTAGGGTGAGGGTGAGGGGTAGGGCAAGGGGTAGGGTGAGGGTGAGGGGTAGGGTGAGGGTGAGGGGTAGGGTGAGGGGTAGGATGAGGGTGAGGGGTAGGGGTAGGGTGAGGGTGAGGGGTAGGATGAGGGTGAGTGGTAGGGTGAGGGTGAGAGGTAGGGTGAGGGTGAGGGGTAGGGTGAGGAGTAGGGTGAGGGGTAGGGTGAGGGTGAGGGGTAGGGTGAGGAGTAGGGTGAGGGGTAGGGTGAGAGGTAGGGTGAGGGTGAGGGATAGGGTGAGGAGTAGGGTGAGGGGTAGAGTGAGGGTGAGGGGTAGGGGTAGGGTGAGTGGTAGGGTGAGGGTGAGGGGTAGGGTGAGGGTGAGGGGTAGGGTGAGGGTGAGAGGTAGGGTGAGGGTGAGGGGTAGGGGTAGGGTGAGTGGTAGGGTGAGGGTGAGGGGTAGGGTGAGGGTGAGTGGTAGGGTGAGGAGTAGGGTGAGGGGTAGGGTGAGGAGTAGGGTGAGGGGTAGGGTGAGGGGTAGGGTGAGGGTGAGGGGTAGGGGTAGGGTGAGGGGTAGAGGTAGGGTGAGTGGTAGGGTGAGGGTGAGGGGTAGGGGTAGGGTGAGGGGTAGAGGTAGGGTGAGGGGTAGGGTGAGGGTGAGGGGTAGGGGTAGGGTGAGGGGTAGAGGTAGGGTGAGTGGTAGGGTGAGGGTGAGGGGTAGGGTGAGGGTGAGTGGTAGGGTGAGGAGTAGGGTGAGGGGTAGGGTGAGGAGTAGGGTGAGGGTGAGGGGTAGGGGTAGGGTGAGTGGTAGGGTGAGGGTGAGGGGTAGGGTGAGGAGTAGGGTGAGGGGTAGGGTGAGGGTGAGGGGTAGGGGTAGGGTGAGGGGTAGGGTGAGGAGTAGGGTGAGAGGTAGGGTGAGGGTGAGGGGTAGGGTGAGGGGTAGGGTGAGGGTGAGAGGTAGGGGTAGGGTGAGGGTGCGGAATTGGGTGAGGGGTAGGGGTAGGGTGAGGGTGAGGGGTGAGGGGTAGGGTGAGGGTGTGGATTAGGGTGAGGGTGAGGGGTAGAGGTAGGGTGAAGGTGAGGTTGAGGGTTCGGGTTAGGCTGTGCACTCGGTGTCCTGGGATCACCGCCGTCGTAATCGACCTGCCGTCCTTGAGGGGACCTGAGGAAGGTGGCCGGGAGAAAGAAGAAATGGGTGTGTGGCTTTTCTCCTGGAGAAACACAGGTTCACAGAGGTCCCCCGGTGTCACCCCGCCAGAAGGGACGAGCCTGGCTCGGAACCCAGCTCAGTTTGGCCACGAGGCCCACATGGTGACGTGGGCAGAGGGTGGAGGAGCTGAGTCTGGAGTCGAGCCTGACTGGGGTCTTGTTTATGGGGCAGCAAAAGGTCCCTGGCTTGGCTTCCAGGCGACTCCCCGAGAGGCAGAATTTAGAAGAGTCTTCGCTGACCCCAAACCCAGGGCTGGGAACCCCACAGGCGCTGAGTGGTTAACACCGTGTGTACTGACTTAGAGAGTCAAGGAATTAGGTGTCTAGCCCGTGGGCGGGCAGCGCCCAGCCCGAGCCCTGCAGGTGGGGATGTGGAATCAAAACCCCAGTTGTTGGGGAACAGCCTCGAGCCCCGCCCCGCCCCGCCCCCCAGCACAGATGGTGCAATTAGCGGGTTGGACAGACTGCAGAAGAGCACGCTGCTGGAGGAGAGGAAACGTTCTGTGGGGGGTCTTTCTCTCTTTTAAAAGCAGTCAGCAGTGTATAATTCCTTCAAGTAAATTGTATGTTGAAGCGCTTAGGGTGCGGATGCAGCCCTGGTGTTGCTTACATGTGGAAATTAGGGAGCTGCTGGGCCCTTGTATCTGGGGCACCTGCTGGGGGTGGGAGGGGGTCTCATATGATCTTCTGAGGCAAGACAGCCCCCCCCCCTTGTTCTCCCCTGAGATGGCACTGCCTGACCCCAAAGACCAGGTCAGGGTAGAGGGATCAAGGGCTGGTGTTTCACTGTCTCCCACCCCCTCCCTAGCAGGGGAGCATCTTCCAGGTCTCCTGGGGGCTCAGGGCTCCCCTCACTGTCCCTGTGTCCCCAGGGTACAGCAGGGCCACCAAGCATTTCTGAAACTCCAGGAGGGCAGGGGCCCCCTCTGGCTTGTTCACAAGGTCTACAGCAGGTTCTCAATAAGTGTGAGCTGAATTATGATCAAGGGCAATGGGCTCCCCATGGGCGAGGCAGCTCCCTGCGGTGGGGCGTACCACGTCCACTGCTGTCGCACCAGCTCCGGCACGCAGAAGGCGCTCCACAGGTTTCTGTGCGTGTACGTTTCCCCAGGGGCAGGGATTTTCGTCCATGTCACTCACTGCACATCATGCTAGGTTCTCAACACATGTTTCTGGAATGAATGAATGACTGCCTCGGGGATGTCTTTGGAGGTGAGAGGTCCAGGTGGGTTTCTGCTATCTGTTCCGAGCTGGACTCCAAGAAACTGGACTGAACCCCCGGCCCGAGCACCTCATTTGATTGTCCTGGGGTACCCCCTCCCTCCTCTTCTGCCAAGCCAGGTCCAGCCCGTCCTCTGAGGTCCGCTCCGGCCCTGCTCCCTCAGGACCCCCTCTCCCAGCCAGCCCCACTCCCCCCAGCGCCCCCCCTCGCCCCGGCTCTGGCAGCAGGTGGCTGGCTGTGGGAGGCACCTAAGGGTTGGAATGACTAAGGGTTGGAATGACTGCTCCAGGCTCCGCTTCCCAGGTAGACTGAGAGACCCAGGAAGGCCAAGTTGGAAGGGCTCCTGGAGATCTCTGGTCCCACCTCCTCGTTTTCAATATGGGAGACTGAGGCCCAGAGAGGAAAGCATCCCCTGTGAGTCGCGGGGCAGTTTTAGAACGGGGTCAGGGCTCCTCACGGTTCAATCCATTAAAGAGCCCCATCCAGTGCGCCTTCTGAAGACCTCTCAGTGCGGACTTCTCTCCTTGTCGGCCACCTCGCTGCTTTCCCAGGCTTTCAGCACCTCTCGCTGGCCTCTCCCCCGTCCCCCACTTCCACAGGGCAGCCAGCCCCCCCCTCCCCCCGGCCTAGGCAGCAGCAGACTCCCCTAACTGCCCTCCACCGTCCTGTCTTCCGTCCACCCAGCTGCCAGTTTAAACGTATAAACTGGATCATGACATTCCCCTGCTGAAAGCCCCCCAGGGCCCCCACTGCAGCTGGAACAGACCCAGCGCTCCGTGAAGGCATGCTCTTGTGTGAGGGACCAGAGCAGACATTTCGGCTGTGCGGGCTACGTGGTCTGGGCGCAACCGTCTGGAGCTGCTGCTGTTGCGCAGAAGTGGCCACAGTTTGTGAATGAATGCACCTGGGTGTGTGCCAATGAAACTGTGTTTACAAGAACAGGAGGGGGGCTGAATTTAGCCCCGGGGCTGTAGTTTGCTGACCCCTGACCTGTAAGGTCTTTCATGACCCCCTCGTCCCCCTCATCACCCACCAACCTCCTCCTTAGTGTCTCTGCCCAGGCCAGTCTGTCCTTCTTTATGTCTGTCCAATACTACAGGATTAGTCCCCATCCCAGGGCCTCGGCCCTTGCCATTTGCCTGGAATACTGCCCCCCCCCCCCCCCGCATCGTAATGCAGGTCTCAGGACAAATGTCACCTCCTAGACAAGCCTTTTCTGACCAGTCTAGCTAAAAAGCAGTCTCCCCTAGTTGTGCTTACCGTGTCTTGTTTTATTTTCTTCAGAGCACTGGTACTCTTTGAAGGTACTTATCCATGTGTGTGTTTGTCCACCTGTCTATCCATATGTCCATCCACTCATCTACCAGTCTGTCCATCCATCCATCCATCCATCCATCCACCCACCCACCCACTCACCTACCCACTCACCCATCCATCCATAGTTTAACTCTCCCTTCTAGAAGTTAAACTCCACCAGGGCATCATTTTTTCTGTTTTGATCACTAACCTGGCCCCACCATCAGGGCAAGTGCAGAGTAATGTGTGCTGCTGACTGATTGCCTGATGAACCTGCTTGTCCCAGGTCACAGGGAGGCTGTGTGGCCTGATGAACCCGCTTGTCCCAGGTCACAGGGAGGCCGTGTGGCCTGATGAACCTGCTTGTCCCAGGTCACAGGGAGGCTGTGTGGCCTGATGAACCTGCTTGTCCCAGGTCACCGAGGGCTTAGGGGAGGGCACAGGCTACCCCTCCAGGGATCTTCCCGCCTCTGTCTTCTCTTCCCGCTGTGAAGCTCTTCCCCAGCGTCGGCACCACCCCATCCTTCTCCAAAGTGAAATAAATTCAAAGGATGAAGAGCCTTCACGGGAGCCCGTGGCTGGTTGCGTGGAGGAAGCCTCGCTCCGGAGACCGAAGTGATGTAGAAGCACTTGAGAATGAAGTGTCTCCTCACGTGTTTAATTACCCTGTTACAGGACGGGCACTGGGCATTAGGATTGTCAATAATTATTAACAGCGTATTAAACAATGAATTATCATGAAACATTAAAATTAATTACATTTCTTGGAGTTAATTAAATTATTCCTTTAGCAGGACAAGTGGCTAAGCAGACATAAAAATTAAGACCCAGTAGCAGAAGTCTGCAGGAGTGCGGTGTCAGGACACGAGCTGCTTCTCTGTCTGTGGCAGGGGAAGGGCTCAGTGCACAGGCGGGGGCCTCGGGGATCTCAGCTGTCTGAGAGGAAGACGAGCTGACAAGGGTGGACCCAGACTGCCTGCTTAGACGCCCCCTGAATCCTCACCCAGCAGGCCCAGGTCAAGGCCTATCTCCCTTCTCCGCCTTCCTCTCCTTTCTTTCCTTCCTCCCTCCTAAACCTTTCCTTCTCTTTTCAATGTGGGCCAGGCGTGTCCTGGGCACTTGGTGCACAGGGATAAATGGATCAAAATTCCATCCTTCTGGGGTTCATGGCCAAAGAGAGATGGATAAGGGCCAGGCAGCTGGGGTTCAACTTTGGACTCGACTGCTTAACAGCTGTGTGACCTTGGGCAGATTCCTTACCTTCTCTGGGCCTCAGTTTCCTTGTCTGTAAAATGGCACCTACCTCATGGAACAGTCGGGAGACCAGATGAGTTATTACATATCAAGCCTTTAGTATAGTGCCTAGAATATAGTAAGTGCTCAATAAATGTTAGTTAATATCATTATCACTAGTGGCCATTTAATTACTATGACAGTGGTAAGCAAAGGAGAGATCCCTAACCTGGCCTATGAAGGTCAGAGGTGATTTTCTGGAAATCAAATCATTATCTGAGTCTTTAAACATGGATGGACCTTGGCTAGGTTGAGATGTGAGGGCAGAGCATTCTAGACAGAGGGAACAGCGTGTGCAAAGGTGCAGAGGGAACAGCATATGCAAAGGCTCAGAGAGAACAGCATGTGCAAAGGCGCAGAGGGAACAGCGTATGCAAAGGCACAGAGGGAACAGTATGTGCAAAGGCTCAGAGAGAACAGCATGTGCAAAGGCGCAGAGGGAACAGCGTATGCAAAGGTACAAAGGGAACAGCATATGCAAAGGCACAGAGGGAACAGTATGTGCAAAGGCTCAGAGAGAACAGCATGTGCAAAGGCACAGAGAGAACAGCATGTGCAAAGGCACAGAGGGAACAGCATATGCAAAGTTACAAAGGGAACAGCATATGCAAAGGCACAGAGGGAACAGCATATGCAAAGGTGCAAAGGGAACAGCATATGCAAAGGTACAAAGGGAACAGCATATGCAAAGGCACAGAGGGAACAGCATATGCAAAGGTGCAAAGGGAACAGCATATGCAAAGGTACAAAGGGAACAGCATATGCAAAGGCACAGAGGGAACAGCATATGCAAAGGCGCAAAGGGAAGAGCATATGCAAAGGCTCAGAGGGAACAGCGTATGCAAAGGCACAGAGGAAACAGCGTATGCAAAGGCACAGAGGGAACAGCGTATGCAAAGGTGCAGAGGGAACAGCATATGCAAAGGCACAGAGGGAACAGCGTATGCAAAGGCGCAGAGGGAACAGCGTATGCAAAGGTGCAGAGGGAACAGCGTATGCAAAGGTGCAGAGGGAACAGCATATGCAAAGGCACAGAGGGAACAGCGTATGCAAAGGCACAGAGGGAATAGCATGTGCAAAGGCGCAGAGGGAACAGCGTATGCAAAGGCACAGAGGGAACAGCGTATGCAAAGGCGCAGAGGCATGCATGGGCTGCCAGGAACTGTAGTAGTTCTGTGTTCCAGGAGTATTCCCTGAAAGTGTGGATGGGGAAGGATGTGGCTTAGAAGGTATAATACCCTGTGTCGTTGTCCCCTTTCATGCCGTGTCAGGCTGGTCTGGGTGACCGGTGGAAAATGGCAGAAGTGATGGTATGTCCCTCTGAGGCTAGGTCCTAAAAGGCACTATGGCTCTTGGATCTGTTGCTTTGGAGGAAGCAAGCTGCCATGTCCAGCAGCCCTATGGAGGCCCACGTGGCAGGAGCCGGTGTCCTGACAGCAGCCACGGGAGGCCAGAGATGCTGCTCAACATCCTCTGGTGCATAGAACAGGCCCCCCCCTCCCCCGCCAACAGAGAACGATACAGCCCCAAGTGTGACAGTGGCGAGGCGGGGAAGCCCCGGTGTGGACCGCTCTGCAGCTCTGCATGTCCTGGAGGCAGCCGAGGTTCTGAATGGATGTGTGCTTGCCAAGTCCTGCTCCAGGGACAGGCCCTGGGGCTGAAGCTGCCCTGATCTGTGGTGACAACTTGAACTTGGGAAAAGACAGACAGCCCGGGAGCAGGGATCCCCGGTGTTTCCAGAGCCTCCGTGAGGGGCCAGAGGGAGGCTGAGTGGGTGGGGGCTGGGGCCACTCTTCACCCGGAAACTCTTTTTATTATTGTCAAATCTCAGGGCTGTGTATATAGTATAAAATTTCAAGCCACGTAGAACTCTGGTGTGCCCAGAAAGGTAACTTTGTTTTTCTCTCACTGAGCCGAATTTCTGTCCCCAGCTCCCTTTCTGCCGGAGGGCAGAAAATGTAATCTTAGACAATTCCAGGTAAACTCAGTCATTTTGGGTTTAAGCTCAGTCGGTTCAAGACCGCCCTCCCTTCCTGAGCCTCAGGGCGCTGCCTAAGTCCCAGGTCCCCATAGGACCGGCAGACCCAGTCCAGCGCCGCGTCATCAGCCTCTGTCTGTGCGGGTCTGCAGTGCGGGGGGCAGTGTCCAGCCGGGTGCTTGGCGGGCTCACTGCTCCCAGACGGCGTCCCCGGGTGTCCACATTCCCATCTGATCTCCAGGATACGGAGGCGGGGTCTCTCTCCCTCCTCCTCTGCGTCCCCCTCTTTTCCTTCCTCTTCTCTTCTCCCTCTCCCTTCTCTCATCTTCCTCCTCTTCTTGCTCCCCTTTTCTCCCCACCTTCCCCTCCTTAGTGGAATCCAGCTAATCTCTAAGCTCCTCCACGAAGAAGCCCAGAATGTAACCCCAATTCCCCCGCGGCGGCAGCCCGCTCAGGCTGTGTTTGCGAAGCACTCTGGATCCTTCTGCTGCTTTCAGGCTCTCGGGGAGCTTTGTGGGGCACAGCTCTGAGCTCTGCATAACAAGCATGTTTACTCCAGGGCTCTGCCCTCTCCCTCCCTCGTTCACCATCCTGAGCTCCCCCGAGAGCCTGCCCGTGCCCGAGTCATGCTGGCATCGCGAGAAACCGGGCACGCCGGGCACATCGTGGAGGTCAGAGGGGGACATCTGTCTTTTCCAAGGTGGGGCCGCTGGAGCTCAGAGAGGGATGGACATTTGTCCAGCTCATTCAGCAGCAAAATGATGGAGGCTGGCTTAGCATTACCTGTGGCTGCGGAAGGCAGGGAGGGTGGGTGGCATCTGTGAGGGGAATGAAGGCAGAAAGGTCCCCACATCAAAGTGATAGCCCCATGGGAGCTGGGCCACTGGCTGCAGGGGCATGGCCTCTCCTTCTCCCCTCCCCCTCCCCCTTGAGGGAAATGAATGTGTGCCTTGATCTCTTCGATCCACTCCCTGAGTCTACAGACAGTGTTATGCCCATTTTACAGATGAAGAAACTGAGGCGCAGTGATGTGGTATGTCCAAGTCCTACTGTACCTCAGTAACAGAGCTGGGAGTTTTAAAAATTGCTGTTGTCTTATTTTTTTAAATATATGCTTATTCTAACAATTTAAACAATACTAAAGTATATAAAATATGATTAGACTTTCTCACCCTTCTTTCATTTCCTGCCCCCTACATTGTCTTCCACCCAAGGTAACCACTATCCTCCCATACCTATACATACAGGCAAACGTATCCACACTGGGGGAAATGTGGGGTTCTATCTACACTGCCCCCTAACTTTGTTTTTCTTTAATATATTTTTTCCTTTGCAATATATTTTTCGCTTGACGATAGATTCTGTAGGTCTCAGGTCAATACGACAGACATAAGTTATTTCTTCTACAGTGTTCTAGCAGCCAATAGCACGGGTCGCCATACACCCTCAGTCAGTCCCCCTTTGATGTACAGCCCAGCCGTCAAGGTTTCCGCTCTTACCGTGCCGCGAGATTCACCCTCGAATGGGCATCCATTGGTAACGGCGCTTTTATGTCTGAGGATCGATTCCAGGGGTGGGACTGTGGGTCAGGGCTTTTAAACATTTTATGCTTTCATAGATACCAGAGGCAGGATTTGCATTTAAATATGTCTGCCTCCAAAACACAAGAAAGACCCCACCCGGATGCGTCCTGGCCCCCAAGGCCCCTGCCCCCACTGGCTGGGAGCATCCTGCCTGGGGTGCAGGCGCCTGGCGGGCTGCAGCCATAACCAACCCCATCGTGGACACGGAGACTCCAGAACTGCAGCCTGATCCGTCCTCAGGAGGGTTGCCATCCCCGTTTCCTGGACAGGGAAACCCGGAGCAGCAGGGCCGGGCTGGGACGGAGACGGTTGGGCTGAGCGCAGAGAGGAGACTTAGGGAAGGCCATGCAGCTGGTACGTTGGATGCCAGGGACTCCAAAGAAGGGCTTTTGAAGCAGTATTTGTGTGTGTGTGTGTGTGGGGGGGGCACTCTTTCCCCGCGCTCTCTTATGGGTGGAACTGGAGACAGATAAATCCCCCATGCTCTGCCCGTGGCCTGGTCCAGGTGTGGGCCTCGGGATGCCACGGGAGGGAGGACCGGGCTCTGCCCTCTGCCCCTCCCCTCCCAGTGCACGCAAGCGTGCGGATTCCCGTCGGCTCCAGCTGTCCGTGGGAGAGACGAGGGCCCAGCGTCACAGCACCCATCAGTGAGATGATCGATGTGCTCTTGGCCTCAAAGAGAAGGAGTCACAGGAGGGGGACCCTGGGAAGGGACAGCGCTGGAGCCATATGCTGGGAGGGGAAGTTGGTGCCCAGATGCCTCCCTCCTCGAGGAGCTGACAGATGGAGGGCAGAGGAAGGCAGGGCCAGCCGCCGCCAGGTGGGCAGGGAGAGCTGGAACTCCTCGTCTGACGGACGAGCACGATTTCTGTCTGCAGAACTGCCGGTCTGATAGGGGAGGCACCGTGTCTACCCACAAGGAGACCCCAGGCTAGTGAGGCGAGTGACAACCATGGCCCTTGGACTCTTCCGTGTCGTGGAGAAGACGATAGAAAAATATTAGAAAGCCTTGATATAGTTTTCGATCACTGAGAAACCTGCTTAAAAACGCTGAGTGGCACCTATCTCAAGGAGGGACATGTGGGCAGTGCGGCTCAGCGGGAAGAACACGGGCTTTGGAGTCACAGGGACTGGGTTGGAATTCCTGCCCCACCACTGACAAGCTATGTGACCTCTCTGAGCCGACTTTATTGCTAAACAGAGGGATATTATTTCAGTGAGTTCAAGTACAGTACTTGGCTGTGAGCACTGAAATCGTGGTAGCTACTTGGACTCATCTTATTTGGGCAGGTTTAAACCACGGAGGGCTTCCTGTCGGAGGAGAGCCCTGAGGCAGGACTTTGAGGTCTTGGCCTCCCTTCTAAGGTCCCTGGAGGATCTCAGCCGCTGGACTGTTCTCAGACTGGGTGGGTGCCCCTGCCTCTCCTCGCCTCTCCCGGGCAGCCTAGCAGCTCAGGAGTGGTGTCCCGCCGAAAGCCAGAGGACAGGTGTAAAGGCCGTAATGGAAAGGTGGAACGAAGATAAAGGAGCGAGGCTGGAGGTCCAGTTTCGGATGGAAAAGCCATCCAGTTTGAGCGCCCCCTGTGCTCCCAGCCACGATCACTCCTCTCGATGGTTCGATTGTCCCATCAGTCACTCCCAGGCACCTGGCATGGCCGTGTTCAGTGCGGACACACTGGCAGCTGGAGTCAGGCCGGGGTGGCAGAAGCTGGCATGTCAGCAACCACCGTGGACAGGTGACGAGGCGACACACAGGAGCTGAGGAGGGCAGGAAGGACGCGGAGGCGACAGGGACGCCAGCTGCTGGGAGCTCCTTCGTGACTGGGTCGTCAGGCTTGAGGGCTGGAGGCTGCCTGCTTTGCCTCCCTCAGCTGGTGTCTCCGGCCTTGACCTCCAGACTGCCTGACCCAGTGGCTCAGCCTTCCCTCATGTCTGTCTAAACTCCCAGCCCCCACCATGTGTGGCTTGGGTCCCAAGGCGGAGCTGATGGGTGCTGCTGGTACTGGCACAGGTGGAGCCGATTGGAAACCAGTGAGAAGTTGGAGGATCAGAGCCGCCGAGTCTGGTGTGGCGGGAGAGGAGTTTTGAGGGTGATCAGGCCTGGGGGGACACCCGGTATACCGTTCCTCTCATTCTCACTGCGCCTTTGCCACTACGCTAATTATGAACATCATTGCATCCAGTCCTCCCAGCCCCCCTATTGTTGCAGGTACAATAGGTATTCCACTTTACAGGGGAAGAAACTGAGGTTCAGAGAGGTTGAGTCCCTCTTCCCAGATCACACAGCTACTCTGCAATGTAGCCAGGCTTCAGATGCAAGCCTGGAAAATCCTCAAGTCAGTGTTCCATGCGGTCAGTCCTAGAGGAAAAGTCCGCGGGAAGGCTGAGCCCCAAGCCTCCCAGGAAGACACGGGAAACGAGCTCTCTCCTTGGGCAGGGCTGGTCTGGACCTTCGCCCCTCCTGCAGACCCGAGATAAGCCTCTGTGTTGGAGCTCATCTGGCTTAAAGGTATGGCTCTTCAGTCCCCAAGGAAGTGTCCCTTGCTGGTCAGGTGCATTCAAGTGGCCTTGCCTCAGCCTGGTGCTTTGCAGTGCTCTCGACACAGCCCGCCACGAGGGTCTCACCTTGGACTTGCCTCCCGATTCTCTGTCTCGGACCTGATCTTAGCTTTTTCCTTAAACTGCACAGCTCTCGCCTTTGCCTGTAGACTCCCTCTCCCACCTCTACCCACTTCCAGTCCCTCAGAACTTGGTGTCCTGCCCAACACGGTACCAGGGTCTGTGGCTGGGCCCACTGGCTCCTTTGTCCTGGTTTTTGAATTCCATGCTGACTAGAGCAGTGATGGGAAGGGTTAAGGCAGGCATGGTGCCTGGGAGGAGGAGGAGAGAAAAACAGCCCAGCAGGTGGCTCGGTCCAAATCCCTGCTCCCCGGGACAGGGCTGCTCACAGATAAATGGGCAAAATAGCGCAAAGGTGCGTAACGACACAGAGTTATTTCAAAGCGATTATCTGGGATAACAGTAATTATGTCCAAGAACAGAGAAGGTCACAGCAACTGGTCCCACTGCTCAACTCCAGCGAGCCTCTTGCCAGGAGAAGGTTGCTGAGTGTGGAAGGAGGCGGAGGGAGGGGCGGGGAGGCGGGAAGTGGGAGGAGGAGAGGTGGAGAAAGCGTAGCTCTTGACCAGGGACTCAGAGGGGGCTGCCAAGGGCTGAGCTCCTGCAGAAAGCTAGGCGGTCAGTGCCTTGTGTCAGCCAGGAAGCCCCGGCTCCGGCTGGCTTTGGACAGGGCGAGGGTGCTCTTTCTCCATGGCCCTTAGGGGGCGCCTGCCTCTGCAGTGCACACAGGCTGGGATGAGCCCTTCCCTCTCGTCTTTCCCCTCATTTCTTCTCTCCTCTGTCCCTTCCTTCTCTCATTGTTTCCATCCTTATGCTATCACATGCCCACACTCCTGCTCCCCCATTGAATCACCTTACATCTGTCTACCCGAGTGCTTTCCTGCTCCATCTCACTCTGACCCACCAGTCACCCCCTACCCTTCACCCTCCATCCGCATTCACTTTTCCTTCCACTTTCCACATGTTCATCCACTGTCCACGTGTCCATCCATCGCCCTTCTACATGCCCACATTGATCCTCATCCACGCAACCAGTTCCAACTGTCCATGTTTTCAGTCTACTTTTCTACCCATCCACTCACTCTTTACTTTCCACCCTTCCACCTGTCTACCTCCTACCTACCAGTTTCCCCTTCACCTGCCTCTCCTCTCCTCTCCTCTCCTCTCCTCTCCTCTCCTCTCCTCTCCTCTCCTCTCCTCTCCTCTCCTCTCCTCTCCTCTCCTCTCCTCTCCTCTCCTCTCTCTTCTTCTACCCATCTGTTCATCTGCTCCTCATATCCACCCACCACCATTCACTGTCTACCCATTTACCCATCACATGTCCACCTATCTACCATCCACCATTCACTGTCCACCCTTCCATCCCTCCGCCTGTCCTCTGTTCACTCTTACACCTGGCCACCTAGCCACTCACCTATTCTTCCACCCATCCACCCTTCCTTCTTCCCGCCTCTCTGTCCACACATCCTTCTGTCCACACGGATTCACTCCTCTCCTGTGTAAACGTTTGGCCTATTTAATGTTCTCTGATGACCTGCGTCATTTCCTGCTCCCACGAGTTTGTCTACACTCTCCACCATGCCCCCGTGTCCCCTCCTCAGCTCTGATGGTTGGAATCACACCCACTCTTCAAGCTGTATTCTGGGCATCTCTTTCAGGCAAGTGTAGCGTAGCAGAAAATATGGGCATCTTAGCCAGAGAGATGAGCGCTGTAGTTCTGCCTTAGCCATCCGCCGGCTGCTTGACCTTGGGCAGGGTTCTCGACCACCGCCCGGCTCGATGTCTTCACATGTGAAAGGGTTGATGATGCCTACTTAGTCAAGCAGTGAAAGTGCTAAATAAGATGATCTATAAGGTGCCCGGCAACATCCATGGCACCCAGGGGCTTCTCTACAGATGTTCCACTCTACCGAGCAGGGAGTGCAGAGCTCGTTAAAGATCCTGGACTCTCGAGGCACAGAGACGAGATGGCTAGCTGGGACCGGCGTGCTTCCCGAGGCTGACTCCTGCTGCTCCTCTCTGCCTTTCATGGTCTCCACTCTCACCACTGATATGCCACCAGAGGTGTTCAAAGCAGAGACAAAGGGTGGGCAGTGTGGACCGCGGGACGTGCTTAAATCAACTCCATCTCCGCAGGGGGCCCAGAACGAAACCAGGGGCATCGTGCCAGCTGCTCATTAGAGACGAGGGACGGGCTCTGACATGCATAGCAACGACTCCAGAGGGCTCGGGTTTGATTTTTCCAAAGGGAGCTGGATGTCTGTGGGAAAGCCGCTTAACTGAAGCCCGTGGTCGTGGAGGCCCCCCGCCGAGAGGAGCAGGGCTGCCGGACCCGAGGGGTATGTGTCCTGAATTCGCCACCTCCCACAGGGATGCTTCCTCAGAGAGGCTCA
This sequence comes from Tadarida brasiliensis, assembly GCA_030848825.1. Lineage (NCBI taxonomy): Eukaryota > Metazoa > Chordata > Mammalia > Chiroptera > Molossidae > Tadarida > Tadarida brasiliensis. Next base: position 11,846,375 of record CM061264.1, read on the forward strand.
GAAAGCCTAAAGCTGGTGCTGTGTTTTGAAGTGCGATGTCTTTTTTTTTTTTTTTTTTTTGAGGGAAGATGGCTTTCTGTTAATTATCCAGGGGTGTAGTGGAGAATCATAAAAAATTCTCTTTGATTTATGACCCCCATCCTGGTTTATAACCCAGCCATAGGATGCTGGTAAATGTTTCATCACAATCCTTCGGGGTCATTAATAAAAACAGGGTCTGGTTTGCGGCATTTGCCAATTTCTGTAGTGTAAATACTCCCACCACGGCTGATGTCAAGCTGCCGATGTGACATCATTGAGTGTGGAGTTGGAGAGATGTATGGCAGGGTACCATCACAGGGCGTTCTCATCACAGAGATGCAAGAGACATAAATAACCCTGAGAGCGCAGATAGGGGTACAATATAATAAATTAATTCTGAAGAGAGGAATTTTGAGTATTTATTATCTCTGTTTTTAGTGTAATTTATCGAATGGTAAGTTTATATACTTTAATTTTTTTTTTTTTTTAGTAATGGCCATGTTAACAACGGACTCATACAATTCCTGAAAAAATAAATTTTTTTTTTTAACCTTCACCCGAGGACATTTTTCCATTTTTTGTTCAGATAGAATGGGAGGGAGAGAGAGGAAGAGAGAGGGAAAGAGAAACATCGATGTGAAAGGGACACATCGAGTGGCTGCCTCCTGCACAACCAACCAGGACTGGGGACAAATTGCAACTGAGGTACATGCCCTTAGCGGGAATCGAACCCAGGTCTCTCTGGACCGCAGGCCGACGCTCTAACCGCTGAGCCAAACCGGCCAGGGCCAATTCCTGAAAATGTAACAGTGGCTCTCCTGAGCCAGGGTGAGCCGGCTCCACTTATTTCAGTCCAGATGCATTTGCTTTTCTTCAGCACCTCAGCTTCAAGGGGTGGGGAGAGCAGCGTGCAAAGCGGGAGCTGGAGAAGCGAAGGAGAACAGCTTGGCTTTGAACTCAGCGGGGGTCCTCTCCAGGGTCTGCATTTGCAGGGCTGACTCGTGCCATGTTCCTGAAGGACAGGTGGGGAAAAGCGATTTTCCACATCGTTCGCTTGAGAGGCAGGTGGTGGAACAGGCTGTGGCCTCCGCCAGACCTGGGTTTCAAATCACGTTTTACTATTTAATAGCAGTGTGACTCTGGGCAAGTTACTCAACCTCTCTGAGCCTCTTGGGTCGATTAAATTATTTATTAATTCAACAAATACGTATTGAGTCCCTAATATATGCCAGGTACTAGAAATAAAGCAGTCAACGGTCAGACAAAAATCCCTCTGTGCTTACAGGGTAGATTCTTACTGCACAGTATCCAATTGTCTGCCATACAGTAGGTATGTGGACTTTATGATCTATATATCATTGATACGATTTAGATTCATTATTTAGATATTATTGTTCCCTCCAGCCACGAAGTTTGGATGAAGTGACGGTGGATAGAATTCTGGTTTGTTTGTTTTTTCCAAACAAGGGCATGTTGCTACAAAAAGCACATTATTCTCTTTCCAGAGGGTTTGATATTTGTAGCTTTGTAAAATAGAATTTGACCCCCTGCTCTGGTGTGGTATGTCTCACCTGGATTTCACATCACCTGTTCGTTAATCACCCATTGATCTATCCGTCCATCCATCCGTGCACCCAGGAGGAATGCATCTCCAGTTCCAATACTTCCTTCCATGTGAGGGTAGCTCAATTGGCGTAACTCTTGTCCTCACCCCATTCCGTTCCAGGGGCGGCAGAGTGATACGTCTGGTTGGTGAACTTGTCCTATGGGGCATAGTTCTTCCTCTCCTTTCCTCGGGGAGCAGGAAAAATTCCCGCATCCTCGGAGACCCCCACGGTCCAGGATGGCAGCCACTCACGACGTGGGGCGATCTGCATCTGAAACGCGGCCGGTCTGAACTGAGATGAGTTCAAAGTATCTCAAAAACGTTTCGTATTGATCAGGTGCATCACATTTTGGAGATAGTGGGTTGAATCAAATACATTATTAAAATGAATTTCACCTTTTTATTTTCTCATGTGGCTCCTAAAAAATTTGAAATGACATTTGTGGTTTGCGTCCTACGTATTTCTACTGGACGGTGCTAGGCTGGCGAGGGGCTTGGCTCCTGACGGGGGCTGGGAGCGCGGCGGCCTGCCCTCCCCCAGAGTGGTCTGTGACAAGGTGGGTGGGTCTGCTTAATTCTGGGGTTCATTGAACAGACTCATTTGGCTTTCACAGCGAGCTCTATTCTGTCCTCCAAATTAGCCTTTCTCTTTAACAAACGTGACGTTGGCCTCCACCTGCTACTGCTCTGTCTTTTCCCAGGGTGTTCAGAACCTGGGTGGAGAAGAGGAGAACTATTTTGGGTCTTGTTAAGGACCCCTTGCCATTCATCCAAACGGTACATACCAGGCATCACTGTGTGCCGTGCCCCGTGCTGGGTACTGAGCATAAAACAGTCCAACAATGTAACGTCTTGTCTGATCTCAAAACGGGATCAGAGGCTTAAAATGATGATCATGGTGGAAAAATTCACACGGACACACAGATCCCAAATTTTGCTTCTGATCTCCGGGAGTTGCCTGGATTTCTGGGCGAACCTCGTGGGCCTTCTAAGGGTCCTCGAACACGGACGAAAAACCCTTGCTTAGAGCAGGGTTTTCGACCCCAGTACAGTCGGCATTTCGGGTTGGACAATTCGTATTGTAGGGCTGTACAGTGCATTGTGGGACGTGTTAGCAGCATGCTGGCTTCATCAGATGCCAGTGCACGCCCCTGACATTGTAGGACAACCAACAATATCCCCAGACATTGCCAAATGCCCCTGAGAGGTAAAGTCAGCTGCCTGAGAACCACTGAGCTGGAGGCGGCTGCAGATGGCCGGAGTCCCACACCAACACCACGGGGTTGTCCTCGTTCTAAATCGGATCGGCGGTGTGCTCTGTGTATTCATCCTTGGGCCCCCGAGTCTGCCTGGTCCCTCCTTCCCACCAGGCACATGGCAGTTTTGTTGAATGGATCAGGACAGAGGTTCCTTGCTTTCCCCCTTCCCCTTGGCATGTAAAGCCACTCCCAAGACCCACCCCTAAATTTCTTATTAGGTCCCGAAGAACGTGCCATCTTTAATGATTTAATTAATCCCCCCCCCACACTTATCTTCAGATAGAGCGGGAGGGAGAGAGGGAGGAAGAGAGAGAAACATCGATGTGAGACACATTGAGTGGTTGCCACGCACACGACCCCAACCGGGGCCGGGGACAAACTGCAACCGAGGTACGTGCCCTTAGTGGGAACCGAACCTGGGACTCTCTGGTCCACGGGCCGATGCTCTAATCACTGAGCCTAAACGGCCAGGGCCCATCTTTAATGATTTTAGACTCACACTGTGCTGAGACATCTCTCTCCCCTTCCAAATAGAAACCACCGCTCCTGAGCAAGTGAGAAAAACATGTTTCTGAAGAGCCTCCGCCTGGCTGTTCCCGGAGGTTCTGCTGGCCTCTGTCTCCTTCTCCCGCTGCCAGCAGCCCTGTCCGGTGGACACGCGGGTGGCACGCAGACACCCTGCCCCGCGCCTCGTCGACCTCCTCTCCTGGCCCCGTGGTGGCTCTGTTCCCGTCGGCGCAGACCCAGAATCAGGGCTTGCGGGCCTCCAGAGAGCGCCTCCCCAGGGTCAGCGGGGTCTCGGGAACCCGGCCGACTCAGGAGTTAGGCAGAGCTGGCTGCCTGTTGTGTGAATCAAAAAGCCACCAGGCCACGGAGAGAACAAGGCCTCGGCGTCAGAGCCGGTTCCCATCCCGGATCTCACACCTTCATCTGCGACGCGATCGCGGCAAAGGACTTCACTTCTCCGCACCTCACTCTCTCCCATGGAAAGTGGGAATGTGGGTTGATTATCTCTCCGAACCTTCCTGCACTGACATCTGAGGGTTATTTTTAGTCCACACGGCTGGCATTGGATCGCGTCTTCCTTTGTCCCGGCGAAGTTACTGTCTATTGTACAGGGATTAGGGTAAAAATTTCCGGTTCGGCCCTGGTGTCTGTATCTGGAGGTTTTCACTCCGGGCTGCTTCTCCCTCCTGCGTCCTCTCCGTTTTTGCTCCCAGGCTCGGCAGGGACCTGAGCGACGGCAGTTATTTTGTAGTTGAGTATCTTATTTCATCCTCACGTTGGCTCCCCGTGCCTCAGTTTCCCCATCTGCACAGCGGACATAATAGAGAGTTCCTCCCTAACAGAGTGGTAATGATCATTATTATTTTCTCGTTGTAGACGAGGACACGGAAGCACGGCAAGGCCACGTGTCTTGCCAAGGTTACACAGAGCAAATGGCAGAGCTAGGATTAAACCAGCGTGCTGGGGCCAGAGTCCAGGTTCTTACCCATCTGGGCACGTGGTCTTGCGAGTGAGAGAACATTCTTTTCAAGGCTGCTGGGAGGAACGAACTGCGGGTTTGTCCTGAGGGCACATGTGTGCGGGCCTGCAGGTGGGCCCACAGGTAGGTAGTCAGTGTGCACCTGTGTGGGGAAGCTCGAGGGTCTGCACCACTCGACAGATGTTCCTTGAGCACCTGGGCTGTGTCAGGTACCACAGGTACCACTGCCTTGTGGTGCTTTCAATCCAGCAGGAGGAGGCCGGTCGTAGTCACGATAATGCATGCATTACAGTGCATGCGCGAAGGTGAGCCGCACAGTGGTGCCCAGTGAACAGAGCTGAGATCCGGAGGGAGGAAAAGGAGAGGCCAGTTTAAATAGGGAAGACGGGGTAGGTCTAACCGAGAAGGTATTATTTTAGCAAAGACTTGGAGGTCTTTAGCAAAGACAGTGTGGACATTTGGGTGAAGAGTGTTCCAGGCAGAGGGAACAGTCAATACAGAGGCCCCGAGGCAGGCATGTGCTTGGTGTGTTGAGAGAATAGCAAGGAGATCATTGGGGCTGGAGTAAAATGAGCAAGGGTTTTAGAGGTCAGAAAAGGTCAGAGCGGTCAAGAGGGTGAGATTTTATAGGGCTCTGTGAGTCAGAGTAGGAACATGGGCCTTGGCTCTGAGTGAGCTGGGAGCCATTGAGGGTTCTGAGAAGTCAGAGCAGCCCACCCAGGGGCCCTATCTCAGACAGAAGAAGCTGTGGGGCTCCTCCCCAGTGGTCCCTTGTGGAGAGATCTGGTGCAGGGGTGTGGGACCCCTGTAGTCATCTCTCCAGGAAGCCCCAGAGCATCTGGAACCCAGCACTCGAGCCCAAGGCTCTGCTTGCAGGGGTCCAGCTGCCCAGCTCGAGCTTCCTGGACACACCAGCTCCTGGAGACTGAATTTCCCCTCCTCTTCCCCACCAGCCTGGAGCTTTTCATCTTATGCTTTGTCCCCTGGGCAATTATTTATTATTTCCTTCTCCAAAGTGTTTCTGAGACACGGCTCTTATGAAAGATGCTACACCGAATAAAGGAGGACGGCATCATAATTCACCCTGGCTCCAGCTGAAATATTTGAACGACAACACATTACTGTCCAATTTCACTGCTCTGTGCTTTGAGGGAGAGGCGGGAACCCCCACTCGGGGTGCTCTGAGCTCTTTGCAGAATTGAATGAAATGGGTTTGGCAGTTGTGGTGCTGAATGGAAATACCACGAGGAGCCACAGGAGGAGGGACAGTCACCAACACAGATAAGAGGGCCTGCTGCTGCCCTGCCTTCCCCACCTGGCTGGGGTCCTGCTGGGCAGGGGTTGGACTCCTCCCCCCTCCTTGGTGTCTCCCACGGTGCCTTGTTCAGGATGCTAAGTGCGGTGTGGTGGATGAATGCAGCTCTGGAGTCAGGCTGGCCTGGTATAAATCCTAGCCCGACCTCTTAGAAGCTGTGTAATCTTGGGTCAGACCCTGAGCCTCTCAGTCCCTGTACCTCTGTAATGGGGACCCAGTTATCTACCAAAACCTTGGCTTTAAGGATCCCCAGGAGCTAATGTGCATTAGTTATTTGTGGCTGCGTAACAAATGCTCCCAAAGTCAGCCATTGAAAACAACAAACAATGATTATGTCACACAGTTTCTGAGGGTAGGGGATCTGGGATCGGATTAGCTGGGTGATTCTGGCTCAAGGTCTCTCATGAGGTTTCTTTCACTCAAGAGGTCAGCTGGGCCTGTGGTCCTCTGCAGGCTTGCCTGGGGCTGGAGGACCTGCTTCCACGAAGGCTCGCTCCCCTGTAGATCCTCTCAGGAGGCCTCCTGTCCTTATGCCATGAACCTCTTTGTAGGCTCATGACATGGCCGTGGGCAGCCGATGATCCAAGCAGCCACCCACATGGAAGCCACAGCGTCTCCGCCCCCGCCCCCACCATGACTTAACAGCCTCGCAGAGCTGTGCAGTCATCACCACAATCTGGTTTCAGAACATTTCCATCATCCCTCAAAGTTGCGTTCTGTCCATTTACAGTTCATTCCCGTTCCCACTCTCAGCCCTAGGCAGCCACTCTTCTGCTTTCTGACCGTGTACACGTGCTTTTCTGATCATCTCATACAAATAGAATCAGAGACTACGTGGTGTTTTCTGTCTGGGTTCTCTGGCCTAGCAAAATGTTTGTAAGGTTCCCCCATGTTGCCGCATGGATCGAGAGTTCATTCCCTGTTATTGTCGAGGAGAATTCTATCGTATGGATGGACCACATGTGGTTTATTCATTCATCTGTTGATGGACATTTGGGCTGCATCCAGTTGGTGCCTGTGAGGAATAATTTACATACGTGTCTGTGTGTGGTCGCATGCTTTCTTTTCTCTTGGGGAGATTCTTAGGAGTGGAATTGCTCGGTCACGACAAGTGTATGTTTATTTTTTTTATAAGAACTGCCATACTGTTTTCCAAGGTGACTGTGCCATTTTCAATTCCCCCGGTAATACACAAGGGTTCCAGTTCCTCTGCATCCTTGTCAACACTTGGTATTATCTGTCTTTTAGATTAAAGTCATGTTAGTGCATGTGTAGTGGTTGGTATCTCACTGTGGTTTTCATTTGCATTTCCCTAATGATTAATTGTGTTGAGTATCTTCTCATCAGCTGATTAGCCATTCACATACCTTCTTTGATGAAATGTCTGGTCCAATCTTTTGACTGCTGGGCTTTCTGTCTTACGCTAAGTTGTAGAAGTTCTTGGATACGAGTCCATTATCAGACATGATTTGCAAAAGTTTTCCCCCAGTATGTGGTTTGTCTAATTATGATGAAATCCAAATGATCAATTTTTTCCTTCTTTGATCAGGCTGTTCCTGTCATAGATGAGAACTCTTAGTTTAACCCGAAGTCATGAAGCTTTTCTTTTGTATTTCTTTCTAAAAGTTTTATAGTTTGGGTTCCTGCATTTAGATCTTTGATCCATTTTGAGTGAATTTCTCTGTATGGTGTAAAGTATAAGTCCAAATTGATTTCTTTTTTTGGTCTTTGCATGTGGCTATCCAACTGTCCTAGCAAAACTTGTTGAAAAGACTATTGTTTCTCCGTGGGCGTCTCAGGACCTTTGTTGGAGATCAGTTGACCACAGATGTAAGGGTTCATTTCTGGACTCTTAATTCTGTTCTGCTCTATCCTTGTGCCAGGACCACGCTGTCTTGGTAACTGTGGTCTTCGAGTAAGTTTCAAAGTTGGGTAGTGCAAGTGCTTCGATTCTGTTCTTCTCTCTCAGAATTGTTTGGGCTCTTCTAGTTCCTTTGCATTTCCATATAAACTTTGGGATCTGTTTGTCCATTTCTAAGAGGCCTGCTGGGATCTCAGGAGGAATGACAATGTCTTTTATAGCCATCGATTCTGCCATGTTCTTTTGGTCACACAGACCAGCCCTGGCACAATGTGTGAGGGAGCCACACAGGGGCCTGGATCCCAGGAGGGGAGATGATCGGGCCCATCCTGGAACCTGACTACCCCCTGCTGGACATGAATGTTCATTGGAGACAAGGAGGGCCTGGGCACTCGGGAAGAACTTTACTACAGACCCTCTGAACGACCCATCAGCGTCCTCAAGTTCCTCTCTCATCTTTCTGATAACATGGACTGGAAACGGAGGTTCAGGGGGCAGGGTGGGGGTGCCCTAGAACTGGAAGATGACAAGAAACCAGGGTGTCATTGAAGTTCAATTTGCTTGGTGGATTTGGACATTGTAAAGGGGGCTTTGTCCTCTCCCACCAGACTGGGAACTCCTTATGAGCAACTATTTGACAGATCAAAAGCATGGCCAGGGGACGTCTTGGTTTCAGCAGTGGTGGTGTGACCCATGGGTGCCTCAATCAGGCGGGGGGTGCCCTATGAAATTTGCTACTGATAAATACAGTAGTCCCCTTCTCTCTGCAGGGGATGCGTTCCAAGACCCCCAATAGGTGCCTGAAACCATGATTGTTCCAAACCCCATATGTACTATGTTTTTTCTATACATATATACCTATGATAAGGTTTAATTTATAAATTAGGTACAGTAAGGGATTAACAACAACAATAATAAAATAGAGTAATTATAACAAAATAATGTAACAACGGTTATGTGAATGTGGTCTTTCTCTCCCTCTCTCTCTCTGTCTCTGTCTCTGTCTCTCTCTCTGAGAGCCTAGGCAGCTACTAGGTGACTGGCTGACGGGCAGGCAGCACATACAGTGTGGATACCATGGACAAAAGGACGATTCACATCTTGGGCAGGATGGAGTGGTATGGCGTGAGCTTTCATCACTTGACTCAGAAGAGCATGCAATTTCAACCTTATGAATTGTTTATTTCTGGAATTTTCCATTTAATATATTTGGACCACTGTTGACTGCAGGTAACTGATCTCATATCATGGAAAGCAAAACTGGATAAGGGGGGTGGCGGGACTACTGCAATAATGTACCAGCTATTGCCACAATGGGGTCATGTAACAAATCATCCAAAAATTCGCTTGTATCACAACTATAAGCATTTCTTCTCAAGCTCCCAGGACTGTGGTTCAGGTGGTCAGGATGGGTCAGTCTAATGGCTCTGTTTCTGGCTGCAGGTCAGGTAGCCTGGGTTCCAGGCTGCCAGCTGTGCTCAGGTCTGCCCCACGTGTGCTGACTGGGGCTTGGGCCAGGACAGCGGCAGCCAGACTGGGTCCCTGGAGTGCAAGGGAGCAGGCTGGAACCTGCGATGGGACTGAGGCTTCATCCTGGAGCCACCACATTACGGCTCCGGTCCATGACAAGTCAGCCAAGTCAAGTCACACGGCCACACCCGGTACCCACGGGGGCGGGAACCCACTCAGCTCTTTCCAGTGAGCAGTTCTGCAATAGCACCTGATAAAAGCTGTGGATACACAATTTTATTTTATTTATTGATTTTTTAGAGAGAGAAAGGGAGAGGGGGAGAGAGAGAGAAATATCGATGAGAGAGAATATCAATTGGCCGCCTCCTGCATGCCCCCCACTGGGGATTTGGCCCACAACCTGGGCATGTGCCCTGACTGGGAATCGAACCGGCCACCTCTTGGTGGAGGGTTGACGCTCAACCACTGAACCACACCTGCCGGGAAGGGATACACAATTTTAACAGGGGGAATAATGTGCAATCCACCACAGGTACCAAAGTGTGTAAATGATTCGTCTCAAAAAATAAAGTCAGAGCGATGCCAGGCTGCCCCTCAATGAGCAAGGTCAGAGATCACTCGCACTGATGGGCTTTCTGGGGAGGCCGACTTATATCTGAGGGACTCTTAAGCCCGTGTCGTTGTCCCTGAGCTGCTGGTCGAAGCTGTGCGTCACACTCGCAAACGTCACGTGCCGTGTGCCAGGGCGGGGGAAGGGGGAGAAACATGACATGTGATCGTCACGGCTGTGGATGGGTAGCTTCCTCAAGCCACCTACCGTGTGGCCAACACTGACAGCGACAAGCTTGACGAATCCTCACAGCAACCCTAGGAGCTGGGCCGAGTCATCATCTCCATTTCAGACAGGGAAACCAAAACACAGAGGGATGAAGTCATTTCAGATCGCCCAGCCGGGGCTGGGACCCACACCTGCCTGGTGACGACATGTGCAACTGCCCACTGATGCCCTGGGTCTCCTGCTGGGCAGAGGGGTCATGAAAGGTGATTTGAGCGAACTTTGTAAATTGTGGGGCTGTCTGGCAATGAAATGGATCTTCTCCTCTTGATCAAGGGGAGTGAGCTCCCCACTTCCGGAGGTATTGACATAGACTCTTGATGGTCAACTTTCAGGGATGCTGGGGAGGAGTTGAGAAGCTGAACCAGTTCATACCAGGAATTCCTTCCAGGACTGAGCCCAAGGCCACCTGGTCCATCAATGTCAGGGCCACAATTTGAATCCAGGCCTCTTGACACCCAGATTGATAACCATGGTCTATCTGTCACCTCTAAGCCCCTTAGAGGTCATGTGGTCCAACCTCTCCGTGGTACAGAAATAAGGAGTAGCTGAAGGTAGAGAGGAGACTGCCCAAGGACACCTCCAGACTTAGTGGCAAGTCTGGACTTGAACTCTGGTCTTCAGGGCGGTCACCTGGGCTGTGGGGACTGGGGGCCTGCTGCCTCCCGCCTGTCCACCTGCCAGGAGGCAGTTAAGGTGATAACTAAGTGGTAGCCGCTCAGCAGCGACGTTCCTTGTTTAGAAATGCAAATGGCTTGTGAGGCCATGCTCAATGCTTCCCGTTTTTTCTGCCACACAAATTACTCTTCTTCCCCTCCCTCTAAGACTGTCTGTGATTGCTTGTACTGCAAAAACCAGAGGGAATCGAGCTGTTTGCGGGAACAGTCCTGCAGAAGCCAGCCTCTGGGACAAGGCCTGCCACAGAAAGGAGGGCCCTCGCCCCTCTCGGGACACGGCCTCCTGCCCGCGCTGTGTTCTTCCTCCAGGCCAGAGACGGGCCGAGGGCAAGGCTGGCCCAGGTGTTGTTTCCATTATGCAGGTGGGAAGATGGAGGCAGGGGGCTTCAGGTCCCGATGCGCTCTCTCACTTTAGGGGACCAAGGGCAGATCTCAGGTTTCCAACAGAGGGCGACTTCTTGTTTTCATTCTCTGAAGTCCCACTGGTTCTGTTCGGTGCTGTTGGCAAGTCATTCAGTGGTCACAGACCGTCCCCTGAGCTCCGAGGCAGCCCACTTGTGGGATGCAGAGTCATTTTGGTTATCGGTTTAATCCTTACAGCGAGGGTCATTACCTCTATTTCACAAAAAAGGGAAACTGAGGCTCAGGCATGGAAGGATCAGGCTGCACTCTATAAAGTTGTCATTTTTATATATTAAATAGTGGTTGTGTCTTGGCTATTTCATATGATTCAACGTAATCAGGTGCCTTAGGTAGGAGAGCTTACCTTTGTCTAAGGACGGCACACCCTTCTACCATGCTGTAACCCTCTTCCTGGTAATTTACTTTTAGCTGAATCATCAGCTTCTGTTTTGATGAGGGACATGAATATTTATATGTCAGCCTCATTTACATAAGTCGTATACTTCACAGGAGTCACGGAGGCTCAGCAACACACATCCATGGGCTCTTGAATGTCCTCAAAGCAGAAAACCTGACTGTCCCCTTACTCAGCCGTATTAGTTATCTGTCGCTATGTAACAAGCGACCCCCAAACCTAGTGACTGAAAACCACAAGCATTATTATCTCTCAGTTTTGATGGGTCAGGGGTTCAGGAGCAGCTTGGCTGGGGGGTCCTGGCTCAGGGTCTCCCAGGAAGTGGCCGTCAAGATGTTGGACAAGGCTGTGGCCGGCCGATGGCTTGGCCGAGTTGGGGATCTGCTTCTGAGCAGGTGCCTTCACAGGGTTCTGGCAGGAGGCTCCGTCCCTCACCACGTGGACCTCCTCACAGGCTGCCTGGGTTGCCCTATTGCATGAAAGCTGGCTTTACCCAGAGCAAGCGACGCCAGAGCAAGAAAGACAGAAGCCACAGTGCCTTTTATCATCTTCCCTCGGAAGTCACACCCTCGTTTTCTCCACATTTTGTACATTAGAAGCCCCCACTCAGGGGGGAAATATTAGGCTGTATAGAAGGGAGGGATAGGAAGAGATAAACCAAAGAACTTATATGCATAACCAGTGGACACAGACAATAATGTGGGGAAGGCAGGAGAGGGGTGGGAGCAGAGAGGAGGGGGGTCAATGGAGGCAAAAATGGGGGACATCTGTAATACATTCAACAATAAAGATAAGTTCAAAAAGAAAAGAAAGGAAGAAAGGAGGGGTGTTAAAGAATATGCGGACCTATCTGAACGCCGCTGTATTCAGCCCTGGCCGGGATGCTGATAGTACACGGGGTGGGAGAAGATTCCTGGTGTTTTTTTCTGGAGTTTTGTCCTTAAGCTGACCACCTTTAACATTTCTCTTTGGGCAGCTGTTTTTTCACTAAAAAAGAAAGAAAGGAAAGAAGGAAGGAAGGAAGGAAGGAAGGGAGGGAGGGAGGGAGGGAGAGAGAGAGAGAGAGAGAGAGAGAGAGAGAGAGAGAGAAAGAAAGAAAGAAAGAAAGAAAGAAAGAAAGAAAGAAAGAAAGAAAGAAAGAAAGAAAGAAAGAAAGAAAGAAAGAAAGAAAAAATCTATTGATCCTTCTATGTGCCTCTCCTAGGTGGGGACACAGTGGAGGGTGTGACAGACAGTCTCCGGTCTCGGCTCGCGAGGCAGACCAGCCCCTTCTTCCTTGGGGATGACTGTTTCGTTAACCGGTTCCATGAGGCATGGCCAAGCCTTGGGACTCCAGTGAGGGGAGGTTGTGAAGTATCGTGGGACAGACACTGGACTAGGGAAAGGGAGGGCTGAGTTTTATTTTGATCTGTACACATAGGCTGTGGGACTCCATTAAATAGTCACAACTCTCTGGACCCTAATAGCAGAAAATCCAGCCCACACTGGCTTAAGCAGAAGTAGGAAATACAATAGCATATGTAAGTGAAAGCGACCCAGGCAGCTGGCTTCCGATGTCGCATGGCATGGAGGTGGAGGAAGCGAGCTGGTCACCGAAGGTCAGCCCCCTCTTTCCCAGTGCGGACTTGTTGCTGAGAAGCTTGCCAAGAAGCCCCTCCCAGCCAAGAACTCTATTTCCCAGCATCCCTTGCATTCAGCGGTGGCCATGTGACCGGTTCCCACCAATGGAATAGCGTGGAAGTGGTATGGGTCATTTCCAGACCAAGGAGCTTAAGAAACAGATATGCTTCCTCCACTCCAGCTTCCCCCAGGGGCTGAGGACAGAGAAGCCCAAGGCGTGAGGGGAGGGCGTGGCACAAGGGAGAAAGATGCTGGACCCTGAATCACCAGAAAGACCCACATCAGGCTGTTATGGGAGCGTGAAATACATTTTTATTGGGCTCAGCCACTGAGATTTGGGGATTTATTAGTTACAGCAGCTCCACTCACCGAACTAATAGACATCACCAAGACCTCTCCTCTCTCTGCTTTTTCCTCTTTGTTTGCTCCATGCTCAGGCTCCATGGGATGGCAATGTGGCATCAGCGACTCTAGACCTCCGCTTCCCAGGTTCAAGGCCAGCAGCATACTGCCCTCTTCCCAGTTTGAACCAAGTCTCAGACCTTATATTTCATTGCTTCAATGTGTGAGCTCATCCGAGAATGAATGATGGTACCCAGGAGGCGGCCGGACTTGGATAGGCGGCCCAGTGCATGTCCACTCCTGAAGAGAACTGCACGTGGGCTGACATTGGGGGAGGGGACTGGATGCTAGGCTTCTGTCCATCACCAGGACCTCGGGCAGTGCTCCTAATCTCCCTGGGCTTCAGTATCCTTTCCTAGTCAATGAGCGTGCTGGACATGGGAGTGTTGGACGGATTATTGGGATGGAACGAGCCTGGAGCGTTGCCTAGCCTTGAAATGTGTGACTTGGTGATGCTCAAGTTTCCTCCCAGTTGGAACATTGCGGAATTGGCTCGTTTGAGTTTTGGGTTGATGGGCTCCGATGAGTATTTTCTATCTCCTCCATCCTTTTGTTCTTCTTCACATCCACGCGGGGCACTTTCTGGAAGGACATCAATGTCTGGGCCCAACGTGTGCGGTTTTGAACATCACTCACTCAGCCTAGCCCGCTGCCAGCGTTCCAGTTGGTTCTGTTGCCATACCCAATCCTTTGATCAGAGGGAATTGATCAGAGCCAGTTTCTCCCCATCAGAGGCGGTGGTTTTCAAACCCCGAGGCAGTGTTTTCATGTTCTCGCCCTCTCCGCTGGCTCAGGCTCGCCTAATGGGAACACGGTCCGCGAGGCACTTTGTGCGGCCGATAATGAGGTGGAGGGCTCTTTTCAAACACCGCCTCCCGGAGGCCCTCCGGACTGCCCAGTCCACGCAGAGCTCTCTGAACTCCTAGGCGACTTCTGCGTCGGTGCCTAATTGCAGCTTGTCCTTGAAACGAACCGTTTCCTACTTTTCCGCCTTGTGTGAAATCCTTTAGGACAGGAATATATTTTCTCCTCTCGTGTTCCCCATGGGTCCTTGGGCAGAACTGAGCACAGAGTCAGGAAAACGAGAGAAGATTAAGACGACATTTATTTAACACGGACTAACTGTCAGACACCCCGCTGGGCGTGTTTGGAGGGGGGCTCGCTCTCATTTGCTTTTCGCCAACACCCTGCGAACTGCATCTTCAGACACGTCTTTTTACACACGGAGAAACGGGCGCTTAGACAGACTGTAGCCCACGCCCAAGGTCACGTAAAGAGAAAGAGAAGGGATGTTGATTCCAACACGGGGCCACTGCCGTTCAGTCAGTGTTTACGTCTTCCATGTGTCGTGTTCCCCCAGACTCCTGGGGGAAAGAATCAGCTGGACAGGATTCTCTGTAACTTCGTGGGCAGGGTCAGGGGTGGGGTGTCTGGAGTTGGGCTTTATGGGTGCAAATCCCGCCTGTCCTCTCCCCAGCTCAGTTGTCTGTGTGGGAACGAGGTAGGGGGTCCAGGGCCTCTTACACAGCACTTATTTAGCCCTTACTGTGTACCTGAGATGATTGGAAGCGCTTTGCAAGTATTAAAGCATCTAATGCTCACACAGCCCTAGGAGGTAGGTGCTATTGTTATCCTGGCTATTTTACAAATGAGAACACGGAGGCTTGGAGAGTCTCGGTGACTGGTCCAAGCGTTAGAGCTGGGATTTCAACCGAGTTCCCGGGCTCCAGAGGGCTGCCTCTTAGCTTCTGTGCTCAGCTGTCTGTTGATTTCATAAAGAGTGGTTGCATTGGATTGAATTAAATCACCAGAATGATTTTTGCCAGTCTTGCTTGGGGGTGAGTTTTCATGAGTCCCAGTGGGGCTGAGTCAACCGCATCCATCTTCCCCTTGGACTCTGGTTTGGGGAGTGAAGGCACACTCCCACAGGCGAGGCCCTGAGCAGGTTCCAGCAGGCAGGACAGCCGGGACGGCCCCTGAAAGGTGCCCCTGAGACCACCCTGGAGGCTGGGCTGTCCGGCACTGTCCAGGGGCTCCGAAGTGCAATGCTTTGCTTAGACCCGGGGTAGTGGGTCCAGGTGCTGCAAACCCTCTGCAGACTGGACTCCCAGCACCCCAGCACCTCATTCTCTCCATCCTTTCAGAATCGGCAAGGGAAACGCTCCCCGCTCCAGGCAGCCCGCAGGCTCTCTCTCTGGTGCCTGTACCCCAAGGCTCTCCTGGCACAGAGCCGTTTAGACCCTGCGGGTCTCTTTCCCCCTCCACTTGACTGGGAACAATCAGATGCCGCCTCTGACAAATCCCGGGATCACCGCACAGTCCCCGACATGCTGATGCTGGCGGCCCAGGCAGGAGGAACGGAAATTGGCTGGCGGCTGGCGGGGGCTTGGGGACGGATGTGCATTCGCCTTCTTCCCTCGGGCCGTTTCTTTCCTCTGTGGCTCTGACTGTGATTGGAGCTGGACTTTGAAGATGACTCTGCTCCCAGAGGGCACTGCGCCCGAGAACACAGATCCAGTGCAGAACTCGCCACCCGTGTCCTCCGTCGCCACACCCTCCGTCTTTCTCTTTTGGATTGAGTGTGAAATATGTCCACACACAGAAAGCTGTGAAGAATACGATTCACCAAGCCCTGTTGACTAACGACTGAGTACGCTCGGGCGTGCACACACCGCGCTCCCTCCACCCCAACGAAGCCCGCAGTGCAGCCAGACACATCCCTTACCTGACTGCAAGGAGGCAAGTGGGCATAAGTACCCCCATCCTACAGATGAAGAAACAGGGTCAGAGACGTGGGCTATGACCCGCCTTTCGTCACACAGCCAGGAAATGACGGTGCCAAAAAAGCGAGATCTGTCCACGTCCTCTGCCCTTCTTGTTCCCCACCAGAAGCCAAAGCAGCCAGGACGACTGTGTTGTCATTGTCTGCGTGAGTCCCTTGAGTGAGGGGCTGTGTCTTCCCTACGTCCTCAGTGCCCGGCATCCCCTGGCTCTTGGTAAATACTGTGTGACCCTAACTATGAGAGTGGGTTCAGAATGATCACTCTCAGATCCCATTTGGGGTTCTTGGGGCTGGCTGCCATACAAAGTGCCACAAACTGGGTGGCTTGGAAAATCAGAAAGTCCAAAACCAAGTGTGGGCGGGGCTGTGCGTCCTCTGACGGCTCTGGAGAGAGATGCTTTCTGCTCTCCTCCTGGGATGCTTCCTAGGTTGAAGTCAGTCCTTGACGTTCTCTGGCTTGTGGGTGCATCACCCCCACCTCTGCCTGTGTCATCACAGGGCTGTGTCCCCCCCGGCAGGTCCTCCTTGCCGCTCTGTGTCTGCAAGTCTGCCTGTCCTGATAAGAACTAGTCATTGGATTTAGGGCCCACCCCAAACCAGTATGATCTGATCTTAACTAATTACAGGTGCAAAGACCCTTTTAACAAAGCCACACTCTGAGGTTCTGGGTGGACATGCATTTTGGGGGACCCTGTAGAGTTTCTAAAGCACCACTCACCAGCTGTGTGTCCTTGGGAAATCTTACCTTGTGGGAGCCAAAATGTCCTCATTTGCAAATATGGGGTCAATAGGGTGTACTCGTGTGGGAATTGTGAAATTAAGTGTAATGGTGGCACCCCGGCACCTGGCACACTGCAGACGCCAAACACAGCAGCGTGTTTTCTCATTACTATTATTTCTGCTAGTAAATGAAACGTGAAGTGAATGCCGAAGTATGGCGATGTTTATATTTAGAAGGGGATATATTTAGAAGGTGATGCATTCTAATAGGGGTGAACCAAAGCTGTTTGTTTATTTATGTGTTTATCAGGACTGGGGTTTAAGCAAGGACAGCCAATAACACTTCGCTCCGTGCCCGAGTTTGGAACCAGTTGAGAAACAGATGCCTGGGTCAGACGGAAGGTCAGACGTCATCCTGATAGCTGATGGAGCTGTCTGGAGGAGGTAGCTGGGTCTTCAGCCTGCTTCCTGCTGCTCAGCCCTCTGGTAGAGCTGCCCAGACCCTGGGAGAGCAAGCAGCTCTGGTCCTACCCCTTTACCGAGGCCTGAGAGCGCCCTCTGCAGGCAGGGTGGAGGAGAGGAGTGGAGTGTATCAGGCATGCTCAGCACCTGCTCCCAGACCCACCAATCAGAGGGCCACACGAGTACACCCTATTGGCCCCATATTTGCAAATGAGGGCTGGGAAGGAGACAAGTGAAAAATGGGGAGGAGGGGAGGTATTAAGAGAAGACCGGAACCCAGGGAGGCACCTTCCCCAACAGGTATATAAAAGTAATCCTGGCACTGCCACCTTCCAGCTGGGACACCTGTAGCAAGTGACTCAGCTACTCTGAGCCTCAGTTTTCTCTTCTGCAAGATGGAGCTAATGAGAGATTCTCATTCTTAGGCCTGTGTGTGAATGAAATGATTTAATGCCTGTGGAGTACTTGGAACAGTGCCTCTCAAAGCAGGAGCTTAATTACCATCGGCTTTTATTTTTATTACCCTCCTCATCACTTTGGTGCCACGCTCAGGATCAGTGGAAGGGCACCGAGATCTAACCATTATCCTGATGCTTCTGGGTACAGTCTGGCTGGGGAGGGCGAGGGGCATAGTGACCCACCCCACCCTCAAGGTTATCGAGCAAATGCACTTGGTGGTGAGCGATAGACCGCAGAGTGCCATCTTAGTGAAGGGGCTTCTGGTGTTATGGGGAAGCGGGAGAGCAGCTAGCAGAACCCCCTCCCGTCTCCATGCTCACAGAGTACTGGAGTAAAGGCCTTTTCCTGGCACCTGAGCTGGGCTTTGGGTAGGGTCATGGGAGGGCGGGCTTGTGGACATGGAGGAGACAAGACCAGGGGACACTGGGACACTGGGCAGGAGGATGACATCACCTGGAAAGAACTCTCCCCATCTCTCTTCAGCCAAGAGGGTGAGGGAGAGAGACTGAGAAGGAGAAAGTGCTGGCCAGCTGGCTGGGAGGTTTTGTTCTCTAGCGAGAATCCATCACACTGCTGGAGGAGCTGGGTCCTGCCTGGGTTTGGCCCTCCCTCGGCTGAGTGCCTCGTGGCACCGCTGTGCAAAGCCAGATGTGGGCCCCCTCATGGCCCAGTGCTGCCCCTGAGCCCAGGGGTGGGGTGAGGGTTAGGGGGGCAGATGGCAACTCAGAGCCCTGTCCAAAAAGTTTATACCCTGGGATGTGGTGGCCAGGGCTGGACTGGAGTCCACAGAAATTAGTGGCCCTCTGAGTGGTTGACCACTCAAGACATTGTAAAGTCAAACTGACGAATGTTGTATTAAGAGGAATTTTGGATTGTCCAGGCTCCAGGCTCTTTTCCTGGTCTGGAAGGGAGAAACAGCTTAAATGTGAATCCTTGAGCAAGTTACTGAATCTCTTAGAGCCTCAGTCTCTTCATCCATACAATGGAGATGATAATGGAGTACCCTCTTCTCCACTGGGGATGTTATGAGGCTTAGTGAAGAAAACCATGTGATACCTTAGCACACGGCCTGACACATAGTAAGTGCTTAATGAATGTCAGTGATGGCAGGTATGGTCGTGGTGATGGTGGTGATGGTGATGGTGGTGGTGATGATGGTGGTGATGGTGATGGTGGTGATGGTGATGGTGATGGTGGTGATGGTGATGGTGATGGTGATGGTGGTGATGGTGGTGGTGGTGGTGATGGTGATGGTGGTGATGATGGTGGTGATGGTGATGGTGATGGTGGTGATGGTGGTGATGGTGGTGATGGTGGTGATGGTGATGGTGGTGGTGGTGGTGGTGGTGATGATGGTGGTGATGGTGGTAATGATGGTGATGGTGGTGATGGTGGTAATGATGGTGATGGTGGTGATGGTGATGGTGGTGATGGTGGTGATGGTGGTGATGGTGATGGTGGTGATGGTGGTGATGGTGGTGATGGTGATGGTGGTGGTGGTGGTGGTGGTGATGATGGTGGTGATGGTGGTAATGATGGTGATGGTGGTGATGGTGGTAATGATGGTGATGGTGGTGATGGTGATGGTAATGGTGGTGATGGTGATGATGGTGGTGGTAGAGATGGTGGTGGTGGTGATGGTGGTAATGGTGGTGATGGTGATGGTGGTGGTGGTGATGGTGGTAATGGTGGTGATGGTGATGATGGTGGTGGTAGTGATGGTGGTGGTGGTGGTGGTGGTGGTGATGATGGTGGTGGTAGTGATGGTGGTGGTGGTGGTGGAGATAATGGTGGTGGTAGTGATGGTGGTGGTGGTCATAGTGATGATGATGGTGGTGATGATGGAGATGATGGTGGTGATGGTGATGGTGGTGGTGATAATGGGATGTCAGTCCAGGTCTGTAGTTCCAGCTTTTTTATAAAGGTAGGAAAGATAAACACATAATTGGTAATTACCATATTTTTTGTTGACAGGGCAATTGCAGAGGACTGTCAGTGATTTCTCTTTAAGAAAATACTTTAAGAACAATCGATTATTTGCCACATTTTAAAGGAAGTAAAGGACAACGCATAGAGGGGAAACTGCACGTGCACTGGCTTGAAAGTAGGAAATGGCAGGTGTTCTGTTGCTGGAGCGTGAGACCCGGGCGGGGCTGGAGCGGTAGGCAGAGCGTTGACCACCATGCCAAGGAGTTTGCGTTGTTCTTACAGTGAGGGCAAGGTGCTGACAACCCCGCACAATCAGAGGAGCCGGGATCAGAGGCATTCCAGAGACAGCTGGTGGTACCAGCGCTTGGGTGTGTGTGTGTTGGGGGGGTTGGTGGTGATGGAGGTAGTGAGAGGGTCAGATGGGCCAGAGACCCAAGAAGAATGGGTGTTGTCTTGTGATGGATCTTCAGGGGCTGGAGGTGTCAGTGGGTTGGGAGCTGGTGAAGGGACAGGGAAAACCAAGAGGTGGCTCACTCACCAAGCTGGTCCTTAGGTTTCTGTTCGGTTCCCTGGCCCTGATACTTGCTACAGAAAGGCTTCGAGCTCTTTCTAGACTGACTTGTCCCTGGACACAGACAGACTGTCTCTGACCCAGGGCCCCAGCTATACAGTGAGACTCGATTGACATTCATTCATTCATTCATTCAATGTCAATTTCTTTTTTTAAAAATTTTTTTCTTTATTGCTTAGAGGGAGAGGAAGGGAGAGATGGAAACATCGATGACAGAGAACATCGACTGGCCACCTCCCACACGTCCCCCATTGGGGATTTGGCCCACAACCTGGGCATGTGCCCTGACTGGGAATCGAACCGGCAACCTCTTGGTACATGGGTCCACGCTCAACCACTGAGCCACACCAACCGGGCCAATGTCTATTTCTTGAACACCAGGCATTGTTCTGTGCACTGGGGATTGCAGTGGTGAACAGAGCAGACAGTGCTTGGTCCTGGGAGCTTCTGTGTTAGTGGACATCCCCCATTTGACTGACCCTAACTCTGACCACAGCCTGACCCCCAGCCTTGGTCATAGATGAGACCTACAGCCTGATCCTCCATAGACATCTGTCAGATGCAGATCATTCATGACCTTGCCTTCACAAACTCCATGGACAT
This sequence comes from Tadarida brasiliensis, assembly GCA_030848825.1. Lineage (NCBI taxonomy): Eukaryota > Metazoa > Chordata > Mammalia > Chiroptera > Molossidae > Tadarida > Tadarida brasiliensis. The sequence continues at coordinate 11,867,270 of CM061264.1, forward strand.
CACTAACTACTGTTATTAGCAGGTGAAGAGGGGTGAGGAGGTCTGGGTGCCTCAACATAATCCACACGCACCCCTGGGGAAACCACCCTCCATGTGTGTTTCAACAGCAAGAGTGAATATGATCGCCTCTTGGTGATCCCTTGCCCTCTGACTACCTTAAAGTGCTAAGGGGGTGGCCTCAGGTGTGTACATATGTGTGTCTGTCTTAATGGTGTGCAGGAGGGGAAACTTCCTGGAGACAGGATGTCCCGAGCCCTGTTTTCTAGGCTTAATGTCTCTCTAGAATGCACCCTCCTGGAGGGGTCGGGTCTAACCTCCACACGCCCAGCGCAGGCCATGAGATGCTCCAGGAGCTTTGCTACTGTGTGTTGAATGAATAATTGAATGAACGAATGAGCTGAAGTGAGGCTCAGGGCAGCCAGGCTGCTCCCACTGATTCTTTCTCCTTGCTTGGAGTCAGCACCTCATTCTCCTGGCTGGTTACCGAAGGCCCAGGCAGCAAGCCCTGCGGAAATATAGTGTTATCTAAATGCTAAATAGCAGCAGTAACAGCCGGGATGAGCTCCATGAACAATGTGCGGGCTTATGGGCCATCCCCGGCCTCCCTCCTCCCGCTCCCGATGCTGAGCTAGAAGGCCTGTCGGGCCAGTTAGTGCTCGCACTCTGTCAGGACCGGCGAGGCTCTCCGAGGGCCCAGGCTGCACAAATACGGGGGCGGTGGGGGCTGCAGGCCTTGCAGGGAGCTGAAGGCTGGGTGAGGTGGGCGGTTAGGTTGCCAGTGTCCAGTGAAGGGGGAGGGGGAGTGGGGCTGCTGCCAGCCCTTCCGTGACCTTGCAGATGACTGACATCCCAGCCCATCCTCAGGTTCCTCGTTTGTAAATGAAAAGAATTCGGTCGGTGACCATCGCTGAAAGCCCACTACGCACCCGATGCCTTCCTTGCGTGGTTTCAGATTCTCAGAACATGCCTGGAGAGTTTTCCATTTTAGAAACTGGGGCTCCGAGAGGGAAAGAGACCCCCCCACCCCCTCCGCCTGAAGCTCTCGAGTGTTATAAATAAGATTTAGCCGGAGGCGGCCTGCCTGCGAACCTTTGCTGGCTGCCAGAACACAAGGTGCCGGCTGGATCAGAGGTTTGCAAAATGTTTGTAGTGGAGAGGGGCTTTGTTCCAGCAAAACCTTACAGGGAGACTCTCCACGGAAAACAGATGAAAGCAGAGGGGATCTGATTGAAGCTGGAGTGGGGTGGGTGGGCAGGACGTCGGTGGGTCTTCCCCACTCCTCTCCCCCCACCCGCAGCAGGCAGGGCTCTGCGGGGACTCAGCTGCCATCCGGTCTCACCCTGAGGGAGACAGTGGTGGCTGCTTGGGCTCACTCCGAGGGCTGTGATGACCTGAAAGTTCATGAGTCCATCCTCCCCAGCTGAGGGGACCCACGCCCCACAGATGTCCCCAGGCAGGACCGGGACTGGGCCACACTTGAGTGTCACAACCTGCCTCTCCATACCTAACCCACGGCCTGTGGAGTATGGGGTCTAGGCCCCCTCCAGCCACCTCCTGGGACCATGCAGAGGCAGCTTGGAGTTACTGCCTGACCTTCGACCCTCTGATGGATGGCAGAAATGGGATTGTGGGAGGATCTCTACTCCTCATCCTCCCCTGGGCTTGTCACTCAGAGTCTGGTGGCTCACTGTGAGCTGGGCTGTGCTGAGGAGTGGCCTGGGGCTGGGGCATGGCCTGGAGGCATAGGGCCCAGCGCTGGGCAGAAACGGCTGGGGAAAGGGTGTGGGGGCGGGGGCTAACGACTCCCAGGCCTGGGGCTTTTCAGGGTATGTCCCCCAGCTGTCACTGTAGTCCATGTCACTTGGTCCTGCAGATGAGGGACCAATTCCAGAATAGAGCCCACAAACTCAGTGAGGAGGCATGGTCTCCGAGGGGCCAGGGGTCTCACTAGGGGGGAGGGTCAGAGAGGAGGGACAGAGAGGGGTGGGGAATTAGAGAGGCATCTTGGGTCCACAGTTTCTTCCAGGGCTCAGATTGCTCTGAGAAAGGTCATTTTGGAGGGCAATCCAAATCCCTCCTGAAGTGGGATCAGCGATTCTCCTGTGGGAGCAACTCTGCCTCCTCTGATAGATGCTAGAGCCCCGCGTGTCTGTTTCCCCGCTGCGACCTCCTCTCCACTCCTTTTCCTGCAGTGGTCTCTGGCTTGTCAAAATATCACTGCCCTCCCAGACCCCAGGTCTTACCCACACCCAGCCTGAGCCCTGGGAGCCCTGGATGTCCCAGCAACACCCCTGCCTCAGTTTCCTCGCCTGCACACTGAGGGTGTCGGCAGGAAAGCCCCGGAGGCTGTGACTGGAAGTGCGCGCCCGTGTTCTCCCGCCTCGGGCTCCCTCCGTAGGAAGGAGGCCGCGGAGTCTCACTGCCTCTGCCATCAGTCACTCTGGGTGGACTCCGAAACGTCCATTTGGTTTATTAACACAAACACTCTTGGCATGAGCCCGGGAATGGCAAATTGGATGGGAGTTCACGGAAGTCAGGGGATGTGTTTATCACCTGTCCCTGCCGCTGGCAGCCCTGGGCTGGCCGGGCTGGCCTTGGGGGAGGGGTGGGGGAGGGGCAGGGGAGGTGCAGGAAATCACCTCCCGGAAACCTCTCCTGCTTGGCTGCCGGCTCTTCTCAGCCCAGCGAACAGGGACCTGCTCTCTGATCTCAGTTCTGCAGGGAGCTGCCTGTGCCCACCTTGGGCAGGGTCCTGCTCCTGTCTCCCCCTGTTCTCCATCCGTAAATGGGCCACAGGAGCTGCGGAAACAGCCTGGACTTTGGGGTCGATCCAGCTCGGCTGGTGGAGGGCTGAGTGACCACGAACGCGTGCCTCTTGGCTGCCGGCGCTCAGTCTCACTTTTCTCAACTGTAAAACGGGGAAAATGACTCATCATTTATTCATTAACCACGGGGATTCAAGGATTAATAATAATAATAATCGCTAAGTGTGTGCCAGCACTTCGTAGATTCTAAGCACTTTGTAGATGAAGTAATTTAATCCTCACGACAGCCCAGTGAGATGGGTACTGTCCGCAGCCCCATTTCCCAGGTGGGAATGCTGAGGCACCCTGAGGTTTCTGGGTTCTCAAGGACACGAGGGCACAGGTGACATTATGGCTTCACACTGTATGCATCTCGGATGGATAGCTGGTGGGGCCCGTGGAGCGAAGTGGGGAGAGGTCATTTTCAGGGAAGGCCCAGGAGAAGCTCGGGGAGAAGGTGCGAGTTGTGGTTTAGTCTGGAGGTCGGCGAGGTCGGCGGCCCCTGGGACAGAGGGAGCAGGGAGAGGGCGTTCGGCAGAGGAACAGCAGGTGCAAGCACGGGGTGGGCAGTTGGGGGCGCTGCTGACTCAGCCCGGCCTGCCTGGGAGCGGCAAGGCGTTTGCTTTGAAGGGATTCTGAGAGGAGACCTGGGCGTGTGTGTGATCACACTAGTGTCTGAGTCACAGAGCACCACAGACTGGAGGCTTACACAGCAGACGCATTTCTCACAGTCCTGGAGACTGCAGGCTGAGATCAGGGTGCTCCTGACTCTGTTCCTAGTGAGAGCCCTCCCTGGGCTAAAGACTAGCTTCTCCCTGTGTGGTCCTGTGGCGGAGGGAGGGGGAGAGAGAGAGAGAGAGAGAGAGAGAGAGAGCCATGTGGTGGCTCTTAAAAGGGCACAAATCCCATCACAGGGACCCACCATCGTGACTTCACCTAACCCTAATCACCTACCAAAGGCCCCATCTCCAAACCAACACTTTGGGAGGGATAGGCCTTCAACAAATGACTTTTGGGGGAGACACCCAATTCAGCCCATGGCCCACCACTTCGGAGAATTTCTGCAAAGATTCTGAGACAGTGCGGGAGGTGGAGTTCTGCCATCTCTTCTGTCCACTCCCAGGACAGGGGGGCAATCAGAGAGGCACCTGAGGATGGAAAAGGCCCCTTGAGTCCTTGGGAGGGGATGTGGCAGGGGGTGCTGCTCCCTGGGAGGGCTGGGCCTTTCTGAGCCTTCCTGGGCAGACAGAGGCAGCGGCTCCCCCATCTGGAAGCCAGGGTCCCAGAGAGCCAGGAGCCCTCGCTTCGGTTAATGCCTTCCCTTGGTCCCTCAGTCTTCACAGCAGTGCGTGCCCCTTCTGCCCACTGGGCACCGGGAGACGGGATTCTCCTCCAGAGCCAGGTCTTGGGGGGAAGGTGAGGGTACCTGCCGTGATAGAGGGTGTGCCTTGTATTCAGGTTGGCTCCAGGCCTTTGGCCATTTTCCCATGAGGGAATCGAGGCTCGGTTGGTGTTCTAATTGTGACTGGTCAAGGTCGCGCAGCAGCCGCGCTGGACAGGGCTGGCAGCAGGGTCTCCGAGGCCCAAGGTCATGCAGCAGCCACGCTGGACAGGGCTGGCAGCAGGGTCTCTGAGACCCCAGAGCAGACCCTCCTCTGCACCAGGAGCTCATGCAAACCCAGCTGCTTTTCCGGGGCAGAGGGGCCTGCTCCGTGCTCTTCTCTCCCTCCTTCCTCCCTCCTTCCCCCACTCTTCCCCTTCTCCCCTTTCCTGTGGCACATCTCTTTCCCTACCTTGCTCATCACCCCCACCTCCCACCCAAAAGCCCCTGGGCCAGAGGAGGAGCAGCCCTGGCATTGTGGGAGCTGAGAATGTAGATCAGGGAGATAAACTGTGCGTTGGGGTGAGCGGGCCACCCCCACCCATGCCAGCAGGGAGTACTCTTCCGGAAGAGGTGAGGGAGGGGTGGAGGCTTCCCTCTGAGCCTGCCTGCCCGCCCTTCGAGCATGGCCAGTATCCCTCTCCCCGTCCCCACCATCGCAACAGCACTGCTCAGCTCTGGCACACGGCGACCCCGTGAACTCATCCTCAGTGTGCCTCAGCCACCCTCCTCCATACAGCCCGGTGGTCTCTCTAAATTGACTATATCTGCGCCCCCACTCTCGCCCCCTCCTCCAACCCCCGCTGCCCCGAGCTCAGGACATGGGGTGGACCTGGGTGCTGGTGATGCAGGAGGTGATGGGGTGGGAGGCCAGGGCAACGGCATTGGAGGGTTTCTGGGAGGGTGATCTGTGGGGGGCAATACGGCCCCCAAGTCCAGCCAGCAGACAGCCCACCTGGGGAGGGGTGCTCAGTGCCTCCCTCTTTCCCCCTAGGCGCCCAGCAGGTCAACATCAGAGCCCGGGGTGGGGAGGCTGGAGGCTGTGAACAGGGACCAGCCTGCAGAGGCCAGCTGGAATGGATTCCTGGAGGTTCTGGGTGCAGCTCCCAGTCCTGCCACCCACCGGCTGAGCAAATGGGGGCAAGTGGCTGGATGTCTCTCCGCTCTGCCTCCCCCTTTGTCTAAAGCAGCGGTTCTCAACCTGGGGGTCGCGACCCCTTTGGGGGTCGAACGGCCCTTTCACAGGGGTCGCTGAAGACATAACAGTAGCAAAATTACAGTTATGAAGTAGCAACGAAAATAATTTTATGGTTGGGGGTCACCACACCATGAGGAACTGTGTTAAAGGGTCGCGGCACTAGGAAGGGTGAGAACCACTGGCAGGGAGCGTCGTCACTCTTTCCAGGAGCATGTCAGGACGAATGGGGATGGTGTGGGAAAGCACTTGGCCTGCGCCCCACCAACGGTGCCTGGCTCTCCCAAGGTCCTGTTTCTGCCCTTAAATCATGATGTGCTTTTCTGTCTCCTGGCTGGACCATCTGGGATTATCGAAATCACTCCGTGGGTTCAGGTTCTCCCCCAACCCTCATAGAAGAGTTCTCTAGAATACCCCAGAAGTTGATGCTGGAAATTCACGTAATGAAACAGAAATGGAGTTATTTTGCCCAAGAGAGAGATACATCTTTTTGATTGCCAGCCCCAAGTTGAAGCTCAACCCAGAGTCGGAGCCAACAAATGTGGTTCCCTTCCTGCCTGGGTGAGTCAGCCCTCCCAGCTGCCCGGGGTGCCCTGCCAGCACCCAGACTCCCCAGACAGCCCGGAGGAGCTCCCAGCCCCCGTATGCTCACCCCCCCCCCCAACTCAGGCGTTACTGGCCTGAGCCCCAGGTTTAGGGTTAAGGTGATCTGGACTCACCCTGGCACCTATAGGTGACACCCACATGAAGCTGACTGAAGCCTGCGTGGAGCTGTCACCACCGCGGTGATGAGTTGACAGGTGGGGCCAGGCGGATGTGGACTGGGTGCCTGAAAGGTGTCCGCTACACTGAGTGAGCGAGTGGCGAAGGGATCCATGCAGAAATGAATAACGGAGGGAATGACGGAGTCAGGGAGCGAGGGAATGAATACATGAATGAGTCCATGGGGCCGATCAACTGTCTGCAAACAGTGTCAGGAAAGTCCCCCTCCTCGTCCGCTAGTGCAGTTCCGGTGGCCCAGGCACAGTCAGGGGCACAGATGCAGGGCGGGCCTCGCTTCCAGGTCCCTGCAGGATCCTCCCTGACCCCCCGGCTCAGCTCCGCTCCATCATCTCATCCCCCTCAGAAGGAGCCGAGGAAGCACTGTGTCACTGAGCTCCAGGTGCGTGGGGCAGGGGGAGAGAGAGGACAAGCGCACCTCTGGCTGGCTGGCTCCGAGCACATGTCAGAGTAGGGGGCAGAAGGAGAGAGACCACGGTGCCTTTTCTTCCTGACAGCATCTTGCTGGAGAAATAACCCGTCCTCTGCAGTCTGACAGGAAAATCATACCCCTTGAAGGTGTTTCACCGCCTGGAAACTGGATGGGACAACCCTTCTTGGGGCTGCAGATGCCACCTTGGGTTTCTGAGAAGCGTGTCTTAGACCCGCGGCCACGTGATTTGAGCATCTCCTCCTCCCCTTCCTCAGAAACAGAAAAAAAGATCACCGATGTCAGCTCTCAGAAGTCCTTATGTCGTAAACACGATCACGATGATCCCATTTTACAGAGGGAGGAAGTGAGGCCCAGAGAGAGAGTGGCTTGCCTGAGGTCACGGAGCTGCGTGCTTGTTCCCGTTCACACCCACAGAGAGAGGCTCTAAGATGAGTGATTCCGTGGGGAAAATGAGCTGCAGCATGATTTTAAAAAGTGGTGGCCTGATGCCCTGGCCGGTGTGGCTCAGTTGACTGAGCATTGTCCCGTGCACCGAAAGGTTGCTGGTTCAATTCCCGGTCAGGGCACATGCCCAGATCGGGTGTGTACTGGAGGCAACTGTTGGATGTTTCTCTCTCACATCGATGTTTCTCTCTCTCTTTTTCTTTCTCCCTTCCTTACCACTTTATACATATTTTTAAAGTGGTAGCCCAAGCCCTCAGTCAGAACCCAGGAGACCTGCTGTGAATCCAGGCTCTGGTCCTGGGTTCCTGGGCAGGTAATTCCCCACTCTGCGTCTCAGCCTTCCCCGTGGAGAAGGGGCACGGTGGTATGGGGGCGTGGGCTGCACACACGCTGTTTTCCTCCTGCAGTAGAGTGAATACCTTGCTTTTATTAAGCACCTACTACATACTTTGCACCAGGCAAGACAAGCAGGACACACGCTTGTTTGCACCCACGCCTCTGGCGTGACCAAAGCCCATTTACAAATGAAGAAACAGAGGCTCTGAGAGGTTAGAGATGAGCGAACTCTCCCAGAGACACAGAGCTGCTAAGGCATGGGAGCAAGATTCGAACCCAGGTCTCTCTTCTAGCCACCGACCCACACAGAGACCTAACGAAAAACATTGTTTTCTTGCTGTTGCTGATAAACATCACAACTGCCATTTGGGGGCATCTACTACTTGTCGAGCATTATCCGCAGAGATTTTATGTGCAATAAAAGTGTCTGTATCAGTGAAGACCTTTTTATTTGCAAGTGAAGAAATCCCACTCAAACTGGCTTAAGTAAAATGGTATTTATTGCCTCACATCATAGGCAAGTCTGGGGTGGCTCTCAGCACAGCCGGACCTGGGGGCTAAACCGGTCTCCTGTTGTCCCCACTCCACTCCGCTCAACCCCATTCCCCTCCCTGTAAACTGCTGGCCAGGGTTTACTCCATGTGGCTGCCCCCGATTCCCCTTCTCTGGGCTTCATCACCCCAGTGGAACGCAGACTATTTTCACCCAGGGTGTGTATAGTGGTTCCAGGGCAGCTCTCTGATTGGCCTTCCTCTGGAGCGTAGTCCAGCCCCGCGTGGTATTTCCAGGGCGATGGGATCTGTCCACACCACCTGTCCTAGACCCACCCCCAGGCTGTGGTGGGGGCGGTCCCTCTGGAATTATGAATGCTGTGCAAAGAAAAGGCTACATATACCCATTCGGTCCCACTGCCTCTCACACAACCCCACGAGGAAGGTACAACGACACTCTGCATATTGTAATGAGGACACGAAGGGTCAGGAAGGATGAATCACTGTCCAGGTCACATAGCCCGTAGGTGACCATGGGCAACGCATTGAGACCCACTCGAATGAGTATCGAGAGGACTGGGACTCAGTTACACCGAATGGATACAATGTTACCGAGCATCTACCGAGTGCAAGGCTTCAGAGAGACCCCCACCGCCGGGGCACCAACCACCTAGCCAGAGAAACCGGAGTTAAAAAACAACAATGGTTTTGAACAATAGGTGCAGGCAGCAGCAGAAGGGCTGTCAGGCGGCTGGAGGTGATTAATTGCTAAATGAGCGGTACAGACAGTAATTGCTGGAGGAGTGCAGAGGAGAGAGCAAGCCGTGGGCTGCAGTCGGGAAGGCGCGTCTGAAAGAGAGAGACTCTGAACGGGGCTTGAAGGACAGGAGGCTTTGTCGAGGCAGAGAGGAAGGGCAGGGGCCTCCCGCCCGGGTCCAGGGGCATGCCCCAGGCACTCGGGGCTCTGTAATTCTTCCCAGGCCCTGTTTCAAACCTCCCAATGTCTCCCACAGTCTACTTGAAATCCCAGCTCCGCCACCGATGAGCTCTGTGACCTTCACCTCTCTGGACTGGGTTTCCATGCATAAGCTGGTGGACGGGCCCCCTGCTCTGCCCGCCTCACCAGACAGTCATGAGGATGGACTGAAATCCTATGGCGACAGGCCTCGGGGAACCGCAGAGCGCTTTGTAAATATGAGCGATGATTACTTGGACGGCTCCTTAGCCCCGGGGCCCCTGGCAGCGTGTGGAGGAAGGCTTGTCGCGTTCCCTGCCCCTCTCCGGAGCCCGTGCTTGATCTGAGGATGGCCTAGTGTGTCAAAAGAGTTGAAGCCAAAAATCACCTGCTTCCCAAACCTGGCACAGTCCCATGCTACTTGTCTTGCCTTCGGAGACGTCCGCCTCCTGAGCCCCGGGGTGAGAGGTCAGTGCCCAGGACCGTGCCCGGCTCAGAGCAGGTCAATTTATTTCAGATGCCGCTTCTCTTCTCTTGGGGGGTGGGGGGGGTTTGCCCTTCTCAAAGCACTTATTTGACTTCAGAAGCAACCTAGGGCCTGGGAAATGGAACACACTGATTGGCCAGACTGGGGTCACATGACTGTCTGGCCCTGGAGGGAGGAAGGCCCCCCATCCCCCACTCACACTCCAGTCTTGCTGGGGGGGTAGTGGGAGGGGGCGTATTATCAGCTGTGGCGGGGTCAGCGACTGCTGCTCACAGCCACACGTGGCCCACAGCTTGTTTCTGAGCTCCCCGCAAGCTCAGAATAATTTTTGCATTTTTAAAGGGTTTAATTTAAAATGAAAATGAAAGACTATAGATTTATGTGGCCTGCGGAGACTAAAATACGACTCTCTGGCTTTTCGCGGGAAAAGTTGGCTGGCCCCTGACCCGTTTTGTTGTGAACACAAAGAACCAGCTTATTCTTCCGAAACCCAGCATGTTCATGAGTCTAATGAGGGGCTCGTCATGAGCAAGGGAGGGTTGCTTCTGACCCAGTAAAGGTTTGGGGAGGTGCATCAGCCGGGCCCCAACCCAGAACATAGAAACTGCTCGAATTATTTAAAATGGGGCGGGGGAGGGGAGGGGTGGCCTCCGTATAAGGAATCGACATTTGCTTGTGATGGGAGAGTTGAAAAATCAAACCAAGGAAGGTGCCACCACCCCCTGGCTGGAGGGAAAGGGAGATGGGGATGACTGCAGCCCAGGCCCACGGCTGGGGGGAGCTGGAGCGCCCAGCCCTGTGCAGTGGGTGTGGTGGGGGAGGGGCGGCCACCTTCTGGAGAGCCCACTGAGCAGAAAGTGAGGGGAGAGACTGAAAGGGATAGTCATGTTTTAAAGGGTAGAGGTAAAAGTTTGCAAAAGGCGGAAACTGTGGAAATTGTGTTGCTTGCGTGACCTTTGCTCAGCCTTTTGTTGAGTACGGATAAGGATTACATGGATTATCCGCAAGGCAATGGATAACCCAGCAGATGCCGGACAAGATACCAGACCAGCCCTACTGCAAGGTGGACAATGGGCCAGGCAGAGTACCTCAGCAGGAACTGCCAGAAGCTAAAAGTAGGGTATATAACCGACACCCCAGCAGTTATTTGATGCTGAACCCTTCTCGGCTCAGCCCGCCCGCACCCAGGCGCATGCAGTAAAGCCATTTTGCTCTACACCGGCCTTGCGTTGTGGACGTGGTCTGCCGCCGGCTCAGACCTTTCAGAGACACCTTGTCTTCTCTCTCAGTCCATCCGCTCATTTTGTAACAGTGCCTCCTCCTGGCTAAACCCAGCCAGAAGCCAGTTCCCACGGGAGTCTCTGAAACAGCCTGCAGTGCTTGGCCCTCTGCTCTCTGGACGTGAACCTGGGCGGCGTGAGGAAATGGGAGAAGGGCCAATAGTCTCACACCAGGAGGCAGACGCGGATTCTGCAGGTCCGTCCCTCAGATGGCCCTTGACAAGGCTAAACGCCCGGGGCCAGAAAAGTATGTCTGTATCAGGGGATGAGACCTTGCACAATATCTAAGTCCACTGCTGTGCCCACCCTGGTGGCATATAACCTGGAGAGTTGTGTCCACATTCGTGGCCACTTGCCTGTAATTTGCATTCAGCTTCTCTTTAATTAGCCCTAAGTGGTTAATCCTTTCTCAGTTCGATCTTTCCTCCTCTCTGTGGTCACAGAGGTGAAGGCAGTTTCCCAGCTTCAGACATTCCCCAACCCCCATTCTCCATGTGTTCACACGTGAGGTTCCCTTTAAACTACCTTCCTGACTCTCGTCATGCCCCCAGACTGCCGGCACCATTGTTTTTCCTTTCCCCACTCTATTTTTGAGCACATGAATAAATCTAGCTAGGAGGAGAACGTAATATCACAGCTGTAAATAGAAACCCGGGATCGTGTGCTATCAATATAAATAAATACCACAAAACAAAATCAGTGTTAATTAAATTCGGGCTGGATCCTCCCGCCTCGGCAAAGGCTCTGTGTTAAGGCGGGGAAAAGTTAAAAACGGAAAGGAGAGATGTACAAGAGGCCACAAGGGGCGACTTTCTCCTGTCGGAATCAGAAGGCTGACCTAGAATTGGAAAGGAGTTGTGCTCTCACCTGTGTGACTGGATGTGATCGATGTCACTGATGTTGTTTCTCTTTCCACCTGACGTCACACTGTCACACCAGGGGGATCGGCACCACACCTCGGGGACCCAGCACAAGGGCTTCCTTTGCCCCTGCGCTCCGTTAATCTCTCCTCGCAAGTGTTGTTAGCCATTCTCCCCTGTTTAGCAGGTTCTTACGTTCCACGCGGCCACTGTTTACACTCCTTGAAGCTCTGAGATCTCCAGTGAAGTAAAGGAATGCTCAAAGACACTCTCCTTTCTTTGATTAATCAAACCAACACCCCAGAAACGAGGGAGTCCTATAAGTACTTCATTCACTGAATAAGGGCAGAGAGAGCTCATGTTTATTCTTCCACCTTGTGAACAGTTAACGTTTCTGTTTTATTTATTAAAAAAAATTTTTTATTGAATTTATTGGGTGACTTTGGTTAGTAAAATTATATAGGTTTCAGGTGTACAGTTCTATAATACATCACCTGTATATTGTATTGTGTGTTTACCACCCCAAGTCAAGTCTCCTTCCATCACCATTTATCGCCCATACCCCATTCTACCCTTCCCCCTCCCCTTTTTCCCTCAACCACCATGCTGTTGTGTCTATGGGTTTTTTTTTTGCTTAATCCCTTCACCTTTTTCACCCAGCCCCCAACCTCCCTCCCCTCTAACCGCTGTCAGTCTGTTTTCTATATCTATGAGTCTGTTTCTATTTTGTTTATTTGCTTATTTTGTTCATCGGATTCTACATATAAGTGAAATGATATGGTATTTGTCTTTCTCTGACTTGCTTATTTCACTTAGCGTAATACTTTCCAGGTCCATCCATGCTGTCGCAAAAGGTAAGATTTTCTTCTTTTTTTATGGCCAAGCAGTATTCCATTGTGTAAATGTGCCACAGCTTTTTTATCCACTCATCTACTGATGGGCACTCGGGCTGCTTCCAAATCGTGGCTATTGTAAATAACGTTGCAATGAACATAGGGGTGCATGCGTTCTTTCGGATCGATGTTTCAGGTTTCTTTGGAAACTCCGTACTGCTTTCCACAGTGGCTGCACCAATCTGCATTCCCAACAGTGCACGAGGGTTCCCTTTTCTCCACATCCTCACCAGCACTTGTTGTTTGTTGATTTATTGATGAGAGTCATTCTGACAGGTGTGGGGTGATATCTCATTGTGGTTTTATTTGCATCTCTCTGATGATTAGTGACGTTAAGCTGGAGTTTGTTTTTTAAAAACATCATTTTGATGATTAAGTTACGAACGGTTACTTATAAATAGTTACAACTTACCTGTCATCTGTGTCAACATTGATGACTTAATGACATGGTTTTCGTGCTGTTACCGGCGTTGGTGGGTGTTTGTCTACTTGCTGGCTCATTCAGCTGAATGGGGGAAAACACACCTAAGTTACAAATGCGCGTGTGTGAATGGAGAATGTTGTATTGTATGTGACATTCTTTAAGTATTTACTAAATGTTAGACTCTATGTCAAGTGTTTTACATGACCTTAGCCCTCACTATCGCCTCCTGGGCTATTCCCAGTATAATCCTCATTTTCCCAGAAAGAAACCGAGGCCCAGAGAGGTCAAGTCACTTTCCCAAGATCACAGGCTACTGAGCATCAACACTGGGACGGAATTTAGGCTTGTCTGACCCCAGAACCAACAGTCAGAACCACGGTACTTCTTGGCTCATCTTACCTGGTTCCAATCCCTCTCTGGGGAAACTGAGGCCAGAAAAGGGACCAGCCTTGCTGTGGTCTTATTGTCACTGCCTGAGTCTGTGGGTGAGCCAGCTCTCCGCCGGGCACTTCTGAGCCCTGTGATTCCCGACACGGAACAGTGCCCCCGTTGTCTGCCTGGCCAACCATTCTGGCAGGACTCTCTCCGATCAACGGAGAAAATTGCCGTGATTCCTTCCAATTCCCACGGACTTTTCTTATGAAGAGAGCAGAGAGCTTTTATTCCTCCCTGCAGGTCCTAATGTGATTATTTGTGTAGCAGACAAACATACAAATGCACATGACTTTGAATTGTGGGGGGGTACCTAGATAGGCTGTATTTAAGACAAGCAGTCTATTACAGTGGAGAGGAGTGGAGTCGCATTATAAGGAGGCCTTCTGCCGAAGTCTGCTGTGGGATTCCATTTAGCGGCCTCGATTTTCCCTTCACACAGATTCAACGAATAACTAGCATTTGGCCTGCTGAGTGCAAGGCACAGTGCTTGGTGGGGGTGGGGTGGGCACCACGAGAAATTAAACTTCTGGTCTCGAGAGACCTCCTGCTTTTTTTCCTTATTGTCTTCTCCCTTCTCTCCCATCTTCCTTTCCTCCCTTGTCAATTTTTTCCTTCCCTCCCCATTGCCTGCCCCCCTTATTCCAACAGTTTTTGGGTTCCTTTATGTTCTGGACACCCTGCTAAGACATTCACACAAAAGACAAACACAGTCCCTTTCACGAAGGAACTAACAACGTGCTAGCGTTGAAGGTGCGTCAGCTGGAAGGGTCCTTTACAATGATGCCGACATCTTGTTGTGAAGTTGGATCAGCAGAGTGACCAGAGAGGTGAGGTGACTTTCCCAGGGTCACACAGCTGGAGAGTCGCAGCTCGGAGCTGGAGCTCAGATTCCCACCATCCTTTCTCTCGCAGTCGGGGAGATGCCATTAGGATCTGTGCTGCTACTGGGAATTAGAAGGATGTCATGTCTGTTCAAAGACCTGTCGTGGTGGAGGAGACAGAAGAGGGTAACGAGGGGCCAGCCATGAGAAACCGTTGTGTTCAGCGTGGGAGGAAAGCGTTCCAGCCTCCTGCTGATAATCCTGGGGGATTCTGCTGCTTCCCTTGGTCGTAACGGCCACTCGGCTTTAAATAAAGCATCTAGCTGGACCCTCTGCGGCTCCTGAAGTGAGGCAGGACAATGCCCCAGGACATCGACCCTAAGAGGGGCTCTCCACTTTGACCCTTTTGCTTGTCCTGCCTTCTCTTAGCTACATGGCTCATTCACAGCCCAGGACCTTGGCACATTCGACTCTGCCCTTACACAGGGGATGAGCCCCACGGTGCCAGGCCCAGTCAAGCCTCCCCTGCTGAGAACAACACCTGAGTTCAAACTCAGCAGTTGGGCCATGTGGGTCCTCAGCAGAGCCTCAGCATCCACCAGGTCCTCCTCACAGACACCTTGGTCCAGCCAGCCAAGGTTAACCTGGGACGAGTCCTGAACAGGAGCGCGGAGTGAGCCCCTGATCGCTGACCCCCGCTTGCTGCTCCTACCGGCCTGCTGCCCTCCCCTGGCCCTTCAACGCTGCTCCTCCAAGCTCTTGGGATTACAGCCCCCTGTACTTGTATCTCAGTGTCTCAGCCACGGCCACAGTGAAGCAACAAACGCCCAGCAAGGACATCTCTGTCGTAGGTAGCAGTGGGTCACGACAGCAAGCCCAGGCGTGGGGAGGAGGAGCAAGTGCCGCGCCCCGTGCCGCAGATCCCTCCCCCGTGACCTGGAATGACAAGGGGACGCACCTCACACCACGTGGGGGAGGATTGAGGGTCAGCTCGTGGGACGTGCTTGAAGCAGTCGTGTGCAGCAACCCCGGGGCACGGGCTTAGGTTTCCACGGTCACACCTGCCGCTCTCCGTCTCTGTCTGGTGGGGAGCTCAGTCTCTCCATCATTTATTTTTTTTAATTCCTCATCTGAGGATATTTTTCCATTTATCTTCAGATAGCATGGGAGGGAGGGAGGAAGAGAGAGAGAGAGACATCAGTGTGAGAGAGACACATCGATTGGTTGCCCCCCCCTCCGCACGACCCTGACTGGGGCCAGGGTGGAACTGCACATGCCCTTGTCTGGAATCGAACCCGTGACTCTTTGAGCTGCGGGCCGATGCTCTAACTGCTGAGCCAGGTCTGATTCTGCACCCAAATCCCAACGCTTCTCACTCCGTCCATCGGTGCTTCCCCGATCCCCCCAATGCACGGGAGACACCACCGTGAGTGACCTCCCACGCTCTTCACCGTGCAGTGTGGCGCGCCGGCGTGAGACCCCGGGCACTCTGTGCCCCAGGGCGCTCACCCGAAACCAGGCCCAGGGGCATGGCTGCCTGCACGCGCTGTGAGGGGGGAACGCGTGCGGCGCAGCGGCACGTCACAGGTGTGCGGGGACGCGCACAAGCTCTGCGGATGGGGATGTGCACGTCCGTGGGTGTTCCGAGAGACGTCAGCGGCGGCCCGTGTCCAGATCTCTCACAGATCTGCTCCCCCCGTCTCCGGGAAGCCAAAACAGGCGCATGCGCTGTCAGGCCTCATCCCCAGACCAGCTGGCTGGCTTGTTCCGCCAGGTTCCACCGTCTGAGAGGCCAAAAGGTTTCTTGCCGGGTTAGGCTCAGAACCTCATGGACTGTGATAGCCCCTCAATAGCTCCCTTTGATGGAGACTTTATCAAGGTCCGGGAATTGCACTGAGTAGTTTACAAAGATTAGATCATTTAATCTTTACAACGACCCCATGAAGCAGGTAATAATGTGATCACCATTTTACAGATGAGGAAATTGAGGCTCAGAGAAATTAAGGAGTCTTCCCAGGGTCACAGGAGTACTGAGAGGTGGGTCTGGGACTCCACTGAGCAGATCCCGAGGTCTTAGCCCTCCCTCCCTCCCTTCTCTTTTCTCAGGGAGGCCTTTCTGATCCTGCACCCTGTCCTCGGCAGACCCTCTCTGGCTGGCTCCTGGGAAGGCAGTCTGCTCTGGCAAGTGTATCCCTGCGGTGGGGGTGAAGACGGTCCTTGGGATCTCCGGATGTGCCCTCTCTCAAACTGGAGAGCTGTCCAAACAGGCCTCCGATCGCTTTCTGTAGGACTCCAACATTTTCCAAGTGTATTTGATGCTCGGACTTGGCTTTTTTCCCCCTTTGCAACTCAGTCAACATCCCAAAAATGATCGAGGGCAAACCTTGATGGGAACAGTCCAGTAGCCACCCCCAGGCTCTCCCATGCACCCCACTTTGGCCTCAGAATTCCACTCGCCCTTCAAGGTCCCATCGGAATCCCACCTTCCCAGGAGGCTTTTCTCCATCCCTTCCACTGGAAACAATCTGTGCCTTCTAGGAATCTTCATGGCAGGGACCGCTGTGAGTGACCCTGGAGCAGGTGCGGGGTGTCATGGTGCTTGAGGTGGGCTTTGAGTTGGGTGCAAGTTGAGTCCTGGTCCTCCGTCTTAGGAAGTGGGGGACCTTGAGCGTCTCTGAGCCCCAGGGGGAATAGCAACAGCCTCGTCATCTGCAGCGCAGGGTGACGGTAGCCCTGTGTGCGGAGTTTTCATGTGACCCGCTCAGAAGGGTGTGTGGCACATAGTAGACATCGAATGAGTGGCGGTTGTCCCTATTGCTGTTGTTATTAGTATTATTAGCTCCATGGGGGATGTCGATGTCTCTTTGTTGAATCGAGTTGTACTTTGTGCCAGGAAAGAGGGGTCACCTGGAGTGTGGCCCCAGCCATAGAGGTTAACTAGAAGGTCATCAACACGGACCTCACTTAAACCCTCCCCCTCGGAACCCCCTTATGCTCTGGCACATAAGTAGTGAATGGGGTGACTCACACCCTGAGTCAGCACCAAGACAGGGGCTGACTTGGGAGGCTGGCCTCCCTCTATGAGGGCACAGAGTTGCCAAGGACTCCTCTGTCCCCGCTGTAAAAGGAAAGCCTGGAGGCTGGTGTGGGGTTAATGAGTCTCTCTCTCCCTGTAATAATCTGATAAATGGCTCCTCCCCACCCTACTCCTCTCTGCAACCCCTAGGTCTTTCTTTGGCTGCTTCCCGCCTGGTGGAGACCTCTGAGTAGGCCATTATTGCTTAATTACTGGCTAAATGGTCTCATTTGTTCTCCATTTGTCAGTGGCGAGTCCGGACCAGGGCAGCCAAGAGAATTTTGAAACTCCTCACTGAGCTCCGGCTTGGGGAAATCAAGGCACCTGGGTCTGCTTCCCCTGTGCCTGGCAAGGCTGGGCACGGAGATGGAGCAGCCCCGGGAGCCAGTGCTCCTGCAAGGCTGGGCACAGAGACGGAGCAGCCCCGGGAGCCAGTGCTCCTGCAAGGCTGGGCACAGAGACGGAGCAGCTCCGGGAGCCGGTGCCCCTGGCAAGGCTGGGCACAGAGACGGAGTAGCCCCAGGAGCCGGTGCTCCTGCAAGGCTGGGCACAGAGATGGAGCAGCTCTGGGAGGGCTGGGCACAGAGATGGAGCAGCTCCGGGAGCCAGTGCTCCTGCAAGGCTGGGCACAGAGATGGAGCAGCTCCGGGAGCCGGCGCTCCTGGCAAGGCTGGGCACGGAGACGGAGCAGCTCTGGGAGCTGGCGCTCCTGGCAAGGCTGGGCACGGAGACGGAGCAGCTCTGGGAGCCGGCGCTCCTGGCAAGGTTGGGCACGGAGACGGAGCAGCTCCGGGAGCCGGCGCTCCTGGCAAGGCTGGGCACGGAGATGGAGCAGCTCCGGGAGCCGGCGCTCCTGGCAAGGCTGGGCACAGAGATGGAGCAGCTCTGGGAGCTGGCGCTCCTGGCAAGGCTGGGCACAGAGATGGAGCAGCCCCGGGAGCTGGTGCTGGCTGAGCTCCTCACCACCATCTGCACTGCTGCCTCCACCCTCCTCCTTGTTTTCCTCTTTCTTGTCTTTCCCTGCCTTGGACTTGGCCTCAGCCTGGTGTGGTTGGACTCTGCAGCCGTGAAACCTGGGTTTGAAACCCAGTCTACGTAGCCCTGGCCAACCTGGTGAGTGAGTGTCCCTGTCTTCATAGCCAAAGATGGCAGCTCAGGCCTCACCACGGCCCAGTGAGTGCGCTCTGAGCGCGAGTTTCATTGTCAACTACTGCTGTGCATGCTGTACAATGACTCATTTTAATTATATTTTTGTCACATACACGATCCATCTCATCCCTTTGTGTCACTTGCCTAGGAACCTTCCACAAAGATCGGGCGCGTGGCTCGGACCACCCTCTCGAGCTGCTCCTTATCCGCCCGCTCTCTCCTTCCCCCTCTGACTGTCCCCCGTGGGTGATGTGGGTCCAGGAGGGCATGTCTCTGCCTTTCCAACACTGCTGTCACGAAACCTTTCCTGTGCTCCTTTTCCTACATGAAAATCAACTTATTATAAATAGGTGACTTAAAGTGCCAAGTGTACAGGTGGCTACCAGGTGAGCTGGCTGGGTATCTCCATCCAGGGATGCCGGGTGTTCAAGGCTGTTGCAGGCTGGGTCCCACGGGAAGCTGACTCCAAGACAGGGCTTGGTGTATAGGATGCTTATTAGGAAGTGCTCTTGGGATTGACACCCATGGGAAGGATAGGAAGGAAGCAGGACTGGGAAGAGGGAGGATTTGAAGTGGGACACAATCCCCAAATGGCCTTGGCCAGCCAGAGATGGAATAGTTTTTCAGAGTATGTCAAGGTGGGGGTGATGGGCTGGGCCTTTATACACTTGGGCCAATCCGTCACTGGATGTGGGCTGCCCTGGGAAGCAGCAAGACTTGGGAGAGGTGACTCTTCAGCTGAGGCCATCCCCAGAGGGGGCTGACAGTCAAGGTTTGTCAGTGGGTAGCTCCCCAGCAGCTGGGACACCAAGCCCTCATTCCTTCCTGAAGGACTATCTGAGAGGCTCTCAGAATGTCTCCTATAGCCTAGTCCTGACCTGTCTGTTCTGGGTCTTTCAGGCCCCACTTCTTGTTTGCTGTGTCTTTTGTCTCCAGGGCCCTGATTGCTCACCTTCAGACTTAAACTGACAACGTGGCTTCTAAGTTCTCAGGGTTCTTCTGCCTTGGCCTCTGGGCTTCACCCTGACCCCAGTGAAACCTTCCCTAAAGGAAGGACATGTGCCCCTTTCTTCATCAGCCAGCTCCTGGATTCTTGCACATATTGAAGGGAGCCATGTCACTTACTATGCAAAATAGCAGATAACACGAGATCGTTTACACTTGCCCTTCATCTGCATCGTGTGGTTATAAGGGGATGGGAAATATGTGATGGAATGAAGTGTGTGCACTCTGGATCCGGACGAATTGAGTGTGAATCTCAGCCCTGCCACTCGCCGTGTGACCTTGAGAAAGGTACTCAACCTCTCTGTGCCTCAGTTTCCTAATGTGTAACAAGGAAGACTTAATAGTGGTGCCTATCTCATAAAGCTGTTGTCAGCACTGAATGCATCATTACATGCCAAGCCCTTAGGACAGTGCCTGGTAAATAGTACTTTGCCTTGATGGTGATGTCGATAAGAGAGTTTCATTACACCGTATCTGTTACCTAGTGTCACCCTCACTTAATTAGGGTTGACCCAGAAGAGCTGCAGTGGCAGGAGAAGATGTCCTGACTTTAAAGGATCGCCGTGGATTCCCCACCAAGTGGATCAACTCCAGACAGTAGTCAGCAGACAGGGCATTGAAGAAGGAAGTCAGCACCAGGGACAGCTCCCACAGTCCCCATCACCACAGACCTGTGTTTTCCTCCAAAGGACAGCAAACCACAAAAACTCTGTCAACTGCTCACCTCCCAGGCCTCCTGGGAAGCCAAGGGCCCTAAATGCTCACAGACCGGTGATTCTCGGGTTATCTGTCTGGATTCCCACGGACAGTAGAAAAAGGACTGAAAGAGCCAGCAAGAGGGAAATCGAGTCTTGAGTCCACCTTCAACAGCTGCAGGTACTTGGGGGTGGGGACAGAGAGAGTAGGGTCCTCCTCCCTAGTCTGGGACACTCTTTTCTTATCTGTAAAGCAAGGGGTGACTTGCAGGCTCTAGCCGACTTTGGGGCCTTGGTGGGCCTCAGGGGGTGGAGGCCATGGATCCCAGGGGCCAGCAGATGGCAGCCTCTAACCTGTGTCCACCCTCAAGGAAAAGTTTTCCAACTGGTGCTGCCCTAGGACACCACTGAGATTCTCTAAGTCTGTCCGAGTGAGTGGAGCCCTCAAACCCGAGCATCTCTGCCCTCGCCAGCATCCCTCTGTTACCCGCCTCTCTAAGCCCTTGCCCTCCGGCTCCCATCATGCCAGCTGGGGCTGAGACCATGCCTTCGAGATGGAAGTCTGTCCTGCTTTTCTGCCTGGTCCCCTGTGGCTGCCTGGTTCTGTGCATTTCAAGACTCCTCCTCCCTCTAGAGGTCTGCATTGCTGGGCTTGGGCAACAACCCACCCAGGCTCCTCCTCCTCCCGCCACCCCGCTAGTCCCCCACTGCAGGGCGCTCTGAGCCAGCATGCCGAGAAACAAGGCTCAGGGTAGAAGGAAAAATGATGTCTCAGCCTGGATTGGCTCACGGAGGGGCTTGTGTTTGCTGGGAGCGGGAGGTGAGGTTCTTTGAATCCCGGGAGATGCAGAAGTGGGGAGACGCCCTGAGCATGAGGGGGTGAATGACTGCATAATGATTATTGAGCACCTGCTCCGTGCCAAGCACACATCTAACCTACAGCACGTGACACAAGCACCATCGTTACGAGGAAGTCGATAGTCAGAGAGTTTAAAACACCCACGGAAGGTCGTGCAGCTAAGAAGTGGCAAAACCAAACATCACGGCGTCAGACGTTGGAGGTGAATTAGGCAAACCGGGAGGAGCCTCGAGCCGGATTCCACCAGATGAGTTCTGATGTCAACTCTGCCCTCACACTGTCATTGTGTGACCTTGGAGAGGGAATTTTCTCTTCCCAGACCTCAGTTTCCCCACTCGAAAATGGAGAGATTGGACCAGGATGCACTCTAAGGATCCTCCAGCTTTCAGAGTCTATGAATAGACTCTCCTGGGACCAATTCTTTAAAAAAAACTGTTTGCAGGAACCCACACATGCACGAGCCCAGCCGTATGTGCAAATGGAGCAGGCGGCAGCCTGTATGGTGCGTGACGGCTGCCAGGAAGGGCCCCTGCCCAAAATATCTGTCACTCATCTGCTGCCAAGTGCCTGGAGTCCCACTGTTCTAGAATCGTGCCTTCTCCAAGCGCTTGTCTCAGAATGCCAGTATCTGGGGAAGGCCGGCTGATCGTGTCCTTTCCTTCGGGAGGAGGGGAACTTTTGTTTTGATGGATATTGAAATTAGTTTGCATTTACTGACTTCAAGACAATCCTCCTTCCAGGGAGAGTAGTCTTCCCAGGGCGGACTGGGAGGGGCTGGCCTCCCTCCCATTAAACGGTGTGGAGGGGATGGGAGGACAGGCAGGGGGTGCTGGCTGCCTCACGAAGCGTCCAGGCTTTGGATCCAGATACACTGGGTTTGAATTCAGGCAACTGTGTGACCTTCTGGGATATGCTGCCCCTCTCTCCCTCCCCAAGCGAAAGCCCTGGCTTCTCTGGGAGCGGCACCCACAGGCTGTTGGAGTGTGTTCTCCTGGCGGAGGTGGGACTAACCCAGCATCAAACTGGCCAAGTGGGCATGTTCCCAGGAGAAACCAGGAGGCTGGTGCCTGGGAAATGCCACCCCTCTCCCCTGGCTCCTCCTGGCAAGCCCAGCTCTGCACCCCTCTCTTCCCTTCAGCAACCTGTCAGAAACTGATGAATGAAATGCTGTCTTCCTCTTCACCTCCCTAACCTCACCTCCCCACACCCTGCCCTGCTCCCTCCTGGCTCCAGGAAGCTGGGGAGCTATTCCTAATGAGTTGGCATCAGCCCGGCTTTCACCACTTGAAGGGGCACTATGGACCGTCTGCAAATTGAAGCTCACAACAGCGCCTGCCTCCCATGGCTCTGCTCGGCAGGCAGGATATGGGGGCACCCAGCACATGATGGGTGCTTGGTGCACGTTGGTGACACCCCAAGCCTTTCTATCTTCAAGGTCCCTATGTCTGTGAGCTACCGATGAGCACGGGGGTCGGGGCCATGTGTGAGTGTGCCCGAGGCATGGCTACATACATTCCCTCTCTTGTAACCTATCGGTCCAGTTAGCCCTGGAGAACCCAACAGAGGGCAGCTGTCAGAGTCACAAAATGACAAGGCTGTAGGGGCACCATATGTGACTGGCACTTAGTAGGTGCTCAGCGGATTGCGCCATACTCAGAACAGCACGCAGAGTTCTTTCTGTCGCGCCTCTGGCTGTTGGGGGATCTCCCCGGCCCTGCCCAGCTGCTTCTCCGCCTGCGTGTCCACCTTCGCCACGTGGGCTGTCCCGGAACGGAGCGGGCTCGGAGCCCTCGCTGCTCCCCTCCTGGAACGGCTGTCCCAGGCAGCTGTGTGGCTCCCTCCCTCCCTCCCTTCAAGTCTCCGACTGTCACCTCCGCAGAGAAGCCTTCCCTGACTACCCTGGCGAAAACAGCACCCCAGTGCCCCATTCGTCACCGCATTTACCTCTCCCTGAACTACCTTACGTGGCTCTTTGTGTGTCTCCCTATTGTGAGAGTCCAGGTGCACTGCCGAGTTGCAATGTTCACAACGCAATCTTATTTATTGCTGTACCCCCCAGCACCGAGAATAGGGCCTGGCACTTAGGAGGTGTTTGGGGAACATGTGTTGGGTGGACGAATGGGTTAAGGGATGGGTACACATTGGGGGAGCCCATTTGTGCAGCGTCACTGTTTCCTGACACGGGTGCGCCCGATCTGTGGAGGGCGCCAGCGGCTGTCCGGGGATTCCAGGGCTTCCTCAACTGTTCAAACAGAGATCCAGCAGTTACCTGGAACGAAAGCCACATTGGCCGTAGCTTAATAAATAGAGTTCATTCTGTAGTAATTCATTCAACAAACCCTTATTGAGCACCTAGTATACGCCAAGCACAATGCCCGGCGTTAGGGTTCTGGTGCCGAGAGACAATCATGTTCGTGCTACTTTTTTTTTTTTTTTTGCATTTATCTTCAGATAGAGCGTGGGGAGGAGAGAGAGAGAGAGAGAGAGAGAGAGAGAGAGAGAGAGAGAAACATCGGCGTGAGAGAGACACATCGATTGATTGCCTCCCGCACAACCCCAACCAGGGCCGGGGACCGAACTGCAACCGAGGTACGTGCCCTTGACTGGAATCGAACCCGTGACTCTTTGGTCCGTGGGCCGACACTCTGTTCATGGTACTCTGGAGCTCACGGTATCTTTGGGGAGACGACCATTTTCACAGAGCTGGGTCCTGGGTGCTTGAGCTGACGAGATCTCTGAGTCATTTCTAGACGGTGAGCAAATCCGCCTCCTACGGGTTTTACGCCTCATCCTGTTCCACCCCAGCCTCCGTCTTGTTCCGTGAGCCCTCTCTGCGAGCCCATCCGTAAGGACCTCTCGGCTCCCATGCTCTGTGCTTACCGAAGGGCTCAGGTAGACAGAGGTGTCGGGTGCTCCTATCCGTTGAGACACTGAGGGGCGGCGTGAGGCTGAGCTGAACCCCGGGCTTGGGAGACGGGTCCCCCCTGCTGTGTGGGGAGATGATCCTTTTCCAGCTCCAGCATGCAAGGAGCTGCCTTCCCCCGAGTGGTGAAAGCCAGGCTGACAGCCAACTCATTAGGAATAGCGTCCCAGCTTCCTGGAGCCAGGAGAGGGCAGGCTGGGGGACGTGGTGGTGATGCTGCATGGGGGAGAGCATGACAGCTTCCCGTCCATCCGCTGCTGACAGGCTGCTGAAAGGGAAGGGAGGGGTGCAGAGCTGGGCTTGCCAGGAGGAGCCGGGGGAGGGGCTGGCATTTCCCAGGCCCCAGCTTCTGGGCCTCTCCTGGGAACATGCCAACCCCGTGGGGCTGCTGCGGGCTGGGTCCCACCTCCCACTTCCACAGCCTGTGCGCGCTGAATCTCAAAGTGGGAGACTTGGCTTAGGGAAGGGGGAAGTCACAGCAAAGCACAAAGGAAGACGTTTACAAGGAGGGCGGTGTCTGTCTCTGTAGAGCTGCCCCGTCCCCTAAGAATGCAGGAAGTATTTAAGTCACGAAGAACCTCCCGACGTGGCCCGTTGCCAAACGAGGGAATTGTTTCATCAGAGAGGGGTGTGGATACCTGCGTGGAGGTTGTCGTTTCTGATTTCCGAATCATCTGTATGACTTCTCATCGGTTCGTGCATTCATTCAGCCTTACTTACCTTGCTGTGTGCCGGGCTGCGACCTGGGGAAATGGAGATAAATGAGACGAAGGCCCTGCCCTGAAGGAATCCAGGAACAAGACAAGACATGAACCCAGCTACTGTAACACACTGTTGCCGTCACAGGGGGACCAACGACGGGCAACAGGAGCCAGAGGAGAGAGAGAAGAGATGGCACTTGGG
This sequence comes from Tadarida brasiliensis, assembly GCA_030848825.1. Taxonomy (NCBI): domain Eukaryota; kingdom Metazoa; phylum Chordata; class Mammalia; order Chiroptera; family Molossidae; genus Tadarida; species Tadarida brasiliensis. The sequence continues at coordinate 11,891,899 of CM061264.1, forward strand.
ACCAGGGGGATCACAGAAGGCTTCCTGTAGGAGGTGGTATCTGAACTGGGCCTTATAGTATCTCAAGCTACCCAGGAGGAGAGGACAGTGTGGACAAAGACCCGGAGGCGGGAGCGTGAGGGCACAGGCGGAAGTGGAGGCCACCATTTGGCCGAGGCACGTGGTTCGGGCAGGGGAGCTGGGGCAGACGCGCTCGTCCAGGAAGGCTGGGCCACCTGACCCCCATCCAGCCGGTCGGTACAGTCCATTCTCCTGGCGAGGTGAATGGCGTGTGATCCAAAGACGCCCCGGTGAAAGTCCTCCAGGGGACTTTCACTGAGATCACCCTCGCAGCTACTGTCACTTACAACCAAGGATGCTGGTCTTCGTGGGTTCAGGCTGTTCTCACAGAAGACTGTAGACTGCGTGGTTTAGAAACAGGAATCCATTTCTCACACTTCTGGAGCCTGGGATTCCTAGATCAGGGCACCGAAATCGTGGGGTTCTGCTGAGAGTCCTCGTCCTGGCTTGCAGATGGCTGTGTTCCTGCTGTGTCCTCACAAGGCGCACAGCAGAGAAAGCTCCGGTCCCTTCATCCCCTTGTAAAGGCGCCCATCCCCCATGGGGGCTCCACCTCCATGACCTCATCCCAACCCAAGGATCTCCCGAAGGCCCTCCCTCCAAATATCATCCCATCAGAGATTAGGGCCGCGACACTTGGATGTTGGGGCGACACAAAGCTCCAGTCTGTAGCAGACGTATTTTATGCATGTCCCCCGGGGGAGATAGGGAGACCAGGAGCCGAGAGGCGTGGGACTGCGCTCCAGCTCTGTCCCACACACGGTGTCGTCTTGGACACGTGACTGCCTTCCTCTCGGGGGGGTCTCGTGCTTGTAGAAGAAGGAACTCAACCTAGGTGAGCGTTGAGGTCCACTCTGAATGTACACACCTGTATGCCCACCTCCTCCATCCCTGGTGCCACTGTCCCGTGTGGGTGTGGGTGGGGGTCTGCGGGGGAGTTCTGCTGAATATCCGGGCACACGAGCATGGGAAAACATAACAATTATTAAGTGCAATTTCCTGGCTCATTCTGGCTGTACCGCTGCTTCCCTCCCTGGACACACCAGGGGGAAATTTGATGGGGCTTTGCCTCTCGAAATGAGCCGAAACCCTGCCTGGGTCTGTCCGTCACTCGGCACGGCCCAGCTGGACTCAGGGTGTGGAGGCTCGCGGGCTCTGTCTCCCCAGCAGCTCCCCCATCTCTGTCTCCATAAGGCTGGGAAGTTCATTATTTCCCCGACTGGCTTTTCTAGCGAGACTCAAATTAATTTTCCATCTCTCCCCTTCTCCCAAGCCTCGCAATCATTAAATGCCAGGGAAAGTTAAATAAACAGCTGATTTACAGAAGCGCTTTCTTTCTTTTCTTTTTAAAGCAGGAACCTCTATTAATCAGTTGTGCCGAGAGCAGTCTGATTAGCAGTTGGCGTACTCTTCAGATGAGCGAGCGAGCGGTCAGAGGCTTAGAGATGGGCAAGAGGCTCCAAATCAGACACTAAAAATAACTCGAGCCCCCGCCCTGCCCTCCAGCCCCTCCCAAGGGCCGGGCCAGGCCTCTTCTGCCTGCGGGGGGGAGCCAGGCCCCTGGCCCCGACCCCCTGGGTCTTGGCACCACTCTCAGCTGAAAGGCTTTTGACCAGTCATTTCATTCAACTCCACTGCTGTGTAGAGACTCAGAGAGGGGGAGGGACCTGCCAGGCTTACACAGCAAGGCCGAGACACGGCTGGGATTTAGAACCCCGAATCCCAGCTTGGAGCTCAGGGATGAAGAGGTTTCCAGACTTGAATAATTTGACCAAAAAAGGAAACGCGTCACGTCTACGGACACCGTCAGAGGGCCGCCGTTGGAACACGCACGGACACTGTTTACACGGTCACACCTGCACACGCAGCTGGCCCTGGTCCTTCCTGTGTCCTCTTCCCGGGGAGCAGAGTGATCCTACGGTCTCGCCCTCCCACGCTCCTTCCAGGATTGTCTTGGCTGGAGGGAGGACTTCGCCCTCCGCTTAACCTCGTCCCCTCAGGGCCCTTGAACCTTCGCAGCTTCATGGAGGTGCCGGCATAGCAGGGAGCTCAGTGGGCAGTGCTCACAGCCCTGGGTTCCAGTCAATCCTCTCCCCTCAATGGCTGGTGACTCTGGGTACCTTGAGACTCACCCAGGGTGGCGAGTCCCTCCTTCTGTAAGGTGGGGACAGAGTACTTTCTTCCAAGGCCATGGTGGGGATTAAGTGAGAGGGTTTATAAGCATCAGCTACTGGCCCAGGTCCCAAGGAGACACTCCATCGCGTGTCTCCCTGCCTTGGCACGTAGTAGGTGCTCAGTAAATGGAAGGGACTGTCACTATCATCCCCAAGGGGCACTTACTGAGCAATCACCCTATACCAGGTGCTCTGCCCAGCTCGGAGGCAAGTAACTAGAGAAACTCAGCCAGGTGTCTCCACCCAGGATGAAGGGTGAGACAGACGCTTATGAAAAGCATTCCAATTGATGCAAAAAAAAAAAAAAAAAAAAAAGCACAATAAAAGGTGAAGCAATGGTCACAACAATACGTAGAGGTCACGTATCTAGGCACTTACTGTGTGCCCGGAGGTCTGCATTAAGTGTTTGCCTCTTTCCTTAACACATTCTCATCAACCCTATGAGGGGAGTACTATTATTACCTTTATTTTATAGTTGAGGAAACTGAGGCACAGAGAGGGTTAGTAACTTACCCATAGTCACACAGCTGTTAGATGGTGGAAAGGGCAGTGGAAGCGCAGGGGGAAGGGTTGCTACCAAAGGGGGAATCAGGGAGGGAAGCATCTCTGAAAGGGAGAGCTTTGGGGTGGCCTTGAATCATAAGAACCCCGTCCCTTCTTTCCTGATCCCCCCAGGCCCAGGACAGCCCACTGCTTGACCCTGAAGGGGCAGTCATGTGATCCATCTCCCCAAGCCTTGGCTGATTGGATGAGGATGGGCACCTGACCAGTGGGCTGGACCAATCAGTCTCTTGCTGACAAGAATTTCAACAGGCAGAACCAGAGCATGGGAGCTGGGCCCTCGGAAGCCTGGGAGGTCGTCCAGGAGCTGGTGCCTGGGAAGGAAGGCGAGTGGAGCCGGTCCAGAAGCAAGCAGAGCTAAGCAGCCCTGGTGGTGGCTGGGGTGGGGGGGAGAAGGCGGGAACGAACCTGGTTTGGATCTGATTCACTCCCATTTCTGAGTTCTAGAGGCCTGGCCCGTCTTCTAGTTTCTGGGGCTCCCAGGGCACCCTTGCAGCCTTGTAATCAAATCCTCTTTACTTGAGCGAAGCTAGGGGCTTTGGTCTTTTGCCATCCAACAATGCCAGTCGAACACATGGGAGAGGAACGGGGGCAGAGACGGAGGGGGCGCCCTGGAAACCCGAGGGCTGGGAGGAAGGGTGCGCGGGAGGGGCCGTGGGAGTGGTACTGAGCGCAGACAGCACGGAATCCGGAGCCCGTGGGCCTCTGCCTCAGAGTTCATGCCCGGATGTCGTCGGGGCTGCTCCATTTGTGAAGCTGCTGGGCCCTCTGCCTTGTAACAGAGGCCCCAGAGCTCATTTTCAATCAGGCCCCGTCCCCAGCACACACGCAGAGTTAATTAAACATAGCCTTCCCTTCAGCCAGGATTTGAAAAGCAACCTCCTCGTAGAACAATTAATATTTACAGCCCCGCCCCCTCTCTTCCTTCCTCCCGCCTCCTCTGAATACCTCGTCCTTCATCATCTCAGACTCTGCTTGCTGTCCATAAATTAGCATTAAGAAGCCAAGCAGCAAGGAGGAGGGAAGGGACAGATGGCCCATTTATTCCTCCCCGGGACAGGGAGACCCTCCCTGTCAGCAAAAGCTAGGGCAAGCCGCAGCGCTGGGGAGCAAGTGTGTTCAGGGGTGGAGAGCCAGACCGCTGAGTTGCTGGGAGCAGGTGTCTTAACCTCTCTGTTATCACAGGGCTCATATAGTCTACCTCATAAGACTGTTGTCAGGATGGAATGAGATTCGTGCAAAGAAAGTGCCAGGCCCTCCCAAGGTAGGTGGGACTAGGGACCTCTAGTCTAGGGCCAGTTGGGACACAGCCTTGCTGTGTGACATCAGGCTGGTTACTTAGCTTCTCTGGGCCTCTGTGGAAAGGAAGGCTATGGAGAGCTGGAGGGCAGGCAATATGGCCCAGTGGTTAAGGGCCTGTGCTCTTGCATCCATCCTCCCTGGCTCTACTGTATCCTGTACCAGCTCAAGCAAGTGGTTAACTATCTGTGTCTCAGTTTCCTTGACTGTAAAATGGATTGCTACCTCTCTTCCTTGAGGGATCGAAGATGTTAGTATGTCTGAAGCATTCAGAACAGTGCCTAGTACATGGTCGGCGCTTGACAGGTGTCAGCTATTTGTATTGTTTTTTTATCTGGGTCAGCCCCTGCCCTCAGACAAGACAGAAGCCACACAGTGAAGCCTGTTCTTAGAGGATGAATCTGGACTTTCTATCCAAAGCGACCACAGAAAGAGGAGGCCACCATCCTGGCCAGCTGTCCCCATGTCTAAGATTGTGAAGGGGTGGCTGAGGATTTGGGTGCCTCTGTTTCATCTTTCTTAAAACAGAGCTAATTAAGCTTCGCAGGCAGGGCTGGCGGGAGGAATCAAGTGGGATTACAGTGCAAAGTTCTCGGTGTGTGGCTCTTCCCTCCATCACTGCCACCCTCTGCTGATGGGCCACTGCAACCCTGAAGGTCTCCAGCAAACCAGGAACACTTCTCGAGCACCTGCTGCATGCGAGCGTCACGCCAGGAGGGGATGGAGACAGAAGACAGACCTGGAGCTGCCTGCTCTCAGGGGAGAGGTGCAAACGCAACAGGCATTAAACTAAACCGTGGCTTCCGGCTCTGGGATACAATGTAGCCTTCGCGGGGAGCCGTAAATCCAGAGCAGAGTGGTCAGGTACAGACACAAGGGCCAGAGGGATTGAAACACAAGAGAGGAACTGTGAGAATGGAAAGGCACCGCCCGGCTCAGGGGTTGGCCCTGCCCCAGCCATTTTGACTGGGAAGTGCACTTTAGGGTCTAACCTGAATCCTTCCTGCTTCGAAAGGATCTCCATTCCATCATCCTAATAACAGACCTTGAGAAATAGAGGCCATCTGGGCAAATGTAAGGTCAGACTGGCAGAGAATGAGATTAATTTCCTCGTGGGACTCAGAAACGGCTTGGGAGGCAATTCCCAAAGCAGGTCCCGTCACATCGGGAACCCTGGCAGCCTTGAGCCTTCCATGATGACGACTTGGAAGGGGCAGCGTCCATGGTGGTGGGTTAGCATCACCTGGACTGGACAGCTGGGCTGTTGGTGCTAAGAGCCGTCTGCTTTACACCTTGGAGATGGGCAATTTATAGGTGTAAATTGGTTCTTATTGTTATTATAATCTTTATCTTTTTATGTGCCTGGTGCTTAGTATGTACCAACAAATCGATCAATGTGTATTCTCTTGCTCTATTTGAAAGTCAAGCCTCTTATTTTGCTGTCGTTGTTGTTATGAGAGTGAGCACAGTAAGGATTTGAATTCACCTGTTTCTTCTGACCCATAAGTTCCCTCCCCTGGGTGTAGCTACCCCTCTGGTAATTGTCAGAATTGTGCTTCTTGTCAAATAAATACTGACCAGAGGAAAATCCTGTCAAACAGGTGCTCAGAGTCCTTCCACACTTCTCATCTTGGTGTATCCTTCACTATCTCCATTTGCTGGGAGAGAACATCAAAGCCCAGAGTGGTTTGGTGAGTTGCCTAGGGTCACACAGCATGCTGCTCCAACCAACAAGCCCAGCTCTGATGAAGGGCTCAGAGTGCCAGGCCACTGTCCATCACCAACATGAACCTGCAACCCAAGTACGTGCCCTTGACCTGAATCGAACCCGTGAGCCTGCGGTCAGTGGGCCGACGCTCTAACTGCTGAGCAAACCGGTCAGGGCGATTTTTCCTTCTCTTAAAGAATAGAAGAGATGCATAAGTTTCGACTGTTGACTGCTTTCAACCAAGTTGGACAAAAGCAACAGGTGCCCCATCCCTTCCGGGAAGACAGGTGATGTCTCTGCCATGGAGACAAGAGCCTCGAAGGCTGGCAGCTTCCTAGGAAAAGTTTCTTCTTGTTTGGGCATCACCTTGGGGGTTTGAGAAGATGGATCCATGGGAGAATGTGGCGAAATGTGTCACCGGGATTTCCGGTGAGTCAGAGGAGCTGGGCTTGCGAGTCATTCTGGCCCCACTGTCTCCCCGGAGGAGGGCCGTCTATGAGGTCAGCCTGTAAGCCTGTGGGGAGCCCCGCTTTAACTAATGGGAGCCCTTGGCTCCGGGGCCTGGAACCTACCAGGCTCTTATGAGGGTGGAACGCGTTGGTGCAGGTAAAGCACTTGACACCGTGCGTGCACCCAGCAGACTCCAGCCGACAGGAAACTGGTCCCATTACCGTTCACAGTATCCTCGGTGCCGGGCAGAGGGGAGGAGCCAGGTACGTCACACACCAATATTTCAGGTTGGCAGCGGGAATAAAAGGAGAAGAAACTCTTTTGGTCTCTGTCTCTCAGTCCCCTGAAACTTACATCTCATCGCATTTAAAAAGAGAAACCACTGTAACAACAGAACAAAGGAGTCTCCCGGCCTGGCAGGTTCTAAGCCAGCCGTCCAGGGAGAAACCAGCCCGGAGGTGGGGCCCTGGTGCCAACACCACTTCACAAGACAGCGGCTTCCCTAGCCCCAAAATGTCGTGGGTCCCTGAGCACCAGGCCTGGGGCCCGCAGTTGGGCTGCGGTGCTGGGAGCGGCATCAGCCTGTGTTTGAGCCTCAGGGGATGTGACAGGCATGTGCTCCGGGCACGGAGGGTCTGCACTGGTTCAGGAAATGCCTTCTCTGGAGCTGGGGGCGCTTGATCTGGTGTTGAAAGACGCCTGAGCTGCAGAGCCTTTCCTGTTAGCACCGTCGGCGTCTCCTTCTCTGGCTTTGGGGGGAAGTGGCCACGGCCCCTGCAGGGATCAGGACCACCTGCCTCCCTCCTGTTCCTGCCTTTGCTCTTGTCTCTCCCAGAAATGGTCTAGGAGAGCGCCGAGGAGGTCGGGGCGCAGTGTCTATCCAGGATTTTGCACTGCACAGGCCCCTTCCCACACACCCGAACCCAGCACTCAGTGTCTGAAGATGCCGCCTGTTCCAGGCCGAGGGCACCTCGTTCTAGGCCGCAGGGTCCTGGCAGGAGGCTGGGCGCAGAGCAATGACCAGGGGCATCAGAGCCAGGTTCATCAAGCACTTCTGTGCCGGCCACCAAAATGCAGTATCTCTTTTAAATCTCCCGATCAGTCGACGATGGAGGTGTGACAACCCCCGTTGTACAGATGAGGAAGCTGAGGCTCAGAGAGATCCAGCAAAGGGTCCCAAGTCCCAGTTTGAAAGAAGCGGAATCAGGATCTGAACCCAGCTGTGTGCGATTCCCCTCCTCATCACAGCCCTGCCACCTGCTTTATAAAACGGGAAACACTTCTTTTTAACAAACCCACGCCTGTCCTTTTTTATCTTTGGAAAGCAGATTTCATAGTTTCTCCATCCATCTATTGATTTGATGCTGAGAGAAGGACTGGGAAATTGCCTTCCCATTTCAGTGATGAGGAAGCCGAGGCCCAGAGCGGCCGCAAGGAGCCCCGGTCTCCCACCTCCTCTCCCTAGGACTCTGGGTTAGAGGAGGCTGTGTGTCCGGGAGACGCCTTCTGCCAACAGAAGGAATAATTATCATAAACTCATTTCCCAAAGTATCAGTCCTCTCTTTTCGGAGATTGGATTTCGGTCGTTAACGAGGGCCGCGGTCCCCAGCCTTCCATCCCGCCTCCCGTGTTTGAGCTCCCTCCCTTTGCTGTAATTTAACCAACTTATTCATGAACTACCGTGTGCCCAGAAGGTATTTCTATCAACTGTGCATTTGGAAATGCAGCAGCATCTGAAGTATGGGGAACACGCTGATGGCCTGCTTGGGGATCAGGTGGGATCTGGGAAACTTGCTCTGGCTGGCTTCACCTGTCCATGACCCTGCGTGTGTAGAACAGCAAGCTGCTGCCTTGGGGGAGGCAGGGCGCTGACAGGTGTATTGGCATTCCCTTATTTATACCCTTCGGTGGTTCCCCACCGTCTAGCCAGCCTTCTCATTTCGTCCGTCCTTTCTTCCAGACACCTGTCTATCCATCCTCCATCCATCCACTTGCTCATCCATCCATCCATCCACCCAACCATCTATCCATCCACCTTAATGTCTTCATTACTTAATTAGTTCATTTAATGACATCCTACCTTACCCTGCTCTGAGTTTCCTGTTTTCCAACGCATGTATCACCTTTTAATACACTCAGTTCTCTCTCTCTCTCCCCGCCCCCCCATCATCATTGTTTATTATCTTTCTCCACCGTCATTTTTCCCTGTCCACTAGAATAACAGATGCACAAGGACAAGAGTCCTGGTTAGATTTACTGGTATTCTAAGTGCTGCCCAGTAGGTACTCAATAAACCTTTGTTAAATGAGTGAATGAACATGGATAGATAATAATTTATAGGAATTCAGATAATACTGGAGACTTCAAAGTTCATAAATAAATGCCAGTGTCTAGACCCCCAAGGGCAATATTTCCTTCCATCTGCCTTTAGTGCTTCTTATGAGAGAAAGTTTGAGATTACAGGCCAATAGGAGGAATGGGGGCACCTTACCTGGCAGTGAGCTCTCTGACATCTGACCCCAGCCCTCGTCTCCTGCTACTACTATCTAACAGGCCATCGGTGAGTTGGAATTGCTTACACTTTTCAAATACTCTTTGAGCTATCTTTTTATACCTCAGGACCTTTGCACATGCTGTTTCTCCTACAGGAATCTCTTTTACCCACTTGGTCATCTAGAAAAACTTCTGCATACTATTTGGAACTATGTTCAGATTACACCTTCTTTGAGAAGTAGTTATAGTCTTTTTTCCCCCCATTTGGGGCAAAATTAGACTCACCCTCTGCTCCTTGTGACTCCTTCGACTGAAGAATGTTTCAGATGGTGAATTTGCTTATTTTCGTCTATCTCAGAGAGATCCAACAAAGGGTCCCAAGTCCCTCATGACATGGGGGCTCTTTGGGCCAGAAACTATTTCCTCAGTACCTAGACGAGAGTGGTATTTGGGGAATTATTATAATACTATTTGTGGAATTATTATAATTATAGCAGCTACTGATTATTGGGTACCTGCCAGCTACTGTTCTAAGTAACACTATACGGCAGGAACTATTATTTCCCTGTTGATATTGAGGAAATAGATGCAGAGAGATTATGGTAATTTACTCAAGATTACACCTTAATAACTGGCAGAGCCAGAAATAGAACCTGGGCAAGCTGACTCGCCGAATGTCTCTGTGACGTCGGAGAAGAATTTTCACGTGTCTAGGTCTCAGTTTCTTCATCGGTACAATGCCTTGTTAGGGCCAGGTGATACTATTCCAGGACGCTTCCCTTGTCCTTGTTACGTAGCTAATGAAATGTCATTCCCTCTCTTCATCAAAATGCCTCCAATGAAGTGCCTGGTCACAGCCTCTAGGAAGAAAGGGTCTGAGTGGGCAAGTCCTGTCCCCTCTGTCCCTTTTGGTATACATATTTTAATCTAGTCCTGGGACCTCCATGGTCTGAAACCAGGGCATGGGGGAGTTTGGTGTAGACTGTTTGAGATGTTAAGCGATGAGGGAAGATGTCTCAGGAGAAAGGTTGATGTGTCCTCTCCTCCCAGCTCCCCAGATTCATCAGATGGGTGTGGGCGGTCCCGGTGGTGTGCTGAGCGGGAGATGGGAACGGTGAGAAGGGATGAGCAAGTTGCTGTAATCTTGGAGCCTCCACAATTCTGTGAAAATCTTCTTCCTGACTCAGGCTAGGTTTGGGCATTGCCTAACTCCCCTGATGTGGCACATGCCGATGGGCTCTCCTAAGTTCCTGCCCGCCTGTGCTCTTAGTTCTCATGGCCCAACCCTAGGACCCCAGGGCCATGGCTACAGTGATGCATGGGTCCTGGAGGTCACAACACCCAGACACGTTGTCTCTTTGGACCCTGTGGTATTCTCCTAATGCGGCTGCAATGAACGTCCACAAACCTAGGGGCTGAAAGTGACATACACGAAGTCTCCCACTGTTCTGGACATCAGAGGTCCGAAAGCACCCTGGGCTAATGTCCAGGTGTCCGCAGGGCTGGTTCTTTCTGGAGGCTCTGAGGGGGACTGTGCTCCTTTGCCCTTTTTTAGCTTCTGGAAGCCACCTGCCTGCTTGTGTCACCCCCCCTTCCTCGCGTCATTTCAGCCTCTAGGTGTTGTCATCACACCCACTACTACTGACTGACCTTCTGTCTGCCTTGGGATGACATTGGGCCACCTGGATCATCCAGGGTCATCTTCCCATCTCGAGATCTGCAAAGTCCCTTTTACCATGTAAGGGACATATCCCCAGGTTCCAGGGATTAGGACGTGGACATCCGGGGGAGGGCGGCATTATTCTGCCTGTCAAAGATCCTGCTATTCCTCCATGGTAAGAAACACAAAGTGTCCTTACCCAGTTATTCCCATTATAAGTTTGAGGATACTGAGACTAGTAGGTTACAGATCCAGGATGACAACCCAGGCTTCTGACTCCTACTCTTTACGCTATATTATTGTTGTTGTTATTATTATATTTGTTATTAATTTTCATTGTGGTTGAAAATGCATGTGTGGCAGATGGTGTTGGGGCCTCACCCGGACCCTCTTTACCAGCCCAGCACACCCATCCCCAGCTGCTGTGAGTATTGACTGCACAGTTCACAGCTGCCCTCTTTTCCTGAGAATTGTCCTTGACCTCTAGGAATCATTTCATCAGGAAATCCCTGGGAGATGACATCCTCCCCCAGGAATGCCGCTAGGAAATAACTGATGGATAAAGGGTGCACAGTGTTGATCCCCTTCCCTCAAAGTGGGACAATCGTGGGGTCATTTGTGCTCCAGAGCGTCCTGGGGGGTTAGGCTGAGGCTAGACTTCAGACGAACCCATATCTTCGTTCTGCTTCTTCCTCCTGTTCCCATCCTACCTCACTCAGTCTTCTTCAATACATCACTTACAGGGCATTCCCATCTCAGGCTCTTCTTGTAGAGAAGACCACCTCAGTTAGGTTTGGTCAAGGAAGCAGAGCACGGAGGCATGCTAAAGAACAAAGGATTTGCTGTGGGACCTTGACCTTATGCATCTGTGGGGACTGGTTGAGCAGTCTGGGTAGGGTCGTTGTCTCTGCGTCTACTGTTGATCCTGCAGTCAGCAGGCAGGCAGCTGGGAAAGAAAGAAGGATGTGCAGTGGGAAAACAAGGACTCCTGCGAGAACCGGCCGGAACCCAAGAACAGTGATGAGCTGGAACTCGTGTCTCTCACCGTCTTCAAGCTTCCGGCCTGCAGAAGCAGCTGGCACGCTTCACCCTGGGGCTGTGCAGCCTGCAGCCTGGGACCTGGAGACCTGGAGGAGATGGGGGAAGCTGCGGTGGCTGCGCCCAGGTGCTGTCCCACCCCAACATAGTGAGCTATGTGCAAGACTTGCCCCTGTCCCTGATCCCACACTGACCATCTGAATGCAGACATGGCTGCTGCCTCACTTCACTTCCGCCTTCCGAATGCCCAGCACATTTCTCTACTGCCAACCAAACTCAGAACCAGGAAGGGAAAGGAATTCTGGGAAATGTAGTCCTAGCTCGTGGACTCAGTACAAAACTACCATAGATTACCCATGTCCACTTGGCAACTGAAAACACACAAACCTTTTTTCCAAAAGAGGATACAAGTCCCTTTATCCATCTGTGGGTGATGTCAAACCTTTTCTAGCTGAATCAAACTCCTTCTTAGACATCCTATCACTTAAATAGTGGATGATAAATCACTGTTAACAAATCTTACGTTAGATGGTAGGGAAATGAGAGAGGGGGAAAATCATTGATTAACATATACACAGATATTTTCATACAAAATAAAGAAGAAATACTCAAATCTATTATCCCCATTTCTTCAACCGGTCATGTATCTGATTGTGGCTGGTATTTATAATTTCCTTCTTCTGCTACCCATTTTATTTTATATTTGCCCTTAGCAAGAACCTTGGCCAACCACAGTCCCTTGCCTGACTGGGTGACTCAACCCTCATTCTTTGAGGGTCTGGGTGATTAGTGTCTTATCTATAAGGGGTTGTGTTTTTTTATTGATTTGTATACCAAGACATGGGAGTACTAAGAGATGCCTCAGGGGGGTCTCTTGAATTCAGGGCATCTTCCTGTTTGTCCCATTGTACAGCAGTGATCCAATTTCCCTTCGGTACTCAGGACTAACCACTCCAGCCAGTGCGGAGACCCATTGCTATGCCTATTGGTTCGTTGGCATGGGACCCCAAAGTAGCCAAATAGCAGCCTCAGCTCCAGTTTCTTGGGACCATTGTCATGTCTCCTGGTGGAAGCTTTCCTCCTTTGGGAACTAAGACCCCTAGCCCAACAGAGCCCACAGTCATGGGGACACAAAGCACAAGTTTTGCTGGTGAATCACACAGGTTAATAGTGAGAGAAGACACTCCCAGTTCTACCCCTGGGTTCCCAGACCTGGGAATCTGATCTGTGGAGGAATAGCACCATATACTGGTTGCTGATTTTATTTTATTAAAAAAAATTTTTCTTTTCTTTATTATTTTTTTTTTTTAGAGAGAGAGAGGAAGGGAGAGGGAGAGAGAGATAGAAACATTGATGAGAGAGAACATCGACTGGCCGCCTCCTGCATGCTCCCCACTGGGGATTGGGCCCACAATCTGGGCATGTGCCCTGACCAGGGATTGAACCGGTGACCTCTTGGTGCATGGGTCGACGTTCAACCACTGAGCCACACCAGCCGGGCCTGGTTGCTGATTTCAGAGCATGGACTGCTTCCTGGAGGATGTTACCCCAACCCCACAAGGTGGTGTCACAAGGCTGGTGCCGTGGCTGGGCCTTGAAAAGGCAGGGCCACCATTTTTCAGGCCAGCTGCTTCTGGGCGATGGAGATCATGGTGATCCCAGTGAATTAACTGAACATGGGTCCTTTGCCACTTTCCTTGCTGTAAACTATTTATGTGGTCAGAAGCAAAACTGTGTGGAATGCTGCGATGGCGAATACGGCATCTGGAAGTCCACAGATGGTGGTTTTGGCAGAAGCGCGGTGGGCAGGAATGGCAGGTCCATACCCAGAGCGAATAAAGGTCTGGCTGAGCGGATGAGAGCAAATCATGGTGCCATACTGGGGGTTCATTGTTGGACTCTGCAGTGGGTACTTGGGTACTGAGCCCTCACTGTAGCCAGATCAGCCTTAACGAGCGAAAGTCCAACGTGCTGAGTTCACGCATAACCTCCATCCTTCCCACCACGGCCATTGTGTCCATGAGCCCGTTAGGTAATGATAAACTCTGGGCAAAGAGTTGGTTGAAATCCACGCAATGGATCATTTTGCCCATCCAGTTATCAAGACCCTCCTCTACTGAGGTCACTCTTTTAAAAACATTTTTTTTCTTTTCTTTATTGATTTTAGAGAGAGAGGAAGGGAGAGGGAGAGAGACAGAAACATCGAGAGAGAACATCGATTGGCTGCCTCCTGCATGCCCCCCACTGGGGATTGGGCCCACAACCTGGGCATGTGCCCTGACCGGGAATCGAACCAGCAACCTCTTGGTGCATGGGTCGACGCTCAACCACTGAGCCACCCCGGCCGGGCCGGAGGTCGCTCTTCCATGAGTGTTTACACCGTTCACGTGTAATCACACAATCTGCCAGTTCAGAAAGTTCTCTCCATGTACTTCTCCTCAAGACCTCATTTCACCAATTTCCCACTTATGTTCCTTCCGAGTGTCTGACCGTTTAGCCAAACCATTAGCCACAGCCCATGAATCAATGTAGATTCATACTTATGGCCATCTCTCCTCCCAGGCTGAGTAGACAGTCATGCTCTTTGCTCAAAGTACTGCCACTGGGAAGATTTTCCTTCATTGCTCTCCCAGAGAGGGGGGCTGTGTGCTGCAGCTGCCCCCTTTGGGGTAATGCCAGCATACGGTGCAAAGCCACTTGTAAACCTCAGTCAACCTGTCAGGGAATTCCACGTGAGGCCACGGGTGCGGGCTGCGAGAGGAAGTGATGTAGCAGGCGCAGGGAGAGGGGCATTTGCAGGGTTTGCTCAGGAGACTGATTTGTGTCTCCCTGGCGTGCTTGAGCTGCCATTTTATGATGTTGCGAATGTCCAATTCTTTGGTTTGCTTGCTCAGACGGCACAGTTCAGGATGGGCAGCTCAGAAGGCATGGGAAGTCGGTGGCCCATGATCAAGCTTCCAGTTTCTAAAAGGTTCAGTAGAAAAACAGAAGTGATTTCTCAGAAGGAGAATCACTGTCTCCAGAGGGTGGCATAGCTTTCCTCCCAAATCTTCAGTGTGTGCTATGATGCACCCATGTGGTCTGCCTAAGTCTCCACACGGCATCTCTGTGTGTCTCAGGCTCTCCGAGCCTCATCGAATCTTCTGGGTCACACAGCCCAGCTGGCAGAGCACCTTGCAATAGCAGCCTGCACCTGTCAGGTGGACGAGCACGAAAAATCCACTTTAGCATCCCTAAGTGGTTAGATACCTTCTTCTATAAGCTACCAGGAAAGTGCTGGGCATTAGAACTTCCTGCATGGTAAGCCATCTTTGTGTCCAGGTTCAGTCAACCGACCAAGCCAACTGAGAGCGCTAATCCAGCTGCTTGAGCTCATGCACCCAGGTCAGTGAATTTGGCCTGATCTGACACTACATTTTCTTCCACTCTGATCCAACATGCTTAGGGTTCATTCCCAGGACTACAGAAAAGGGAATGCTGGGAAATGTAGTTCTAGCTTAACGAAGTTGACAGTACAGAACACTGCAGACACCATGCCTTACTGAACCATACTGCTGCATTCTGTTTCCAATCAAAATACTTCTTGATAGCCCCTGAAGTGAAATTTGTGTCTTTTTATTTTTTACTTATTTATTATTATTTTTTAAAATATGTTTTTTATTGATTTTTTTAGAGCGAGAAGAAGGGAGAGATAGAAACATCAATGTGAGAAATATGGATCGGTTGCCTCCTGCACGCCCCCTACTGGGGATCGAGCCCACAACCCAGGCATGTGCCCTGACCGGGAATCGAACCGGGACCTCTCAGTCCATGGGATGATGTTCAATCCACTGAGCCACACCGGCCGGGCAAAATTAGTGTCTTTTCAGAGCTACGGGGTAAGTGTAATTACATGCTCTCCCCAGGCGGAAACCCAAGGTCACGGCCTCTTTCTTTCAAGCCTCCGAGTCACACTCATTCTCTGTCTCTTTGTAATATCATAGCTACCTTCAGCACTTGACACACATGTCCCACCTGATTGTGACAACCTTAGGACGAAGGACTTATTATCCCCACTTTACAGGTGTGGACACTGAAGCCGAGAGGGCGTGGCTGTGCGACTGGAAAGGGCTGGAACTGGAACTCAAACGCAGTGCCCTGCCTCTGTAGCCAGGCCTTACTGTAGAGAGGCTTCTCCCTTCCTTTCACCTGCTTGAGTTAAAATCTGTACCAGGTTGTTGTGATGGATTAGCTATCTCAGAGCCATAGACTGGCCTTGCTAGGTGGGTCCTGAGAACACCTTAGAGTTGAGGAAATGGAAGCCCAAGTATGTGAGCAATTTGTTCAGGTCAGCCCAGTGGGTCATTATCAGGGCTGGGGCCAGAAGACGACAGGCAGAGGTGTATCTAGGGGGACGAGAACTGAGGGGTTCAATGAGCTTGCCATTCTAACCATGCCTGGTGCTGGGATCCGTGTCAGCCTTAGTCCAAAATGTGCCTGTTCGGAGAATTACATACTTTTTCTTGTCATGCCTCAGGTCCCAGCAGCCAGGTACACCTGGCCAGCTTGGCTCTCACCAAGCTTCAAATGCCCCCCTCCTTAGTCCAGCATCCTCAGAGATTCCTTTTGTGCTGACCCTCAGATCCACTTGGATTTCTCTGGCCTCCTTTGGTGCAAAGGGAGTGGGGCTCTCTCGTCTCGTTTGTTCCAGGGGCAGGACAAAGGAGGCTGATGACCTTTTTTTTTTGAGGACAGGCCTGAAATGTGTGCTCAAATAAAAAGACACCAACAATATGATCTTATTTTGAGCTCATCCAGGTCCAGCTAGTGTGAAATTTCCTGTTTAGGGGCTGGTATCTACATTTCAGTGGGGACCCTCTCATGGGCCCCTTCAGCTCTCCATCTCCACTCAGAGCCCAAGGAAGTAGCAGGCACTAGACGAGGAAGGCGTCGCCTGGATTCATGCATCCATTCAACAGATATCATGCGCGCTCTCCCTGGGCTGGCGCTGCTGGAGGGGCTGGGGCAAAACAAACAACAGCTTTCCCTGTGGAGTTGTCTAGTGCAGAGAGACAGGCAATTAAATAAACACAATAAATAACTAGATTATATTGTGTGGCAGGTAATAGGCAATTTGGGGAAAGGAAAAAGTAGAGCAGAGTAAGACGGAGCAGGAGTGAGGGGCAAGAGGACAAGTTGAGATTTGAGCAAAGACTTGCAGGAGGTGAGGGAGTCAGTCTTGTGGATATCTGGGGAGGAGCCTGCCAGGCAGCGGGAGTAGCCAGTGCAAAGGCCCTGGGGCAGGGGATGCCGTTGTGTTCCAGGAACAGTGGCTGGGGAGATGTAGGAGAGATCAGCGAGATGTGAGGGGTAGAGGCTGATGCTGTTGGCATTTCAGCTGTGGTAAGGACTTGGCTTTTATCCTCATTGCAAGCTCTCAAACAGAGTAGTGACAGGATAACTAAATTATATAGCGTGGTAATTGTTTGTAACGGTGCCTCCGACTGCTACACATGGAACAGACTGCAGGGGAGTAAGAGGGGGGGCTGTAGTCGTAACCACATGAGAGATCATGGAGGCTCGTACCAGGATGGTGGTGGGGGAGAGGTGGGATTGAGTAGCCATCAGATTTGTAAAGATATTTTATTTATTTATTTATTTATATTTATTTTTATCCTCACCGAGGACATTTTTCCATTTTTTGTTTAGATAGAGTGGGAGGGAGAGAGAGGAAGAGAGAGAGAGAGAGAAACATCGATGGGAAAGGTACACATCGAGTGGCTGCCTCCCGCACGACCCAACCAGGACCGGGGACAAACTGCAGCCGAGGTACATGCCCTTAGCGGGAACCGAACCCGGGTCTCTCTGGACCACAGGCCGACGCTCTAACCGCTGAGCCAAACCGGCCAGGGCTGTAAAGATATTTTAAAGATATTGCTGATGGGTTAGATGTGGAGCATGAGAGGGTCAAAGATGACAGGTATCTTCTGGGATACTGGGTGGGGGGATATAAAGTGGAACTTCCCGACCAGTGCTGCCACTTACTGGCCAAGTGAGTTACTTAACACCTCTGTGCCTCAGTTTCCTCAATTGTACCTTTGAGAGAATAATATTCTCAACTTCCTAAAATTATGAGGAGATCCGTAGTACGTGCTCGGTGAATATTAGCGGTCGTCATTACTGTGGCTGTTGGTGGTGGTGTGGACTCTGGTCGCGGTGTCAGCAGATCGCAGCCTGCAGGCCCGTTTTGGTGAATAAAGAATGGCTGGCACACAGCCACACCTGTCCTTTGTGTGTCGTCTGCAGCTGCTTTCCTGTTACCAGGGCAGGGTTGAGCCATTGCAACAGACCCTGTATGATTGCCACGCCGACAATCGTCACTACCTGGCCCCTCACAGAGAGTTTGCTGAGCTCTGCTCCGGACCAAATTGGCCTTTCTTCAGGGCATGTCTCAGCAGAGATTTCTCATGCTCTTTCTGGGGTGGAGTTTGGCTCAGTCCTGCAGCAGGACAGGGCTGGGGTGCAGTGGAAGACCTCTGTGTCCCCCGCCGTCCCCGACACTCTGACACCATCTTCCCCGGTCCACGGCTCCGTCTGATGCCGGCTCCGGGAGAGGTGTCGAGGGCTGCTGTTGTCTGTGGTAATCGCGTGCCCATCACAGCACTTGGGTGACATGATGCTATAGAATTACACGGCTGAGTGCAGGGATTAATAGCTGATGGAGTGCGTGGCCCTGGAGAATCAGACCGTGATCTCCCGGCAGCTGAGGCGCCTACCCCCTCCCTGTCCCTGCCTCCTCATCACCCTCCCGAGGCTCTGCAGGGCATCTCCGGGCACAGCTGTCCATCAGCAGTGGATTTGGAAAGGAGATAGATCAGCGTGGGAGGCGTGCGGTGGGGTATGGTGCCGCTGTGCCCCTCACGGGCTGTGCGACCCAGCGCAAGGCACCTAGGCTCTCAGAGCCTGGTTCTCTCATGTGGAAAAGACGCCTGGTGTATATGTTTGGCCCCGAGTGGAAACTCATTTCCTCAGGGACCTTGGCTGCCTTTGACCCAGCCTCAGGACCTAATCGCAGTGCTTGGCACAGGTTAGGTGCTCAGGAAACACTTGCCGAGTGAATACAGGAGTGGAGAGAGGGTGCCTAGTCACTGTGGTTGTTCATGGTGATACTAATTGTGCTGCGAGACTGTGGGATGCCCTGAAGCCCGGTGTCTCCACCTTCCTGTGACCCGCCGGCAGGGTCCAGCACCAGCCGCAGGACACGGGCGGGGTTCCCCAGCCATGGGAGGAAGGAGAGCCGGTGAGGCTGCAGACGCGTTTGGATGCTGCTGGAAGGTGGGCGGAGGCGTGAAGGCTGGGGCGGCTCTGACACACCGAGAGACAGGTGAGCGATGAAAAGACAGGCAGAAAGATAGATAGACAGATAAATAAATAGAAGACGCAAGCCAAGGCAGACAGACAGGCTGCCAGGCGGGCAGATAAATAGGCAGGTAAGTAACGGCCGGTGTCCTGGGCGCCCCTCCACCTCCCTCTGCTGTCACTCTCTTAGCAAGACGGCCGAGCTCAGTGTTGACTCAGCACCCGGGGGACATTCCGGGGGCAGCAGGGCCACCTCATCTGTGTCTGCCTTGATGGGCAGATGCTGCTCAACAGGACCCGTGGGGACCAGGGAAGGCCGAGTGGCAGAGCGTGGCTGGAGAGCCCGGACTGGACGGGAACCTTGGGCTTGACCTCCGCTCTCCACTCGCTGACGGAGTGCCTTTGAACAAGCCCCGCGCCTCCGGTCCTCCGTCTCCTCCAGGCCGTGAGAGCACAGGCACGCGTGGGGATGCTCCGAGACGGAGACGACGTCGGGAAGCTGTGAGTGGCGAGGATTACTCGTGGGCACCCCTGTGACTGGGCTGTGGGAGCTGAGGGACCAGAGGCACCGCTGCGACGACGTGAGGGTCTGTGGGCTTGTGTGGGTGTGAGCTTAACCATGAGGCCGGGAGGGGTGGATGTCGCAGCCATCGGCTTGTCAGCAGGCGGCCTGCCTCGGGGTGTGGGGTGCGTGTGGGGGCTCGGTTCCCTTGCTTCAGTGCTACGGTGAGCTGGGTCACACGTCGCTCTCCCAAATCACAAATCACCCTGCAATGCCGTCTTCAGATCTGGAGGCTACCTAATTGGTGGAGCCCGGTGCCAGATGACAATGTAGGGCCCCTTGTTCAACAAGTATTGACAATTTCAAGACGGTGACAGCGGAGCGGTGAGCCAAGCCCCGGGTGCCTGCACGGGGCTCACGCCGCAGGGCCGGCCGCGTCTCGGGCACTCGGTCCCCGACTGGGGTGCTGGGGGGAGGCCATTGTTAAGGACAAGCTGCTGGGCTGTGCAGTCCTCAGTTTATATCTCGGTTCCACCACATGCTAGGTCTGTGACCTTGGACAGGTCACTCAATCGCTCCGTACCTCAGTTTCCTCATCTGTGGAATGGGAGTGACATGGGCACCTGTGTCTGTGCGTGTCGTGCCCAGGAGGTGAATGCATGCACCTCAGTCGCCGGGCTGTGCCTGGCACAAGTGCTCCGTAAGTATCAGCTGTTGTCATCCTGGGGACCAAGTTATGGAGCTGGGCGATGACCGAGTCCGAGCTGGAGCCAGGGATGTGGAAATCAAAGCCTTCGCCTCGCCCCGCCCAGCCCAGGGCCAGACTGTGCGGTTGGCCTCGCCCAGGCCCTCAGGGACTGGCAGGAGTCTGTTTCCTGGGATGTGTCTAGGAGCAAACATGTCACCTGCTGACACTGGCCGTGAGTGCCACTGACTCACGCCTGGCGTCTCCCAGAGCCCGTGCCCGACCTCCTCCTTCTCTTCTTTCCCCGGTAAGGTGCCCTTGACGTTCATTTCTCCTGATCTCACCGGAGTCTGAAGAGGGGGCTCAGGGACATGTGAGGGTTAAAGAGGGGTGTCCTAGGCACAGAGGTGGGTGAAGGAGGGGTGCTCAGGATGGGGGCAGGGCAGGGGTCTGAAAGGGCAGATGGAGAAAGCCCAGCACAGGGAAGACGAGATGGAGAGGAGCAGGACCCTGGAAAGGTGGGGCTGGAAAGGGAGGCGAAGTCAGGGACGGGAGACAAGACTCGGAAGGAGCTGAGCTGGGGCCAGGGAGACACATCGAGGCCAGGAAGGGGCCACTGTCTGGGTTGCTGATGTTCCCTGCAGTCACTGGCCTTGGTTTCCTGAAAGCCACAGGACGGGGGCCCAGGAGACACCGTCTAGTCACCAGGTCTGAGCCTTGCGCTGCTGTGGGCCCTGAGCTCTCCCCACAAAGGCACTTGTTCCCTCCCTCGTGAGGACACGCGAGAACAGTTAAAAGAACGTGGTCCTTGGTGTCATGGTCCTGGTTCTTGGTTTTATTCTAATCAATTGCAGGCACCATGCCTCACCTTGCCGCTCCTTCTGGAAGTCAGGGGTGCTCTGGGGATAAGCACCCGTCTTCTGAGTGTCCCAGTGCCAGCTGGCGGCCAGGCCCCTGCTGTTCTGCCTGGATGCTTTAAACCCAGGGCCTGGGGTTAGGTCTTCAGAGGATGCTGGGGTCCAGAGCAGAGGACGTCTTGGCTGATGCTGTGGTTTAGGAGGGTCCAGGCCTTGGCGGTGTTTGAAACACCTACCCCCAGCCCGGTGACATGGTCGGGCCGCAAAGCTTCTGTATTCTGATGGGCTTGAAGAAACATTTCCCCCTGAGCTACGGAGCTTTGAACTCTGTTTGAGGACTTTGAAAGGGACCCATGCCGTTCAGTCCAGGAGAGACCTGGGCCACTGGAGGAGCCCTTGGGTGCCGCTGGCCTTTCTTCGGTACCAGTGGAGCCCATCTGGAGCAGCTTCCCAGAAGCATCTCTGCTCCTCTGTCTCCTGCAGCAGGCTGACCTCGGCCTCCCTCCCCAGCAGCCCTGTCCTGGCATCAACGGGAGGAGGGGGGAGGGGAGCCAAGCCTGGTCCAGCTCCTGTGCTAGAAGCCCTCCCCGAAAGGGAGTGGGCATGCTCGGACTAGCTGTGTCCCCTCGAGCAAGTCACTTAACCTCTCTGTGCCTGCTTCCAAGGGTTGTTGCGGGGATGAAATAAAGCAGATCAGGAGTGTGTGTGAGCCTTAGCTGTTACTGTGTTCTCTCTCTTTGGACTTTCCCCAAATCCCGTAAGGTGGGTCCTCTCAGTACCCTCATTTTATAGATGAAGAAAGCAAGTCTTCAAGCGGACATGACTTGGCCAAAGCCGTGTAGCCGAGGAAGGAGCAGCGGGGGCATGTCCCGGGCCTGTCTCAGGCCCAGCCTGGGCGTTTCTGCTGCCCACCCCTGCGGTCGGTGTTGCCTGAGTCAGCACAGAGAGGAGGAGGGGGACGTGGGAGGTGTTGAGCAGCTCCCCAGGCAGTCCCCTTGCTCCCCGAGGTCTCTTTTCTGAGGCTATCTGGTGGCATTTCCCAAACTCATGCTGACAGGCCTGCCTCTTGATCTCGTGCTGGGCAGCTGGGGAAGGGCGCAGCCCCCCTCCGCGTCTCCTAGCCTGTCAGATCCTCTCCAGCTCAGATGAAGGAAGCAGCTGGCACAGGGCGGTCCCGACCATCACTTCGGGCAGCTCCTGCTCTGCTCCGTGACAGGCTGCCCACCACTCCAGGCTCAGGGCCCAGGGTGACGGGTACCTGCTTACGGATGGCAGGACCTGAGGGTGACAGTGGGCAGCCCGGGGACCCACAGGCAAGCTTTCTGCCTTGACATCTGGGTCAGCTCCGATGGCCCCACATGACTGTCGTGGCTCTGGAATCCATCCGAGCCTCCCTTAGAGGGGCCAGAAGAGGAGAGAACAGACTGAAAACAGGGCCGAGAAATGCTGTGGCGTTGGGGTGACACAGGTGAAACATTCACCGTACCCGGAATGACAACCCCCGAATCCCCAAGTCTTAGAGCGGGGAGTGAAAATTGGGGATTCCTTGGTACAACTGCTTGATTTTCCAGATGGGGAAACTGAGGCTTAGAGATACATGAGTTACTTATCCGAGGCGACACAGGAAACTTTACATGACGGACCTAGAGCCTAAATTTCTAGAGTCACTGACCAATGTGCCTTCAGAGAGCTTTCCAGTCCTAGCCAGAGCCAGCCTCCCCTGACCCCACCCCTACCCCACCCCCATCATGCTGATACCAGTAGCTCACATTGATTGAGCATCTACTATGTGCTGGGCACTCTCCCAAATGCTTTACAAGTATTCACTCATTTCATCTCACCTCTTAGGAAGTACTCAATAGTATCATCCTCACTTCACACATGGGGAAATGGAGTCACAGAATGATTTGCCCAAAGTCACCCTGCTAGGAAATGGCAGCATCAGGATTTGAACCCAGATCACGGAGCTCTAGAGTCCAAAGTGTCTAGAAGCTGATGAAAATACAGCTTCCAGGGAGCTAGAGCCTATGGTCCTCAAGTAGTCATTCACTGGCGGTCTAATTGCTTTGGTGAGCCACTGAATTCCTTCATAAAAACCTTTATTATGTCAGAAGTAGACTAGATTTGGAGTGGTTTAATGAAATAGGAGATAGGAGAGTGGTGTTAGTCTCTGGGAAAATCCTACAGCTAAGGGGGAAAGAGCAGAGCCTGGAGACGACTGTCTGGCATCTGGCGTGGGACAGGAGGCAGGGCAAGTGAATTCCAATACCCAGCTGGCCTCGCCATGTGCCACTTTGGTCTCTGGAGCCCTACCCTGGGCCTCAGAATCCCCATCTGCAAAGGGGGGAGTTGACTTAAGAAGTGTTCTCTCTAAAGATCCTTGCAGCTCTGACGTTTGGGAATTTGATGAGCAGCTCCCGGTAATATATCTATTTCTCAACAGCTTTGCATCCGAATGGCCCCTTGAGAATTCTCTGACTTTTCCACAGGTATCTTCTCTCAAGCGAGTTTTCCCACCCATTCTGGAGCTGGACGACCCTGTTGTTGGGAAGACCTTCCTTAGGTGTAACAGAAGCGCCCTTTCTCCCATTCTACCTTTCTTCTTCAAGACTCCTTTGTAGCTTTTCTTAATGGCAGACTAACTCAGAACATGATCCCAGGCTCAAATTTGCCTTCATGCATTGGGCCGTGTTCAGGCCTGTCCAGGATGCCACTGGTGAGTTCATTATGCTGTGGCTGAGCAAACTGGACTGTGGAGGGGAGAGAATGTGCTACTTCCTCCTCCCCAACCTGAGCCTGCAGGCGAGGAGGAACCTCTTCCCTCCCTCAAGTCGGGCAGAGCCTTCGTGGGGCACGATGAGGAGGAATAACAAAAGCCACGTACTACAGAGCGCAACCTTCAGCTCAACCCACCCCACGACCTGGGTGAGATGGTCAGCTACCTCGGGGGAGAGGGGAATCAGGACCACCTGGCCTCCCTCTACAGTCCAGCATCTAAGCACAGCTTGAGATACATCTCCTCCCAGTGTGTTTGCACAGTCACCCAACCCACTCACCATTCATTCATTCATTCATTCATTCATTCATTCATTCAACATTTACTGAGCCCCTGCTGAGTGAGTGTCATACTCTAGGATGGTGGCCTCTCAGGATCTTATGAACTGGTAAAAAAAAAAAAAAAAAAAAAAAAAAAAAGGGCATGGAGTTGGGATTCAAATGGATCTGGGTTCAAGTTCTGGCTCTTGTAAGATCTGGGGGAGCTGCTTACCCTTCTGATCCTCTGTGTCCTTACCTATAAAAGAGGCAAAATAACATCGACCTTCTGGCTGTGAGGACTTTGTCTACCTGGTGCCTGGCATGGTGCTGAATAAATGTCAATTCCCTTTCCACTCTCTCACTCTTGCCTTTACCCTCATCTGTCATGACTTTTTGTGTTATGGAGACTCTCAGTGGGCTCTCTTCTGTTACACCAGCCCTCCCCCGACCCTCACCAAAAAAAGCAGGATCTGAATTTTTTTTCTTAGACTGAAAGCTCCCGAGAGAGGGACTTGTTGGCCCCTACCATCCGGCTGGTAGTCCCAGGAGTCCCATCAAACCTAGCTAAGCCCACAGTAATGAACAGATCAGGAGCTGGCCATGGTGCTGACTCTCCCTTGCAGACTCCCTGGATCTTCCCATCACAAAAATGTTTCCAGCTGGAACTCTCCATCAGACTCAGCTTGTGGGAAGAGACCTAGGAGAGACACTCTACAGTGATGAGCAGGTCAGGTGACCAATCAAACAACGGGTGCCAACTCCTGCCCCCCATTCCTTTCATGGTGGAGGGGGTGGGGGATGATGTGAAGGAAGCGTCAACGTGCACAAAAAGACAACTGTAAGACAATCTCCTGTCTCCCTGCTCTCTCCCAACCTACTCTGTACACTGCAGCCAGATTCATCTTCTGGGGGAAGTCTTGCTGTTATCTGAGAAAGAATCACAGAACGTTAAGAACCAGAAAAATCTGATTCTGGGCTAGCCCTTGTCACTTGCTTGACCAATATATAATGCTATGAAACAACATTCTAGGACTTGGGAAGCCAGATCGTGAAAAGCTTTGCAATGTCGACCCGGGTTTCTTAGGGTGTCAAGCCAGGGGAAGCCAGCTACCATGTAAACACTCTCGCTGCTCCGAGACCACAATGCAGTGAGGAAGGTCATTGTGGCACCTGGGGAGGGAGGGGCCGGCCCCCAATGACTTGCCATCCCAGGCGAGGTTCCAGACATGGGAACGAAGAAACATTGTGGGCACAGCAGCTACGTGACTGAAATCGCATGAGAGACTCAACTGAAGGATGTTAAGATGAGCCCAGTCAACCCACAAACTTCAGGAGATAATAAAACCTTTGTATTATCATCCACTGAGTTGTGCAGGTGGTCATTACAGAATAAAAGTTAATTGAAATAGGCCCCCTCCTGTGTGCACTCACAGAACTCTGAGTTTCTCCCGTTAAGCATTGCCCATGTGTTATTGTGATTGCTTTTAATGGCAGAGAGGTGGGCCATTCAACCAAGATTCTTCTCCCCTCCCATACAGCAGTGTAGGCATCAGGATGTGGTCATCAGCTGGACTACATTTCCCAGATCCCTTTGCAACTTAGTAGGTCAGGTGACTGAGCTCTGACCTGAATGATGGGTAAAGGTGATGTACACCACGTCCAGTCTTGGCTTACATACACGTCCTGTGTGGTCCTCCATACTCTCTGCTTCCCTCTGCCTGTCAGTTGGATGTGTCTTTGGGAGACCTACATTGAAGATGAAGGTGCTCCCCTCTCACCCACTGATGGGTCTTTATGCAGGAGAGAAATAAACTTTTACTTTGAGCCACTGAGGTTTGAGGTGGCGTGGTGGTCCCACTACACAGCACCGTGACACTATACTGTACATCGCGTGTTCCCACCAGCTGGACTGTAAACACGAGGAGGGCAGAGACAATGTCTGACTTGCTTGCCATTGTACCCTCAGCCCTAAGCTGACCCCTGGCAGGTGGGGAACATTCAGTAAATACCCGGTGAATAAATTAGTATGGGGGTATTTCTTTCTTTCTCTGCTGGGTTATCCGATTCATGCTTTATCTTCGTGCTAAACTTGGATGGCTTGGTTGTGCTCATCAGGGTGGTTGTTATGGACCCCATTTTATTCCTCCAAATTCAT
The DNA here is from genome assembly GCA_030848825.1 of Tadarida brasiliensis. Taxonomy (NCBI): domain Eukaryota; kingdom Metazoa; phylum Chordata; class Mammalia; order Chiroptera; family Molossidae; genus Tadarida; species Tadarida brasiliensis. The sequence continues at coordinate 11,917,915 of CM061264.1, forward strand.
GTGTTGAAACCCTGCCCCACAATGTGGTGGTATCAGGAGGCGTGGCCTTTGGGAGGTAATTAGGATTCAATGAGGTCATGAGGGTGAAGCTCCCACTTGTGGGTTTAGTGTCCCTATAAGAGCCACGAGAGAGCTTACTGCCCCTCCCTGCTCTCCACCCTGTGAGGAGAGAATGAGAAGTCACCAGTCTGTGACCCAGAACAGGGTCCCTGCCATGGGTGCCATCCAGGCCGGCCTCGCAGCCTCCAGAACTGTGGGAAATCAATCTGTGCTGTTTGTAAGGCCCCAAGTCTATGGCACATTGTTATAGCAGCCGGAATAGAGTAAGACGTGGTGAACCCAAAATGCAAAAATTCCTGCCTCCCTGGAGAGGGGGGAGCTGGAGAGTCCGGCTTCCAAGTCCTTTCTTTTCTTTGGCCTGATTTTAATGACTGATGTTTTTTAGGTCTTTTTTTTCCCTCCCCTTTTAGGTAGAGGACGGTTAGGCGGGTGGCAGCTTCATTCTAGTCAGAAGCTAAAAGGCTCGTTGATTTTTCTGATATCCTTTGAATGGGCCCCTTCCGCACAGACAGAGCCTCGCAGCTGTTAGGACTTCAGATTTCTCGTGCATTGAGAGGGGCAGAGGAAAGATATGAAAGGCTTTTTGGCTGACACAAAAGAGGGGGCAAAGCGGGATAAAAACCACAATGTAGTTGATACATAAAACGGTGAAATTTCTGGCTCTCTGTATCATTAATCTGTCTAAAGTGGCTTTGATCTCCCCTGCTTTAATTAACTCATAATTATAACACGATGATGTTTGCAGTGGGCAGGATCTGGGAGCTGGGCCCTGAAAGCAGCCAGCCTCTGAGTGGCATCATAAAGCAGGGTCTGCAGCATCTGCCTCTCAGAGATGCGCTGCCCACATCTGTGCTTGCACACGTGCACATGCGAACACGCACGCACACGCGCGCACACCCCCAGGCTTCCCCATCACATGCTGTCATGGGATAGTGGCTCTGTCTGAGTTGTGGGTTATCTGGGCAGGGTCTGCTCAGGGAAAACTTGGTGGGGAAGCCGGCCACATCATTTAGAAACACCATTTCGTTCTCGTGACAACCCTGGCAGGTGGGTGTAACTAGTCCCATTTTCTGGATGAGCACATGGAGGCTCGTACAGTTCCCTTCACTTGCCTCAGGCCCCCAGTTAGAAGGTGGCTGTGGTAGACTGGCTTGTGGGCCTCAACTCTTCACCCTCCACCCCCTTGCCGTGGCCTCATTGTGAGCGTGTGCTTCTCCACTTTGGACTTTTGGTTTGGCCCTGAAACTTGTGTTGGTTGATGGCATGTTGGCCAAAGTGACGGGACAGGCTCGGTCTCACCTGTGGCCCCAGGAGGAAGACTAGAGGCAGGTGGAGCAGAGTCACCCCATGGAGGGCAGCCTGGATCAGCCGACACCCAGCAGACCTGCAAGTGCCTGAGGGGTCCGGACGATTCTGCTGCAAGTCCCTGAGTTTTGAGGCAGCAACAGCTACCCAACATACTGGTGGGTTTGGGACTCCAACCTGACCCAGAGGTCCCTCTGTCTCTAAGGCCCAGGTGCATTGCTTTCCCCGATGCCATGTGGCCCCAGAGCTGAGGGCCCTCTAGGCTGTCGGTCCAGCATTTTCCAGGCTGGTGAGGGTGGGGGAGGGGAAGGACAGGCACCAGAGCTCTGCCCCCGTCTCGCCTACATCAGCCAGAGTTGTCCCACTTCCATCTGTCTTCTACTGGCCGGCTCCTTAATATTTCATTGAAAGAATGTGTCCTGTTGCTTAAACGATGTCTGAAAACCAGGTATCTACTCCAATCTCCCCATTTTAAAAGCGAGGAAACAGGCTCAGGAAGGGGCAATGGCTTGGCCAGGACCACAGCTGGGTAGGGGTAGAGCCAAGATCATAGCCCAAGCTCTCCAGGCCCCTTAGTCAGGAAATTGCAGCACAATATAGGTTGTGAATGTGCCAGGTGGAGGGGCCGGGCAGTGTTAATGCTTTGGCGTCAGGTTGCAAAACAGGCTCAGAGGGGAAGCGCCTGGACCTGGCAGCCTCCCCTCGATGCCCTGGCTGGCTCTTATCTCACCCCCATCAAGGCTCTCCCTGGCTGGGCTCAGAGCCTGCAAAGGGCTTTTGTAGTTTTGGCCCTTGTTCACTCAACTTTGAGAAACAGATGTTGGGGGAGCCATCCCTCTCCATAGCAATCCTTGGGGCTCATCTGTGTTCCCTTGCCACATCCCCTGATATCGGGGAAAGAGCTCATGACCCCTCCTCCCTGTGATCGGCTCAGGATAGGCATGTGACAGTCAGACCCAAGGAGACCGGGGGGACTTTCTCTGAGCTCCGTGGAAGCTGAACGTGAATATGAGAGAGACAGGGAAGTAGTCTTTCTGAGAGGGAAGCCAACATAAGAGAATTCAAGCTTAGTGAAGTGAGAAAAACCCAGCTTTGGAAAAACAGCCTGAGCTCCTGGATCAGGCTATGCCTGAAGTCCACCCTGTCCTGGACATAGACTTGGTTGAGCCAGTAAAGTCCCTTTGGCCTAGGCCAGTTTGGGCTGGGTCTTTCATCTTGCTGCTTGACTCCTTGGCAAACAAATATGTATTTCTCCAGAAAAGGCTAAAATTAAATGAGAATATTTAAAACAGTGGTTTATTTTTAGTAACTTATTTTGAGGGATATTTCTGTCTGGTCACATGTTTAAAATAAAGTGGATTCAGGGCAAAGAGGATCTTCCTGGCCATATTCTCTCACCCCATCCCACCCTTGTGGTCTCCTTGATATGCTTGTCTCCCAGAACTCTGGGCTGTGAGTCAGGAACCAGGGGTTCTGATCAAAGTTCTGGAGCTGAAATGCTGTGTGACCTTGAGGAGGTCACTTACCCTATCTGGAGTTCCGTCTTCTCACCTCCAAAGAGATCGTAGGCTCTTCTCACCTCTCAGGCTTTGCAGGTGGTTTTCTCTAAATCTGGAACACCTTTTCTCCCCCTCTTGCTCCAGTCACCTTTCAAAATTCAACACAGCTCACTCCCCCTGGGAAGCCTTTCTGGCTTTGCTCTGCCCCGTCTGACTTGGACGCTCCCACTTCTGGGCTTGGGGCTCCGTTGGTTACTGTTCGGCTGGAGGGAGTTTTCCTCTGTGTGATGCTGGCTGGATCAGCCAGCGATACCACTGGAGACTTTGGTCCCTCTACCACACACTGCTCCACCCGATGCTGAGAAAATGGGCTGCAGTTTGGAGAATAACTTGCCAGGGTGGCTGGGTCTGGAGCGGGAGGCTGTAGAGATGGACCCCACGAAGTACGCAGGTCCCAGGTGCCCCTTCTTCCCAGCCCACCTTCCCTTTATCCCCGTCGATCCTTCACATACGTTCCCGGGTCACTCCTTAGTCCTTGCTCTCCCTCCTGCCTGCCATCCCTCCCTTGCACCAACCCAGACAGCCTCACAAACCCAGGACCAAGGCAAGCACATCTCTCTTGCTTGCGTGTGCTCTTCTCTTCAAGTCTCCCGGGTTCTCTTCCTGCACCATGCCTTCATCACTCACCCGCACCCTCACCCATCTCTGTCTTCCCAGTTCATCACCCATGCAGTCAGTCATGCGTGTACACATTCGTTCAGGCTCTTCCTGGCATGCCTGGACCCCGTGCCAGGCAGTGGGCACCGCAGGTAATAACCCAGCCAACATCACTAGGGTTTCCATTTTGCGGGATCCCAGTTGCATTGTGGGAGGGAGAGAGGGAACCAGCCAGATGTTTCTCCGGGTGTGGTCAGCCCAGTCAGTGATGGGCAGAAGGTGAGAGACAGGAGTGCAGAGAGCAATGTTGGGAGCCTTGGAGAGTCAGGAGCACACGGTGAGCAAATGTCAGTATTTGGGGGCAGGAAATGAGTTCTATGCAAATGAGATGCAAACCTATGCAAATCATGGACCTTCAGCTTCTGCACAAAGCTACTGTTGGTAAGAACTGGTAATGGAGGAGAGGGCGCACCAGCAGGGACAGCATTGCATGTCCCCCAACTCTCAGCCCCACCTTGGAGGGGAAGGCAGCATTGTGTTGGAGCAGTTGCACCCAGTGTAGATAAAATGGGGGGGCGCATCATGAGCTGGGCAGAGCGGGGTACAAGAGGAAGCGATAGCATTCCTGACCAGTGTGAGGTGGGGAGGCTTCTGGGCGGAGGGTAAGATTTGAGAGGAAAATGTGAGTGTGAATATCAGCCACTGCGTGTGGAGGGCACACTCATCGGTTCCCACGCCGCATGGGCCAGAGTGTGAGGGCAGAGGCAGAGCGAGAGACCAAGGGGGCCCTGGGATTCCAGCGACCCAGCTGTAGGGGCTAGAGAGAGAAGTCTGGGAAGGTAACGAGGACCAGTCTGGAGGAGTTTGGTCTACAGCTGGAGTGGAAAGTCCAAATGCCTCCAGGGGCGGTATTAATGAGAGAAGCCGGCTATTCTTTGCATTTTAAATACGTGGAAATATCCATCACTTCCACAAAGAAACACACTCTCTTTGTCTCCCGCGATCACGAGGCCCCCCAGGTCTGTCTTTGGTTTGCCAACTTGGACAGAGACGTGTACAGAGAATTTCTCTAACACAAGGACATCGAGAGCCTGGGGTCGATGGCGGCGGGCGTCAGGCTCAGTGTGGGGAAAGGTGTGAGCGGTGCGGACTGTTGTCAAGGCGTGGGGACTGCGCATGCCCCGCGGAACGGGGCGGCTGCTTCTCAGGCTCCGGCGGTCCGTGTCACGCGGGAAGGCAGGGCTCAGGATCTTCTGATTTTTCAAAAGAAGGATTTCTAAGTGAAGGCTTCTGATATTTAAATGTTGGCTCGAACTCTTTTTTGTTTTTCCTTTCAAACGCACTGTGTGAGCAAAAGGAGAAAGGAGAAGAAAAAAAAAGAACAATGACAAAGAAAAGTCTGGGGGCCATGAGCCACCACTTGGGGCCTGTGTGGTGGAGGAGGGTTAAGAAAGGAGAGAAGACTGGAGAAGGGGAGGTCTGTCTCATGGTGGCTGCAGTTGTCCCCGTGAGAGAGCCTTGGCACGGCGGTGAGAATGACTAGGAGGGGATGAGCAGAGGGCGCGTGTCGGTGACCTATTGCCATAGCAATGCCGCATAACAAACAGCCACAGAACCTCAGTGGCACACGGTGGTAAACATGTGTGTTTGCTCCGGGTCAGCTGTGTGCTTCTGCTGAAACAGTGGGGCTGGGCAGGGCACACTCGTGGGTTTGGTCAGCTGCGGGTCAGCGAGGCAGCTTTGCTGATCTTGGCAGGCTCTCTCGTAGGTCTGGACCCTGGCTGAGACCGCTGCGCCGGCTGGGCCCTGCTCATCCCCCCGGCAGCCTAGCTCGGGAATGTTGTTACCAAAGGCAGAAAAGCAAGGAAGAGACCCCAGATGCATCAGAGAAACATAGAAGCATTTCCTCCACTGTTGGCCAAACAAGTCACAGGGCCAAATCCAGATTTAAAGGGGAGGAAAATAGGTTCCTTCTTGTGGTGGGTGGAGCTATACGGTCACCTTGCAAAGGGCGTGGATACAGGGATGGGTGGAGAAGGAAGGCCGTTTTGCAGTTAATTTATAACTACATAGCTTTGGGTGAGTCACCCGTTCTGTCTGGACCTGCTTTGTCATCTCTGAAAGAAGGAGCTTGCATGAGAGGATCCTTCCAGTTCAGCCACCCCGAGGATACACCTCAGCTCAGGCCTGCAGCACCCAGCTGGATTCTAGCTGGTAACCGTGAGGAGGGTTTTACTTCTGCTGGGCCCAGGAAGTGCCTGCCCTGGGATTCCAGGCACCTGTCATCAGGGATCAAAAGCTCTTCACCTTCCCTAATGGGCTCCCTGGTGGTCTGAGGCTGCATCAGAGCCATGGGGAGAGATGCATTAGCCCCCCTCGAATCCCCAAGGGGCGTTCATCCTTAATGGAGGGAGGCACTGGTTGATCCAGTTTCTCTATTATTTGAGACATTAATGAGGCTTTTATGGCTGGCGCTGTGCTTGGGAGGGTGACACAAAAGATGGGACTATCTGACGGGCACAGTTTCCATGTGCTGAAACCTGCAGAAACCTGCTTACGAGGAGTGTATCCCATCCATCCATCCATCCATCCATCCATCCATCCATCCATCCATCCATCCATTCAACAGTCTTCTTAAGACCTCCTATGAGCCAGGGCAGACACAGACAGCACAGAGATTATTAAAACATGGCTGCAGCCCTCAAGGGGGTAGGCAGACAAGTAAGCAGTCAGCGGACCAGTCTGAGTGTAGGATGCAGGTAAGCATGGAGGAAGGACCTAAGAGGGAGCCGTATTCAGGCTGAACGTCGAGGGAAGAGATGAGGCTGCCTCTTTGCAGGCCCAAACCACTGTCCTTATGGTGGTCCAAAACTGCCTTTCCACCTTTAAAGGATGAAGGGTAATCCCAGCCAGAGTGAGGATCAGAGCCCGGCCCCTCATGTGCCAACCTTTAAGAAGCTGACCCTCGCTCGGCCGGTGTGACTCAGTGGTTGAGCTTCGACCCATGCACCAAGAGGTCGCCAGTTCGATTCCTGGTCAGGGCATATGCTCAGGTTGTGGGCCAAATCGCCAGTGGGGGGCATGCAGGAGACGGCCAGTCGATATTCTCTCTCATCGATATTTCTATCTCTCTCTCTAAAATCAATAAAGAATAAAATATTATTTTTTAAAAAAAGAAACAGACCCTTGAGAGTCTGCGTGAGAGAACACCATAGTGATGAGGTGTGTACACGCAAGACCCATGGGGCTGAGCGCCAGCCCTGTTGTCTAAAGCACCCGATCAGATGCCAACAGGGGTCCTGAGCTCTCTTGCTTTGTGGGCATCATGGAAGGGGCGCTGGCAGATAGTGGGGTGAGTTCATCCACATCAGCACTCCAAAGGGCTTTTCCGAGAGTAACTTGTCCAGCTGAGAGATCCAGGAAAGAGGCTCAGTAGATGAGTCTCTGGCTCTGGGCTCCATCCCCCACCCAATTCCCTGCCAGGGTGAAGTGAGGCGGGGCCAGGAACGACGAGATAAGGGAAAGACCCTCTTCCTCGGCAGGACACAGCCCACACAGACTCCCACATAGATGCTGAACCAACTTTTGCAGCCACAGAGAGATCTATAGGTGCTGAAAATTAGGCATGTGATTTTAGGGAGACCCCTAAAGTCCCAGGATAAGAGCCCCAACGATAGGACTTGGATTAGTTTCACCTAATTAGACTTTCAGCTCAAACCAATAACACTCTCTAGTGTCATTAGAGAAAGCTGGTACCTCGCCCCCGCCATGGTGGGGATGTTTTGAGACATCGCCTCTGAGTTACAGCTGCGGTTCTCTGCCCTGAGGGGTGTCGCTGCCCAAGACACGGAGCAGAGCGGCCACCCCGGCGGGGAGAACCAGGCGAGGCCGGGCGAAACGCGGATTTCACATCGACGTGTCTCTCACCGCGGAAAACCTCAGGATCGATTCATCACTGATTGTTTCTCCAGTTCCAAAGATGGATTGTGCAGATATGTAAAATAAGTGTAACAAATAAAGGAAATACATTTAAAATGTACACGAATTGGCCAATTTTGCCATATTTCACCTCAATTTTATATGCTGTCAAATATACTTGAAATACATGCGCGCTAAGCATGACAAATATAGAGAAACCGAAGCTCTATTATTTTGCTGTAATGGACCAGGGGAATAGCGCCGAAATAATATTCTTCTGTCTGCAATAAAGGCTTTTCTCGCAAGCTGTCTTAATGCTGTGAACAAAACCTAGAGCTCTCTCAAGGGCTTCTTCCTTTGAATTGCTTCTCCTCTTCAAGGCCTTCCACCATGATGCGCTCGGCAGCCACCTGGTGGGTGGGTGGGGACCCAGCCTGTGATGCAGCAGGGGGAGGGGAGCGTGAGCCCCCAGCCCAGCTGATAAGCGTGGAGAGCATGGGTGAGCGTGAGGATGTGCACCCGGCACACCGTGCTCAACGCCCGGCCCCTGGGGACACACCTTATCTATCAGCATCACCCCTCGGGCGCAGTCCTCGGGAAAGCCGGAGGCACAGTCAGCTCGAGAGAGGTTGGCGTCAGTAACTGTGTGGCCTGGCAGCAGCAGGCTGGAAAGCAGTCTGAAGGCTGACAGGTTCGGGGCTGTGCCGTGCCAGTCATGGGCTGTGTGCCTTTGGAAGGTCACATGACCTCTCCGAGACTCACTTTTCTTGGCTATAAAAAGGGAGTAATAGATCCAACTTTGAACTGTGGTCATCCCACTGCACAACTCCAGGGGGCGCCATTCACATTGTGCTCGAGGCAGAAGGTGCTCCCTGAAGTGGCTCAGGGCTCTCTGTGTGCCGCTGTCCAGGCAGCTCCGCAGGGTTCGAGGGTCCCGGAGCACAGGAGGAATGCAATACAAAATAGCTGTTGTCATCTCTGTGATTCTTAGACCTACGCACAACTAGTTCAGGAACGTTGAATTTGGAAGGGGCTGTTTTTCAGGGTGGTTTAAAGAGAGGGCATTGGAATCAGGCCTAGATTCAAATCCCTGTTCTGCCACTTCCTAGCTCGGTTATCTTGGGAAATAATGTCTGTCTCGCTTTCCTAGTCCATGAAATAGGGATGACAAGAGAGCCGACTGCAGAGGGCGCTGTGGGGATTAAGTCTGACCATGCAAGTCTGAGCCTTTATGGGTCAGTGTCTGTCAAATGACAGGTGTTCAAAATGTATCCACAGGGCAGTGGATAGACCGAGCCAGAGTATGGCCACCGTGAGGCCGGGAGCAGTGAGAAGCAACGCATCAGACGCACCCACAGCCATGTGGGTTGATTGCAAAACCCAGGGCTGGGATGGGAGTTCCCTTTAAGTGCATTGAAAATGCACACACGCAAAACAGCCATGTGATTTCACGAGGACACATGCAAACGGAAGGAGGCACACCAAGCAAAGCAGAGGTGTTGCCTATGGGAGGGAAGGGATGGTGTGGGAATTGAGGATAAAAGGGAAAGTGTAGATAAATAAGAATGGGATACAACAAAACCACGCGTTGTTACAAGTCTCTGGACGGTGCTCTTTTTCCAGAGCCAGCAAGTTAGGGACCGCTGGGACCAAGCTCCACGGAATTTCAGAGCTGGAAGGTGCATCAGGAACCAGGCAGCTCACCCACCTCCCAGACAAGGGGAGGGGAAAGAAAGACAGCAGAGTGGGCAACATGGCCTGTGAGCTCATCTCTAATGTGGGCTTGGAGGACATCAGGACAATGGGCGGGCGGAGTCCCGGGCCAGTGCAGCTGTGGGAGAGGAGGTGTGAGAGACGGAGAGGTCAGCGGGAGAGGAGCTCTGAGCCAGAGGTGATCACGAGAACCTGCTCCCCTAGGAGTGCTCAGAAAACTTGGGGAGAGTGGCAGGCTTGCCACAGGGTGTTGGATAAAGGACTTCAACCAATTGCATGTCGGTGTGAGAGGCCAGCGCTCCTTGTCTCACACTGGGTCCTGAGAAGACCCTAGAAGCAGAACTGACCAGCTTGTTCCTGGATGAGACGGCACTTTGAGGGCAAGAGGGGTGCCAGGCATTAGAGTGTTCTGGGTGAAAAATAAGTCGTGAAGGAATCATTGGATGGATGTTATATGAGACACCTGTTACCTATTTTGGTAGAATTTTTCGACTTCAGCTGGTCATTTTGAGGATGTGTTGCTCATTCTTTATTCATTTGGTTGCCCTTCTCTCACCTGTTTTCATTTCTTCTTTTTCCTCCACCTACCCTCACCTGTGTCCCCGATATCACTTCTCTGGTCTTCTCTCCTTCGTTTTTTCCCCCCTCCTTAGCATAGAGATGGTGCTCTGTGGACCCAGCCCTGACCCCAGTGCTCACAGATGTCCCCCAAGTAGGAAAATAAACCAAGTTGTTCAAAGGATTCACCTGCCTCAGCTGTCCCCTCAGCCTCATGCCTCCCTGGAGGTCAGGGGTCCTTCGAGCTGCCCAGGAGACAGGGGCAGAGACGGTTACCGCAGTGCAACGCATACTTTAGCCCAGGGGGAGGGCTGGGCACTGGAGGGTGGGCACATATCTACATTCTTGCCTTCCTGCGGAATCAGAGGCGTGAATGCACGGAGGAACACACACAAAGGCATGCCTTGGCAACACCATGTGCACACATCACATGAGCTCATACATGTGCTCCCAGGTGGGGATGCACACCCAGAGGTGTAGGTGGGCACCAACCCACGTGCAGACATATGCATCTGCACATAGGCATGCAAAGAAATAGACGCCGACATGCAGCCAGGCACACACAGGTGGACCAGGAAATGGAAGAGGAAAGCCCACCCCTCACTCCCCACCTTACACACAGGCATACAAACCAACGAGCACACGCAGAGCGCACCACACAGCTGCTCAAGCAGGGAATCACCCTCTCCCCTCCCCCTCCTCCCCCCTCCTGGCATGTGGGGGGCATGTCTGCAGTGCATCGGGGCTGCAAGAGGCCAAAGTGGAAGACATTCTGGAAACCCCATGGCAGCTGCGCCCGATCACGTGAGCTCTATCACCCCTTTTCGGGTTGGGTGGGCAACACCTGGAAATGATGACAGCTAACTTCCCATGAGACGACACCTCCATGTGAGAGGTCTGGGTGGGGCGACCACACTACCCATCTCCCCTGCCTGTACACACAGCCCAGCCCAGGTTTCCGTGGGGATCAGGTCAGGGGCTGAGAGGCCCAAGGTTCAGAGAGGTCCTTGCAGGGCCTTCCTCTTCTCCATGAGGCTTTGGGAGGGTATGATCAGCCCCTGGGAGCCAGAATGGGGAGGAGCCAATATGGGGCACCAGGCCCTTTCTCTCTCCCCTGGACAGCTACAATAGCTTCCTACTTCCCTGCTGGCCTCTTTGAGAGCATTCTCTGCACACCAGTCACAAAGATTCTGTTAACATACAAGCCCAGTCATGTCACTTCTCTGCTCTGAACCTTCCAAGGGCTTCTGCTGCATCAATAGTAAGACCGAGGCCAGCACAGCGTCAGGGGCAGTCTGCAGCACTGGCCCCTCGCTGGCTCCCCTCCCCTGGCTGTCGGCCACACTGGCTCCCCTGCTGCTGCAGCTCAAACACACCAGGCCTGCTCCTGCCTCAGAACCGTGCTGATCCCTCCCTGGAAAGGCTTGCACTCCCAATCGCTTGACGCACGTAAAAGTCACCTTCCCGTGAAGACTTCCTGGGATGCCTGGTCCACAGCTGCATCCCACCACAGTTTCTAACGCCTTTCCCTGCTTCGTTTTTCTCTGTAACACTTAGCACCATCTGACACACCACACATCTGACTTATCTTCCTGTTTTCTTTCCCTTTATTGATTTTAGAGAGAGAAGAAGGGAGAGGGAGAGAGAGATAGAAACATTGATGAGAGAGAACATCGATTGGCTGCCTCCTGCATGCCCCCGACTGGGGATCAGGCCCACAACCTGGGCATGTGCCGACTGGGAATCGAACAGGTGACCTCTTGGTGCATGGGTCGATGCTCAACCACTGAGCCACACCGACCGGGCTGACTTATCTTTCTTGTTCACTTTTTGTCTCCCCACTATGGCATAAGCTTCATGAATGCAGAGGCTTGGCTGTCCTGTTCGATGCCTAGGCCAGAACTCTGGATGTGGTGGGTGCTCAGCGCACATTTGTTGAATATATGAACGGTCCTGTGAGGGAGGCATTTCACCCCCATTGCACAGATGAGAAGACTGAGCATACAAAAGCTGCAGTGATGTGTCAGACTCACAAGGCCAGCAGGGAGCTGAGCTGGCGTCAGAACCCAGGTTGATCCGTATTTATCCCACCTGCTGCCACCTGCAAGCATGCCACAGTAACCGCATGTCACATGCTTTCTGGGGACTCCGAACCCGTCCGTGGTGGCCAGATTCTGGTGCACATCGAGATCAACAAAGACCCCTGGGCTCCACACAACCCGGATTAAGTCAAAAGGGTGCTTCATGGAACACTCTTTGAGAAACACAGCTATATACTATTTTCCCAAGATACCCAAAGACCCATGATGTCCCTTGGCTAAACCCTCCTACCATGTTCCAGAAATCATTACTTTCTGCACTTGCTTTCCAAATGCACCTGTCCAGGCAGTGGTCATGGCAACCCATTTTTTAGGACCTGGCTATTAGGGCAAAGGGAAAGCAACCTTTACTGAACCCCTCGTACACTTTTTAGGCACATTGCCTGTGTTGAGGAGGCAGACCGGAGTCGTGGCTGTGTGCCTGGGCTCTGGACTCAGACTGCGGGGCTTGAGGTCTGGTCCTGTCCCTTTCGCCAGCTGTTCAGCCTTGTGCCACTTATTTAGCGTCTCTGTGGACGGGTGGCGTTGTTGCAGATGATTGTCTGTAATATTTCTTCCTCCCTCCCTCCTTTGCTTACTTTCCCTTTTTTTGGTAATAGAATTGGTGAATTTGCCTGGCCGGTGTGGCTCAGTGGTTGAGCATCGACCCATGCACCAAGAGGTCGCTGGTTCGATTCCCGGTCAGGGCACATGCCCAGGTTGTGGGCCTGATCCCCAGTGGGGGGCATGCAGGAGGCGGCCAATCGATGCTCTCTCTCATCAGTGTTTCTATCTCTTGCTCCCTCTCCCTTCCTCTCTCTCTAAAATCAATAAAGGGAAAAAAAAAAGAGAGAGACGAGAGAGAGAGAGAATTGGTGAGTTTTAGCTGGGCACATGGTCACCAGGCAAAGACTACATTTCCCATGCTCCTGTGCTGGTAGCTGTGGCCATGTGATTGTGTTCTGACCAATAAGATTGAAGGGGAAGTTACAGAAACAACTTCCAGGTCATGCCCTTAAAAGAACAGGGCGTCGCCTCTGCGGCCTGCCCCGCCTGCCTGCTGGTGCCAGCGCGGACCGAGCCGGAAGCCGCAGGTGCACGGCCGCAGGGCAGTGAGGCCCAAGAGGCTTGGCCCCCGACGCTGGGAATCTGCCTTACGAGCCCTGAGTCGCCGGTGCCCCGAGAGAGAAGTTCCGTCTTGTTCAAGGCTTTGGCTCCTTTGGCTTTTAAGCAGCGGGGTCTGTATCTCTCACGCAGCCAGCCTCGGACCCCGAGCAGGGCAGCGTCGTAGGAGCATGGACGTGGGAGGCTTGGCTCGGCGGCCGGGAGGCACCTGGCCTGGGGGGGGCCGTGCCCACCGGGCAGCGCCTGGTCTCGCCTGGGATGCCCTGAAAGCAGGTGGCGTGCACTCGAGTGGGTCTGTCGGAACTCAGAATGAGACGCTCGGGCTTATTCCTTGTTCGGCGGACCCCACGACAGCAGGGACCTCGGGCCAGTCGGAGAATGAGAGCTGGAGAGGACGTCCTGTGGGCAGGAGGAGGCTGACGCCCCTACCTCCTTTCGGGCACCCCAAGCCGGACCGGAGGAGGGACTGCGGCTGCTGACTGGGCTCAGGCCAGGGTGCTGCCTCCCCAGCCAGCCTGCCGTCTCAGGGCCCCCAGGAGGCCTCCTCTGGCTTCGGAGAGGCATGCGAGCAAGACAAGGACACCGGGACGTGAAGGCCGAGAGTTCCCGAACAGAGACGCTGCACCCAGAAGGAGATCTTGGTTACGGTCCCTTGCCATGGAGCTGACCGGAAGCCACTCGGAAGGACGCTGGCACGGTCCGTCGTATTGCCGTCTCTCGGGGACAAGGTGATCGCCCCGGCGAGAGCCCCCTGCTGGGGCGGGGCTCACCATGCACCAGGCACCTCCAGCCAAGCCCAGCTGTTCCTGAAACGGGAATTTCCGCCCTGGCGTGGGGGCCTTGGACCTTCACCGGGCTCACCTGCCCCTCGGCATGTGGGGAAATGGAGGGCAAGAGGCAGGATGCCCAGCCAGGGCCACCGCTCCACGGGGATGTCAGGGGGCGCTCACACACGTCATCGAGGTCACCGTGGGGTCTCTACCTGTTGTCCGCTCCTCCGTGCGTTCTTCTGGGACCAAGTGTAATGAAAAGAGATGATGTTTGTCACTGGGTGAAAAAGGCGAAGCAAAGAAAGAAAGAAACAAACAAAAACTCATAGACACAGACAACAGCACGGCGGTTACCAGAGGGAAGGGGATGGGAGGTAGGAGAAGGTAAAGGGGGGATAAACACACAAGACAATAAACAGATGATGTATTATAGAATTGTACCCCTGAAACCTATATAATTTTATTAGCCGATGTCACCCTAATAAATTCAATAAATAAAAAGAACCGAAGTTTGTGGAAATTGCGGACAGAAGCAAGGGGTCATGAACCAAGCTGGTGACCCCCTGTTGTGGTTGCTGCCCCTTTCCCAGCTCCCACTCACTCTGCCTCCTTCCAGGGGAGTGGGGAATGTTCAGGCAGGAGCCCCACCTGCCGGAGTCTGAATCCTGATCTTGCCACGCACTGGCTGTGTGACCTTGAACAGGTAATTTACCTCTGTGGGCTCCAGTCTCTTCATCCGTAATGGTAATGCCTACCTCCTGGGGTCGGAAGGTCCCGATGAGGAAAGAACACAAAATGCTCACAATGGTGCCTGGCACACAGTAAGCGCTAAATCAACATCAGTTGTAGTGTTAAGGTGATTAATGCAAACTGCTAACATCTTAGTGGCTTTGTACACAATTATTTATTCCTTACTCATTTCCCAGGCTGCTCTCCCCGGGTAGCCCTTCTCCGTCTTCCAGCTACAGTGTCCAAGAAAAGGAAGAGGGGGATGGAAGGCGGTTTGAAAGGCCAGCCCTGGAAGTAACAGACATCACCTGTGCCCAGTCCGAGTGGCCAGAAGTTGTCGATGGCACAGCCACCCTGCAAGGTGCGATGCTGGACAACGCCATTGCCCATGTGAGCAGGGGAGGGAAAGGCATCGTGGCCACCTCTGGGCCATAAACCTGGTTTGGTCCCTCGGATATTGTGTGATTCTCTATTGTGTATTATTCCGTTTCTCTGAGGCTTGGTTTCCTCATTATAAGTGGAGCTAATGATACTCGTTTTGTTATATGAAGCTTACATAAGGAAAAGGAAGTTCGAGGTGCCTGGTGCAAGGAGGATGTTTGGAGAATATTCTTTTCCTTCCTTTCTTTGTTTCCCAGGCTCCCTCTTCCCCCCACCTGCTTCTTTCCTCCCTTCCCACTGCTTCTGTCCCCTCTCCTCCCCCGCCCTTCAGTGAGCAGGCGACAGCTGGCCGTGTCCCTGTCCACAGTTCCTTAACCAAAGGGACGAGATTATCCAGGAAAACCCTGAGAGCGAAGGTGGTGGCATGGAGTGGGTGACTGGAGCCACGTCCCCTGGTCCCCAACATAAATCTCAGAGAAAACCATTAGTGGGCCTGCAGCTCAGAGACAAATTACAAGGCAGGGGAATCAATGTTATTTTTCCACAAGTTGAATTCATAACGGTTTATGGCAAAATCGATGCAAATCTTCATGAATAAAGTGTGGCAGGTGCACTTTAGAGAATAAAAGGGGGTGAGGGGCAGGAGAAACCTCAGCTGATCAGCAGTGAAGGGGGGTCCCAGGAGGGAGCCCAGCGGCCCTGGGGTTTGGTCCTCTCTGCAGTACAACAAGGCCCTTCCCAGACTGGCCACAGCCTTTCTGACACCCCGGGAGGGAAGGAGCCCGAGGATGGGAGAGGAGTTAATAGATGACATTTTCTTGAGAGCTAACTTTGAGCTTACTGGATCCTCAAAACCATGCTCAGAGGTCGAGGATGTCAGAACCCCCATTTCACAGCTCAGGAAGCTGAGGCTCAGAGAGGTGAAGCAACTTTCCTGGCATCACGATTAATAACTAGCAATGGCTGGATTCAAACCCAGGTCCTCCCTATTTCAGAGGTCCAGAGTTACTTTTTAAAACAAGCATGGCATGCCCAGCTGGTGTGGCTCAATGGTTGAACATCGACCCATGCACTGAGAGGTCACCAGTTCGATTCCTGGTCAGGGCACATGCCCAGGTTGTGGGCCCGATCCCCAGTGGGGGGCATGCAGGAGGCGGCCAATCGATGTTCTCTCTCATCGATGTTTCTATCTCCCTCTCCCTTCCTCTCTTCCTCTCTCTCTAAAATCAATAAAGAAAAATTTTTTTTTTCAATAAAATAAAACAAACTTGGCCTCTCTGCCCTGCGCTTTCCTGCCTCTGGGCCTTTTCACATGCTGTGCCCTCTGGAAAGCCCGGCTCCTCTTTCCTCCTCATCAGCCCTCACCACCAGCTGCAGTGTTGCAGCAAAGACTGCCAGCGTCCACGGCATCTCCGGCAGGCTCCGTCATGCTCCCCTGGTGGGATTTTGTGAATGTGTCCAGTGTGGACCCTGTGGTATTGTCTAGGGAGTGTCTGTCCTCCTGGCTCCTTACCTGCGCTGTGAGCCACTCAGGGCTGGACCATATACTATCTGACGCTCTCTCTTTCAATCCACACACCTGAATACCAGCACTGACATTCATCCTTCCATTCTTGCATTCATCCAATCATTCATTCAACCATCCACTTGTCCATCTGGACTGCATTCATCCATCCATCTGTCTATCCATTCATCTATCCATCCATCTATGCATTTATCCATTCGTCTATCCGTCCATCTGTCTATCCATTTGTCTATCCATCCATTTGTCTATTCATCTTTCCTTCCTTCCTTCCTTCCTTCCTTCCTTCCTTCCTTCCTTCCTTCCTTCCTTCCTTCCTTCCTTCCTTCCCTTCTCCCTTCCTTCCTTCCATTTCCAGGTAGTTTCCAGGACTTATCCGAATTTATTCTCACAGGTGCTGCAACGTGGATGACCCTTGAAGATGCTCTGCTACGTGAAGCCAGCCCGTCACTAAAGGACAGACACCCCACAGTTCCACTCGTATGAGGCGCTTAGAGCAGTCAGAGTCCTGGAAGAGAGCGTAGAATCATGGTTGCGGGGCTGGGGGAGGGGAGAACGGGGAGTGAGTGTTTCATAGGGACGGAGTTTCAGTTTCGTAAGATGACAGAGTTCTGGAGGTGGACGGTGGTGGCGGTCGCACCACAGCGCGACTGTGCCCCTGAACAGTGCACTTAGAGTGGTTAAAACAGTAAGATGTGTAGATTTTACCCCAATCAACAACTGGCGAAATAATTTAGAAAACCATCAGATTTCCCAAGGAGGCTGCAGTCTCCCTTGTGCAGAACACCATCCCCCCACCTGTTCCAATCCAAACCGCTGGTCAAGCTCTAACCCGCGTCCTCGGCCTCCCCTGCGCGCACGGCGGGTTTCTCCAGCTTCTCCTGGACATCGCATGCCCGCCCTGCCCTGTGAGCTCGGTGCCGCCACTGGTCCCATTCGAAGGAGGAGGACACGGAGGCCGGGGAACTTGAGGAGCTTGCCCACGCTCCCCAGTTCAGGCAGGGGTCAGACTCAGCACTGGCATGACACCTTGTCCTTAAGGTTACTCGGTGCTACTTCTACAAAGCACCCTCGCTATCTACCCCTAGGTACAGAAGTCTCATCTCCCCAAGATGTGGGCACTGTGGCTCTTCATCGCTCCTCCCCACCCAGTGTGGACACCAAGCAGGGGCCGGGGCTTGAGCGTGAGTGTGTGGGGGGACCCCAGGGGCAAAATTGAAGGGGGCTCCAGAAATCTTAGTAATCAAGATAAATTCTATTTTCATGCACTATCTTCAAGTATCAAATATAAGGGGGGAAATCCATGATGAAAACAAAAATCAAAATTTTAAATAAAGGCGAGGTCTGCTCCTTCTCCATCCTGCCCCGTCTGTCCTCTGCACCCACCCATCCGGCAGACTGCACGGACCCTGAAGTCAGCCCCGGCTCGGCAGCCTGTTCCCAGGCCTCCATGGCTGTGTGACCTTGGGCAAGCGACGTAATCTCTCTGTACTTCAACATCCTCCCCTGTAAAGGGCGCATCCCCTCGTACCAACTTCGTAGTGCAGCCTTGAGGATTAGACGAGATAAGCGTGTAAAGAGCTCAGCTCCGCTCCGGACCCTTGGGGAACAAAGACAGGCGGGCTCCGGATAAAATCGTTCAGCTGATCCCTTCATTCAGGGAAACAGAGTAACATGTGGATTTGAGTTGGCAGGCATCAAAAAGCCATCAGCTCCTGCTTTTCCTTTCCTTGCTTCCCCAGTGACATTTCCTGACCACACCTGGCAGCGGCAGAGGTAGGACAGCGGGGGCGTGGGGGTGGGGGGAGCTGGAAGGAGCGGGTGGCAAAGCGCTTCTCGGCTGATCAGAATTCCGCGGCTGACGGAGGGCTTCCGTCTTCCACTCTCTGGGGCTCGAGTGTCTGTTCGTGACCACAATAGGAGGCGTTCCCGGTTCTCCAGATGTGTGCTCTGTATAGACTGCCGCACATCTGGAGGGCAAGGTGCGGGGGGGGGAGTGAGCTGTTTTATCCCTCTCTGCTGCCAAGCAGTGTGCAGACAGCCAGATGTCCAGTGGCCAGTGGTCATCGCATCTGGAAGGCAAGCTGGATATTTTCAAACAGATGTGTCGGGTATCGTGGTGATTTGGGGAAGCTCATGGCTCAGGTCCTCGGGAACAGCAGAGAAATGTCCGATTTCATTACACATTGCTTCTCCAAACCAAGGGCAGCTGCTGCCTCCATCTCCTTGGAGAGCAGACACTAAGTGAGACTCTCTGCTCAGAACTGGCCCCGAATCCCAGCCTCCTGGAGCGAGGGCTCTGGCTGGAGTTTTCTGCCCAGGAAGCCGCTGATGGGGTGTCTCCCTGAGCAGTCAAGGAAACAGAACTCAGGCCTAGGGGGGCAGAAGGAAGGGGAGAGACATCGCCAGATTGTCCCCAGGTTAGTTAGAGAGGCATTGGCCACTTGGCCATCTCATTTACGTGTCAATCCTCAAAAGAATCCTTGGAGGAAGAGACAGGACAGTGACCTTCCTCAAGTACAGCTGGGGAAACTGAGGCTTGGGGGGTCGAGGGATTATATCGAACCCCCCAGCAACATTGCTAGCATATGCACCGTGGTGTGTTGAAGGTACTTTACTTCCAATGCGCCAGGCTAGCCATCTGGCCTTCCAGAGACCTTGCCTTGCCTCTCCTTCTGGATCAAAGGACGTTGGAAGAAGCAGAGGAACTGTCCACCACCCAACGACGGTGGCTGAGAGAGAGCAGGGATCAGGCTCGGTTCTTCACAGCACCCTCATTGTTATTTGCAGTGAATCTTGGCATTCAGAGCACCAGGGCTGCAAGGGGCCCACTGCTGCAGTCCAGCCCCCATCCATGTTCCAACCAGGGACACCAAGGCCAGAGACAGGAAGCCGCCCGCCAAGGAGAACCGTTGTTCCGTAGCGGCGCCAAGCTCACGATGCAGGAGTTCTTGATCAACCCTCTTGACTGCACCTGACACGGCCTCCCCGGGGAGGCCAGTCCCCCACCGCTGGCTCACTCCGGGGGTTCCACCTCCCCTGAGCTCTTGTTTCCCCACCTGGGTGAATGAGAAACGAGGTCCCTGCCTCCTCTGACTCAAAGGGCAGCTGGGAAGTTGGATGACAGGTATAAAGATAAAGGTAAAGAGCGCTAACACTTTGAGTTCCTACTGTGTGCCCGGCCCTGGGGTCCCGATGACTGGAAACAGCCCAGAGAGGTGCTGTGGCTCGCCAAGAGTCACACAGCACGTAAATGGTCGTCTCCGGACAGAGCCCCAGGGCTGCCCGGCTGCAAACCCTGGTGCTACAGACCAGGCACCTCAGACTCCAAGGGCCACTCAGGTGCAAGCGCCACTGGCTGCTGGAAGTCTCAGAGCCTGAAATGCGTCTGGGAGCCGGGACTGGCCAGCCGAGACACTCGCCCGGCCCTGCTAGCTAGGCATTGCAGCTCTAGACCAGAAGTAATCCCTCTGAGCTTTCGTTGGCGAATCTGCCTACTGGAAACGCTCATTCCAACTAGACTGGTTTATTAAGGGGTGCCACTGAGCGCAATCATAAAGCCACAGGCTTTCGGGGACCTTGTGGGGTACAGAGTCCAACCTTCCCTTCAACGTCACTGTGTAGCAGGGTTAGGAAACCCAAGAGGCCCCTGCCACCACTTGCCAGTCCTGTGTCCAGCGCAGACGTCACTAATCAACCATGGGACTCTCCTGCGGAGCTAGGCTTCATCTCGAAATCCGATATTCCTTACCCCTCCCACGCACGGTGCCCACCACGAGCGGGTTGGGTTGGCACGTGACACGAAGCCCATCTGCATCCCAGTTCTTAAGCGTTCTGCGCAGACGGCCACCTGGCCTCGGTGCACGCCCCGTTTGACTGACAGACAAATGCACCCAGTCGGTGTCCTCCTGACAGTGAGCTGTGTGCACTGGCGACGCACAGACCGGACATCACCCGCTTCTGGGAAAACCGAAGTCCTTCAAGTGTAGGGTGACGGTAACAGTCACGTCCCCACAGCCCCTGGCGGAGCACCTCCAGTTCCTCACATTGACACGTGGCCCTTTCCAGCCCTGCTTCCCCTTGTTTTCAGACACTCTTTGCTTGTCACCACGTGCCTTAAAAAATGTAAATCTGAATGAAAAAAAAAAACAAAACCCAATGAATGGTCTGATGAGAGCCCAGTAGAGGGCCACTCTGTAACCGGGTCTCAACATTTCACTTTTATTAACATGGCCTAGAATTTCACCTGTAAACAACCGGCTCCTACCGAGCTCCTGTGAGAAATGTGAGCTAATTTTTAAAAAACATTTTTTTTTTCTGTATTGATTTTTAGAGAGAGAGGAAGGGAGAGAGAGAGAGAGACAGAAACATCGATGAGAGAGAACACCGATTGGCCGCCTCCTGCGTGCCCCCCACTGGGGATCAGGCCCACAACCTGGGCATGTGTCCTGACCGGGCATCGAACCGGCGACCTCCTGGTGCATGGGTCGACACTCAACCACTGAGCCACACCGGCCGGGCTGTGAGCTGATTTTTACATGACCTGGGTGAGCTCAGGCGTGCTCTCTCCCGCGGCGGTGCAGTGGGACCTGTGAGCGCAGGACCGTGCCTGGCCCGCCTCCTCAGCACAGACAATGGCCGTTTGCAAACGAGCTCCATCTCCAGGCCAGCCCAGTGCCTGGTGCGGCTTAGTAACACTAACACCATTAGTCCAACACTGCTCTAAGCACATTACACGTTTTCACTGATTCCAAGTGAGGTTGGTACTATGTTTTCCCCACTGTGTGAAGAAGGAAATAGAACCAGAGAGGGTAAGACAGCCTGTAAGTGGAGGCTGGGGCTTGAAGCTAGCTCCGAGGCAGTGACCCCGACCAGGACATCGCACTAGTCTGTAGAGCCCGCACGGTTATGAACACCAGCTTTTGCACGCAGGGAAGGCTTCCTGGAAGCGGCAGGGGAAAGCTGAGAGGTGCAGACACTCGGCACAGCTCCTTGGCAGCAGGGAGACCTCCAGGGAGGGAGCAACAAGACAGGAGCTGAGCTCGGGTTGAGGTCAGAGAGTAAAGACCTGGTTTGTGACTATAAACTAGCCATGTCCTTTCTCCAGAGGGAGAAATTGCAGCCACATGACCCAGAAGTCATGCGTCGATTTGTCCAATTCGCTTAAGTCAACTCAGTAGGAAAGAAACCCAGTTGGTTTGGTGGAAGCTGGCATGTGCCAGACGGGAGAAGCCCACGTTAGGGTAGGCACTGTGTACACCTCTGAGCGGGGCTGCCTGAGCACGGCGGAGCCCGGGAGCCAGGTTCCAGGAGAAACGACAGACACAGCATCAGACACGTGTGTTTTGGCTTTTTATCACGTGGGAAAGTAGGAAGTTTACTCCTGCAAACTCCTGCCACAGTGGGGCTAAGGCGTCCTCATGGGGCCAGCACCCCGCCCAGCCCTGGGCCCCACCACGACATTTAACTGGAGGGGAAAAGGGCACTCCTCTGGAGGACTGGGTATGAAGTCAGGCACCCCAGTCAGATCCCAGCACCCCAACTTCCTGGGTGACTTGAGGTTACACTGACCAAGACAAGGGTGCCACTGGAACATCAGAGAAAAGACCACCCCTCTCCACCCACATACACACCCACTCACCCCCACACCTCACCCCCCACTCACTCACTCACTCACTCAGTGACATCCTCAATCCCCGACCTCCTCACTCACTCCTGTTCACTCACACATTCTCGTTTATGCATTCACAGACACTCTCTGGTCCCCGAGGCACAGGGTGGGGACCAGGTGAGGAGCAGTGTGTGGTGGCCATGGGGCGAGGCCACCGGGAGCTGACTCTACACCATGGCGACGGCACAGCCCTCCCCGGGGCTGCCCAGCAGGAGGCGGGGCTGCGACAGGCCGAGGTCTGGGAGGCGGGTGAGCAGATGGGGAGGGGCAGCCACTGGGTGGAGATCGGGCACCTTGAAGCCAGGCATGGGACCTTTCTGGGCTCCGGCCCCTAGGCACCAGTGGTCCAGGCCCTGCTGCCCACTTCAAGCAGCATCCTTTCCCTGTTTCCCAGGGGGCACTGGACCTTATGGACGTGGAGAATCAAGGGATGGTGCAGGGAGGGGTGGCATCTGCCAAACAGAAGGTTGGTAACACTTAACTGGGCTGCTCAGAACTTGTGTACATCTGGGTCAGAAACACGTACCTTTGAGAGAGGTGTGAGGTGTCTCACTGCCTGTCTCCTGCTGGTTCCTGGGTCCCAGAACACAAACATCTCCTAAATTCCTGAAAACCAGGTACACCTGGACCCCCTTTAAGTTACCCCAGGACCCTAAAGGGCCGAAACTTCGGAAAGAGTATCCTAGCAACCATAAGATACATTTCTTGAAAAAAGAACAGTATTTTTTTCCTTCGGCTTCTCCATTCCAATCACCTAGCACAGGGCCTGACAGTAAAGACATTCATTCATTCATTCATTCATTCATTCATTCATTCATTCATTCATTCTTCACTCAACAGATATATGTTTCTACTATATTAACTTGCCAGGGCTGCTGTAACAAGCCACCACACACTGGGTGCCTCCAAACGACAGAAATGTATTTTCTCCCACTTCTGGAGGTGACAAGTCCGAAATCAACATGCCCAGAGCCGTCCCGTTCTCTCTGAGACTCTGGGCAGAACCCTTCCTCGCCTCTTCCCAGCTTCCGGTGGTGACCTCTGACCCGAGGTCTTCCTTGGCTTCCTTGGTCCCCTGCCGTCTCTGCCTCTGTCACCACATGGTGGTCTCGCTACATGAGTCCAAATTCCCCTTTCTGTGAGGACACCAGTCATATTGGATCAGGGCCCGCCCTAATGACCTCCTCTTAACTCGATAACATCTGCATTTAAGGTTAGATTCACCAGGACTTGGGGTTAGGACTTCAACATACCTTTAGGAGGGACTCATTACAACCCATGCCACCTACGATGTGCCAGGCCAGGTGACAGGCATTGGCGGAAAATAACTGTGGAATGGAAGGCTTTGCTTTTTAACAGCCACCTGCCTCCCCGAACACACGTGCACACACACACACACACACACACACACTTACTCCTATCAGGAAGATGCTGTCACAGGGCTGAGCTAAAAAATGTCGCAGACCCCAGGTTTGCTGGGACACCCAGCCCACCTGTCCAGCCTCACCTGTCTGGTTGAAGCCCCAATGGGGCTGCGGCAGCTCATCTGTAACCATAAAGGAAGCAGTGGACAGAATAAATCTCACTCTGAAATTAATGTAGCTCAGGAAAAAAGAACATTTACTCGTTTCAACTTCTTGTTGCAAGGCTCCTAAGTGAATAAATCCCAAATAAATGTAACTGGGACGGAGGGAGAAGCCACGATAAATGCAATCCCATCGCCCTAAATGAAGACAAAGACTCTGAGACAATATTACATTTCATCCCCAAAGGCTCATTTCATTTCAGGCCCAGATTTCCACAAAAATCGAGTTTTCCAGTGAACCAAGTTCCCTCCTGCTCCCATCCTCCTCTTCCCTGTCCCCTCCCCCGTAAAGGAGTCCTGCTTCCCCTTCCTGCCAGTCTCCTGGCTCTGCTCTGTCTCCTCACACACCAGCTGGCCCCCTGGGAAATCCCAAGACGTGGTGACATCCTCAGTTCCTGGATGGACAGCTTCCTCTGCCACATCTGCTCAGACTTCTTGGATTCACACGTCCTCGTCTGCATCCAAAGACACTTTGGACCTATGGGGGCGGGGCCCAGGCCTGCAGGTGCGAGGCTGGGTGGTCCATACTGAGAGGCTTCTAGCCAAAATGCTTAAGCCAGGTCCTCTGGGGCTGGTGGCAGGACTGTGCTCTGTCTTATTCTGTTTCCTGTTAACCCAATAACTACGGATCTCACCCTTGCCCGATATTCCGAAGACCCAGAGTCTGACTATCCCTGGGGTGAGGAAGAAGGGGGTGGGGAACACAGAGAAAGGAGCGTCCAGGTGTCTGTTCTCAGGAAGGTCCCCAGCTGGTGTGTGGGGACATGCTTGTGCAATGGATTTAATTTGCCCTCACTGACCACTCCCCCGCCTTTGACGATGTCACCAGCCAGGTGATCTCCGGTGGGTTGCTGGTCACGAACAGCGATCAGCGGGACTGAGCGATTCGCCATCTTGATGAACATCGGAACTGACTGAGTAGGTGGTGAAAGGTTTTCAGGAGATTCCGTGAGATCCCTGACAGAGCTGACAGGTGCCTGTCACTAGTCCCCACAGTTATGTCTGTGCCAGAACGCTGCCAATGTCAAGAATTTTGTTACCTGTGCCCAGCCCCTCCCAGGTAGGCTGTGGGTGTTGATCTTGCTGTTGGTGGTAATAGTTGCCATGAATTAGCACCTACTCTGTGCCAACTTCTTTGCATGAGCCCATTCATTCATTCATTCATTCATTCAATAGACCTCATTTGAATACCTTCTATTTGATAGCTTCTAATTTAATAGTGCTGGGCATTGCTCTGGTGTCAGGGGCCGTGTATTCTATTTTGCTCTACTATGTTCTACTGGAGGGAGTCATATATTACCATATTATTACAAAATATACTTATACGGTGGACGCTTGAAAGACAGGGGTGGGGTGTCAGGGACACAGACCTCCCGTGCAGTCAAAATCCACCTGTAAGTGTAGTCGGCCCTCCACGCCCATCCCCACACATGGACTTGACCCCTTAACAACTTGGGTCTGCACTGCCCGAGTCAAGTGAACTGTGGTCAATTGAGAAAAATTCTCATTAAGTGCATCTGCAGAGTTCAAGGGTCACAGTAGTCATTTTATCATATAAGATTTAATTTATTACACAAAGTTTATATCAGGTAAAATTTACGTTACGTTACACTACATATTATATCATACTAATTCCATTTAGCCCTCGTAACAACCCAGGCAGGGTGAGGCTATGATCTTTGTTCTGGACTGAGAAGGTGAGCTCAGGGAGATGAGGAACATGCTAGGCGCCCACAGCTACCCAGCAAGCGGGGGTATTGTGTGAGAGCCCAGGGAGGAAGGTGGCGTTGGAAAGGGACAGCCCTGGACTTGAATCCAAGAGGGGGACCTCGTCCTCTGCGAGTCTGTGTTCAGAGCTGAGGTAG
Organism: Tadarida brasiliensis; assembly: GCA_030848825.1. NCBI lineage: Eukaryota > Metazoa > Chordata > Mammalia > Chiroptera > Molossidae > Tadarida > Tadarida brasiliensis. The sequence goes on from CM061264.1 coordinate 11,943,351, forward strand.
TTTTCCCGCCGGGTCAGCTCTAAGACTCACCGTTGTTGTACCTCCTCTCTCAGCCCCCGGCTCACCTCCAGCGCCAGGTAGGAGCCGCCCTCATATGGCAGTGACCGTGGTCACTCTGAAGCCAGGACCTCAGAGCTGCTCCACACAGGGCCCAAGTCTCTGGTCTCCCATGCTGGACTGAGCAAGGGTCAAACAGTCCCACCCCTTACTTGCACCTGAAGCCCAGGTGGCCAGTCCCTGGGCCCGGGCTCCTAGGTCTGACCCTCTCTTCCTTACCTGCCCTCCCCCAACCCTAGGAAGCCTGGGTCAGGAGCAGCTTAAAAAGATGATCCTGAGAAAAGAACACATCCCCTTTGTGGGGCAGTAAATAGTCTCGTTCGTTCGTTCGTTCGTTCATTCGTTCGTTCATTCATTCATTCATTCAACCATCCATCTATCCATCCATTCATTTGTCCATTCACCCACCAGCGAACATTGATTGCATACCAATAAGATACCAGGTTCCGGTCTCGGCAATGAAGAGATACAGGAGACCGAGACAGAGCAGTCCAGCACTTGAGGCTACAGACAATTAACATGGAAACAGACGCAAAAACGAGCTGTCAGGTTGCAGCCAGCGCCGCGAAATCAGTAAGAGAAGGCAATGAAGAGTGACTGGCCTGGGAAGGCTGTTCCTTCAGCCTGGTGGTCAGAGAGGGAGGCAGCTTTGCAAAGGTCTAGGGGAAGAGCATTCTAAGAAGAAGGAACTGAGATTTGGGGCTGAGTTGGGAGTGGCAGGGGTGCAGAGAAGGGCAGCGTGGCTGGGCTGGAGCACCATAGTATGGAGACAGTGGCAGGAGGTAAGCTTTGCCTTCCCCTGACCGTCCCAGGGCCATTTAGCTGTCATCATTCAGGTATTTGTTCATAGAGGTGTCTCCTTTGTTGACCTGGATAGCAGGGTCCAAATCCTAGGGACCTCTTTATGCCAAGTGCCCAGCCTGGAGCATAGTTCCCACTACGAGTTGGGTCAACGTTGTTTGAATTGATGTCTTAACATCAGTTATAGGCCTTTTTGAAGACAAGTTTGCATAAATGAAGTTGGGGTGGGAGAAAGCGACAGAGCCCAGAGGGTATCAAGAGAGGGGTCCTGGGTTCTTGGTGCAAAACCAGGCCGCCAAAGACACGCTCTACCCATCATGTCTCGCCTGCTTCTCGCATCTTGGTTTTTGCCCTTGTTTCTTCCGTCATTTCTCCTTGAGAATCAAGTTGTTGGGGGAAGAGAGAACCCGTTGCATAACTGTGTCCACTGGCAGGCGCGTTCTAATTTTAAAAAATGTGTCGCTCTCCAAGCTGCACATCCCTTAATCAGGCAATTACTTTATGATGTCGCATAGTTAAGGAGAGGAAAAGAAATGAAAAAGAACCCACCAACCCTTGAAATCTCAAACAATTTTTTTGCGGGGAATTAATTCCGTAAATGTTTGACTTGAGCGCAAGAATGTCTTTTGTTTCCATTTCTAAATGACAAAGGGACACAAAAGAAAGGTAATAATTTAGTGTTAATCAATCTTCTTCATTAAAATTAGCTGCCACACCAAGGTCGTCATGGAAACAGAGAGAAGGGCTTGGGGGCCAGTGAGGAGGGGGGCATGAGGACGCCTGGGGGGCAGGGTTGTGGTGTGGGCATGACGCTGGGGACACAGGACTGGACAGGATGAATAGTGCTGGCGCTGGAAATAGTAACCGTCACGGACTGAACACTTTCCACGTTCCAGCCTTTGTTCCAAGCCTTTTCAAATACCCCATCATTTTCTACCCAGAGCAACCCTATGGCGTAAGTTATCGCTATGCCCATTTTACAGTTCAAGACACTGAGCCTTGGGGAGGTTGGGGAAGAAGGCCCACAAAGTGCTGTGGTCATATAACGATGGGGTAAATCCACAGTGTAGGGTGAGTGACAGTTTCTCTGATGAAGGGGATTTCCAAGCTGGGATTGGAATGAAACAGACGGAGTGTTCCAGGGAAGTGAACAGCATGTGCAAAGGCCCTGAGGCTAAGGGTGCAGGGGAAACGGCATCTGTCAGGCCGTGTTTACTTCCCTCCCGTTCCGTTTGGGTGGCACGCACTGCCCTGCCCCACTGGTGTTCCACTAGGCTGCATGGCGAGCTCTGACCAGATGTGGTACGAGCAGAGGCCTGACTCGGCTTGGTTTACTGTGTTCTGCTCATCCACCATGAGAAGAACCTCCCTGGCCCCCGGGAGGAAAACACATGGAGCAGAAATGAGCCCACCCTGCAGCCTGGAGCCAAGCCCAGACCACCCACCGCCTGAAGCAGAGCCGTCCAGCTATCCCCTGCCTGCATCAGCCAAACCCTTGCCAACCTGAAGACCCCTGGACGTGAGAATAAATGCTCATTATCACAAGCCCCTGAGCGTCTGGGTGGTTTGTTACGCAGCGCTGTGTGGCTGAGCTGACTGACACAAACTCTGAGCTGTTGAAGGAAAGCCATCCGGGACGACTGGAATGGGCTGGAGGCCTGTGGAAGGGACGGGGAACTCCCCCTTTTGACACAGGGTCTCACCAAGGCCGAGAGAGGTGCAGTGCCCCTGGCAGACGGCAGGTGAGGAGCAGAGCTGGGGCAGGGAGCACAGAGCGAGGAAATGTGGGTGAGCCCCACGCCCAGGGGTGCTCTGGTCTACAGATCCCGCACTGGCGTTTCCCGGCCCCTCTGGCTCGGGAGAGCCCCATCTGGAAGGCGGCTCCGGGTTAGCCAGTGCCCCGGGCTAGACCAGCGGAGCTCCGCGGATTCCTGGAGTCTTTCCTCCCTCCTTCCACCCCCCGACAAACAAATATATATATATATATATTTTGTTGTTGTTAATCCTCACCCAAGGATATTTTCCCATTGATTTTTAGATAAAGATAGAGTGGAAAGGTAGGAGGGAGAGAGAGAAAGAGAAAAACATCGATATGAGAGAGACATCAACTGGTTGCCTCCCTGGCAACCCTGACTGGGGCCAGGGATTGAACCTGCAACCCAGGTACCTGCCCTTGACCGGGAATTGAAGCTGAGACCCTTTGGTCTCGTGGGCTGATGCTCTAACCACTGAGCCAAACCGGCCAGGGCCTTTCATCTTATTTTAATGACAATATTAGCACCGTCCAACAAACCAATATTCAGTGTGCTCCAGTCATATCTAATTTATTCAGTGCTGCCTGATTTAACACTCTTAGCATGCACACTTGCAGACAAGGAAATGGATCAGAGAGGTTCCACATTCTGTTCAAGGCCACACATGGTGTGTTTGATCCAGTGCCCTGGATTCTAACTGCTGGCAGGCACCACTGCCCCCTCCCAGCCTGCGCTCCGTGGGCACTGGGGCTCAGGTAGGTGGTTGGCATGCCAGGAGGCAGCGTCTGGGGACTGCAGGCTGCAGGCAAAGGAGGGGCTCAGACCCACCGTGCAGTCCTGGTGGGCACAGGCTTCTCTGCTGTCGGCACTCGTGGGACTCCTGTGGGGAGATTTCCTTCTCAGAATGTGGCTCATGAGGAGGGCTTAGCCTGTGTCTGAGGGGAAGTGACAAGTGCAAAGGACTCTGAGGGGAGATCGGGGACAGGAGGAGACAGCCATAACTCAGGATGTGGGCTGAAGGAGGGAGGAAAGACTCTAGGAATCCACGCGGAGCTGCCGCTGGTCTAGCCCGGGGCACTGGCTAACCCGGGGCCGCCTTCCAGATGGGGCTCGACTGAGCCAGAGGGGCCTGTGGACCAGAGCACCCCTGGGCGTGGGGCTCGCCCACATTTCTTGGCTCTGTGCGTCCTGGCACAGGCAGCAGTGCACTTCCTGCACATGATGCCACGTGATGCCACGTGACTCGTTCCACCCAATGTGTTGTGAGCGAAAGCGGCACGGTCACTTCCAGACCAGCACTGGACGGTGGGATTCTCAGCCTGGGCGGGGCGGCACCATGAGCGAACAGTGCCCACGTGCTGTGGCGGAGACAGGCATCCCCGCTGTCACAAGCCAGGACCGTGGTGAACATCTCCCTTCCTCCAGCAGGGCTGCATCTAGCCTCATAGATGAGAAACGACCCACTGAGAGAGGAAATACTGCGCGCCAGATCCATTTCTCAGAGGTTTACGAGGCACATGGTCATAGCGAGGGCCTTGGGAGGTCCTGAAAAAATAAAAAGGAAACTTGTTTACTTTGGTTTAATTCCAAGTCTCCCAGATGTGTAGACTGGCAATCCCTCCCTCCACTTCCGTGGAGCCCGTGAAAGTCCAGTGGACCATCTTCGAGGGAGGCCAGTCCGGAGTGCCCGGGCCAGGGCGCTCTCCGGGCTCGAGGGGCACCTCTGCTGGCATCTGGTCTCAGACAGCCTTCTGGGCAATGCGGACCTGGGAGCGTGGGGAAGGATTTGAACACTCGGACAGGAACCAGAACGTCTGCTGGTCAACCCGGCTCTGCCATCCGCGCCCTCTCTGGCGTGGAAAGTCATCTCATGTCCCTAAACCCAGGGTCTGTCTCAGCATCGAGGCTGATGGAGAGGGTGAAGTGACTCTGAGACTGCTTGGCACATCGGAGGTGCCAACCTGGTCCACGGCAGCTGTCCGGAGGGTGGACCGCAGCCTCGCAGGGAGCACGGAGCCAGGATACAGTGAACCTGCAGAGAGACGGTACAGTCGGGAGAGCGTGACTCCCGCAGTCTGTAGGGGGGTCAGTAACACGACAGACCCCACTCACTGCCCCTGGGGCACCCCCTATCTCCCCTGTCAGAGTGTCTAGTTCCACATGAGTTGCCCAACTGAGATCCCCAGACAACTGCTACAGCCAACCCCTCCTTGCAACCCCAGGGATGTGGGGTTCTGCCTCCGGGGTCCGTGGCCGGGACTTGCATTGTCCACACCCATGGAAATGTGCCCTGTGCTTCCTGCCTCCATTCAGATGCCTGGGAGTCCTCAGGGCTCAGCTTTTCTGGTTCGGGCTGCTGCTGTCTCCTTGTGGGGTCCCATGGGCTCCCATTTCTACATTCCCCCAGGCCTTTCCCTGGCCTCAGCCCTGGAAAGGTTGCAAGCTTGTCCTATGTCCTGTGGAGGACTAAAGACATCCTGGCTCAAAAAACATCTGCAGCAGGGGTGTGGACTATGCCAGTGGTTTTCAAACGTTTCCCTTTACGCCATGGACTCCTTCCTTTGTGTGACATCTTGGATGGAACCCCAATATATTTAACAGGTGAGAGCAGAGTGCCCAGAAGGACAGGGGACAGCTGGCCCAGCTTCCCGCTCACCCCTTTCCTCATCCCCACTTTCACCCACTGCGTCCTATGCCTTCTTGGCTCAGTGTGAAAGTTGCTGGATTAAACCCGCCTGGAGATTCTCCCAGCTCACACACGTGAATGGGACAGACCCCTACTGCTTCACCCTCCCTCTTCTTCTGAGGACCCACACTCTCCCACCCCGGATGTCCCCTCCCTCCCATGAATCTTCACACAGTTCCTCTGCAGTCAGATGCTGCCTCCCTGCCTCGGACCTCGGCTGTGCAGGGGTGCTGGGGAGCTCGCGGGATGGCTGCAGAGACCAGCCAGCCCACCTGCCACTGCACCCTCGCACACGGCCCCACCGACAGGGTCTGCTGCGGGTAGATGCCGGAGGTGGGAACACAGCCGGACGTTTTCTTCCGGGCTGCCGATCCCTGGCTTTTCTCTCCCTCACCTGGTCAGGACAGGGCCTGCGCGATGCCTGTCCCAGGAGTATCTGGGGGTAGGGGTGGGGCCACCCTCTCTGCCCTGGGAACCAGCATTCCAGATCTCTGCGCCTTCAAAAGCCCTCCCAGCAGCAACCTCTTTTGACCTGATAACGGAAAGGGAGCTCATTAGCTACAAATTAGCATTATTATTCAACTCAAGTGTCCTGTCAGAGCTCACACAAGGGAACCATCAGGCCCCGGTCTGCGGGTCTGCTTATCCTTGCTTGAGATTTTAATAATCTTTGAAGGTGTTTTGTAAATGTAATAATGATGATGATGATGGTCTGCGGGCACAGCGGCATTTCCTCCCAAGAGGCCTCGGCTACCCAACTCATGGTGCCCAGGGTGATGGCCCCAGGTGGGACAAAGGTGCAAACATTCACCCCGGAATAACCACAGACCAGGGTGCTAACAGACCTGTGGCTGCATTTCAAGCTGCGTCCTGCATCTAGAATTACGCCGGCATGATCAAAGAGCGCCCTGTCCATTTCAGATTTCTTCAGGAACAAGGGTGTATTCAAGAGTTCAGCACTAATCCTTTGGGGGGAGCTCCCTGAGATGCTCACTGATCCCTTCTTCTTCCTTTTGAAATGGCTCCCTCCCATCGGGCCCTCCGAGATTGGCCAGAGAGGGGACAACCATGTTATACTTAACAGAGCCCCCGGGTCAGAGAGAACCCTTTGGGAGCAATTGGCAGAACAAAATCGATTCCAATAGGCTCATACAACCACACAGCTGAGGCTGTTTTAGGCCACAGAACATTCCGTGTGGGGGAGAGCTTCAGGTCTGCTTGGATCCAGTTGGCTCCACAAATATTATCAGGATAACATAAAAATATAAGTATTGTATTTGTATAAGCCATGGTAAGTTCCAATAGGAAAACACGGATCCTTTTCTCACCATCGCTTGGCCCTGCTTCCCTCTGGGTTGACTATATTCTCAGTCACTCCCCTCCCGGTGCCAAGACAGCTGCGAGCATCTCCAGGCTTCTCGTCTACTCTCTTAGTGAAAAAGAGTCTCTCTCGTCTTCATCAGTTTATGATCAAGTCAAGCATTGACTCTCGTGGACTCCCATTGGCCCAACTTGGGTCACACACCCATCCCTGAACCAATCACTGTGGTCAGGAGAAGGAGATGCCCTGATTGGACAGGCCTAGATCACATGCCTATCTCTGGAGCACAGAAGGAAGACAATACTGTTCAAACCATCTGGACTGAGAGGGGAGGAGGACTAGGTACCCTCCACAGGGAACTCAGAGTATCGTTGCCAGGAGTACAGGGTCTGTATTCTGGACAGGCGACACCTAGATGGATAGTTACATATCCGTACACACTAAATGGCACTGCTCCAGCCCAACCCCCTCCAGCACCACACTCATGGCTTCCAAATGCAGAGCTGGCCTAGAATCCAGCTTCAACCCCAGGCCAGGGAAAGCTTTGATCAGCAGGGTGGTTGCCTTGAGGGCCAGGTCTTGGCAATGGTCAACTGGGATCACAGAGGTCAAGGCCACTCAGTCCAACTTTCACCTGACGCTCCCTCCCACCGCAGCCTCTCCAAGGGGTCATCCAGTTTGTACGACCAGGGATTTGCCACCTCCAGGACAGCCTGTGTCCACTAGAAGGTGAGGTCCTGCAGGGTGAAGACTGTTTTTTCACGTCCTTAGCCCCAGCACCATGGACAGTGCCTGGGACAGCTTGTTGCATAAATGCATTGATTTCACAAGGGCTGCCGCTGACTAGAGAAAGCTCTCATATATGTATATTGAACCAACATTCAGCTTTGGGGGATTTCTACCCTCTGGTTCAGACCATTCATTTATTATTTTCAAGGGGCTGCATGTCAGACATTTGAGGCTACCAAGTATCTATTGCCTGCTCTCCATCTCATCTGTCCTCAGGCTGCATAGCACTGATTTCTTCAGTGGTGAGATTGGCAGTCCCTCTCCCCAGGCTCTCTCTAGATGGAATCCTCTTGGCCAGTATCTTGCTCCAAGCATGGTGCCACTTGACCAGGTGTGGGAGTCCTGGAGTACAGGACAGCAAGGTGATCACTCCCCACATTCTACATACTCTACCTGTTAGCATGGCCGACATCCATTGTTTGGGTTCCTATGTCTTACTGGAGGTTCACAATATACCCTTGTGTTTTTCACATATCCTTACCATCGCATTCCCAGCCCTTTCTCAGATGGTTGACTTTTTATATGATTCCTGATGCCCAAGGAGAATCTGAGAATGGGAGAAATGGACTTTATCGGAGTACTTCCCAGGGGCCAAATACTTCACAGGCATTCAGCGATTTGCTTCTAACACTCCTATGAAGTAGGTGTGATTGTCCCCAGTTTATAGATGTTGAAACTGAGGTTCAAACACGTTCCTCATTGGCCAAAGTCACACAACTGAAAGGGGGCAGAGTCTGGATTCAAACTCAGAACAGCCTGGCCCCCAAGCCCATGAGTCACTCCCAATGACAGGGCGCTGAATTGAAGGCAATGCAGCCAGACCACCCCAGAGAGGACCTCACTGTGCACATAAGTTCCCCCGTGCCCTCGGCCCTGCTCCAAGCCCCTCTCATTGTAGCCCCTCGGACTGCCCTTCTGGGTATCGCTCTTGGCATACTGAAATAACTTTCCGAACCCGAAAGTTGTGTGTCCATCTGCCTGCTTGGCACGGCTGCATCTGCAGGGCACCGTGGGCAGCAGATGGGGGGTCAGCGAGCCCGGGGCCAACGAGCCACCTTGGAGAAGGTTCACGGAAGGGAAAGGCCAGTGCCATCCACCGCATTCCTACCTTCTACTCACCAGCTGTCAAGGGGGCTCAGCAATTAAGTGGCTGTTTAGGGCTTTCAAAGCCACTAATCAAACCTGCCAAAATCTTTAAAAAGAGCTTTTAAAAATTTTTCTCTTCATTTATTTTTTTAAGTATGTTAAAAGGTTCATTAAAGATCCGCATGGGATGGAGAAGCCCTCCTCTGGCTGCCCTCCTCCTTCAGGAGTTCAGGACGGGCCTCCCCCCAGCATTAGCCTCCTGCCTCCCCCCTTGGCAGGCAAATGCGGAGGGGAGTTCAGAAGCATCTTGTTAGCATGTCTGCCTTGCAAAAATCGCTCGTTAATGGGAGATGCTGGGAGTTGGTAATTTGGTAAAAATGTGTTGTTATTGTCAGCAGACGGCGTCTCCAGCTCTTGCCTGGGCCCGGGCTCCTTCCCTTGAAAAGGGCTGGGAAACGAACGATCAGAGGAGAGCGGGCCCTCTGGGAGTGCAGCTGGAGTGTGTTCCCTTAGGGACTCTGGAATGAGTGGCATTTGGGGAGCTGTTTGAATCCCCCCGAGAGAACTGCCTTCCTACTATAGTGGGAGCCAGGGCCTATGGGAAGGATGCGGGCCCTGGAGTCAGAAAATCTACACCGGAGACCCTGTTTCTGTCTGTGAGTTACCTGGGGCAGGTAGTTCCATCTCTCGGCCTCAGTTTTTACATCTATAAAGTGGAGCTAACGATAACTTCCTCGCAAGGTTGCCATGAGGGTTACTGCCCCAGCGGTAATTAGAAAGCTAATGCCGTTGATGGAGCCAGACACTCTGCTGAGGTCTTCAAAACACCTACTTCATAGGCTCAGAGAGGTCGAGTGGCTGGACATGGTCACACAGCGCCAGGCGGAATGGGATTTGAAGCCCGGCCTGTCCGTTTCCGAAGCCCTGCAGGTGCCTGTTTCCACCAGATTCCAGCTGCAGCTGTGACTGACCACAGCTGGTGCGGGGGAGGCTCTGCACCTGCCCGACTTTGCAGGAACCTCCGTATGGGGCTCTGTGAGCCATCAGCTCCAGGAACGGGAGAAGCAGAAGGACCATCACCCATGTTCAGGGACAAGGAAACAGAGGGAGGAAGGGGAGAGGGGGAGGGACAGGGAGAGGGAGAGAGACAGACAGACAGACACACACACACCAGCTGAAGGCCCCACGGCACATCATCAACCATGTTCTCGTACTTGGAGGGACCGGATCCCAGAGGCTCCGATGAATAGACAAGCCCAGCCGCCAGCTAGCGTCAACATGCACATTCTAATGGAATAGAAAAGCTGACACAGAATAAGCAGGAAAGTACAAATAAACAACAGCGCCTCGTCCTCGTCTGTCCAGCAGACATTCTCTGAGTGCCTGTTAGCTGTGAGCACCAGGGGCAAAAGGGGGCATTTTGTGACTTCTGTCTAAAGTCCTTCCGCGTGTCCTCATAGCATAGTCCTTACTGGGCATGATCTGACCCTGCACCCCCACTTCGTCTCCCAGGACCCCTCCCCCTTCCCCTGCTCCACCTCAGGCCTCAGGCTGCTGCCCAAAATGACCCCCCACTGACAGTGTTTCCATGATGAGCTTCTCATCCTTCAGGGTTCAAATCAAACGTCCCAGCCTTGGAGACACCCTCCCAGCCTATCGCCATCAGGGGTCCCTTGCCTCCCTCGCATTCTCTGTCCTCACATCCTCTGTCTGCTTTGTAACCGTTAGCATCCTTCACAGCTATTTCACTGCTCGTGTGCTTCTTCCAGCTGTTTCTGTCCGATCAGACAGGAACTCCTCGAGGGCAGTCACCACGTCTGTCTTGTCTCCAGGATCTGACACTCAGCAGGTGCTCGGAAAGTACTAATGAAAAGCACCAGGCACAGGACACCTGACCTGCTCCGGAGCTCAGAGAATGCTCCCAGGTTCCATTGGCAGGTGGCAGAGACACAGTGCCCATTCTGGGGGGATTCTTGGTAGAACGATGCCTCCTGGGGGGGCAGTGGCCTGGGCACACGGAGGGGAGGCTGAGAGCAGAGTTTGGGAGAATTGCCCTGGATGACAGCCACGATCCCCGGGCCCCAGAGGAGAGAACCCGGCCTTGCTCTCGGGGCTCCAGTGGAGGGTAGTGGCGGTCACAGTTGGCCCTGTCATCGGCAGAGCTGCGAGCCCAGGGAAGCTGGCAGTTCAGTGGCTGGCCTGACCACAAACCCTGATCCGTGCTTCTAGCCTGCTGTGTGGCAGCCGCAGCCCTGAGCCAGGCAGAAAGAGAGGAGAAAGAAAAAACCACGACACAATTCCCTGGGAACGCATTCGAAAACATCTCATTGAACAAGGAGCGTGTGCAGGGCCCAGGCGGCGCAGGCAGGCTCGGAAGTGACCTCATTTTCGAGGCTGCCACGGGGCCCTCCCGCTGCCAGGAGCCGCAGAGCTGGCCGCCGCTCGGGCCTCACCGAGCAGGAGCTCCGCCGGGCAAGATGTTTCTCCTGGAAGGAAGCGCTGAGGCCCAGCCGGACCTGCAGGGGTCTGATGAGCAAATGTTCTTTCCTGTTTCAACATCCCCGGCCCATAGACGCTCCCTGACGGCTGCTAGGAGTCAGGCTCTGAACTTCATGCTGGGAAAGCAGATGAAAAAGACACAGACCTGCCCTTGAGAGGTTGGTAGTCTGGAAGCAGAGAGAGACGCGGAAAACAGACAATAGAATCGGTGCAGAGGTGATGAGGGGCACGGAGGGCCATCTGAGGCTGGCAGGCCCCAGAACCCCACTTCTCCATCTGCTGCGAGGGGAGGGCCTGAAGGTCAAGGGGCCTCAGGGATGATATCCCGGGTAGAGGAGAAAGCATCGGCCCATGGTCGTGCTCGACTTGCCCAGTTCCTCCGAGGGCCATGCTTCAGTCAGTGGGTCCCATATATGACGGGGATCGACACAGATGCCACCCAGGGTTCCCTGTCCCCAGAGACAAGGCAGGAAGAAAAGTGAATGGACCTGAAGAGATTGCATGAGGTTGGCACGGAGTGTTCAACGTGGGGGTGAAGAGTGGTGATGGGGTGATTGTTGCGAGTAGTGATGGAGACTTTCGGTGATGGGGATGAGTCGCTGCAATGGCTGTGACACCCAAGGAGGTGAGGAAGGTGTTGTCAGTGATGTGGAACAATGTGGTAACAGAACACAGGTGGATGGCGCTGGGATGGCGCTGGGGATGGCGCTGGGGATGGTGCTGGGGATGGCGCTGGGGATGGGACTGGGGATGGGGCTGGGGATGGGACTGGGATGGGGCTGGGGATGGGGCTGGGATGGGGCTGGGATGGCGCTGGGGATGGCACTGGGATGGGACTGGGGATGGCGCTGGGATGGGACTGGGGATGGCGCTGGGATGGCGCTGGGGATGGTGCTGGGGATGGCGCTGGGATGGCGCTGGGGATGGGACTGGGGATGGCACTGGGATGGCACTGGGATGGCGCTGGGGATGGTGCTGGGATGGCGCTGGGGATGGCGCTGGGGATGCCGAGAGAGAGTGTGATGATCATGGCCACAGTGGTGCTGAGTGGTGATGATGTCCTAACCCTCCCCAGCGGCCCGGCCTCCAGGCTGGACGTGCAGACAGCAGCAAACATCACTTGTCCCCACCCTCAGGCAGCCCTTGTTAAAACATCTTAGTAGCAGGTGAACAATAGAGCTGTTCTTGGGGAACAAAACACGCTTCTAAACCAAGGTTCAGCTCTAATTGTCTCCACTGGATTTAGCCAGTGCCTATCACTCAAATAGGAGAGAATTTCAATGCCCCTAGATATCTCGGTGGCCCTCTGGCCTGGCCATCTGGGGAGGATCTCAAGGGGTTCTTCCCTGGCAAGATTATCCACAGAGAGGACAATACCCACCTGTGCAAGAAGAGGTCCTATTGCATGTTGGGAGAGAAACACGCTTGGGGGTCAGAGGTTGATCTCAAAGGTCAGGACAGGATCCCAAGCAACTCAACCAGCTCTAAAGTCACCTCCTCCGAGAAGACTTCTCTGATTGCCCCATGGGCTGAGTAGGCCCGTGGTGGCCTCCCGACACTCTCATAGCACCTTCTTAGTCCCTGATTATGGAACAGTGTTTTATAATTCTTGACCTGTGTCTGTCTCCTGCATAGACAAGGCCCTCTCTAAGGAAAGGGACCACATCTTATCGGTAGACCCATCGTCTGGCACACTTTCTGATACACAGTTGAGGTCACTGAGTCAAGGTTAAGGGTGATAGGTGGCATCTGGCTTTACCCATTTCCTCCCGGAGTGCCAGCTGATGGTCACCCCAGGCTGATGTAACAAATACCACAGGCTGGTGGCTTAAACACCAGACACGTTTTTCTCACAGTTCTGGAGGCCGGAAGTCTGAGATCGGGGTGCCAGGTGAGTCCGTTTCTGCTGAGGACTCTCTTCACGGCTTGAAGGTGGCCCCCTCTCTGTGTCCTCACATGGCAGGGTGGTGGGGAGAGAGGGAGCTTTGGCTTCTCTTCCTCTTCTTATGAGGACCCTGATCCCACAATGGGGGCTCCAACCTCATGACCTCATCTCAATGTAATGACTCCCATCTCTGAAAACCATCACATGGGGAGATAGGGCTTCCACAGATGAATTTGGGGGACACAAACATTCAGTCCGAGCACTGATTGTGTCTCCTCTGGGGAGCCAGACAGCAGACATTTAGAAAAGACAGGAAATAGACCCAGTTTTGGGCATCAGCTGGTGAAGCTGAGGCCAAAGCAGGGAGCACAGAGGGGGGTGGCGCCCCCCGGGACTCTCGGCCCAGTGCGCCCTCCCAGTCCACGGCTGCCTGTCAGCCGACCTTCTCATTAGCACAACCTTTCTGGGCTTTTAACAAGCTCCACACTGTCTTAATTGGTGGCCGTGGACAGTTCAGATCTTGGGGAGGGAGTGGCAGATCCCAGGCAGACAGGAAGAGGGTGACCACAGGGACAGGCCCCAGCCAGAGCCATCCGCTGGGGTGTCTCGGAGAATGGGCTCCCTAGAGGAATTTAGAGAAAGCAGGATGCATTGTTATCTGCTGCTGCATTGTTGGGCTCTGCCTTGGGCTCCTTGAAGTGGGGGGTCTTTCCTCCCTGCCTCCCTCCTACCTTCCCTCCCTCTCTCCTTTCCATTCATTCACTCACTCACCCTTCATATTAATCCAGCACCTACTACTTGCCAGGCACTGTTCTCAGGGAGGAGGGTGCAGTGCTGAATAAGACAGACACTGTCACCTGGCCGGTGTGGCTCAGTGGCTGAGCGTCGACCCATGCACCAAGAGGTCGCTGGTTCGAATCCCGGTCAGGGCACATGCCCAGGTTGTGGGCCTAATCCCCAGTGGGGGGCATGCAGGTTGCGGCCAATCAAGTAGACATGCAGGGGGAAGTCAGACCCAGAATCTCCCCGAATGAGAGAGGGAGGCAGGAAGCACCACGAGGAACCGAGACACGAACCAGGGAGAGAACATGGCTGCGGAGGGAGACAGGCGTGGGCCCGAATCCCAGTATTCACCTCACCTGTCCCCGTCTCACCTGCCTCAGCTGTGGAACGGAGACGAGCCGGCCCATCACGGTTGCTAGAGGACTTGTAAAAGGCAGCTCCCAAATCCCGGAGTACAAAGGAAGAGGCAGAACTCCAGGCGGGAGGGATGCTGTCCAGCTGGCGGGGCACGGAGTCTTTCTTGAGGAGGTGAGTTTCCGGGGAGACCTTGGCATTGGCTGGCAAGCCAAGGGGGGCTGGCTGAGAAGGGTGGGGCTTCTCAGAGCGCCTGGTATTGACCCCACGGTTAGTAAAGTTCAACGACACGGGCAGCCAGGCTCCACACCCCAGCCCGTTGGCCATCATGACCCACTTCTCTATTGGACATTGTCATGTCTTCTCATTGTCCATCTCCCCTAGCGAGGCCGTGAGCTCCAGGAAGGCAGCCCCTGGGTCCCCCGTGCTTGAAGCAGTCTGGCACAGAGCGGGCATTCGACTACTCTTTGTTGGATGAATGAATGGAGCTGTAAATGTTGGCATTCTGTGAGTCCCAGGGCAGCCCCGTGATGAGGTCACGGATGGACTTGCCCATGACCTTCCACAGATGGAGTTGCTGGCGTGTTAGGGACACCTGAGCACTGATACTAAGGTGTTGAGCTAGAGTTTCAAAGGGGCAGCCGTCCAAACCCCTTCCTCTGAGGGACTCAAAGCAGAGCTGCTTTGTGTTACTGTTTAAATTAGCTCCATTACCTCACCGATCCTAGCCAGAGGGCAGGAGTGTGGACCCATTTCCCAGCCCAGGGAAAGGAGGCTTGGGAAGTACTCCTCAGGTTCATATGGGTGGGGACGGGCAGACCAGTCCCTAAACCAGGGCTCTGTCTCCGAGCCCACTCCCCTGTAAGATCCTAGACCCTGATCATTTATGCCCACAGAGGGGTCACCTTGTTCCCGAGCTTTCTCTTCCACCAGGTGTGATTCAGGTGCTGTGGGATGTGGTGCAAGTCACCCCCTCCCCCAAGCCTCAGTTTCCTCACCTGTACTGGGTGCGTGGGCATTTCCACTTTACCTGGGTGTGAAGATCACCGCGCAGGCCGAGGACCCAGCCCGGTGCAGATAGCAGGTGCTCCCAGGGGGCTGCCTCCCCTGTTCGTTCCTGTCTGCGCGGCTCACCTGCCCGGGGCAAGGAGGAGCGGTTGGCCCAGGGCTGCTCTACAGATGAGGCGTGGAGGGCGGGCAGGGAGACCAGGGTGGAGGGAGGCGAGAATGAAGGCAGCGCAGCCGGGCAGGGCTGAGCTCAAGCAGGAATGAGGACATGAGGACAGTACATAGTTGCCATGTCATGTAGATGATAAACAATAATAATAACATTGGTTTGCGTGTAATGAGAAAGACTACAGAGACCGAATCACCTCGGTAATGGGCTGCAGATGTCAGGGAGTCGTTTGTTTCTTGAGGGAAGAGCTGAGGATTGCACTCTGCCCCACCCCCATGCACACACACACACACATGCGCACACGCACACACATGCACACACGTACACGTACACACATGCACACATGCACACCAAGGGTGCCGCTCAAGGTGGAGAGGAGGGGGATGGAGGAGGATGGGAGGATGGAGCCCGGGCACAGAGTGAAGCAGCTGGGCTGGGGTAGGAGGTGCATGGGGGCCGGGGGGATGTGGTGGTCATTGTCACTGCTCACCAGATATCTGTTCCCACCTTACGAATGCAGGTTTGCACTTGCTGACCCCCATGTGGATGTGGGGGCCGCAGTCTCAGACTACAGAGTTGTAAGCTGCCCAGAACCACGGCCCCTCAGACACGATTTCCCTGGTCAGATGGAAACTGTCCCCAAACCTCCGAGACGAAGGGATGGGTCTCAGCCGTGGGCCATCTGATGGTCTGGTCCTCCCATTGCTTTGTTCTTCTGTCTGTAATATCGATCCAGGGGTCCTAGTTCCTGTTCAGTTCAGGAAATAAAAATCAGTGGGCTGTCCAGTATCATGGAGACAGAAGGCGAGCTATTGATTGAATTTTGCTTTTTCAATTACGTTTTAGGTTATAGATGTCTAAGCACCGTGGCTTTGGAGCCAGAGCCTGGGGATTGTCCCGGTGCTGAGTAACGGCGGCGATGAGCTATGTTCTCATCCCAGCCTCTTACGGGGGGAAGGAAACTGAGGCTCATGCGTTCAAGGTCACACAAGACAAATGGCTGTTTCAAGCCTTCCTGGAATCTTCCTGACGTTTCCCGGTACATTTCGCCCCGAGAAGAGGTCTCCGAGGACCTGAGTCTTACCTTCACGTCTTATTTAGGGAGGCATAAGGGGTGAAGGCAACTATGCGAGACAAACCTCACCCGTGGGTTTACATCTAGAGGCTGGGTAACAATGATGCACACCCCCTGCTAGGTGGGGGGGGGGATTCAACCGGCTCTCACTTCCCATTTAATCCATCTGGGCGCTCCGTGGGAGCCCGGCCCCCCGAGTTTCTCACGGTGCCTGCGGAGAGAGCCGCGACCTCTGCGCCTCGCTCTAGGAAATAACGCCCTCTCAGCCTCGTGTGCGGAGGTGCGGCGCTCTGGGCCTCCGTCACCTGCCAAGTTCACTCCTGGGGCCTTGCCGGTTGCCCCATCGCTCGGCATCTCGGCAGAGATGGCGCTTCTACTGCTTCCCCCGTCCCATATATTATACGCTCACATGGTCAACCCAATAGCCCTCCCAGCCCGAAAGCATAAATCACGTTTTTAAAAGGAACAAAGCAGGTTAGCATCGTAAGCCGGTGATGACAGGAGATGGCGCTGGTGGAGGTGCGGGGGACTGCCAGGGACTGTCCCGGGGGCTCCCGACCTGCTCGCGTACTTCCTCCTCGCAACCACACGGAGAGGTGGTACGGTTATTTTTCTGCCGAGGAAACTGAGGCACAGAGCGTTTCAGTGATTTGCCCGAGGTTGAGCAGTGTGGTGGGGCAGCCAGGCATCGGAGACAGCATCCAAGTGCTGGCCTCTGGCGTCTTCCCTCTTAAGCATGATGTACCTCTCTGAAAGGAACTTCTGGGGTCCTCGAAGCCAGCCCTGTTTGGAGACACGGTGCAGAGAGGCAACGCAACCTTCTCTAACTCCCACGGAAAGTTGGAAGATGCTCTAAGTGATCCACTCCCCATCAATTCTGTTCCACCTTCCTTCATCCCTCGCTGGGGGCAGCCTGTGACCCCGCAAGGCTGCGTGACTCTCATCTCTCTTCCTGCTCCACCTCCAGGCCAGGAGAGCCCCCCCAATCCGCTCCACCCCCAGGCACCTCTCCACATCTCGGGGTGATTCGGAGATGAGACACCCCGCAGCAAGAGAGACGCTGGCAGAGGGAAGGGGTTCCCGCTGGGCCAGCACCTGCCTGAGCTGCTTAAAATTCTCTGAAGGAGAACAGGACGGTAATCTGTTCAGCTACACCTGGCTTCTTGCCCTACCTGAGCCCAGACTCCGATGACCTTCTCTCCAAACACCTCTGATTGACAAAGAGACAAAACAGGTTCTTAAACAGAAATCTCCACTTGCCAAGGAGTCCGAGAATGAAAATAATAATAATAATAATAAGGCAAAACCAATTTGTAATCAGGACAAGGTGAGTCTCAGGGGTCTTTTGGCCAACAGGTGAGAGCCAGAATTAGGAAGAAGGCCCCCAGAGCTCCGAATTTCCCTCCTCAATGACATATCATGGAGCATTAAAACTAATCAGCTATGTAATGATTTTATTATATCAGCCAATAAAATGAGAAAATTACATTTTCTCTGTTCACTATTAGACTGAGGTTTTTGAACCTTATATTTTATAGCTTCATGGTTCTTGAAGAAGATTTTTTTAAATATACTTTTTCATATTGAGCTCTTCACTTTCCAATATTCCATGTGCGTGCATCAGACAGGATTCTCGCTCCTCTCGCCCCTCGGTCTTCCCTGACCTGCACTCCTCTGTGCCCTGTGACTTTGCAGAGCAGTGGCCCCGAGGACATCCCTGCAGCGGTGACTCTGGGCGTGGCCGTGTGACTTGCTGGGGTCAGTGGGATGTGGAGGCAGGGATGGTGAGGCTTTAACCGGCGCTGTGTGTTTCTAAGTATCATTTGCAGACCCTCTGCCCTCCATCAGGAGCAGGGCATGCCCAGGTGGCCTGGTCTTGGCATGAGGTACAGGTGGGGCAGACCTGAACCCAACCCACAGCTGGAGCCTGAAGCTTGGAACCCAGCCCTGCTGAGATGCAACTGGCCCTCAGACCCATGAGCACAAATTAAATGCTTTTTTTTAAAGCCATTGCAAGCTGGGCTTGTGAGGCATCTCTATTGCCACCAAACCCTGACTACTACAACACATATTCATGGATGCAGACAATCTCAGAATCTCAAACGTTTTGTTATGAGTAATAATGACCATCATTTATCAAGGGCTTATGAAGTGCCAGGCACTGTACTAGATAATTGATATGCAGCATCGTTTTCAATGGAGGAAACAGAAGCTCAGGAGGTCAAACAACTTGCCCAAGGTCACGTAGCTAATTAGTGGTAGACCTGGATGTCAACCACGGGTCTTGCTGAGTGCCAAAGCCTCGGTCGTCCCCGCTGCCCTGGACGCTCAGATCAGGTGGTTAACCTCCACCTTCCCCGGCCCGGGCCTTCCTCATGTTGACTCATCCTCCAAGATCTCTGCCAAGCCTCCCATCAGTGCGCCTTCGAGTCCTTTAATTAAATAAAAAGAAATTTATCTCCCCCCAAAAGTGCTCTCCATCTTTGAACATTTCTGGTTATTGGAAATTCTTCCTTATCTTGAGCCAAAATCTGTTCCTCTCTGGTCCTGGTTTTTTCCTCCTCTGGGACTATGTAGAAAGATGAAACTCTACTGTCCACATCCGAGTCTTCCAACATGGTAAGAAGGGTTTGCATTCATCCCATATTTCTGAACCAAACACCCCTACTCCCTTCGCTGTCCTTGAGAAAAGTTACTTTTACTGTGACCTACGGTGAACAGAAAGGTACATGCCACAGAAATGCACAGTTGTTTTTTTGTTTTTTTATACTCACCCGAGGACATTTTTGCATGTATCTTCAGATAGAGCAGGAGGGAGAGAGGGAGGAAGAGAGAGAGAGAAACATCAATGTGAGAGAGACACATCGAGTGGCCGGCGACAAAATGCAACCGAGGTACGTGCCCTTAGCGGGAACCGAACCCGGGACTCTCTGGTCCACAGGCCAATGCTCTAACCGCTGAGCCAAACCGACCAGGGCAGAAACGCACAGTTTAATAAACAATTCTAACATGAGTCCCATGGGCCTCCTTCCAGCCAAGAGCTGACACTTTGCCATCTCCTGAAGACCCCGTGTGTCCCTCCTGATTATCTTTGTTCATCACCCAGCTGTAACCACCATCCTGGCTTTTAAAAATGGTTTTATTACCTGTGTAATAAAATAATATAGTTCAGTTTTGCCTGTGTGTGAACGTCACAGAAATAAAGCCGTGGAAGCCCCTTTGTGCCTTCTTTCCACTCACCTTTTGTTTATAAGAGTCACCCATGTTGCTGCCTGTGGCCAGATGTCATTCATTTTCCTTGCTGTATAGTATTCCACTGCATGAATAGATGGCGTTCATTTTCCTTGCTGTATAGTATTCCACTGCATGAATTCATTACACTTTACTTGTCCATTCTGTTATTGGTGGACATTTGGGAGGAGCCTAGGTTTTGGTTGTGATACACGGTGCTGTTATAGATATTCTCATACGTGTACCTTCATCATGTATCTAAGACTTTCTCTCACATCATGGGATATGGCTGCCTTCCACTTTATTCGCTAATTCCTAGCTGATTTCCAAAGCGGTGGGCCCTAATTCATCCACCAGCAGTAGTTTTGTGAACGTCCACGCTTTTGTTCATTGTAGAAGGTTGGGCCACAGGTCTCCTCTTCACTCCCTGGCCCGGCATGGGATCATACACCCACCCTCGGGCGCGAGTCTTGGCAGTGCCCTCCCGCGGTGGCCTGGGCGTGCTTCTCCCTCCCTCGAGCTGGGCCCAGCCTGTGTCTTGCCTTGGCCAATGGAAGGCTAGCAGAGGCTCGAAAGGCACGCGTGTTGTCCGGCTCCCGCTCTTCCTTTTGCCTCCACCTTTGCTGCGGGCCCGGGAAGAAGAGGGGAGCCACGAGGAGCAGCGCAGCCCCAGCTGATCACAGCCCACATCAGCCAACTAATTAATGAACTAATTAAATGCTGTTGCCGTATGCCACTGAGGGTTGTGGTTGCTCGGAATGGAGCAATAGCTAACCAATACAGCGATCGCGGTCGTCTCTCTATTGGTAATTGCTGCCACTTATTGAGCATCCGTCACGTGCCAGCCACTGGGCTAAGAACGCCTCATACTCCCCCCTGTGGAATCTGCATGCCACCCCTCTGTAGAAGACACCGTCCTTCTCCCCACCTGGCAGTGGCAATCAGGTTAAGGTCACAACATTGGTAAGAGGAGGCCCCCAAAGGTAGACCCAGTCCTCGCTGAGCCACGAGTTCATTACCAGCTTGGGGAAGGGGAAGGAGCAGCCTTTTAACATGGATGTTTAAATTAAATGGCAGTGGAAGACAGTGTCACACCACTCCCCCGGCCAGACTGAGAGCCGCAGAGAAGGACCCCGCGCGGGGCCCCCTTCCGAGCTCTCCCCGCCAGTGGGCTCAGGCTCGCCCTGGGCTTTCTCCCGCGTATCAGAGTCTAGCAACAAGGCCACTGTGCCAGGTTCATGGGGATGAGCTGGAGGTCACCAGGGATTTGAAACAGGCTGGAGCTGGGGTGGGGTCCGGGCTCAACTGCTTATCAGTGGTGTCCCCTTGGGCAAGTCATTTAGTCACTGGAAGCTTCATTCCCTCATCTGTAAGGTGGGGGGGCGCATAACCCCCCCCCCAGTTTGCTGGGAGAACAATAGCCAAGGGACGTGCAGAGTTTGTACGTGGGCCACCGCTCCACGGATGCCCGTGGTTGTCATCTTCATTGTTACGACTACAGTGTGGGTCCCCCTGGTACCCGGTCTCCAAGCCAGAGGCACGGCTCTCCGGGAGGAGCCTCGGCAAAGAGGGAGAGCTGGGGTTGTGGAAGGCAGGAAGGAGGACGAAGACCACTCGGGTCTCAGGACTGCCTTTAGGCGGGCTGCCCCCATGGTGGCTCTCCAGGGTCTAATGCTGTCCTTTGCCTTCCCCCGCCCCAGTGTAGGAGGGGAATGTCCTCGTTGGATCCCTCAGAGGAAGGATCCTGGCTGCAGAGACCATGGGGTGGCCCCGTGGATGGCTGAGGCTCCAAGGGAACGAGTCAAATTCCACACCTGGGGGCCCGGGAACGGTGCGCTTGGTGCAGTGGCCATCTCGAATGTCCTGCATGCTGCAAGACAGCCGGGAGGGGGGCCTCTGTCTTGACCTTCAGCTTTTATGTGCTTTAGCTCCTGCACAAGCCTCTTTCATTTCTCCCCAGAACAGCATCTGACAGCTCTCCTCATTCCTCTGTGTGCGATGGTTCCTTTGTTAGGTTGAATAAAGAAGCTTGTTACCGGAGAAAAAGCCTTAGCAAGTGCCAGTGGAGAGATCCGTTTCCTCGAAGAAACTCCCATAAAACCTTTCAAGCTGCTGCTTTGGAGTCCCAGAGCCCCCTGGATCCGCGGGCCTCTGCGTTCCCCCGCTTTCCTCAGCCGTTGCCTGGTGATCTTCCAAGTCTCCCCTCCGCCGCAGGGAAGGCGAGCGCCGACCCCGGAGTCCCCCGCGCGTGGCGAGCTGGTCTCCATCATCGAGCTTTCCTGGTGCTTGACCCCAGGCCGAGGGAGGGGGGGAGAGTGAACTCATCTCAGGAGGGGTCCTTCCAGGGGTCGAGCCCCTCGGAAATTTCCCGAGGCCCGAGTTTCCGGTGCGCAGTTTCCAGCGTGTGAGCTTTGTCTGAGCTCCAGGGAAGGAGATGCGTACAAGTGTATGCTGACGGCAATATCACCAGCACCATTATCGTCATGCTTACAGCTATTAAAACCAGGACCTCGAAGGCCCTCTATGTATCTGGCTCATTTCTCTCTCTAGTCTTATCTTGTACTAATGTCGGCCTCACTGTGGGCTGCGGTCCTGCCCCTCAGCAAGGAGGCGCGAAGACCCTCAGCGCGCCCTCTGATTTCACTGCCCACACCGCCCCCAGGCCCAGAGTGTCATCCGTCCCTTCCCTTCCCTGTAGTCCCTGGAACCGCCACTCTCTCTCACCTCTCTATGTCTCTCCCATGATGCCCTTCTTCCTCTTGGGGTCCCAGGTCCAGCCTCACCTTCCCACCTCTGGCCTCTCAGGGCGGCCCAGCCCTCTGTTCCTGCTTTTATTTGGCACTGTGCCGTTTTTGACACCCATGGGCATCTGTCTCCCGCTAGGCGGAGCTGCTGGGAGGTCAGCGGCTGGTGTCGTGCACAGTGCCTGGCACCCACCGGGCTGCACCGCTTGGCTTTCCAAGGTTCTGAGGAGGAGTCCCATCCACGTCGACTTTGGCGATGTGGGGTCAGGGGTCACTGCAAGGACGACGGGACAGGGAGCTAGGATGGCCGTGCTGTCATGCTGGGCTCTGGAATTTTCTGGGCTCGTGAAACACAGAAACGGGTGCTCAACAATTGCCCCCAAATATGCACCTTCTCTGAGACCCCCCCAGCATCTAGATCCCTACAAGACAGGATCTGACTGTCCTGTTTGTTGGCACCTAGAATGAAGCATCATTTCTGGGCAGCCCCTCCCCCCCAAGTCTCCGCAGGGGAATGGACTTCTGTCCTAGGCTTGGCACAGGCCAAAGTCACTCTGCAGAAAGACTCTCTCAGGACGTCTTTCCTCAAAGGGGACAGCAGGCGGGGGACTCCTCGGGCCCTCGCCAGGGTCACCTGCTCTTTCTCAGAGTGGAAGGAAGCTCTCAGAAGGGGTCTGGCTTTGTGATGGGAAGACATCTGGCCTCACCCAGGGAACGGAGGGAAATAAAGGTTGAGTCCCCGTGGCATTTCGAAACCCGCAGGTGGTCAACAGAACACTTCTCTTTATTTCCAGCTCAAGGCTACCATAGATGAGGTTTTAGCATCCAGAGCGCCCCGACCCCCTAGCAACAAAGATAACTGCAGATGTGCTCAGCTCTTCACATGTGTCAGGAGCGATCTGTTCGGTTTCATCCGCTCTTCAACCTGGTGAAGTTCGGTCCTAGTCTTGTCCCCCTTCACAGGTGTGGAAATAGGACTGGGGTGAGCAGAGTGAGCTGCTCAAGGACGTGGAAGGACCAGATGTTCAGTTCCGCTAGACTCCAAAGCCCATGCTCTTGACCTCTGTCCTCTGTCACCCAACTGGCATGTCCTGGCAGCCCTGGGCTCCCAGACTCAGCACCACCCAGGCCTGCCTCTGCCTGCCCAGCTCCTGAAAGCTGTGTCTTGTCCCTGGGCCACTCGGGAGACCCTCCCATTCCATCTGCCTGGTGGTGACCAGGGCTGAGTCCTGCTCTGAGCGGCAGGAACCGCCACTCCATTGGTCACCGACCCTTGGATGGGCTGTGGCCTTGGCCGTCTCCTTGGAGGTGCCTTTGTTTCTTCTCTAGGATCTGAACTCAGCTCACCCAGTGGCCCAGGGGGCTGGGTCTAATACACCACTGGGTTCACCAGTTATCATCTGTGTAGGGCACATCTGGCCACCATCACCCCCAGACTCTGGTGGGGGTGCTCCTTCCCTCCACGGTAGCTCTCGTCCTCACCCTAAATAACCCCCTTGACCCCCAGACAATGACGGCCACAAACTGTCGTCCCTGCCCTTAATCCAGTGCTTCTGTGAGCAGAGAGAATAGTCACGACCCAAGGGGCTGTTTATTGGACCAGGAAACCTGCCAGATGAGGTCTGATGCTTCCACGTTTCTTTTTTTTTTTTTTGGTACGTGCCCCTAGCGGGAACCGAACCCAGGACTCTCTGGTCTGCAGGCCAACGCTCCAACCGCTGAGCCAAACCGGCCAGGGCTGATGCTTCCACGTTTTGTCTCCCCTAATCATCACTGGGTTTCTTAGGTCTCCTTGCTCAGATGAGGAAACTGAGGTCCAAAGGGAGTGAAGGACTCTGCCGAGGGGGCAGGGCTGACACTGCAGGCCATCTGAGAGCTGGCTTTCTCCACGTTCTGGGCCTTATGAGAGCGCCACCTCTAGGAAGACGGGCCAGCCCTCCCTGGCTTGGCGCTCCAGGGTGGGACCAAGCTGCTCCCCAGTGTGGGATTTCCTCTCAGCACATGTCCTACACGGACAAGGGCTTACATAAACAGCCAAGGAGTCCAGCAACAGAGTGGGGATTTGATCCGTGAATTGCTGCATGTGGGCGGGGCCCATCCATCTGTGCACGAGACCAGATGCTGACGCTGTGCAGCAGAACAAAAACAGTGACAGCGATGCAGGCCAACATTGCATGAGCGTCCCCTGGGTGCCTGGCCCTGGGCTGAGTCCTTCCCGTGCAGCAGGGCTACTGAGAGAGGACCCATTCCCCACGGTGGGGACACAGAGCCCAGCACGAAGGATCCCCGGCACAAACCACCTCCCAGGGACACCAGCCCTGCCCAGTCCCTGCCTGCCACCCTTCCTTTGCCGAGTGACAATTTCTGCATTGTTGCAAAAAGGGGGAAGGATGAAAAACCCACTCTCAACAACCAACGAGAAATAATTAGCATACATTGTGTCATTAAACACTAGACTTTAATTAAATCACATGGAGATAAATACCTCTAACGACTAGAAATCTGGGGCCCGTAGACAGCAAAACACTCAGCATAATGGAGTAATAGACTCCGTAAATAGCGTCAAGTCAGGGATTCCGACTTGATTAAGAATCTGACTGAATTGGGTTGTCACCTCAGAGGCGGCACCTACTACCTGAAAATTGCTCATTATCTTCCCCATTTGATCTTCTGGGAGCTAACAAGCCTTTGCGGAGATCGGTCCAATGATCAAAGGACCCATTTACTTCGAATTCTTTCCCGTGCCCGGGTCCCCATCGCTGGCATCGCCCTCCTCCCTTTTACATTTGTCACGAATCGTCACCTGGCAGCAGCCAGTGGTGAGGCCAGGCTGGAGGTGATCTCTGTGATTTCTGAGACGAGTTACTTCTGTAACCCTGAGCACAGCTCTGAAGGCAGCATGGATGTCTCTCTCTGGCCTTGGCCCCCTGCCTGCCGTCAGTGACCAGATCCAATCTCAGCTTCTCCCTGGCATCTGACCTCCCCTCCTGCTTCCGCCACCGAGCAGGTCAGCACAGCCTGTCTGGGGAGCGCAACAGCCAACCCCGTCCTCGTCTCCATCCCGCTCTGGCCACAGTGCAGCCTCTGGCGAGACCTCAGCCAGGCTCCCCGCCTCCTTGCCTGGCTTTCAAAGCCTTCTCCGTGGGGACCCCAGCCCAGCTCACCAGGCCCCAGATGAATAAGTGCACGACCCGGGTCTCCGGAAAGCCCCACACTGCAGTCACACGAGGCGAATCCCACGTGCCTGTCCTCACCTCTTACCCTCTGTGCACCCCTCTGCGATGCGGTTCCGCAGATCTCAGCCTGGCAATGCTGCCCGCACCCTCCGAGGCCTGCCTTCGATCCTTCTCTATGAAGACCCCACTTCCAGCATTATGGCACAAGCTGGGGACCTTGGGGCAAGATCCCATTCATTGAACCGTGTCTTGCAAACGGCCTACTATGGCCCTGGCCAGTTTAGCTCAGCGGTTAGAGCGTCAGCCTGTGGCTCAAAGAGTCACGGGTTCGATTCTGATCAAGGGCACGGACCTCGGTTGTGGTTCGTCCCCAGCCCTGTTCGGGTCATGTGGGAGGCAACCAGTCGATGTTTCTCTCTCTCTCTTTCTCTTTCTCTCTCCTCTTCCCACTCTATCTGAAGATAAATGGAAGCATATCCTTGGGTGAGGATTTAAAAAACTAGATAAAAGTGCCTACTATGCGCCAGGCACTGCAGCGAGCTCCAGGGAAGAACTGATGTGAGCATCCGTAGGACTGGAGGGGTGCGTGAGAATGCAGGGTCCAGGAACTGAAGGGGCTGGGGCTACTTTTCTGCAGGGAGTCGCCGAACAGCCCCGTCTGTGACATCGAGACTGCAGCACCCAGACGGCTGCGCTGGGCTGGGGCTACGGTGCCCCCCCACGGCGGGTCTGACATGCAGGTGGCACTTAGGGAGGCTGGTTCCCACGGCTGTCCCCTGCTCCGGGGAGGCCCTCGAAGAGCAGAGTCTTGTCCTTCACTCCCTTGGCCGCATGCTCTCTGAAGACAGGGACTGTCTGAGTCTCTCTCTGGGCCGCACCTTCTTCCTCTGCAAAGTGAGATAATGACAGCACCTGCCTTATGGACTTGGCTGGGGAAGGGGCTTAAAGAAGACAATAGTCATGGCAGCTAATGTGGTTTAGTGGTTTCTGCACTGTCTGGGCCTGCCTCCTCCCTCCTGACCTCCCTCCCTCCCTCCCTCCTTCCTTTCCTTCCTTCCTTCTTTCCTTCCTCCCTTCCTCCCTCCCTCCTTCCTTTCCTTCCTTCCTTCTTTCCTTCCTTTCTTCCCTCCCTCCTTTCTTCCTCCCTCCTTCCTTCCTCCCTCCCTCCTTTCTTCCTTTCTTCCTTCCTTCCTTCCTTCCTTCCTTCCTTCCTTCCTTCCCTCCCCCCTTCCTTCCTTCCCTCCCCCCTTCCTTCCTTCCCTCCCTCCCTCCCTCCCTCCCTCCCTCCTTCCTTCCTCCCTCCCTCCCTCCCTTCCTTCCTTCCATACTTAATGGGTACTCACTACGGGCCAGGCACTGTTCGAGGTACTTGGAATCTGTCTATGAATCCAAGAGGTGGAGCCCTAGCCTTATGGAGCTTCTATTGCATCGGGGAAAGACAGACGATAAAGTATACATTGTAGACATGTACCCATATATATACATGCGCACACATACATATCTCACAAATAAGTACAGTGTATAGTTTGTTAGAACGTTGTAAGTGCTACGGGGGAAAAATACGCAGGCAGGGTGCGGGAGATCCAGGTTCAGGACTGTAGTTTTGAAGGGTGACCACACATTCAATCCTTTACGGCAATCTTACAAAGGGTGCTGACTCTGTGCAAATGAGAAAGGTGAGGCAGAGAGGATGGTAACTTACCTGGCGTTGAGCTGCCAAACACGTGGAAGGTCCGGGATTACAAATTCTTGTACACAGAGAACAGGACATTTTCAATAAGTGGTCATTTCTGGTGACGATGATGGTGATTTTGCATACAGTAGGTGATCATTAAATGTTTCTGGAGCTGAAATCAACGGAAACGGTTGAACATTCAGCCAGAGCATGTGCTCCAGCCCCTGAGAGACAGGCTAAGCAGATGTAAACCTGACCCGTGGTTCTGGGTGGGCACGAGCCCCGGCCGCACCCATCCAGGGGGTGGAGCCCTCCCTCTCGTTCAGATGCCCCATTTCGAGGGTCTGGCCGAGGCTGGGACACAGAGTCGGATGGATACTGGGCACGGGAGGAGAGAGAGCTGGAGCTGAAGGACACCTGTGAGGCCGGAGAGCGAGCGCAGAAAAGAACCCACTGCAGAGGCGAGTCAATAATTCACACGGCTCCTTTAAATACTTAACTCTCCAGCTGCTTAAAATGTAGACCCGTATCTTTGAATAGACATGTATATTTTGTAGTTTGATCACAGAAACACAGACACCACGGGCAGAATGAAAGGGGTGGAAGGGCGTGGTGGAGCGCTGGTACCCTCGGGGACATGCAAAATCATTTTGCACAGAGAAGAGAGAGTGCAATCTTGAAATACGAATCGTCGCTACCGTGTACTGAGTGCTTGCTGTGTGCTGGCCATTGGGCTAAGTGCTTTACTGCCACCTCGCTCGTTCATTCACGCGCCTAGCCCTGCGAGCTCAGGAGCTGAGCGGCTGAAGTTCGAACCCTGACTCCACCTGGGGGGACTGTCTGTGTGCCCCGAGCTTGCTGGTAACCCTTCCTGTGCCCCGGTCTCTTCCTCTATAAACAGGGTGGTGGTGAGAAGTCAATAAGATAACACATGTGAAGTGCCTGGAACAGTGTCTGGCATGTTCTAAGAGTTCAAGAAATATCGTTACTATTGTCATCATCACCATTCATTCATTTCTCACTTTGGGAAATATTTACTGAGTGCCTACTATGTGATGGGTACTGTGAGGCACAACGATGAACTCAAAAGGCAGTTTCTGCCTCCAAGGAGCCTCCACGAAGACATGGGCAATAAGCTAACAACAACACATAATGAACAAGGCCAGTTCAGATTGCCATAAGGGCGGGGAGAAAATGAACACGATTGTGCATGGAGGGGCACTGGACAGGCCAGGTGCTCAGGGAAGGCCTATCTTGAGAGGTGGTGTTTAAGCTGAAATGTGAAATGTGAAAAGCAGCCCAGGGAAGAGAGTTCTAGGCAGAGAACAGCATGTGCAAAGGCCCTGAGGTTGGAAGTAGCTTGCTGCATCTGAAGAAAAGAAAGAAGGTTCTTGTGGCTGGATAGTAGCATAGCCTTCCTCAAAACTCTCCAGAGGATTTGGAACATTTTGAAGGTGTGGGAAAGGAAGACCAGAGAGGTGTAGGGATTTGCTCAAGACTTCACGGCTGGCATTGGTAAAACCAAGGTCTGCCTGACTCCAGAGCCTGTGTCCCTAAAGAACACACCAGCCCAGCCGGTGTGGCTCAGTGAATTGAGCGTTGCCCCATGGACTGAGAGGTCTGGGTTTGATTCCCGGTCAGGGCACATGCCCAGGCTGCAGGCTCGATCCCCAGTAGGGGGCATGCAAGAGGCAGCTGATTGATATTTTGCTCTCATCCATGTTTCTCTCTCTCTCTCTTCCTCGCTGTGTAAAAAAACCAATAAAAATGTATTAAAAAAAAAAAAGAACCCACTCCCGAGTTCAGCTCACTCCCGTGTGGGAGCACAAGCCCCCACGAACACAGCCCAACTTGGAGATGTTCAGTGTGAATTCATGGTGACTGACTTAGGCAGAGTCCTGAGAGGCTGCTGGGTCCTGTTGGAGATCTGACAGTCACTCAAACCAGCCACTCACCAAAGGCTGCCAAGGTGAGACCCTGCTGGACCCTCCTTAATGATCACCTCAAAGGCACCTCCAGTTAGCATCTCTCTGGGCATCAAACCAGCCATGCCAAGCGGTGGGGAGAGGAAACGGGAACAGGGGTGTCCACGGAGCCCTTTTTATATGCCAAGAGCTGTGCTAGTGTCTTTATGCGTCATTTAGTCCTCAGTTATTTAGATCTGTAGATATGACCATCCTTATGTTAAAGCATCAGGTCATTTACCGGCATGTACACAGCTGGGAGGTGGGGTGCTGGGGTGAAGCCCCACCTCTCCACCCCAAACTTATCCCTAGTTCCAGATGATGCTTAGTTCAGGCTAAGAAGCTTGATGGAGCCTCAAAGTGCCCATCTTTGCCCCAGTCACGGGTTGGCCAGTGTCTTCCATGCCGGAACCTTCTGAGACGCGGTCACGCTCATTCACAGCCAAGGCGGCCCCTGGGTCTGGGAGTTAACAGCGGCCTTTCCAAAATTCTTCATGAAGTTCTCGGGACTCCAGAGCTGCTGGGGTACCAGCTCTGGGAGAAGACATGTCACCTTTGGAAACACTGAGTTGTCCTCATGGAGGGTGGCCAACTGTGACTGGGGGGGGGGTGACATCTCACTGGGGAGGGAAGAGGAGCTGTGTGGTGGACACGGCAGAGCTGGCTCATACTGACCATTCTGGATCAGGGCTGTAATCTAGGAGGGAAGGATCCATGTCTGTCTACTTTGCCACGGAATCTCCCAGACCTCGGACCTAGCGCAGGGCCCGGTGCACAGTAGGGGTTCCAGTAAGTGGGTGATGAGTGATGCCAAGGGCTCATGGTTGCTGGTCCTTCCTAGGTACCAGGCCCTCTGCTGAGAGCTCTGCATGGGCGGTGTCAGCATCAGCTGCGCACGGGGCTACTTCCAGAGACTGAACAGAGAGAGACGCAGAGCCCCGCTCCCCAGATACCTCTTTTCATTGGTTTAGAGTGCAACGTGGACACGAGTGTTTTTAAAGTTCTCCCGGTGTACAGCCACGGTGGGGAGCACTGTGTTCCATGCCTCACCTGACCTCATACTTCCGTGAGCTCTAGCATGTGGTTACTATTAGTGTGCCCCTTTTGCAGATGAGAAAGCAGGTGCTCAGAAAGGTTAAGTAGCCTATCCAAGGTCACACAGCAAGGAGGTGGCGGAGCCAGAATTTGAAACGAGGCAGCCTGACTCCAGCCCCTGAGTCGAGCCATAAAACAAAACCCATAAAATAGCCATAAAATGAAAACCATAAAATAAAAAACGAAAAGAGAGAAGAAGGGGCATCATTAGAGCCATGGGATAAGGAAGAAGGTGCCGGCAGGGCTGGGAAGCCCTCTGCAGACACACAGAGGCACCTGCCTTGATCACAAGCTCCTCCTAAGGGAAGTGTCCCCACCCACAGATGGGTCCCACCCTGGGCTGTTTCTAGAGCAAAGGTGACGCCTTTCTGTGCCTGTAACCTGTCCCTTGGGTCAGAAATGTTTGGATTTGGGGCAAGTATCTGACTCAAGGACAACCAGTTCACAGACCAGACAGTAGCACATCAAGGACCTGATATGAAAAACCTTCCCTTGCAGAGTAATCCCAGTTCATACAAGTTAAATAAGCATTTATGAAATGGATTGCTTGATATTGCATGTGACAAACCAGTGAGTAGATCAGTGTACGGTTCACATTTTCCTCTTTAATCCCAAATGTCCACTTTCTTTATTGGATCCCCTAATCAGTTTGTGAGCTACTCTTCTGACTGCAATGATGCAACCTCAGGGCAAGCCATTCATTCATTCGTTCGTTCATTCATTCATTCATCCATTCAGAATCTTCTCTGTGCCAGGCTGCCTCCTAGATGCCGGAGCGCTTTCCTGTGAGCAGTCACACATCAAACAGCAACGAGAGGAGGACCTGGATGCATGTCGATTTTCACTTGCTTTAATGTAAAACAGGATTGCCTGCATTTCAGATTTTGCTAGTTTATCTTGCACGGCCCAAACCCCAGTTATCTCTGCTTCACTAAGTCTTGAGATTGGTTTGGAACTTGAACATCTATTCCTCGGAACCATTAAAAGCAGTTTAATTGGCTGTTCAGGGATGCCCTCCATTCTGCTCTCTCTGTCTCTCCCAAGCACGGGAGGCTGGAAGCCCTCGCCTGGATGATCCACTCCCTGGATTTATTTTTCTTGCTCTGGGCCCCAGAAGCACCAGACCTCGCATTGCAGATCCAGCCTGTGCCTCAAGCTGGGCATCCAAGTCCTGCCTCAGATGCCTACAAAGCCACAGCTCTGAGTGATGGGCAATACCAGCCAGCATCTCCCAAAGAGAAGCCAGACAGTTCTAAAAATGCAAACCTTACCTTGATAAGAGGTGGGGATGGTGCTGTCGGAAGGAGGGCTTCAGGAAGGAAGACAGACAGCTACCTGGGATTACGTAACGCAGCAGAAAGACAGTGACCTTGGAGCCATTGTCCTAATCCACTGATCTGTCCCCTGCATTTGCACCAGACACAGGCTTTTCCATTCTCAGCCGTCTGACCTTGAGCAAGCCCGATAACCTCCTTGAGCCTCTCTCATTGTCTGGTTCACAGGCTCTCTGAGAATTTAGGTGAGGCCGGTTAGGGTTTCCAGCTAGACAATAGGATACCTAGTTACATTTGAATTTTGGATGGGGGAAAAAAAACCCCACATGCCCTGGCCGGTTTGGCTCAGCGGTTAGAGCGTCGGCCTGCGGTCCAGAGAGACCCGGGTTCAGTTCCCGCTAAGGGCATGTACCTCGGTTGCAGTTTGTCCCCGGCCCTGGTTGTTCGTGCGGGTGGCAGCCACTCGATGTGTCACTTTCACGTCGATGTTTCTCTCTCTCTCTTCCTCTCTCTCCCTCCCACTCTATCTGAACAAAAAATGAAAAAGTGTCCTCGGGTGAGGATAAAAAAACAAAACAAAACAAAACAAAAACCCACAAAATTGTAGAGTATAAGTATATCCCAAATATTGCATGATCAACTATTACATGGACATATGTATGCCAAAGAGTTGCTCGTTCTGGCAACCTTGCCTGACCATTCTAGACAGTAAGTCCCTCCATTCTACTTTTTAAAAAATGCTCAAAGTCAAAGGCCGTCAGTGGTTTTCCATCACTTACGTGATAAGGTAAAAAGCCTCGAACCTGGCATCTGACCCAGAGGCGCCCCCACCACCATCCCCTGCCCCATCCAGAG
This sequence comes from Tadarida brasiliensis, assembly GCA_030848825.1. Lineage (NCBI taxonomy): Eukaryota > Metazoa > Chordata > Mammalia > Chiroptera > Molossidae > Tadarida > Tadarida brasiliensis. Next base: position 11,975,632 of record CM061264.1, read on the forward strand.
TGGGTGGCTGCCCACTGCCTGGTACAGTCCCCGCTCTGCTCGGGCCCCACCTGGCCCCCTGAACACCCGCAGGCAGCCGGGGGCGGGGCGAGTAGCTTGCTCTCTGCTTTGCCATTAGCCACCGCCCAGGCACAGTTCTCTCCCAGCCAGTGGCCACGGAGCCCCCGCTGTTCAGTGTGTACTGTGGTGTCCTGCTCAGACCCAAACCTCACACCTAAATAGATGGAAGCCCAGCAAACCTTTTCCTTTACCTTTTCAGGGCACTAAAAATGCAATTACCTTTTCCCTAGTCACGGAGGAGCTCGTAAAGAGCCTGAGCAGAGATAAAGCCTCTGCGGTGGGTAAGCGGCCGTAACTCATGCCATTGGCAGGCGTGCCCGGTGCCGGACGGCACGCTGCTGGGGGCACTGCCCTCCCCTCCTGGGTTTGTTTGGCGCTGCAGCCTCCCCTCGCTGCCTAGCTGGACAGCCCTGGGCAGCACAAGGCTGAAAGGCACTTGAGGGAAGGGCAGGACATGGGGAAGGCAGAGAAGGGGGCCTTGCAGGAAAGGCGGAGGAGAGGGATGGCTGGAGCTCCCCCGCATCCTGGGGGCAGTGCCCTGAGCATCATGTCATTTGGGAAAATGGGAGCCACGTCCTGCCTCTCGGAGGGTGAAGAGACATTGAGAAGGCACGTGGGACGTGTCCCCTGGCAGAGCCTGTCTTGAAGCATGACTGTGGTGGACACCTAGGTTCCTCCTCCTTGGCCAGCTGTCGCCAAGATGTCGTTGAGTCGACGCAGTGCTGAGTGGGAGGCTCAGCTGATGCAGACACAAGACCCTGCCTCCGAGTCCCCAGACCCACGACGCATCCTGGAGACATTTCTGGGCCTGTCGCCTCTGGCTGGCTGTGCACCCCTGCCCTGGAGAAGCAGGGGAGGACAAGAACCTGCGCTCAGCCTCCGTTTTCCAGAAATAACCTATGGCTCACCAAATTGTTTCCAGCCGGCACCCCAAACAGCCCTGAGGGTGGGCACCATTGTTAGTCGTGTCACAGGTGAGGATGTCAAAGCTTAGACACTGAAGTCACCAGACTGCTAGTCCCCGTGCCGGGCTGTGGATTTCCGTTCAATGCTCAATGCACAGGCTCGAAACTGCCATCCTTGCCCCTCCCTTTTGTCCCGGGAATAGAGCGCAGTCCAGGCACCCCCGCGCCCTGGCCCCCATGCACCCAGGTTTTCTTCAACCCGGCCACAGACATTCCTATCAGCCGGCTCCCTCCCTTCCCCCTCACAGCCGCAGGCTTTTTCCCGGGTGGTTTTTTTCTTTATTTCTCTCTGTGGCTCTGGCCCTCTCTCCCTGAAAATACAGTTTGCTGATATTAAAAAGAAACACACAATAACTAAACACATTTTATATAGTCTTTGAAGTCTAACGAACTCAGGCCCTGGATTGATAAGCATGCGGATGGAGTGCGGAGGGAGCTGGAAACAGCGTCTGCTGGAAGAACCCCTCCAGGGCGGAGGAGGGGCAGAGGGAAGGACACCTGCTGGGGGGGGTGTCCTCAAGGGGAGACGTGGGGGGTGCACAGGTCCCGGGAGGAGGCGGCCACCATGGAGGCTTTGAAAGGGGATTTGATCTCTCAAAGGCAGGATCATCAGAGCTTTCCTCTCAAAACAGGGAGGGCCAAAGAACGGTCTTTGCCCCCCAAGGCCTCCAAAGACATTGTTTTACCCAGGAAACATTAGATGGGGAGTTGCTGGGGTTCTGTGCTCACTTGTGGAATACGGTGCATGTGTGCCCTGGGGGTGCAGGGACTGCGGGCTGGGCCTCCTTCATCAGTCCCTCCCTACAAGGTGCTCGGATATGGGCATCACCCCAAGTGCAGACACTCAGCCAGAGCACAGGGGCCATGATGCCATGCTGGTACGAAGGAAGAGGTCCAGCAGTCCACAAGTTCAGGAGGGCAGGAAAACTCCGCCTGCAGGGACCTCCCAGTCTATGGAGGAGGTGAGCCCCTGACCTCAGGGACCTCCCAGTCTATGGAGGAGGTGAGCCCCTGACCTCAGGGAGCTCCCAGTCTATGGAGGAGGTGAGCCTCTGACCTCAGGGAGCTCCCAGTCTGATGGAGGAGGTGAGCCTCTGACCTCAGGGAGCTCCCAGTCTGATGGAGGAGGTGAGGTCCTGACCTCAGGGAGCTCCCAGTCTATGGAGGAGGTGAGCCCCTGACCTCAGGAACCTCCCAGTCTGATGGAGGAGGTGAGGCCCTGACCTCAGGGAGCTCCCAGTCTGATGGAGGAGGTGAGGCCCTGACCTCAGGGAGCTCCCAGTCTGATGGAGGAGGTGAGGTCCTGACCTCAGGCACCTCCCAGTCTGATGGAGGAGGTGAGGCCCCTCGCCTCACGTTTACTGAATGCACGCTCTGTACTAGGCACATATATGCTGTCTCACTGATAGATGGGAGACCAAGGCTCTGAGAAGCCTGGAACTCACTCCGCCATTGCCTGGGCAATTTTTTGCATCCCTTGTGTCCCCTCTAAATGTCCTTTCTTTAGGGGCGTTCTCTCTGACTCCCTGTCCCCTGCCCCCCACACCCCTTCAATGATGGTTTACTCTCTCCCCACTCGCCCATGGCCCCACAAGGGAAGGGAACATGTCTGCACTGGTGGCACTCGGTCCTGAACGCTGAGCACGGACGCCGGCTCAGAGAAGAGCCCCGACAAATATTTGCCTGAGGAACGGCCTACTGACGTTGAACACGGGGCTCCCTGGACTTCCACAGCCTCAGGGGTGCGCAGGGGAAATGGGTCTCCAGGACCAGCTCACTGCTCAGGTGACTTCTTATCCTTGGGTTCTAAAAACACTTTTCAAAATTCCACTTCTTTCCCTGGATTAAAACACCAACATCATACCTCTGTGTACTGACCAGCTCGGGAAACATTAGGAACTTGGACAGTGCTGTATCGGCAACAGCGAGGGGCGTTCCAGGTCCTGGAAGGAACCCAGCAGCATTGAGGGACATGAGGTGGCACGTCCCTGTGACCCCACCATCCCACTCCAGGGAACCCTCTCACAGGTGCCAGTGGGACCACCTGGGTGTCCACTGTTAAGGGAGCAGGTATCTCCCTAGAAACTTCTGCGGCGGTCCGAGGCATAGAACGAGATTTACACACGGCAACCCTGGTAGATCTTGAAAACACAGCATTAAGGGAAAAAAATTAAGCAGCAGAATGAGATCTATAGCCCAACACAATTTATGTAAATTAAAATGCACCCGCATGATAAACACCGCCACGTGGTTTACGGGAAGCATCCATATCTCAGAACGTATATCAGGGTGCTCGCGTGGGTGGTGCGGGCCAGGCGAGGGGCAGGGGAGCAGAGCTGGGGAAGGGGGGGCCGGAAGGAAGCAGAGCAGTCGCGAGGCCGGGCGAGGACAGGGTTCTAACAGCAGTGAGCGGAGGGGTGTGGCGTCCACGCTCCTGGTGGAGGGAGTAGCTGACCAACCGTCCAGTCTTCCGCCTGCCTTCGGCCGCCACTCCGTGGGCTCAGAGACACTTGGACGAGATTCCTCAGCCTCCACACGCTTGACATGTCACTGTTCTGTGCATCACTGGACGTTTAGCAGCATCCCACCCGCTGCCCCTAGCACCCACCCAATTATGACAACCAAGTGTGTCCAGACATGGCCAGATGTCCCCAGGGGGACAACATCGCCCTCGGATGAGAACCAGTGAGTGGGAATAAAGCCTGGAGACCTGTTCCAAACCCTCCCGGTCAGCGGCCCGCACGTGCTCTCAGGAAACACGCAGGGAGAACCGGAACCGCGGGTCCAGGGTTGGCTGGGGGCTCCCGTCGGTCGCGAGCTGCTCCCGTCACTGAAGGCTCTGCGGAGGTTCCCGTCATAGCCCGAAACTGCGTCTGCCTTGGGCGTCCTCCTCGTCTTAACTGGCAGCTGGATTCATAGGACATTTGCATCTGAGATTACCCATAGTTCCCTGGGAGACAGTCTATAGCACATGATGGAAAAAAAAAAAACACAAAAAAACCCACAGAAACATAAAATTCCATTCCAGCTTGCAAGGGAAGAGGGGGGAGAGGGAGTGCTTCAGGGAGGGAGGGGACCTGTAGGAAATTCCAGTGCCTTATGTATGCGAGGAGGAGAGGAGAAGGGGGTATTCTCCTGGTCACTGGGCAGAGACGACTGTCCGCCCTGACATTTGCAGTTAGTGAATCAAATAGTTATGAGCAGGCTCCCGAGGTTCCATCAGAAGTGGGCTGCTGTTCCTGGTGGAGGCAGGCAGAGGGGAGAGAGGGTGGACCTTCTATAGATCAGCAAGATCCCAGCCCCTGCCCCCAGGAGCCCAGACACCCACCAGCACTGCCTGGGAGCCCCCTGTGTGCCAGACAGTGTCCCCAGTGCTCTCCCCACACAGGATCCTCCGTCACACAGCCCCAGCCCCCTCAAGGGAGGCGTGACTCCCCTTCCTCAGAAGAGGAGGAGACAGAGACTCCCAGGTCTCACCCTTACTAAAGAGCAAACTCTGAATTGAAACAAGTCTTCCAAACTCTAAGCCAGCCCCCTTTCCAAGCCTCTTGTCAGGTTGCCGCTGACTTGCAAAATTAACGAACAAAGCAAGGGTCTCTCAGGCAGTGCTTCAGAGAGGCAGACAGCCTCCCCCTTACACCTTAGCCGCTCATGATCAGTGCAAGACTGGTTTCCAGAATGTCAAGCAGACACCTGTAAGCTACGGCCTGAAAGCCAGGTGAGGTGTGAATGTTCCCCCCGGGTCAAGGCTTGACTGGGAACTGCCCCACTCTCCCCGCGCCCATCCCCAGGCACCCAGGATGGCCGGTCACACTCTCCATTTTGCTGCCCCCGTGCCTTGTGGTCCTCTATTACCGCATGTAATTTATTTCTTTATCTCTCTCTCTCCCCCACTAGACAAGGAACATCTTAGAGGCCAAGATTAAGGTTATGACTGCCCATCTCTCTATCCCGGTGCTCAGGAAAAGCGTGTGCCACAAACTGAGCTAACTTCGGACTGGAGCAAGAGAAGAACCAATCCACATCGCTCCAGGCGGACGTTTCTTCTTCAGGAAGAGTTTCTTGATTTTCCCAGAAGGAAGAGCTTCGATGAGATCTTCCCTTAAGCCATATATAACATAAGACATGGTGTGTGTTCCATTTTGCACACTTGATCTCCATAATATGCTAAAACGTCCTCAAGGGAAGGGAACTTGTCCAATTTTTCCTGTATTCTCAGTGTCTAAAACAGGGTTTCTTGTATACAGGAAATAGAACATGGATGGATGGGTGGGTGGGTGGATGGATAGATGGATGGATGACTAGATGGTTGGATAGGTGAGTGGATGGATGAATGGATGGATGGATGGATGGATGGATGGATGGATGGATGGATGGATGGATGGATGGATAAATGAGTGGATGGATGGATGGATGGATGGATGGATGGATGGATGGATGGATGGATGAGTAAGTGGATGAATGGCTGGTTGGCTGGCTGAGTGGCTGGATGAGTGAAAGTTTAATGGATGTGTAAGAAGGTAGATGGCTCTGTGATGAGCACATATTTGGATGGTGGTTTACTAGTTAAGTGAGCAGATAGGTGGAGGGTGGATCTATGAATGAGTTAGTAGATGGACAGACAAATGGCTAGAACATCGGTGGATGGTTGGGTGTTTGCAAGTGGGAGAGTGAGCAGGTCAGTGACAGGGTGAATAGATGGATGGATGCAAGGTTGGATGGGCAAATGAACGCTTTGGAGCGTGAGTTAAGTCGATGTGGGTGGGTCGTGGATGGCTCAATGGATCCCCGTGGTACGGGAGGGCGGATGGCTGGCAGGGTAACGTTTGCATGGCTGAATAAATTGCCTTTCCATCTGCCAACATCACGCTCAGCCTCCTTAAGTAAAATAGCCCTTGTGCTCCTTTTCCCAGATTCCACCCATAAGGCCCCTGCTTCGCCTGCTCTCCCCCACCCTCTGAAATGGGGCTCTAAGATGCCAGATGGAAGTCTTCCCAGGAAGTTCAGCCCCAGTCCCTGCCTCGGTGCTGAGCATTCCACGCTGTGCAGAGATTGAATACTTAACTCCAGCCTCTCCGCCATCCTTACCTGCCTGAGGAGGTAGAGGCAGCAATTTGCATGTTTATTAAGTATCTCTTAGCAGGGTACACAAGCTACATCCCTACATCCCGCTCCCGGAGCCGTCCTGCTGGCAGGCTAGACCATGCACGATCAGCGCTGCATCACCACCCATTAAATAGCTGTTTCAGGGCTCAGGAGGCCAGGAGGGGAGCGAGGGGCCGCAGGGTGGGCGGGGAAGAGGAGGCCCTGGAGGCCAGGATGTCGTTGTCTCACAGTTGTTCAGCAGTGGGGGGTTCTGTTCTCCTCCCAGGCAGAGAGGCTGTGAGGACATCTCTTCCAGCCCCCTGCCTCGGCGCGGGACTCTGGAAATCAGTCTTTTCCTCCAAAAATTCCCAGAGGAGGACATTTGGAAGTGTCTTTGTTTTGTTTCTCTTGCTGTGCGGTTTATCTGGACGTCCTTCCGTCTGCCTTGGCACAGTCCATTGCTGCTGGTGCACTGTCCTTGGTCGAAGTGGGACAAACGCCCACCATGGCTCGGGGGCCTCCTTCAGGCAGACCTCAGGGTCCGGAGCCTTGAGCCCTGTGTTTTCTGGAAAGGAGTCCTCGGAGGGGGGACTGGTAGGAAGCTCCCCTCTTCAGACTGGGTGCCCTAACTCTTTTCCCTGTCTCCTGACACAATTTCTAGATGGGCTTCAAATCTGAGGATGTGGTTTCTGGAGTGAAACTTCCCAGGTGCCAGTCCCTGCCTCACCTCTTACTGGCAGGGTGACCTTGGGTAAGTTCTAGAACGTCCCTGAGCCTCAGTTTCCTCATCTGTAAGTGGGGATGATGCTAGTACTCACCTCGTGAGGTCACGGCAGGAGGCGAGTACAATGAGGCCACGCAGGGCTTAGCATTGTGTCTGGCTCATGGCGAATATTCCGAAAACGTTGGTTATTATTGTTACAGAATCATGCGAAGCTGTAAGTGCAAAGGGAGGCTGGTTGCCCCCCACCTTTCCCCGAGGAGAGGGAAAGCGTGGGACTCAGATCTATGTCCTGTCCTGTCTGCCAGATGCTGTGCTAAGCATGTCTCCTCACAACCACCTTCGGGGTAGAGACTCCAAACACACCCACTTTACAGATGAAGAAACTGAGGCCCAGACGGAGGGAGAAAATGCATGAGATTTTGTGTTAGCTAGGGACCCACATCTCTCTTGGTCTCCTCTTCCCACAGAAGCCATGAGGTGTTCCTGCCCCTCAAACAGCCTAGGATCCAAGGAGGAGGAAGGGGAAACCCCAAACCAGACAGCTCCCCAGCTCCGTCGCCCCCACCCCCCACCGCCCTGGGCTGGCAGGAGCCAGAAGGAGGGGCCTGGCCGCAGCCTCATAAACCTTCCTGAAGGCCCTCGTAAACACCGCCTGGCGGGCTCCAAGGCTGCTGCCGCGAAAAAACAAAATCCCCGTCATAAAGTAATCCCCATAAAAAAATTTTAAAGAAAAGAAAAAAAAAAAACCTGTGCAGTAAAAACAGTAACAGCCTCTGGGAAAGAAGGAAGAGGAGGCTAAGCGTCTATGACTGGCAGGGGAGGCAGGAGCCCCCGGCCACCAAGCTCAGGGAGGGGGCCGATGGTTCCAGCTGGCAGGGTGGGTGGGGGTGGCTGAGGGTCGCTTCTTACTGAGAAGTTGAACAATGGTGATGTCTGTGATGAAGACGGCACTGAGTACATTCACACGCACCCCTCACGGGAGCTACCAACTGTTTCAAGGTTTCTAGGGTTAGGATCCCATTGTACAGATGCAGAAACTGAGGTGGAGGAAAGCTGGAACTCCCAGCCAGAACTCAGAGCTGCTGCCTCCTCCAGGACCCTACACAGCTGCTTTGTGAGCTCAAGTCCCCAGAAGAGATGGGGGCCGGGTTGGCCCACCCAAGAAGCCATGGCAAGGCTTGGGAGGTTGACGCAGCTGTGAGATCCCAGTGGGTGCCTGTGGGTCATCTATGCAGGGAGGATGATCATTCTTACCCCAGCTAAGGGAGGAAACGAGGTAAGAGATGGCCAAGCGTAAGGGTCTGGTGCATGCTCGGGGCTCTGTGGATGGAGCTTTGGGAACTGGGGTGGGCACTTAAAATCCCTGTGAAGTAAGGCTCCCGGGCCAAGGGGCCAGGATGACATTTTGGGGTGGGGACAGATAAACTGCCTTAGCCCCTCTTCAGTGCCCACCCCACCCCCAGACAACGCAGCTGTGCTCAGCACCGAGGCTCTGAACCCTGAGAACTCACGGCCTTTCCTCCTTCCCCCAGCCTTTCAGTCCTGCCCTTATCTCTTCCCCGAGCCTTCTCCTTCCCTCTCGGCCCCTTCCTTCAGCCTTTGTCTGCCAGGTCCTGCTTCTCCGTCTTTCCACAGTGCTGACAATCTCCTTGGCTCTTTCCCTCTGGGTTTGGGGGACTATTGTCCTCCCGGCTGTCAGAACCAGCTCTGCTTTTCCCCATTTAAGACGGCACTGTCCTCGCCTCTCCCTGGACCCTCCGGTGGTCCCGTCTGGAACCCGGATTCTGTGCTCAGTCTTGTCCCAGCCTCATTGCTTGAGGAAGCCTCACTTTGATCCCGGCCCACAGCCCCGAGGAAGGCTCCTCTCCCACACCCCTTCCAAACCCGCCACCCCATCTAAGACCCCAGCTTGTCCCGGTGCACCGCCCAGCTGGTCCTCACCGTCTTCCCCCAGGACAGGGAGAAGGGACCACGCTCTCTCATCTTCACCTCCCCTTTCCAGCTTGGCACAGACCTGGGCACACTTCGATAGAGGTGGTCACGAGAGCGGGGATTGGACAGGCCCGGGTTTGAATCCTGATGCCGCGTGAGTGACAGAGCACTGCGTGTGTGACATGCAGGGATGCTCGTGGGCGTGTGCACATGTAGTCAGTTCACTGATCAAGGGGCTGGCACAACCCCCAGCGCACCCCCGACACAGAGTAAACATTGACTCATTCCTCCAGGCCTGGGAGTTCCTTACATTTAGCCCATTTGCATTAGGGGACCTTCTAACTTGCCACTCCCTCTGTCTGGAATCTCTCTTTTCCCACCTGGCCTTTTTCTACTCATCCTTCCAGATGGTTCTTCGGGACGCCTTGTCTAATTCCCCGGGCTAGGTAACACTTGCTCCCCTCCCCTTCCGGGCCCCATGGCACCTTTAACATCTCTCTCTTCCCGGTAATTGCCAATTACACGTCTGTCTGGAGTGTGCGAGGTCCCCGAGGGCAGGGAGGGCGTCATCTTCGCTTTGCGTCCCCAGCACCTTATGGCACCAGGAAGGTGCTCCGACATGGGCTCAGAGCGAATGAGCAAGGAAGCAGAGGAACGAATAAATGACGATGAATGGCACGGAAAGTCAGCATGCGAGAACTCCTGTCTTGTCATACTCGGGGTCAGACACAAGGAGGACAGAATCTCCCGTCCCCGGTTCTCCGCTTACCAACCCGCCTCTTCTCGGCATTTAAATGTGCCTGTTGTCCTCGCGGAAGACGAGTCTGGAAAGTCAAGATCTGCGACCTCTGGACTCTTCAGCCACTGCCCAAGGGTGCAGTCGAGAGGTCATGGAGCCAGTGTGACACGAAATACCCAAGACTTCCCTCTGAATTCGCCTGCGTGTTCATGCCACTTGGCAAGGGGGAGAACAGGTGTCCCACGGTAACCTGAGCCCCGCCTACTCCTTATTTTGAGCATCCTCTGAAAGCTCTCCTGCCAGGGTAGGGACTGAATTCATGGTGAATTCGCCTGTGCACCCTGGCCCCAGCCCAACCCCATTCTCTTCTCTGGCAGAGAAGCAGAGTCTGCTTCTTGGGCTTTGCACCCCAGCAGGGAGGTTCCGGACTTCCAAAGGCTGCCTTCCAGGAAGTGGGAGTTTGAACACGCTCCCTTGGGCGATGTGTCCGCAGGAGAAGTTCTCGCTGAAATTCCCCACGTCGTAAAATGTCAGGATGTCTGTGGTCTTTATTTATAGACAGATTGCTTTTCAACTTTTCTCACTCCAACATTTCAATGTGTTATTCCTGAAGATAAATGTACATTATGATTTCATAATAGAAATTGCATTTCTCCCCCGTGTCACCTCTAAGCATGTATACACATAAATATGGCACATTGCCTGCGACAGTAATTTAAAAGGCACTTTGGAGAACATATTGATCATGACCAGAGGACGGGCTGGCGTGGTCTGGATTTCGTCAGACTCCGCCTCCTCCCGGCCCCAGTCCTCTCTCTTCTTTTTTTTCTTTTTTTGGATTCTGAATCTTAGGAACTTAGGACTTCCATTTCATCCTTGGGTATTGGGATGTTTGTTTATAGGCAACTTGGGCTTTGGGGGAAGGGGAGAAGTAAAATTTTATAACTGCAGAGTGTAAACAAGGAATAAAAAATGCAGCCTTCTTACTGGAGTGAGTTACCTGGAGGCAGGAATTCTCCATCTCACTCCCAGGTGGAGGTAAGAGCGTGGGTGGTAGACGCTGTCCATCCGTGGCTGGCTAGCGGCCACCTGGGCGTGCACCCCGTTAGCCGGTCACCACGTTCTCCCAGGGCTGAATTCTTGGTGCGGTCCGAGCTTGTCTCGCCTGCCTGCCTCCTGGAGACCTCAGGCTCACCTTGGAACACTCCCCTCCTCTCAGCCCTTTGAGCGACTCCCCGTCATTCCTGGAAGCGACTAGAAACGGACTCTTCTGGGAGCTCCCATGACGACTCAGTGCTGTGTCCCAGGCCCCCACTCTCTCTGTATCCCACTCTCTCCACACTCTGCCCATGTTAAAGATGATTTATCATTGCACTATTTTTTTTAAATCCTCACTTGAGGATATTTTTCTATTTATCTTCAGATGGAGTAGGAGGGAGAGAAAGGGAGAGAGAGAGAAACATCGACGGGAGAGGGACACATCGACTGGTTGCCTCCCGCACGACCCGACCAGGGCCGGGGACAAACTGCAACCGAGGTATGTGCCCTTAGCCAGAATCGAACATGCAACTCTTTGGTCCGAGGGCTGACGCTCTACCTCTGAGCCAAACAGGCCAGGGCTCATTGGACTATTTTTAAGATCACATTGTCCCTGGCCAGGAAGCTCAGGGTGTTAGATAAAACCAAACTGGAATTGGTTGAGCGTCTACAATAGAATCCCTTCGCCCATCTCATTCGATCCCTACAACTGTCTGGAAGGGTAGTGTCTTATTCTCCCATTTTACAGAAGAGAAAACTGAGACTCAGAAATATCAACCTACCCATCCCAGGTCTTGAGCCACTAAGTGGAAAAGCCTTAATTCAAATCTCCAAAGACCTCATTCCCCGCAGCATTTCATAAAACTAATGGGGCTAAGGTTTGGGGGTCAGTTTTTAAAGATGCTGATGACTTCCAATGAAGAATAGCCCCACCGTTGTCCACTGATAGCAGCCATGGCCTGGCCAAGGGTCCGGCAGATACCCACCTCCGGTCACAAGGGGGCCAGGCCAGAGCAAGCCTTGGTGCTATTGGCACTGCCCCCTCTTCATCTCTCTGGCCCTCCTCCTCATCCTCCTTCACTAGCCCCTTCCTCTGCAGTCTCCTCAAATGTCAGAATTTCCCCCACTTTGGTCTTGGACCTACTCTCTTCTTCCCTTTTTCTCTCACTTCCCCTCCCACCCGGCTTCAATGATCATTCTCCTCTTGGCAACTTTAAATCTCGGTTCCAGCTCCCGTCACCCTCCTGACGCGCCACCCACTGGGCATCTCCATCGGGGTGGCTGTCGTCCTCTCAAATGTACTCTGGCAAAGACTGAGCTCAACATCCCACCCGCTTGGTGAGGGTACCATCTCCCACACAGGTTGCTGAAGCCAGAAACCTTGGCCGGCATACCTGACTCTGTCTACGCGATCACCCCATCCATTGCCAGGCCCTCTGTCCCGCACTTCTCATCCCTCTGGACAAGCTCCTTCTACCCCCTCTTACTCTGTTCATTCAGGCCACCACTTGCTCAGGCCTGAGTCATGCCGTGGTGTCCTAACCTCCCCCTCCTCACTCTTGCTTTTTCCAGTCCGTTTTGCACATCACAGCCAGAGTGAGCTTCCTCAAGCAGAAAGCCAGCCACGTTATCCTCTTGCTCAAAGTCCGTCATGGCACCCCCTGGAGGGTCAGTGGGGCGACTCCCATGGTGACTTTGCTCTCGTGCCAAATGCATGCAGTAGGCACTCAGTAAATAGTGACCAAATCAATTCTCCACCCCCTCGCCTTCGGTGTGCTGTCTGGGCTGTGCCTCCAGGGCCTCCCAGGGATGATTTCCCTTCAGCTTTGCCTCGGAGCCAAGACCTTGGGGGCTGAGCCGGCCTTTGCCTCTGCCATTAGCCGTCTTCCCTTCTCAATTACCTGGTAATCCCCGTTAAAATTACAAATGTATTTATAGGTTTTTTTCCCCTTTCCTTTTTTTTCCCCCACCCGGCAATTTTTATGGCTCATCGGCCATAACAGATTCTACTTCATAAAGCAAAGGCACGCATTATTATTACCTTATGGAAATAGACGGCGGCGGCTGACTCCCATTCCCGGCCCGCATGTCGTCTCCGCGAATCCGTAATGGCTGCAATCAATACCCCTGTGGGATTTGTTCCGCTCTTTGACGACGAGAGCATTTGGACCTGGAAATGGTGTTTCTGTCTCCGAGCCAGCTGGCAGCCGGGGCCCCACCAAGGGACCCTGGATTTTAAGGGTTGCCCTGGCACGATGGACAGGGTAGAGATGTCTTGGTGATTCCATTTTGTCCAGGAAGAAAGAGGTCGCACTTGTGTGCAATATTTATTGAAAGCATCCAGTAAATATTACAATAACCATGGGATTAATTATGAACCCATTACAGGTAAGGAAAGTGTGGCTGAGAGAGCAGATGTAACTCCCCCAAGAGGACAGAGAGGTCAGGGTCTCTAAGGGACGTGCGCCTTGGGGCCCACGGGAGGCTCGGAGGGTGCCCTGAGCAATCTGTCCTCTGGTAAACCTTCCTAGGCTTCCCTATGGGGATCATAAGTCATTCTCTCATTCATTCTCTTATTCATTCATTCATTCATTCATTCATTCATTCATTCATTCATTCATTCATTCATTCGATGTACTGGCACTGTGTGCCATGCATAGTATTAGATGCTGGGACCCTGTGATAATTTAGCCATACATGGGACTTCCGGTCAAGGTGGTGGCGTAGGTAACCGCGGTACCCCGTCCTCCCACAACCACATCAAAGTTACGACTAAACTACAGAACAACCATCATTCAAAACCGCCTGAAATCAAGCTGAATGGAAGTCCTACAACCACGAAATTAAAGAAGCCACACCGAGACTGGTAGGAGGGGCGGAGGCCGACGCGCTGGTCCCACACCCACGTGTGGCGGATAAAAATCAAGAGGATACTTCAGCTGGGAAGGTCCTCCCTGAGGACTGAGGGGTCCCCGTCCCACACCAGGGGCCCAGCTCAGGGTTCCAGTGCCAGGAAGAGAATCCCCATCACTTCGAGCTGTAAAACCAGCGGGAACTGAGGCTGAGGCGGCTGGAGCCCCTGGCAGCTCCTCTTAAAGGGCCCGCGCACGGACTTACTCGGACTCGCTCCCTCCAGGCTCCAGTGTGCGGGAGGGAGCCTGAAAGGCACCAGAGTCATATGGGGAAGAACTGAGCTGTTTGGCACTGGAGCGAGAGCTGGAGAGGCAGCTTTCTCCTGGACAGATGTGCTGTCACAGGCCTTTGTTCCTTTGGTGAGCCCTTGCCTGGGGCGGCAGACACCCCAATATCTGGGACTCCAGCTACCTGGCTCACACTGTTGGCCCCGCCCTGGTGATTCCCTGAGGCTCTGCCCCACCCAACTTCCAGGCCCACCCAAGCTGTTGCCAGTTGCTTTACCATAGGATTGGCCTGTCTTGGATCCTGCTTCAGCTTTTCCTAAATTCTTTCAAACAAGCAGCATCTGGTCTCAGTTAGCCCCATACCTCTCGCTAGGTAATACATAGAAACAAACACAGGGAGGCAGCCAAAATGAGGAGACCTTTAAAGAAACAGGTCCCAAATGAAAGAACAGAACAAAACTCCAGGAAAAGAACTAAGTGAAATGGAGTTAAGCAACCTAACAGATGCTGAGTCCAAAACACTGCTTATAAGGATGCTCAATGGACTTAGTGAGAACCTCAGTGAACTTAGTGAGGGCCTCAAGAGCATAAAAAAGGACCAGTCAGAAATGAAGGATGCACAGTTAGAAATGAAGGAGGCACTAACTGAAATAAAGAATAGTTTACACAGACTCAATAGTAGAGTAGGTAAAGCAAGAAGCAAACCATCGATTTGGAATATAAGGAAGCAAAAAACACCCAATCAGAACAGCAAAAAGAAAAAATAATCCAAAAAAATGAGGATAGTGTAAGGAGCCTCTGGAACAACTTCAAGTGTGCCAACATTCACATCTTGGGGGTGCCACAAGGAGAAGAGAGAGAACAAGACATCGAAAACCTATTTGAAACAATAATGGCAGAAAACTTCCCTAACTTGGTGAAGGAAACAGACATACAAGTCCAGGAAGCACAGAGAGTCCCAAACAAGATGAACCCCAAGAGGCCCACACCAAGACACATCATCATCAAAATGCAAAAGGTTCAAGACAAAGGGAGAATCTTAAAAGCAGCAAAAGAAAAGCAGTTAGTTACCTACAAGGGAGTTCCCATAAACTGTCAGCTGATTTCTCAAAAGAAACTTTGCAGGATAGAAGGGAGTGGCAAGAAATATTCAGAGTGATGAAAAGCAAGAACATACAACCAAGATTACTCTATCGTGCAAAGCTGTTATTTAGAATCAATGGCCATATAAAGAGTTTCCCCGACAAGGAAAAGCTAAAGGAGTTCATCACCATCAAACCATTATTATATGAAATGTTGAAGGGTCTTCTTGAAGAAAAAGATAAAAAAAATATGAACAAACAAAATGGCAATAAATACATATCTATCAACAATTGAATCTACAAACAAAATGAACAAGCAGAACAGAAACATTCTCATGGATAACAGAGAACTTTTGTTGGGTACCAGATGGGTGGGGGCTGGGAGGATGGGTGAAAAAGGTGAAGGGATTAAGAAGTACAAATTGGTTGTTAGACTGACAAACCTCAAAGGGAAGGGTGGTTGGGGGGTGGGAAGAAATAAACCAAAGAACTTATATGTATATATGCATAACCAATGGACATAGACAACAGTGTGGGGAAAGGCAGGAGGGCGGCGGGAATGAGGAGGAGGGGGGCAATGGGGGAAAAATGAGGAACATCTGTAATACATTCAACAATAAAGATAAGTTAAAAAAAATTAGCCATACATGAAAGGGGTGGACGTTATTGTCTTCCCCATCAGCTTAGAAGGCATCTATTAATAATAATGATGCTAATAATAATAATGAGGACCCCCTTATGCTGTTAGGTTTGTTAGCTACTACGTGGAGGCAGGAGACTGGCCCAGAAAACCCTCCTGTTCATCTTTGGGCTTATTAAACGTTAAGATGTTGTACACTTGAGCTTCGGACTCAAAGAAACTATTAGGAAGGAGTTTTCCTGGTAATGAAAGAGCAGTTATCAATATAAAGTGCAATAGTCCATTCTAGACTCCTTGAAAGCAAGTCAGGTCCACTGGGAGCCAGCACAGTGACAGGGACATAGCTCTGGGGGTGGAAGACCAGGATTCCAGCCCTGAATTGCACTCATTAGCTAGAGACCGTGGGAAAGTCATGGATGAGGGTACCAGCGCTAACCATGAGGTCAATGCGAGGGCTAGATTAGATAATGGAGCTGAAAACACTTCCCACATGTTAAAACACGCTAGAAATAGCTAAAGAAAAAAGAAGCCAGCTACCGGCCTTGGGGGTCATCATCTCACACTTTACAGGAAGAGGTGCTCGTCCAAGGTCATAATAAGTCTTTTGACATGGATCACTAAGGTTAGTGGTCCTCCTGCCCGGTGTAGCACCGGCAGTGCTGACGTGGGTTCCAACACTGAGTTTCTAATAGCAAGTGCTCACGTGTGCAAAACAAACAAACAAACAAAAAAAAAAAAAAAAAAGGAGGAGGAGGAGACTTCAGATGAAGGCAATGAGGCAAAAGAAGAAGGGCCAAGACCAGGCCCTCTTGGATCATCTCCAGTGTGTGAGGTCACGTTACCCTCATAGATGCCAGGGTCCGAGGGCTTAGCCCCTGAACTGAACCCCAGCCCTGCCCTCCAGCTCCTGACCTTGGCCAGGGGACTGACTCGCTACTGCGTGGATGAAACGGGGATCATGCTAAGACCGGCCTTTAGCCTGTCACGAAGAACAAATAAATCCTACTTGTGCAGAGTCTTTATTAAAAGCACTCAGTAAATATTGGTAATGGTGTGAAGTACCACTGACCCCATTTACCAGGCGAGGGAAGCGTGGCCCACCGCATTCATAACTTGCCTGAGAGCACAGAGCCAGCGAGGGGCAGAGGTGGGCTTATGGAGTCAGCTCCAGGCTGTCTTCTCGTCCACCTCTCAGGGCACCATCATTACCATTGTCCCATGCACCTGCTGAGTAGTGAGGTTTGCTGGGGCTGGGGCTGGCCTCGTCATCAGGAAATAGCCAGAGGCATCCGCCCTCTAGGGTGGTCCTGGAGAGGAGAAGGGTGTTCACAAGATCTCATTCACTCTCAGGGCAGTGGACATGGGAGCATATGGTGGTGGGTGCAAAGGAGGAGGGAGGGGGTCCCCTTGGCCAGGGATGAGAGGAGAGGAGCCCCAGGGAGAATGAGAATCATCGCATTTGAGATATGGAAGGAAGGGTCTGAGAAACAGCTGGTCTGACTTTTCTTTTTCGTCATCATCAGAATCTCCATGCTCCTGGGGTACATCAGTCAAGACTTCCTTCTGGCATCAGCTCCCCAGGAACAGTTCCCGAGCAGCTCGGACCGCGCTGGGCACCCGCGTACTCCCCCGGGACCTGCTCCCCCATCCGGACACGCCCCACCACCCGGATCACCAGGAGCAGCCAGGTTACCTGTCTCTGCAGGATGTCAGCTTGATCTCACCCTCTTTCAGGATCACTCAAAAGCCCTGAATCAGACCAATGTGTGTGGTCTTCGTGTGCTGTGAACAGAAGCGCCATGAGAACAAAAGCAGCTGGTGTGTTAATGATTGGACTGTTTTTATAACAAAAGACAGGCTGTTTGGGGGAAGGTTTTGGGGAAGGTCTGCTCCAAATGGGCAGGTCCAGTGTGTCTGCCTTCACAGAGGTGACAACTGAAGGTCAACAGGACATGGCTCCTCTGAGGGAGCCACGGGCCACGTTCTCCCGTCTCACTGGGTGGAGAGGGCACAGGGGGTTAGGGTAGAGGCTATGAATGAATGCTGGCGAGGCCTCTGCTACTCTGCTGACTTCTCCCTGCTTCTGGCTCCAGATTGATCATATTCGAGAAGGAAATCCTTCATCGGAGAATGGTCAGGCATCCTCCCGGCTGGGCACAGAGCTGGAAATGACTAGCAGAGTATATCTCTTTCGGCCTCACTCGAATGCCTCCAAAGGGAGCAAGCCCATTCCTGAGAAACCAAATGGACGTTTCTGTGACTTCCACCCACAGATCCTAGCTCAGCTTTTGGGAGGCACGAGAGTGAGTCTAGGGCTGTCTGTCCTTTTCAGCTGCTTGGCTGTTGTAGACAGAACATCCGAGCTGGAAGGGACTCGCGGGATCCATGCCTCCCCTTGTTTTACGATGGGACTGTGGTCACTGCAGCCCAGGGCAAGTTGACTGTGCCTCGCTTTCTTCGTCCACGAGGCGGGATCTGTCACATACAGCGAGGACCGGTCCCAGGGCCGGGGCTGGGTCCCAGCTCCTCTGCTGCCTTTGGTCACCACTTGCGGCAGACAGTCGAGTCGGCCAGGAGGGTCTGACTCCAGCTGTTCCCGTCCCCCAGTCACCCCCGGTTCAGCCTGGCACACACGGCGCAGCCTGGCCTGGCCCGTGCGATATGCCGAGGGCTTTGTTTAGACCACAGCTTTATCCTCGTCCATCTGACTCGTTTGGCCGATGGAGGCCGTCCAGGGTGTTACCAGCAGCCTTGGCAGCCAAGGAAGTTTCCCCACTAGGTTCACTCCAAAACGTGGAAGTAATGCTGACTCCTGGGCTCCTGCCCCCCGAGACCAGGCTGAAGGCTGCGGTGTCCCTTCCTTCGTCCTCAAAGCAAATCCTCGCTGAGTCCCGAAGGTGGTCTGCCGGAACCGAAAGAAAAAGCAGGGACTCTGAGGACAGAGAAGGCGAATTCTGGTTCTGGCTCTCTCTCACCAGCAGCGTGATCTGACTCCAAGCTCACGCCCCCACCCCCCGTCTCTTGGTCTCAGTGTCCTCATTTGTAAAAGAGAGATAAAAAATCCCATTCAAAGGCTGTTGTGGGGTTTTAAACAGGAGAAGTTAAGGGCGCCTGGCACTGTGTGTGGCATATACCCGGCTCTCAGGAGACGCTGGCCTTCCCGCCCTAGCCCCTACACAGGCACCCTTGTCCTCACCAAGTCCCCTCAGACCTCGGCCTCCTTTGGCTCACACTCGGAAGAGCGCGGTTTCCATGGCAACTCGGGCAGCGCCGTTTCTGGTCCCTGTTCACCCAACTCCGTCCCTCTCCACTTCTGCCCCCAGCCCAGCCCAGCTCCACTCTGGCAGCTGCCAAGGCAGCCAGCCCTCCTCTCGCAGCTGACCCCCAGCCACCAAGAGATTTTAAGGGGTTTAGAACTCAGTGGGCGTCAGGGGCTTTTCTCAGTGAACACAGGCCCTCCTGCACCCCTGCCAGCAGAGGCTCTGCCCTCCTGTGCCCTTGCCTGCTGGAATCCGCCCAGATCAGCTTTGCTCCCTCATTAGGAAGCCTGGTTGGGCCAGGACTGGCATTTGGAGAGTGCTTCATTGTATCAGCCTCACTTTCTCCGCTGCCCTGCCCCTTCCCAGCATCCCCTCAGCAATTCCTCTCCAGATCCCCCAGGCTGGGCAGGCTGGGCCTCGGTGCCAGGATGTCTCCTGCACTGAGAAGTGGAGGCACTGAATTCAGAGGGACCTGGGTTCAAATCCTAGCTGTATTAGTTTGCCAGGGCTGCCCTAACCAGGACCACACACTGGGAGACTTAAACAGCCGACATTTATTTTCTGTTTGGAGTCTAGAAGTTCGAGACTAAGGCGTTGGTTCCTCCCGTGAGACTGGAAGAATCCGTTCCAGGGCTCTCCCCTCACTTTGGGTGGTTTCCCGGGAATCTGTAGCATTTTTTGGCTACAGAAGCATCACTCAATCTGTGTCCAAATTTCCCCTTTTTATCAGGACACCAGTCATAATGGATTAGGGGTCCACCCTACTTCAGTGTGACCTCATCTGAATCAATGACATCAGAAATGAGCCTCTTTCCGAATAAGGTCACATTCTGAGGTCCTAGAGGACGGAACTTCAACCTGTGAATTTTTGAGAGACACCGTCCAACCCATCACACTGGCTGTATGGCCGTGGGCAGATCCATCACCTCTCCGGGCCTTAGAAAAGCTCATCTTGAAAATGGGAGTAAACAGAACAAAGTCCTCATGCCGTTGTTGTAACAATCAAACAAGACAACGTGTTTAAGTTGTTCAGTCCAGGACTCACAGATGACAGAGTCAATAACTGCAGTTGTTATGAGTTCCTGTGGGGGGGTGGAGGGGGCAAGACCTTTTTGTCTGGACCCACACCCATTGGTCCTTTTATTCTTGATGGAAGGAGTGAAAAGACGGGCAGGAGCAGTTCTAAGCCTTTGGGTCTCGTCACAATAATCCAAGCTCCTAGCAACCGTGGTAGGGCCATGTTTTTGGCATAGACTCATTGACGCCATCGATTTATTTGACAAACGCTGGGTGCCATATGCATGCGACTTCACTTCCTCTTTACAAATGTATTATTATTTTTCTTTAACAGATGAGGACATCGAGGCTCCCAGAGGTGGTGTGGTTTGCCCAAAGTCACACAGTGAAGGGGATGGTGGGAGCCGGGCTCATTCGTTCAGAGCATGGATGGGTCTGGCCGTGGGGACACATGCCTGATGCATGTCGACATTTCCTCTCCTGCATAGGCCCTGGACATCCTTCACTGACCCCCTGTAGCCCATCCCTGGGGTGGCCCTCTGTGCTCCCATGCTATTGGCACCCTGCACACAGCCCCTGGTGATAATCTTCTGTATTTATATCTTTCCTTTGCCTGTCATCAGGCTGTTTATCAGCACGCAGCGATGAACCCCTTATACGTGTTAAATATATATGCGTCTCTGTGTGTATGTGTGTGCCTTCCCAGTTATATTTATGCAGTTCCTCTGAGGATTAATTTAGCCAAATAACCGAAGCTATTTAGGTAGCTGACATTCACACTGTGAAGGGAATGTGGGTGCTAAGTCAGCGAGGTGCTGGCTTTGCTCCCAGACCTTCCCAGGACTCAGTTTCCTTAACTTGAGGCCTGATGTGGCAGAAAGTGGAGGAACTCAGCAAGTCCAAGGTTTGAATGCAGGCTCTGCAATGGTGTGCTGTGCAAATCTGGGGGGAGTGGGAATCCAGAGCTGAACCTCAGTTTATTCAGCATAAAAGAGGCCCTTTTCTCACAGAGCTATTGCAAACTTTGATTGATGCAATGCATTTAAAGCTCTTGTTCATAGCAGGTGCTTATTTGTTGGTGGTTTACTTCACTCTCCTCGTTCTCCCTCCATCCCTCCATGTGGCTCCAAGAGGCGCATGAGATAAAGTTAAAATTCTCTGGGTTGGCACTTGAGGTGGTTGTCTGTGTGGCCCTTGCTGAGTCTCCTTCCTCCAGAAATTATTCTCTCACTGTGCCTGGAAATGCACAGTCTATTTGGGATAGACAGTGCTGCTGGAGCCCTTTCAGCCTCTCCTTGGTGCTCAGCATTCCTGTGCACGCCGCCCCTACAGCTTCCACCACTCAGCATGCCGGAAGGCGTTCTTGGGTGCCAGAGCCACTCACCCGCCAGAGGGCAGGCTGGAGGTGGGAGCGGCCCTCAACCAAAGACTGGATGGAGGTGGTGTATAGTACCCCAGCTCCCTCACCCCTCAGTCAGAATGACTCCAGTCTGTTCTACACACTTGCTCACTCTGCCCCCGTGAGCGGGGGCCCCATTTGCCCACAGCAGAAACCTGCCCCATCACCCTCTTCATTGGTTTCCTTCTCTTTCTTTCCATGTCTCACTCTCTCATGTTCCTACAAGTGTATCCAGGACCCCTTCAAAATAATCTCTACACTCAAACTCTGTGTCAGGCTCTCCTTCCGGGAAAACCCAACCTAAGATCGGGGGGGTGGTGGGCGGTAAGAACCTTGGCTCTGTCCCCCTCCACCTGTCTTTGAATCCTCTTGAAGGGGCTGTAAGACATTAATTATTTAAACTTTCTGAGCCTTGGTTTTGTCACCTGTGACGCAGAGGTAGGAATCAGTCCCTGCTCCGTAGAGGCGTAATGCGGCTGACCAAGATGACCTGTCCCTCTGGCCTGGCTTCAGCTTGTTCCACAGCCCCTTCCACCCTCTTCGTGGAGATCCTATTATTCACTGATTTGCCTGTGGTCCTTCTTCACAGAGGCTGCCCTTCCCCATCTACATCAACTCCGTGAGCAGGGGGCCTCTGTCAGGGTTCACGCTGTTTTCAGGACCACGGACAGCGCCAAGCCCATCCCACTCCCCAATCCGTTTCTCTTGCTTTGCTCTCTCACTGCCTCTCACTCTCCAGTGTTTTGTGCATTCCTGCCTCCGATTTTGTTCTAGCTGTTCCTGTCACCTTGGATTCCTGTTCTATCCAACTCTATTTACCCTTTACATCCAAGAAAGCTTTCCAGGTCAATTCTATCCCTCCCTGAACACTGCTTCCTCAGATTCCCTTCTGAAGCCTGTCCTTGGGGGACCAGCCTGAGGTCTGGGGCCTTGGGCTAACATTTGTTCAAGGTCACATGTCTCTCCTCTCTCGTGATCCTTCCCAGGTTCTGGTGGGATGCACCCAGGACCTCCTCAGCTCGCTCCTGTCCTCAGCAAGCGGCAGAGAGTGCTGCTGAGGACCCCTCCAGGACCCTTCTGCATCTGTAAGAGCCCTCCCCTCTGTCCTGACTTACCGACCATTGGCATGGTCAGGCCCGCTCAACCGCAGACTCGTGTCCAGGCTGCCTGATGCTGCCTCTTTGCATCTCTGCGCATGTCCAGCCTCAAAAGTCAAGAGCAACAACATGGCCGTGCTTCCTTCGTCTCCCTCGAAATGGCTGGGTCAGTCTGGACATGGCAGGGGAGAAACCAAAGCTCGTTCAATGGAATGGAATTAGGAATGATATCGTTGGGTAAGGGCAGGGTCAGAAGACCGGGGCCAAGGCACCCTGCTCCAGGGCCTCGGGGAGATCCTTTCCCTCTCTGGACCGTGGTTTTCCCACGTGCACTCTGAGAAGTGTGGGCAGGATGATCACCAGGGTGCCTTCAGCAGAGCAGAAGGAGTCTGTCAGTGAACTTGTCCGGTGCGTTTATAGATGTGATCCCGTTTCATCTTGACCCCGAAAAGTGGCTCGATTTCCACATTTTGCAGCATAGGGCTTCTGAGGCAAGAGAGGGTGGAAGGGTCTGGAATCCCTGGAGTGCCCTGTCGTCCATCCTGACCCCTGCGTGGGAACAGAGGGCAGGTGGCTGAGCCGAGGGAGCTCCTGAGAGCCGTGGGTCCCTCCCCTGCCTTGCACTGTTGTCCTCTCGAGAGCCCTCGCTCACTTCTCCAAGCCTCGATTTTCTCATTTGCAAATAGGTATAATAATGACAATTCCCGCCCAGCCGGTGTGGCTCAGTAGTTGAGCATCAACCTAAGCACCAAGAGGTCGCCGGTTCAATTCCCGGTCAGGGCACGTGTCCAGGTTGTGGGCCAAATCCCCAGTGGGGGGCATGCAGGAGGCGGCCAATCGATGTTCTCTTTCATCAATGTTTCTATCTCCCTCTCCTTCTCCCTTCCTTTCTCTCTAAAATCAATAAAGAAAAACAAAAATTTTTTAAAGATAATTCCCACTTCTCTGCACTAATGTGAGAATTTAGTGAGTTAATACAACTAAAATGCTTAGTACAGGTGCCTGGCACAGAGTGAGGCTCAATAGATACCCAATATTACTATTTCAGTTTTATTTTTATTATCCTCCTCCTCCTCCCCATCGTCATCAGTCTAGTGAGAGAATTCACAACTACAGCTCCCCCCTCTGTCTTCCCTGGGTCCCCCAGCTTGCAGCTAGCCTGCCCCCCAGAGCAGACGCCTCCCTCACACAGACACCAGCTGCCCGGGGGGTGCCTGTCCTGCGTGTGATTCAGTTGGGGCGCCTGGGGCACTGAGCTTCACAGCACACGGCCTCACTTGTGGTCCTGGCCGACCGGATCCGGGGTGAGGGCCTGAACAAAGGCCGCCCCGAGGCTGGTGGGAAGCCAGGGAGGTGGCCTTGGGTTGGGCTCAGCCCCAACCTGGGGACGCTAACTCATATTGAGTGAGTTCTGCATGTCAGGATGACCTCATTGACACAGCCTTCCTTCGAGGCTGGTGCTGTTTTTAATCACGCCCATTTCATAGATGCAGAAACGGAGTTGAGAAGGTTAAGCATCGGTTCTGACAGCAGGATTTGAACCAGATCCCTCAGATTCCAGAGCAGGCACTGAGGTGGTAATGCACTGAAGAGCATAAATCCCTCTGCACCACCCAGCTCTGAGTGGCCCTGACTTCCGTGTGTGCGTGTGCGTGTGCGTGCGTGCGTGTGTGTGTGTGTGTGTGTGAGAGAGAGAGAGGCTCAGGGAATGAGAGGAGCAGACATGGCCAAACAAGCGTGGAGGGAAGGCTGAGAGTGAGAGCTGAAGCCAGGAGACGATGACAGCCTGAGAGCAGGGATCAGGAGCAGTGTGCCAGGCATCAGCTCCCGAACAAAGCTCCCATTCTCCATGAGTCTCGGTCCAGCAGTAGCTGGGATGGGTTCCCATCCCTTGAAGAACCACAAGCATGTCTACACCCCTTGCAACCTGAATAAGCCAGCTCAACATTGCTGCTACCAACATCATCCCCGGTCACTGTTATCTTCATCCCCAACCTTGTTACATCATTTTCATAAGCGTCTTTTCCACTTCACTCACACACTGCCTGCCCTTACCACCCCACCATCTACATCACCCCTTTCATTCATTTGGCAAGTATTTATGGAGCCTGTGTTATGTGCCAGGTGCTCTCATAGCCACTGGGAATATAACAGGTAACAAAACCCGTGCCAGCTCTCAGGGATCTCCATTCATCATCCTCACCACTCCCTCCACGACCTTGACTGCCAGCACCAGCATCATTGCTACAATATCATCACCCATTATTTAGTGAGCACCTACTACGTGTGACACGTCAGGCTGAGAGCTGAGCATGTAAAAAGCTATCCCGCCCTCGCAGTATATGTAATGCTTCCTACTCTATTATCGGCACAAAGGAAAACCCATCCTTGCAGGGACACACCTCCAGTTTCCCCAGACGGCACACCTCAAAGCCTGCTCCTGGTGTAAGGTTGTCTGACCTACTTGGAAACCCTTTAGTGCAAAAAGAAGCTGATGTTTCGTCTCAGAGACAGCTGCATCTCCCCAGAGCAGGAAAGGAAACAAGACAAAGACTGTGGCTTTCTTTTTTGTAAATGCCATGAGATGCCAGGGAGGGGCTGAGGACACCAGTGGGGTGTGCAGTGGGTTCTGGCAGCCTCTGCCTGCAGCAGACCCTCGTAAGGAATAACCAATAGGACAATACGGACGCATCAAGTGGGGGCAGATGAGCCGTAATTCTCTGGCTGCAAAAGAGAGCATCCATTCACCCCAAGTAGCTCCCCCTGCCCTGCACCCCGGCCCCCTTCTAACCTGGCGCTCCTGTTACAAAGGGCTCTACCAGCCCCAGGGCTGAGATTTATTTAAATGGCGAGTGAGCCGTGTGGCTAAAGCGCGTGTTAAGCAATGTTTATTACAATCAATAAATCATGGTCCCGTATCTGATCCAGAGACAGAAATAGCTCACCAGCCCACGCTGCAGGGGAGAGTGAGGTGACTGCTGTCCCAGAGATAAGACAAACCCAGTGAGGCTGGCCTGTCCGTACTGGCCGTGAGGGGCTGGCGTGCCCGAGCCCTGGTCTCATCTCTCCCGACAGTTCCTCCTCCTCCTTCTCTTTGAAGGAACTTCAGGAGAGAGCAGATGGTCTGTCTTTCCTCTGAGCAAGAGAAGGCTGGCCAGGGAGCAGAAGTGCCGCTTAGCGGGCCAGGCGGGCACCTTACAAAGAGTGGGACTGGGACGAGAAGGCTGCCTCATCGCCTTTGGTGACTTCTTTGCTCATTGTGGGTGGAAGTTTGGCTCCATTCCCTGCAAGTCTAGAAGGGGGGCAGGGTAGTAGATAAGGAGAGGACCTCAAAAGCCGTTCTCAGAAAGTCTACAGCTTTGGATGAGGGGAGAGGCAGGATCATTGTTCCCGAGCACAGTTTGTTATCACAAAGAGCTGGGCTCCAATCCCAGCTTCACCACGTCCTTGCATTAGTTACTTGACCTCTTAGAGCATCCGCTTCCTCCTGTGTAAAGCGGGGGAGGGACGACCCCCTGCCTCCCGGGGCTGCTGGGCGACACGAGGCCTGAACGTGGGAAGAGTACTCAGCCCAGCGCCGCAGGGTGAGCGCCGAGCAAACGGCACCTGTTGTGGGAGGTTGGATAATGGCCCTAAGGATGTCCCCGTCCTACTCTCAGAACCTGTAAATGTGACTCACGTGGTAAAGTAACTCTGCAGACATGGTTAAGTAAGTGATCGAGATGGGGAGATTATCCCGGATGAGCGAGGGGGAGGTGGTGTAATCACAGGGTCCCTCCCTGTGAGAGGGAGGCAGGGGAAGTGAGAGTGAGAAGAAGGCCGTGGGATGAAGGAAGCCGTGGGAAGCAGAGCCAGAAAGAGAGGACGCCCCTCTGCTGGGGCTGAAGATGGGGGAAGGGGCCACGAGCCAAGGAATGCAGGCGGCCCCCGGGAGCTCAAAAAGGTGAAAAGCCGGGTTCTCCCCTGGAGCCTCCTGAAGGACCCAGCCCTGCCAACACCTTGGTTTCAGCCCCGTGAGACTCGTTTCGAACTTCTGGCCTCCAGAACTGTAAGAAAATAAATTTGCGTTGTTCAAAGCCAGCGAGCTGGCGGTCATTTATTACAGGAGCAGCAAGAAAACCAATCGGTCTGTGACGACAATGACGTTGGTGACGCTGGTGCCAGCTTCTGAGATGCGTCCCAGCTTCCCATGGGTAGTGCAGGTGATCGCCATGGACCTTCCTGAAAGGTGAGACCTGGTCCGCTTGGTGTGACCAGGACAGACCAGGTGGGAGGTTGGAACACCGCACAGATTTCAGATGCCCACACAGGCGGCAGCCAAATGCGTGGCAGTCGCAGGCTTGTGGCCAGCATGGGGACCCGCTGAACCATTGAGCAGGGCTAATTCACGGGACCTCGATCTGTCAATGAACGCCTCCACGCCGGCCAGGACGGTGGCTGCTTGGAGCTTGGCGAGGGAAGAGGTGGCGAGAGCAAGTCTTGGAGGAACTCAGATGCTGTGTGGACCGTTACGAGTGAGAACTTGGCAGAACCAGTTGTCAGTATGGAGAACTGGACAGTGGCTGGATTACAGGACCACGGCACGTGACCCTCTCCCTGGTCAAAGGTCAGAGCAAACTCTCTCTGGCGCAGAGCCATCTACACTGGCCCAGGGCTCTCTCCACCCCCTGGCTAGGATTAGATCAGTCCCAGACCCCAGGGTCAGGGGCAACCCACATGGTGGCCACGACCTGCCACCCAGAGAGAAAGGCTGAGGGACTGTCGGCACGAGGAGCTGTTTGCTTAGGAAGCCCGTTCTCTTTGGGCTGGTGCACGGGCCCAACGGCAGGACGGGGGTGGGGGAGCTCCACCAGCAGACAGATGAGCCGTCCTCAGCAGAGTGACTCAGGCTGGAGGGAAGCCATGGGCAGCAATTTCCTTCTCCTTATGCAGAGCTGCCAGCTCTCCGGAGGCTCCTTGCCTGTCCCCTGAAGGACTGTTGGGGGAGGGGGAGATGGCAGGTGACAGTGGAGGAGGGCGTGTGGGATGGGCGCTGGGACTGGCTCAGGGGAGGTCCCAGGGAAGAGAGGGGTGAGGTGCCCCCGGCCCGGTTGAATCCAGTCTCCATTGGCGGTTCCCAAAGGCTAGTGCCTGGATTAGCCCTGCATCACCCAGAGAGCGTGCCCCAAACACAGACCTCAGGGACCCACTCCCAGAGATTTCTGTTCATGGTCTGGGCTAGGGCATTTGCATTGTCAGGGCCACTCTGTCTACAGCCGCACCCAGACCTGCCCCCAGCGATCCCTCTGCCCCTTCCCCAAACTGCAGACCTGCTCCCGTTCCGAGCCAGCGCCCCTTGTCCAGATCTCAGCTGCGGTCTCAGCTAAGACCCCGACCCTCTGCCCTTCGCGTTGGACCACATGCTTCTGCCCCTTTCCCAAGGACTTGCCCCTTCCTCCGACCCACCAAACTGGCTTGTTCGGCTTCAAATGCCCAGTCGGTGCTCATTCCTGCGCCCAGTTCAGAACAGCGCTGGGGATAGACCCGCAGAGATTTGAATTCTTTGTGAACAGGGTACCCAGGGCATCATATGGGAACTCGGGAGGGGAGAAACCCTAGTTCCATTAGGGCTTAACTGCGTTTGTACTGAAGGGTGACCAGACTTGCCTCTGTCCTGGCATCTCAGTGTGGCAGGCAGGGATAGAGCCAGTGCAGAGGAGGTGTGATTATGATCTTGTCACGAGAAAGGCAGAAAAGGAGAAGAGGAGGAGAGGGCAGGGGAAGAGGAGGAGGGGGAGGGGAAGGGGAGGGGGAGGGGGAAACAGTGACCTGCTTCTCTCTTCCCCCACCCCCTACAGATCACTTTGAGCACAGCAGCCAATGCATAATTATAAAGATTTCTTTCTATTGTAGGGTTTCATGTTGGCATAGTGGACCAGCTACATTTTTGCTGTGGGGGCTGTTCTCTGCATTATAAGATGTTTGCCAGCATCCCTGGCCTCTACCCACTCGATGCCAGTAGCACCCATGCCCAGTCATACCACAAGTATCTCCAGACATTGCCCAGTGTCCTCTGGGGGGCAACATTGAGAATCACTGTTGACTCACTTCAGCCTTGTTGGCCATGGGACGAAAGCGGAAGTGACAGGGTGCAGCTCCCAGCCAGACCTTCAGAGATGTCACCTGTTTCTGCATACCCTCCTGGACGTCTGCGGTCGCCCCAGAAGCCCATGCCTGGAGCAGTCCACCGGCCCCAGGAAGAGGACATGTACGTGGGAGCAAACCTGGACCCCACCTGTGAGTGGTGCCACCAGGCTAGACGAGGCCCCGCCCAGCCAACCCACAGACGTGTGAGTGAGGACCGTTGGTTGTTGCTTGAAGCCTTGGGTGTTTGTTATGCAGCACTGCCTGGCGATCGCTGACTGATACAGCTTCCCGTTGAAACCACGGGGACATCAAACCTCTCCCTCTGACCTACGAGGGCCCACATAATCTGGCCACTGCTCAACTCTCTCAGGGCTGAGCACACCAGACAAAGGAAGAGCAAGGAAACAGACCCTGAGACAGGACCAAGTGGGGGTTCAAGGGAATGTGCCCCGTGTTAGGCAGGGACCAGATTGTGGCTGCAGGCTCGTTTTCTGAGAACCCAGGCTAAGCCGGGAACAGTCAGAATGAAAACCCAGCTCATTCCAATTCTAGATGCTAGGTGTGCCCTTCTCTCCCCCACCACTGATTAAATTCATCATCATTGTTGTTGTAACTGTTACCGTTAAGCTCTTTCTCTGGACCATGACCTAGGCTAAGTAGTTAACACACAGTATCTATTCGGTCTTCTTATGCTCACAAAGTTTTATTATTGCACCCATTTTGCAGATGGGGAAATTGAGTCATAGCTCTCCTGAGTTCACACGAGCAGTGGTGATATGGCAGGAATTCAAACCCGGGTCCATCTGATTCCAGAGCTCGAGCTCCGACACTGCTGCCCTGCCCCTCCCTTGATAGCTCCACATACCCAGACACTCTCCAGAACCAATCTCCCTTCGGGGAGCAGGACAGCTGTGTTGCTTTTCAAGAGCACGACATCTCCAGGTGACAAGTGTCCCTGCAATGCCATCAAAGCCTTCGGTTACATTCAAAGGCCTACCACATGCTCTCCAGGTTCACGGGGCCCAAGCCTTCTCCCTCTGCGGGGGAGGGGGGTGAGCTGTTTGTTCATTTGGGGACAGACCCCCGGGGACACATCATGGGACAGACTCCAGGAGGATTTGTAGACTCTGGAGTCGGTTACCGTGCGTGAAAGGCAGCACCAGCAGGAGAGAGACAGGTGACCAGGTGAGGAAATAGGTTGGTTTTGCAGGTGACTGTCCAGGGGGAGGGGCCTTTGGGTCTCAGGGGAGCGTTAAAGAATTCATAAGGTTGGCCTCCATCCTAACCTCTGGTTTAGAGCTCATGGCTATATTGTTTAAAGCTTTCTTCCATTCCCAGGTGGTTCGATTTGCAGCCCCGTTGAAGAATTCCTACCCTGTGCCTGTGTTCCATGGAATGCTCCCTGACTGTAACTCTCCTTCTTTCTCACGTTTCCTGGCCAGGGACTTTGGTATCTCCTCCTCTTCCATGACGCCTTCCTGGTTTATCAGTCAAAGACAGATGCCCTTTATAGACTCCCTTCTCCATACCTGAACATCTGACTCCTCCAAGGTGCCTCAAAACCAGCTCATTTTTGTCCTTAAGTCTACTCCTCTTTCTTGGGTTTTCTGTCTCAATATATGGCACCTCTGTCCCTCCAAAAGCCAGAAAAGGAAGACACCACTAAGTAAGGGATAAGGCCCTGGGGTTGTGCAATCAGTCCCCTGAGATTGCAGCTTAGTTCTACCACTCTTGGCTGTGTGGCTATTAACAAGTTACTTAACCTCTCTGAGCCTCAGTTTCCCAACCTGATGGGGCAACAGTGCGCCTGCATCCTTGGGGTATGTCTAGGAGTCAGTGAGATGATGCAGGTAGAATGCTTAGCACGGCACCTGGCACACAGTAGGGGCTCAGTCAGCGTTCGCTGTTATCCTCGACGCCTCTCCCCCTCACTCCTTGTATCCAGTGCATCGCCGAGCCTGTCAATTCTGGCTCCTCCATATTAAACCCGTCCTCTTTTCTCCATCTCCATGGCCACCCACCATGAGCAGGTCGCCATCCTCTCTATCCAGGACAACCACTCCTGCGTCCTCACGGGCCTCCCTGCTCGCCCTCCTACCCACCTCTGATCTGTTCTCCGTGCAGCGGAAGCAGCAGTGATCTTTGCAAAACACAAATTGTGGGGACAAGCCCTTTGCTGCTGAAAACCTGCAGCGGCTCCCTGTCCCCCAGTGTCTGAGTGTGCTCTCCAGCGCTGCACCTGACCTCCCGCTTGTGAGTCCTCCCCCTTCAGCATTCTGTCTCTCTCCTTCTCCACCCCACCCTCACCTCCAGGCTGTCACAGTGCAGGTCCTTCTGCGTGATCCCCTCTCTCCATCCCCGTCGTCCAGTCTTTCCCTGACCCCCTCCTTCTCATTCTCAGAGCTGAGCAGAGATGTCACTGGCTCACGGGAGCCTGACCCCAGGTCCGCTTTCTGCCCCCTCCCTCTGTGTGTTCCCTGTTGTAGCACTCTGTATGCTGTGCTATGGTCGTCTCTGGTCCAATCCGCTTTCCAGGCAAAGTGTCCACACACGCTGCTGCTTGGCACAGAGTAACCAGTAGGTCGATGCTGCTGCCGTCCTCGTCATCAGCACCCTCACTACTGTCACCACCTCTCTCTGGCCGACGCCATGTTATTCTTGATCACGGATACACAGTTTGCTGAGGGCAAGGGAAGTCTTAGGGAAAGAATTTCCAAGGCCTCAGGTCTTTTCAGAGAGATCGCTGCCCGCCAGGAGTAAGCCAACCTTCTCTGCTACCCACTCTGCTGAGCCCCGTGTACGCCGTCTCGCCTCCCTTCCTCCAAACTGCTGTTTGAGATCAAACAGCATCTCCAAGACCCCAGGGAAAGCCCTCTGCCAGAGGGCACGGGCAGCAGGTGGAGGCTGAGCCATCACACTGTCCCCCCAAACCACCGCGCCCGCCTGCATCCGCCGCTCCTGCCGCCCGCCGCCCTGGAGTAAGGCTCTCGGCGCTCCCTGGACAGACCCTCCCGAGCTTCCCAGTGAAGACTTCCTGTGAATTTTGTCTCTCGCCTGCCTTGGCCTCTCGGGACTGTGCCGTAAACCCTTCTCTGGCATGCAGAGTGGACAGTGGCCAGCAGACTCTATTTCTGTCCTGACTGAGTCACCTCTTGGTTCCACCTCTGTCCAGCCCGTGCTCAGGCGGGTGCCAGAGAGCGCTCACCCACTCCCCAGGGCAGAATGGAAGCGGAGGCTTTGGGGGACTCAGCACTTAACTGAACAGCCCGTCCCTGTCCTTTGTTCACAGAGAGGCGGTGAACAAGCCCACTTTGCATGTGGTGAGTTTTTGCACCTGTCTGAACCCGGTCTGAAAATTTCTGGCCATCGCCAGCGTCAAGGTGGCAAAGAGGAAGCTGCCACTGTCCTGAGGCCACCAACATAGCTTCGCCGTGTCATTGTCCTCGAGGCGGCCAGGCACCAGCCTCCCAAACATCAGATAAACCTCCGGCCCCGTGTTGGCCCCAAAGCACATTCCAGAACCAAAGACAGCATCTTTCAAATGTTCTTGAATGCTTAAAAAGTTTTTGGACAACTCTTCGATTCTCAGGGACTGTGGTAAGGTCTGTCTGCCCCGTGAGGGCCCCAGGAAAAGTCATTTCCCTCTCCAGGGACGGAAGTGCTGACCGTCCCCCTCCAGGGACAAGCTGGAAAGCAGGCCTTCAGAAACGTATGGACTCCCTCTGACCCAGCAACTCCGTTTCCGAATACACATCCCAAAGAATTAAAAGCGCTCCAAGAGATATTCGCACACCTACGTTCATAGTACATTATACGCAATAGATAAAGGGCGGAAGCAACCCAATTGCCCATCAGCAAATAAATGGATGAACAAATGCGGTATGTCCATACAATGGAATAGTATTCAGCCTTAAAAAGGAAGGACATTCTGAGACATGCTGCCACGTGGATAAAATATGAAGACTTTATGCTGAGTGAAATAAGCTAGTCACGGAAAAACAAATGCTGTGAGACTCCGCCTGCATGAGGAGCCCAGAGTAGTCAAAGTCACAGAGACAGGAAGCGGAATGTGGTTGCTAGGGGTTAGGGAGAGAGGAAAATGGGGGAGGTGGTTAATGGGCGTGGAGTTTCAGTTTTGCAAGATGAAAATATCCTGGAGATCAATTGCACGACAATGTGCACACACTTAAGACTACTGAACTGTGTGCTCAGAAGTGATTAATATCATACATTTCATATTACCTGTTTTTTTTTTTTTACCACAATGAAAAAGAAACAAGTGTGCACTATACACCTATTAGATTTTTTAATATAAGAAAGAAAACCGAAGACACCCTTCATTCCCGCAGCCTGGACACCCACTTATGAACATTTATTAGCAAAATGTAATATGCACAAATGCTTAGAAGACTGACATTATAGAAACGCATAATTGAGATATACTTTTAAAATTTTACACAAAAAGGATCTCTGTTATACCACGCTGGGTCTTGCCATTTCCGCTTGATAATATACCTTGGAGATCTTTCCAAATCAGCACGTCCGGGCACATCATTCTTTTCAACAGCCCCACAATCCTAGCAAAAGTGTCCATTTTTAGAGCTTTTATTCTAGGTCAGGTATTCTTGCCAGCGATTATCATGTGGAAGCTCATTTAATCTTTTCAAACCTTCCAGAGCAAGTCCAATTATCACCCCATTTCATACAGAAAAAAAAAAAAGGGTCCAAACAAGTTAAGTTACCTGCCCAGCTTCATCTAGCTGGTAAGTGACGGAGCAGGGATTGGAACACAGAAAAGGAGGTCCCAGAGCTGCTGCTGCCCCTTCATCATTTTGCCACCTGAACCAGGTGGCATTGTTTGTACAAATGAACTAGACTTATTCACCAGTTACCTTTCAGTGAGTCTCTCTCTCTCTCTCTCTCTCTCTCTCTCTCTCTCTCTCTCTCTCTCTCTCTCTCTCTCTGTGTGTGTGTGTGTGTACTTTGACTACAAGTACTATGAGTCCATGGGGCAAATCTCTAGCTATAAAATGGATGCGTTAAAGGGCTTGTGCATTTCAAATTTTGATATTATCGCCAAATCTCCCTCCAAAGAAGTGGCATCGATTGGCACTCTCGCCACTAATGGAGAGAGGGCTAGCAAGCGTCTCTTTTGAAGTGCGCACTGAGAATATTACAGGAATGCCTGGGAGAGCTCACAGCCCTTCCTTTCAAAGCGGGCCTCTCATGCTCTGGCAATATGCCTGCTGGCCACCTTGGAGAAGCTCCTTAGGGAGCTCGGGGCTGCACCTGCTGCTGGCGTGGGGTGCCACCCCAAACCAGGAGGGTGCAGAAACGGTGTGAACCACAGTAATGTACGGACTGCAGTCCCTGAATGCTGATGCACCGCGCTGTGTTAGACGTGAACATGTTGTTGTCTGGCTTTTCTGGGTGCAGAGAGCAGCCTTCCTCAGGGCACCCACAGCACAAGAGGACCCTGCCAAGCCCCCCACCCCCACCCCAGGACACAGTCAAGCTGATGAGAGGCCACCTGGGTTGGAGTCCCAGCTCTCTCCTTAACTTGCTGTGGGACCTCGGTCAAGTGCCCCTTCTCCCGGCCTCAGTTTACTCATCTACAAAATGAGAGGGGGTACCAGTGCTCTGTGACCCCTTTCTGCCCCCTCATAATGTGAGTCTGTGGTTCTCAAATGGGCGGGGCTTTTCCGCAAACCGTTTTTAGCTTCCATGATGTCTATGGTGAAGTATCAGGGCCCTGAAGCCGGGCGGCCTGGATTCAAAGCCCAGCTCAGGGTCATGTTAGCTGTGCACCCTCAAGAAAATGACCCGAACTCTCTGATCCTTGGGCCTTTCATCTGCAGGTGGGAATACAACGGTCAGAGTTACAGTGAGAAAAAAGTTAATGCATGCGAAGTGTCTGGTTCTTGGCAAGCGCTCAACAAATCTTAGCTTTGCTGCTGCTACTCCGATGACTACCCCTATCGGCGTCTTCATTCCATCAGTACCTGGAGCAAGGAGACGCCAGAAAGGGCTCTTTCTTGGACTTCAGCTGCCTGGCTGAGCTTCCAACACGGGACCCCAGGGGCATCTCATGCCTTGAAACCCATCTGCAAACAAAGCTTCCTTGTTGCGTGTCCCGGGCGTCTCGGAGAGATGGAGAGGCATGTTTGCAGTTGCAACTCGTGAAGGTGAAGGGTCTGGAGGTCCACCAGGGGGAGGCTGTCCCGAGATGCAGAGGCAGGCCCACAGTTCCCTGCACCGACAACTTCGGTCCCCTGGCAGGCGGCTGCTGGAGGAGAGGACGCTGTATGGAGCTCTTTGCTCTACTCGGTGGGACAAGCAGGACTTAGGAGAGAGATGGGTCTAGTGGCAAAGCCAGGTGTCCGTGGGCAAGTGGCTGTGCTCTCTCGGCCTCGGTGTCTTCATCTCTAGAGTGGGGATCACAGTTGCTTCGGTGCCTCAGTACAGACCATCCTGTGAAAGTGCCCCGCACACAGGCGCTCAGTATCTCTTCAGGCTGCTGCCCTTTCTCAGAGTTCAGGCAGCCCTGTGAGCACAGCCTTGGCTTGGGCACCACGAGGAGTCCACGGAGGGTGGCAGACACAGCCTCCTGTCTTGGGGACCTGCCGGTCTGAGGATCACGCCCTTGGTGAGCTCAAAGCTTTGGCCATCAAGGTGACATGCCTTTGTCCTTCCCGGAGAGGCATGGGTCCCTGCTTCTCAGAGGGTGGCCCGTGGCCCAGCAGCACCCGTATTCCCTGGGATCTTGTAATGCAGACTCAGGCCCACCCCAGGCCTCCTGGCTCAGCATTTGCACTTAACACGATCCCAGAGGATTTGTGCGCACAGCGAAGTTTGAGAAGCGCTGGTGGGGGGCCCCGATCCTTGTCCCCACTCTTCTGGCTCAGCCCTGCCATGGGGGCTCCCTCTCCTGGGTCCAGAGGGCAGTGAGGGGAGAAAGGGTGTGGTCACTTCAGACCCACAGAGGAGGTAGGAGATGTTCCCAAGGGGCTTTGGCCATAGACTACTCAGGGATACAGGTACACCTGCCCCCTACCTCCTCCCCCTCTCTGGGGTTCAGGGGACCTGCGGGGACTGGAGACCCCGTCGCCACCCCGCAGACAGTTCTCAGAGGCCAAGCCACTGGAACAGAGCTCCTGCCTCCCCCGGGCATGTCTTCCGTGAGCTTCCTTCCATTCTCCTGTCCCCGTGTCGGGGTCAAGCCGGGGAGACCGAGGCAGCTGGGCCCAGCCGGCTGGTAATGAGGCAGATCCAGCAAACAGCGCCGCAGACGGCATATTAAAGACGCTTGATCCCACTTTAATAACCTGCCAGCCCGCGAGGCCAGACGCGACTCAGAAGTTGTGGAACAAGAGGGCCATTTCTTATTATTTTTAATAAAGAGCTTTTCATCACCGACTTCGTCGGCGCTATTAACATGCCGTGTGTTTAATAAGACTACACGGTAACAAGGGGGCTGTCTAGCTCCTCGGGTATCGGAGAAGCGGGAGCTGCTGCGGAAACATCCACTTGCACACGCTGCGTGCACACGCAGGGCGTCGTACACGTCCCTGCATGCAGGCGTCTCCCAGCGTGGGCTCAGCACGCTCGCAGCCCCCCACATAGCAGGGCATGCCTGTGCGCGTGTGGGCACACACTTGGGTACCTGCATGTTCTCACACATGTGTGCACCTCACACGCATGCAGACAGGTGAGTCTGAAAAAGGCACACATGGGCCTGGTTGCATGAGCTGTACAAACATATGCACATGTGTTAAGAAAAGTGTGCCTGTGTGCAAACACAGTTTCCCAGTTCACGGCATGGGAGGCACGTTCGGAAAATGCTTCCCACGGACCCACAGGCCCTCTGCAGAGCAGCAGGACGGGGGCCGGGGTGCCGGGAGCCCCCTCCCCTGTGTCAGCAGGAGATGGTGAGCGGAGCAGCCCCAAGAGGGATGCGGTCAGAAAGGAGGGGCGGCCACAGGGCCCTGAAGTCTGCTGGCCAGGGAGCGTCAGGAACAGGAGCACTATGGGTTAGCAAGTAACTCTGAAAGGGGAGGGCAGGGAGAAGGAGAAGGAAGGGTGCACCGGCCACTTGGAAAAGCCCTGATGGGATAAAGACAGGGTGCAGGGAAGGCCTGCCTCTCTCCTTCAGAGATGCCACTCCCACTCCAAGGGTCTGTTTGTGGTTCATCTTTAATCTCTCTCACACACACACACACACACACACACACTCACACACTCTCACACCCACTCACACACTCTCACACCCACACACTCACACATACACTCACTCACACATACACACACGCACACACATACACTCTCACACACACATACACTCTCACACACACATACACTCACACACTCTCTCACACACACACATACACTCTCACACACACTCACACTCTCACACCCACACACTCACACATACACTCTCACACACACACACTCTCTCACACACACACATACACTCTCACACACATACACTCTCACACACACATATACTCTCACACACACACACACACACACACACACACTCACACAGCTAACATTCATGGAGCACCCACGCTGTGCCAGGCCCTCTTCCAAGTCCCGTGCAGCCCATTGCAGCCTCTTCACAGCCTCTTCCAGGGACGGGGTGGGGGGGGTAGTCCGTGGCTGTTGATCGTCCGCCCGTCTCTGCTGCCCCTCTCCTCCTCTTTTCTCCCGTCACCACGATCTGCCAAGAGCTCCTCTCATCTCTTCCGCACAGAGGCCTGGGGATGAGAAGGCTGACGGCTGTCACCCAGCGGCCTCGAAGGGCATCAAGGAAAACGGTCACAGAGAAGGTGACAAGGTGGGTGCCTCGCAGCGGGGGTGGGGACGCTGGCATCAGGTCTGACCGCAGTCTTCATATGTGTGCCATTGGTCCCTTCTAACAGCAGAGGGGACGCAGCAGTGAGACTAGGCTGAGGACACAGGACGGAAAGGACAGGAGCCCGGGAAGAGGGGGAAGGTTCATGCATGGCCTGGGGGTGACACTGACAGTCAGCTCCTGTGATGGACACCCCCTGCCGCACCTGGTCATCAGGTCAACCCAGAGAGGGAGGGAGGGACAGAGGGATCGCAGACCTCATGCTCACAGCTGAGGCCCAGGGGGCTGTGCCGTGTGCCCCCATGTGGCATGGCAGAGCAGGTGTCCCCCCAGGTCGGCTGCCTCTGGTGGACAGGCACTCGAGGACCCCCCCACACGTGACCACACACAGCTTCTGGACACAGACCTCTCCCCTCTCGCCCGTTGGTGGGCAGAGCTGGAGAACGACGGGTCAGCATCTTCCTTACAGAGTCCCCAAGCTGGGCGACGGGTCACGAGGCACCTGTCAGCCTTCCCGTCCGCAGGTCTCTGTGCGGAGGAGATGAGAGGGGGCTTTGCAGAGCCCTGGTGCGTGAGAATAAAGAGGAGGAGAGGGCCGGAGGCGAGGCAGGGGGAGGACAATGAATAAAACCATCGACGTTTGCAAAAGAACAGACGCAGCATTTTCTTTTGCCTTCTGATCTGTAAGCCTCTGGAAATTGGGGGTCTGCGGGGGTCCGTCCGTGCAGCCCCGTTTAATTCTGGCCTCTCCCCTCCACACGGCTCTCTGGAGCCCGGATCGAACAGGCTCCCTGAAGGAGGCATCGATAGGCCCGGGAAAGACAAAACAACGGTGAATCCCCTGCCTTCTCTGGGGGCTGGGAGGGGGCCACGGGCCGATGGGGAGTGATTGACATTTTAATAGCTGCAGCCAGCGTGGCACTGGACAGCCAGGCCCAGACAAAGGCCCCAGATCCCTGGACTCCTCACCCCGGCCTCCTGCATGCTCCCTGCTTCCCAGGCCCTGTTCAGAGTTGGCCGGGTACCCGCTGGCGCTCTGAAAGGTCAGAGGCTCCTGCCCGCCGGGCCCAGCTCGGGCTTTGAATTTTAAAGGGACAGCGAGAGGCTGTTGGGGGCTGTTTGTGGAGCTGATGCAGGGAAGTGATTTGGATGGGGACTGTGGTGCTGGGGACAGTGGGGAGACCACAGGGACACCCTCAGAGGGGGTCCATGGCAGCAAAGCACTGGGGTTATCAACATCGGTGTCAGCCCGTGGCTTCCACGCTGCCCCGCCTTCGCAGCTCCTCGTCTCCCCACTAGGTCTCCCAGACAGAGCAGCCCCCCTCTGGGTGTGGGAGCCAGGGACGAAGTGAGCACCTCTCAGGTGCAGCCCAGGACCCCCCACTGTTGCCGCTGCTCCCATCCGCCTCCCCGGCCAACCCGGCAGGTCTCAGACAAAGGAACTGAAACAATGGTCGGGGCAGGCTTTGCACACTGCAAAGGGACCCGCACCAATGTGACTCTGAATTACTGCCAGGAGAGAAGGCTTTGGGGTGCAGCCCGCCGCCGGCACGGAGAGGAGGCTGTGACTACTCCACTGAGCCCAGAGTCCAGGCCAGGCCTGGGGCAGCGGTTTGCACGAAAAGACGATTTTGTCTATGCGACGACCCTAAAAGGCAGGCACTATGATCCTCCTTTTACAGGCGAAAT
This sequence comes from Tadarida brasiliensis, assembly GCA_030848825.1. NCBI lineage: Eukaryota > Metazoa > Chordata > Mammalia > Chiroptera > Molossidae > Tadarida > Tadarida brasiliensis. Next base: position 12,014,479 of record CM061264.1, read on the forward strand.
GGCGTCTCAGCTACCTGGCTCCCAGTCACACATTTCATTGTCCCCTCCAGCCATCGGGGGCCTGGAAAGCACCACACCCCTCCTTCAGCCCCCCTCCCCCTCCTCCCATGACCCTCTCGTGGCCTCCCTCCGGTCTTGCATCAGCCCTGTGACCTCCAAGTGTCCTTAGACTTACTGTCACTTGCCATGGCACCGCTTTTCCCAGAGGTTCTGGAATGTCTTCCCATGGGGCACGGGGAGACGGGCGACCGTGGTGATGCCCTGTTTCAGCAGGCCCCAGAGAGGGGGACCTCAGGATCTGTGGGCACAGACCCTGCCAGGGACACTGAATGGGGCTCTGTGAGCTCAGCGGGTGGCACCCTGAGATACCAGCCCAGAGCCTTCTGGGGCCTGGGGAGGGAGCGGACGGGGCCTTGTCCTGGGCGTTTGAACTCACTGCACGGGCACCATAGTGTGGGTAAGCCCCTGTAAGAGCAGACACCAGCCATGGCTTGAGAGGTGGGTAGCCCTCCGCCCACCAGCCACACATAGAATCAACCACCTCCTTTATCCAAGTCTGGGGGCTGCCCGGAGACCACGCAGAGCCCATCCTTGGGAATCAGCCAGATGGGAGTCCAACCCCTGTCCTACCACATGTCAGTGGTGTGACGTTGGCACGTAGTTGCCCCATGCAGGGCCCATGTGGGGCCTGAGTTTTCCCATCTGTGAAATGGGGATAATAAGCTCGCTCCACAGATGCCGCAAAGGCCCCACGTACCTGGCACAGCACAGACACGAAGGGACGTTCACTAACAGAGAGAGAATTCGTTCACGCCAGGCCCCCCACACTGCCTCCCGGGGCTCCTCACCACGCCTTGGAGAACGGGACCGGGAACAAGGGGTGGCCATTTGGAGCCATCAGCAGTGGGATGGACCGTCTTCGGGGTCGTGCGCAGTGGGCAGCCAGTGGGCAGAGACTGGCTGACCACCTGGCGAGGAGGCTTGGAGGCCTCTTCCTGGGCAGGGAGGTTCACGGGTGGCCCCTGAAATCCCACGCTGTATTTATATCTCTGTCCTCTCTGGATCACGCCTGGGCTTCCCTGACTCTTAGCTACGTGGAAAAGCAGCCTTGGGGTGTTGCTGTCTGCTCAGGTGCCTTGGATTGGATCAAACTGAGCACTAGGGCCACAGCTGTGTCCTCAGCAGGGCTCAGCGAAGACTGAATAGTGACGATGAGGACAGGTGGACGGAGCAGGCCAGAGTGGGCTGTGAAGGACAGACAGTGATGGGAAGCCATGCTTCCAGGCCAGGGCAAGAGTGATGCGGGGAATTCCTGCCCCATCCCCGGCCCTGGGCCAGGGCGGGGGCCCCCAGATGAGTCCTTGCTGTGGGCCAGCAGGGGACACATTTTTGGAAGTTCAAGGTGGTAAGGCTAAGTCAAAGGTGGATATGGGATACTATGGGAGCCAGAGGAGGGACCAGCCTGGAGATGCCCCGAGACAGTGATGGAGACAGGTAAGTAAGGCCTTCCTTGTAGAGGGAGAAAAGAGAGCAAACATCGAAAGCGTGGTGCAGCGTCACTGTCGTTCACCATAATTCTCTAGCTCGTATCACAGTGCTTGGCAATCGTAGGTGTTCAATGGACGTTTGTTGAATGAATAACAAAGCTAACGCTACACACTGCTTGTTAATTTCACCCATACAACAGCCCCAGGAGGCAGACATGATTATTGTCCTCATTGCACAGACGGGAGGCACAGAGAGACCAAGCAACTTGCTAAAAGTGGCTGGAATAAGTTAGTCAGAGCTGGGATTCAAACCACAGGACTTTGGCTTGAATCACCCATCCTCTGACTCACTCTGCTGGAGTGTGGTCCTACTCTGCTCCCCCGCCGCTGAGCAGCCCACTGTGTGCGGGAACCACCCACAGGCTGCGTGCCTTTGCTCCGGCTGCCAGAGTGAAGTGCCACAGACGGGGTTGCTGGAGTGACCGAAATGTCTCTCCTGATTCTGTAGGTTAGAAGTCTGAGATCAAGCTGTCAGCAGGGCTGGTTCCTCCTGAGGCCTCTCTCCTTGGCTTGTAGGTGGCCTTCTCTCTGCATCTTCACACCATCTTCCCTCTGTGTGTATCTGTGTCCCAATCTCCTCCCACCCTGATAATCTCATTTTAACTTTATTACCCCTTTAAAGACCCTGTCTCCAAATACAATCATGTCTAAGGCACTGGAGTTTAGGATTTCAACATATACATTTGGCGGGGACACAACTGGGCCCATAATAAGGGGGTTAGGAGACAGGTGGTAGATGAGGTTAGGGGGATGGGCAGGGCTCAAATTCTGCTGGGTCTCTGCATGGATGGGACCCATCTGGACTACATCTGGAGGCCCAGGTGAGAACCTAAGCCGATGACTAGGCTGTACCAGCTGTTCTCACATTCTTGTACATAGATGACTTCAGTGGGATAAAAGGCTCCCATGGGTGCCCACTTTGCAGCTGAAAAAATAAAGTTGGTGATAACAGCCAAACATCACCATCGAAGCCACTGTGCGTGTTTGCTTTGGCCAGGGATGCAGGGCGGATTCACCTTTAACTGTGACGCGTGCACATTTGACAATCTGGTAGGGCTAACCGGACACTGTAAGAGTATCCACACCGGTCCAGCCAGTGTGGCTCAGTGGTTGAGCGTCGACCCATGCACCAAGAGGTCGCCGGTTCGATTCCCGGTCAGGGCTCATGCCCAGGTTGTGGGCCCGATCCCCAGTGGGGAGCATGCAGGAGGCGGCCAATCGATGTTCCCTCTCATCGATGTTTCTATCTCTCTCCTTCTCCTTTCCTCTCTCTCTAAAATCAATAAAGGAAAAAAATTAAAAAAAAAAAAAGAGTATCCACACCGTCCCCGCAAACTAAATGGACAAAGGGTGACGCTCAGCTGGAAGGTTTTGTTGATTACAAAGCAAGGCGAGAAGCCATTGGAAACCACAGCTGACTCAAGACAGCCTGCCAGTTCACTCTGGTCCCTAGCAGGGCATCCTTCTCCCCGAAACAGGAGAGGTGACAGGCTCTGCATGGTGACGCCGTCAGGTGTGTGAGGCCCCCAGATCTCCCCGGGGAAAGACATCTCAGCTGGGAGGTGATGGTCGCTGTCAGTAACTCACTGAGTAGGTTAGTACTACACGAGTCTTAGTCTGATGTCAAAACAAAAGCTCGCGGAGACCGGGGCCATTTGCCCGGGAGAACGAAAGAAAAGACCCTCATAATGAATTCGTTCGTGGCCCACCAAGGGACCCCACGGTCCCCCAGTGAGCTACAAACAGTTCTTTGAAAATCCCTGTGGAAGAGAAAGGTCTCAGACCCACCACACCTGGCCTGCGCCCCGGGCCTGTCCAACACAACACAGGTCCTGACACAGACTTTAAACACGTTCAACACCTCCTCAGCGAGAGATGTGATTTTTATAAATCCACATTTGAAATCTCAAGGAACGGCAACCTTCAACAGTTTCCATGCTGGCCGAAGAGTCCACACAGAGAGACGGAGAGCCAAGGTCCATGTGCCTGTGCACACCCAGCTCAGCCACGAGTCAGTGTGTTGGGACTGACCTCCCCCATGGATGTGCTCATTTGTACCATGCCAGGCCCAGGCTCTTCAAAGTCTGCTCCTGTGTCGTCTTCTGCTACACGGATTGCTCCTCTTCCTGTTCATTCCCTGTATCAGGTGCCTACTGCTATATAACACGTTAGCCCCAAACTTAGAGGCTGAGAACAGCACGGTTTCTGTGGGTCAGGAATCCAGGTGAGCTGAGCTGGGTCGTCTGGCTCGGGGTGTCCGCTGGGCTGCGGTGGCATCTTAAGGCTCAGCTGGGGACGGATTTTTGTCTAAGCTCACGCTAGCGGTCTCTGGCGGGATCAGTTTCCCGTAGGGTTTTGGACTGAGTTTCCATGAGCGGTGGTCCGGGGGCCTCCTTCAGCTCCTTGCCACGCGGACCTCTTCGTCCGGCAGCTCGCAATGTGGCAGCTGGTGCCTTCGTTCCACAGCCCCCACTGGGGAAGGCCAGGGCTGGGACTCAGGCGAGGCATCAGAGGGACACCATTTTGTTTTTTTTTTAATTGAAGATTTTTTTTCTTTATTGATTTTAGTGAGAGGAAGGCAGAGAGAGATAGAAACATTGATGAGAGAAATAATCGATTGGCCGCCTCCTGCATGCCCCCCACTGGGGATCAGGCCCACAACCTGGGCATGTGCCCTGACTGGGAATCGAACTGGCGACCTCTTGGTGCATGGGTCCATGCTCAACCACTGAGCCACACCGGCTGGGCAGGGGGACACAATTTTCAGGAGACCCTCACCGTCAGAAGTGCAGGATGACCCCAGGCCCGTCCCTGGGGTAGACCGACTGGTCCCGTGGCTCCTTGTTCACTGTTCTCTGTCTACGTGGTGCTTCCTGCCGGTGTGTGTTCACCACTGTGTTCATGGTGATCCCGACGGGGTCCCGCCCTTATCGGTGGGACGCATAAATGCATACATCGCTGAGTCAATCAATACACTCTCCCCTGAGTGAGATTCTGTGCATCTGTCAAGACGCAGCTCAAAGGCTGACCTGCTGCGGAAACCCTGCCTTTGTCTGGGCCACCTCCCGGGTTCTCATCACACCCCGTCCCCCAGGCACCCAAACCACCACCACAGTGTGCTTGCTGACACGCTCTAGGATGGAGCAAGGTTCACGCCGTCCCTCCATCTCGTGAACTCTGTGACCTTGGCCAATCGGGTTCACTTATCTGGCTTAACTGAACCTCAGTTTCCTCACCTGCAAATTGGGGCCGATATTAGCTGTGTTGTAAGGATTACAGACGTTCGTACGTGTTCGGCCTTTAAAATGATGCCAAGCACGTAGTAAATGCTCAGTAAATGCTGGCTACTCCCTGCGTGAGCTCACTTACCACCCTGCACTGCAACGAGCCCCTCAGTTAGATCGTGAGCCCCTAGAGCGAGGACTTTGGCTTGCTCACCTAGTGTCCTGTCTCCTGGCACACAGTAGGCTGTATATCCTGATGCACTTAGTGGGCCATTTTGCCTAAGGGGCCAGAAGAGAGTCTTGAACTCTGAGACTGGCCGTGTGGTCTTTTATCTGCCCACTTCCATTTCTTAGCACCCCGATGTGGTATAGGTGACCCCCGGAGGCCTGCGGAGGGCTCCGAGCCCCATGTTCCTCCCTCCCCTCCCCCTCATTAATCTTGATTAGGGAGTCCTAGCACTGGAGTTAATTTCCTTGTAGATGCCTATCAGTCATGTAGCCAGGACTCTCTCCCGAGCTAATGAGGAATCATGGCGCTGCCATGTTATTTCTTAGCTAATTAGTACACAGACTTCTACGGGGGAAAAGGTCAGGGAAGATATCGAGAGGGAGAAAGGGAGAAAGTTGAGATTGCCAGGGGGATTGGGCGAGGGTGGTGATCTCACAGGAGGTGGGGGCAACTTTGGGTTCCGGCTTCTCCTTCCCCCGGACTGGCCCCCGGAGGTCTGACTGGGGCACAGAGGGTGTCCCTACCTTGAGCCAGTGGTGAGAGCTTCTGGCGTGTGGATCCAACATCCTGGTGAGAAAGGCAGGTCCCAGGGCCCAGGGTTACAGGAGGGCTGTAAGCAGGGAAGTGTCCAGGCCAGGCTGGGGGACAGGCCAGGCGGGGGGACCGGGACGCCAGAGCGGAGGTCTCCGGGCTATTTGTTCTTCTGCTCCAGATTCAAATTCTAAAGAGGGAGATGGGTTCTCTGCCTGCCCCTCGGTGAGTGGGAGGTGGGGCTGATGTGGCAGTCCCACAGAATGACATATTACAGAAGGATACATGTCTCCAAAGGGAATGGGGCCCTACCAGGCAGGGGGAAGGTACACCGGGCAGACAGGTAAGCCAGTTTCCTCTTTTATCCAACAAAGATGTATCAGGAGCCCCCTAGATGCTGGCTCCGTGGGCTATGCTCAGGGAATGAGTGCCCGCTTGGGGGGATCAGAGACACCCCCATGCCTCTCCCAGGCATGGCACACCCCGGAGGGCGCACTTGTCACAGGGATGGAGAGAGACCTGCAGTCTGGGGTTATGATATCTAGGACAATTTTAAATCACAGGACCAGGCGGGCAGCTCAGCCCAGCGGCTCAGACAGGTCTCCACTACCGGTCGCAGGTGGCAGTTCATGTCTCGGGGCCCCAGCTTCTCCTGTGACTGGCTTGTTTAATGACTCACTAGGATGATGTGTCTAACTAAGTCCTGGCACACGGTGGGTACCCAAGACGTACCGGGCGGCAGGATCCAGAATCAGGTCCGATGCATAATTTGAGGCGGGATCAGGAGACTGTGAAAGATCCAGGTTCAAGGGGGAAACGAGAAAAGACGAGGGAGTCTCACCACAGACAGGAGGAGGTAAGACAGTCTGGAGGGTCCTTCAGGTTGGAGGAATGGGGCAGGGCGGTGCTGGCTTAAAGCTGGGTGCAGAGCAAGCTGAACGAGCCATCTCCCCGACTGGATGGCGGTGGCCTCGGAGTGGGGAGTGTGCTTCCTCCACCCGACGAGGCCCTCTCCAGGGACGAGGCTCTGCCTCCCTCTCAGTATGGTGTGGGGAGCAGACTCTGGAGCCAACTGCTTCTGTCTGAATCCTTTCTCTGCCACTTCTTAGCTCTGTGGCCTTGGGTAAGTTCCTCAGCCTCCTGGAGCCTCAGTTTCCATATCTATAAAACGGGGATAAATGTCTGCGTGTAAAGCCCCCGTGAAGTATTTAATAAGTGTTCACTAAGGCATTCGTCATCCGCTGCTGCATAAATAATGCAACATTTACTGTCTCAAAAGAATTGGGGGTCAGGCCCTGGCCTGTGTCGTTCATTAGTTGGGTGTCATTGCCAGTTAGATTCCCGGTCGGGGCACATGCCCGGTTGCAGGCTCAATCCCCGGTGGCAGGGTGCAGGAGGCAGCTAGCTGACCCACGTTTGGCTCTCACATCGATGTTTCTCTCTCTGTGTCTCTCCCTCTCCCTTCCTCTCTCTCTAAAAATCAATTAAAAATCTTAAAAAAAAAAAAAAAAGAGAGAGAGTTGGGGGGCAGGGTTCCAGGCGTGGCTTAGCTGGGCCTCTGGCTCAGGGTGTCCCCCAGCTTGCGATTGACCAAGGCTGCAGTCAGGTCAACGTCAGCTGGAAGGGGAGCCTGGGACCTGTCCCAAGCTCACTCCCACAGTGGCTGGAAGGTTCCCTTCCTCACAGGCTGCCATCCGCTTTGCTCTCACTCGGGTCCTCGCCACGCGGACCTCTTCATAGAGCAGCTCATGACAGGCAGCTGGCTTCATTGAAGCGATCAGAGGAGGGGCCAGAGAGCGTGGCCACATCACAGAAGTCACAGTCCTTGGGACCCTAATCTCAGAGGTGACGCTCACGAGAAGCCAGTCACTGGGTCCAGGTCACACAGGTGCGAACCCCAGGGGGCAGTCCTCACTGGATGCCAGGCCAGAAACTGCCTCCCACACCTGGGCTGGGGGCTGCCTGTGGGAAAGGGCTGGGAGAGGGGGCTTTGTCCTTTCCTTATTGCTCCATCCCCAGCACCTGGGAAATGCCTGCACGACACCCGTCCTGTGTCTCAGACAGGGGCCCCTGGGGGCAGGGGCTGGGGAGAGGGACCTCCTCTCCCTCTCTCTTTCTCTGGGCCTCCGGACCGGGCTGGGCAGCCCCGCAGTCTCTCCCACCCAGAGAGGTTGCATTGCGGTGTTTCGCTCTGACCTCCCTCTCTGGAGGAAGGCGCATTCCGTCCAGAAGGAGATGTGTGAAAATTGGATTTGCTGGCAGGGTCAGGGCTTTATCCTGGCTGTCACCTGCCTTGAAACAGAGTGCCTCTCTGAATGAGGCCTCGCTCCTGCCCTCCCCACTGCGGCCAGAGCCTGGGAGCCTCCACCGGCCCTCCCAGCCATTTCCGCGGCCACCGCCCTGGCCTGGGCCACCTTCATCTCTCTATAGGTCCCCGTAGTCTCGACTGGTGTCATCCCTCCACCAGGCGCCCCGCCTTTTCATTTCTCACACAGCAGCCGGAGAGGCTGTTCACAAACACAGACCAGATCACGTCATTCTCCTGCTTAGAGCCTTCCAATGGCTTCCTGTCACTCTGGAATGAAATCCCAACTCCGGCCCCCTGCTGCTTCTCGGAGCTCAGCTCCAAAAACTCGCCCCAGGCTCTGTCTGCCAGTTCCCAGAACCCCCGAAGCTCTTCCTCCCTCGGGCTTTTCTCTGTTCTTCCCTCTGCTCTCTGCAGGGCGAACCTTCTTCTCCAGCTTAATTGCCGCCTCTTCAGGGAAGCCTTCCCTGATTGCACTGTGCTCTCATTATCACTGTTCGTGTCGTCTGGTTTATTTACATCTTGGTACGGATCACAACTGCTAATCATTTTGGTTTAGCTGTTACCTCGTTTATTACCTGTTTTTCCCACCACAGTCAGGTCCATGAGGGCCAGGCAGATGGCCGGTGGCTCACGGCTTTATCCCCCAGTGCCACCATGCAACGGGACATTGCATGGAGATTCGCAGCGGCCGTCCCAACCTCCCTCTCCGCCTGCAGGCTCACCTCCTCCAGTCCTCGCTGTACACAGCTGCCGGTGAATCGAACCAAGACAGAGCTCTGAGCGTGTCTCCCAGCTCGGCAGCCCCGACTGCCCCACAATGTCAAGGACAAGGGGCTCAGGCGCAAAGCTGGGCCCAGGCAATCATTTCTTAGCACCCCCTCGCAGGTACCACTGGAATTTTGCTGTTCTCCTGAACGTGCCCGGACCTTTTCTACCTCTGTGCGGAGGCTGGTATTCCCCCTCCACCCAGAGAGCCTGTCTGTCCTCTGGAAGCCGATGTGGGGACTCGTCTTCACTCAGGTCACCTGCCCCAGGAAGTCCGCCCTGGCCACCGCTGTTGGTCAAGAGGGAAGAAGTCAGATGTGGAGTCAGACCTGGATTCGTGTCCCTGTTCTGCCATTTGCCTGTGTGACCTTGGGCAAGTTACCTCCCGTGTCTAACTTGATCAGTGAGAACAGTCCTGCTATCGGAGTGGCTGCGTGAACACACGGTGAGGAAGTGCCTGGCCCAGAGCGCTGTGGGGCATGCGAGAGGCCCTTCCCAGGTTTCCTGGTGAAGCGTGCTCCCCCTCCTGCGAATGCTCCCCTCGATGCACTTGCTGGTGGACTTGTCTTCCTCTGTCCCATCTGGTCTAGGAGCCACATCTGGACGGGACTAAACCCTCTCCACCCCCGTACCCTGCCTACCGAGCCACTTGCTTTGCACCAAGTAGGGTCCACAGAGAGTTCATTGAACGTCCTCGATCTTCCTTCTTCTCTGGATATCCTTCCCTTATAGACAATGGCGACTCGATACAATGTTATGCTCATTCATTCATTCATCTGTCCAATCATCCATTCATTCACTGAGCTTCCATCATGTGAACAAGAGGACTTCCTCTCATGCCCCTGTGGAACTTGCCTTCTAGAATTCTGGAACTGCCGCCATTCATCTGGTCAACAAACACCCACCTGTGACTGTTGTGTGTGCACTGGTCGCCCCATTCAGGTCCCCAGTGTTCCAGCAGGGGTTAGCGGTTTCCGTGGGCACCTGGGACCCTTTCCCTGTAGCTCCAAGTTTTCTGGGCATTGTTCATCTACCTCTACTCTGTGCCTTCCGTGAGGCCCAGGGGACACGGGACCTACGCAGGCAGAGAGCCGTGAGATCCACCACGACCCGCGGCGGCCAGCGAGGGCGCCAGGAGTCCCTGCCTCCCAGTCTCCTGTGGGTATCCCAGCCTCTCTGACCAGGCTCACCACCTTCAGAGGAGCGACCGAGTGACCTAGCAACCCCATTTCTGGGTAAACATCCTAAAGAATCCAAAACGGAGTCTTGCCGAGGTATTTGCACTCCGATGCTCACGGCACTGTGCGCCATAGCCAAGAGGCGGACGCCACCCCACTGCTCATCAAAGGAGAAATGCTTAAAAATTAAAAAAAAAAAAAAGGTGGTCTATCCAGACATGGAAATATCACTCAGCCTAAGCAAGAAAGGAAACTCTGACATGTTCCACACAATGGATGAACCTTGAGGACATTATGCTGAGTGAACTAAGACAGCCACCAATAGACAGATACCGTGATCCCACTTACAGGAGTTACCCAGAGGAGTCAGATCCATCAGGCGGAAAGTAGATGGTGGTTGCCAGGGGCTGCGGGGAGGAGGATGTGAAGCTGTTGAACAGGTGTGGGGTTTCAGTTTTGCAAGATGAAAAAGGTCTGGACGTCAGTTGCACAACACTGTGAATAGACTTAATGCTATTGGACCATGTACGTAAAAGTGGTTAAGATGGTGAATTTTATGTCACAATTAAATTAGAGAGAGAGAGAGGTTGAGCAGAGAAGCCTTCCTGGGAAATTACACCTGGGCAGGTAGGAATGGCCCTGTGGGATCTGACCTTGGCCTCTGAGCCCCACCTCCTCCTGGGAGTCCTCCAGCTTTCACCTGCTCCCCGGACTGGCCAGCACTCTCAGTAGCCCGAGCGTGGACCTAACTCCTTTCCTGCCGGCGCTCCTTAACACAGCCAACGAGGCTGCTGCTTCCAGCTTTCCCGAAAAAGAACTAAATTAGAAAGGAAATAAAGAGAGAAAAATCAAACTGGAAAGAGCAGGTTTCTGAGCCAGCCGCTGCCAACCCGCTCCTGCAGAGTCCGAGCCCCGCTCCATTCCACAGGTCACCCTCTGACGGCCTCGCTTAACTCTTCATTTACAAACCCAGGCGGTGGGTGTTCCCCGCAGGGAGGCGAGCCTGGCTGTTACCGAGCCCCTTCCGTTCTCCCTGCTGCGGCTCGCCTGGCTCTGCAGACCGCCGCCTGCCCCGGGCCTGCCCCTGCCCTCCCTGCCACGCTTGGGGTTCGCCCTTCTGGCACCCTGATGCATGGCCCTGGGTAACCTCATCCAAACCAGCCTGGGCTCTGGGCCCTTACACTTGGCCCTTGCCCTCATGGGTGGCACGTCCTCTAGACCTTCAAGATACAGTTAGGGGTCAGGGGCCATTTCCTCATTAGCTCCTGAACCCCTGGGGCCCAGAGAGCCCTTTGGGGAAAGGGAGACAGCAGGCACCAAGCCCCTGGACCCTCAACCTCGGGTGACTTAGCCGCTGGGAAAAGGGCCACTGGCTTCCCTCCCTGATCGTATATGCTAGGATGTGAGCTCAGGAGATGAGAGACCAGAGCTCAGCATCCTTTGACCCCCTGACCTTGGCCACCAGAGAGCTGTAATTGCTCTACAATCCATCGGCTACCTGAGCACATCCCACCAGAGTCTGGCTCGTCTCTGTCGGACTCCGGGGCCTGGCGGATGAAAGCCGTCCTCTCTCCGCTGCGGCCCGCGTGTGATCAAAGCCGGACCCAGGTTTCAGACGTGGCCGCAGCCCTCATGGACTTCCTTTAGGACCATGTGCTCACCCGCCAGCCAGCATGACCGCGGGGCTGCTTTGAGGGCCACACCACAGGACGACACGTCTCCTGGCCCGAGCGCCCAGACCGCCCTCCGTGGTGGGCAGTCAACCCGGAGACTTGAATTCCCTACCTGTGCTCGGAGCTGGCCTCCACCACTCCTGAGTGCCTTCCCCTTCTGGGCTTCAGCTTCCTCATCAGTGGATGATGAGAATCACACCTTCCCAAGGCTTCTCTGCCAAATGCACTAATAAGGTAAAGCACCCAGCCCAGCAGCAGGGGGTCAATCAGTGCCATTTCCCTGCCTCCCCTCCGTGACGGCCGAGGAAGCCCAGAGAGCATCCATTGTCGGGATTACCAGATACGGGCTGTGCTCCCGCTAACCTGCTCCAAATGAATGGCTGGGGAGGAATCATGATCAGCTTCTTACAGTCGTGCATTACAGTTCTCAGGGCCCGTGGCAAATGCTTCATCATATTTGTTCTCCAAAAAGACCTGGGAGGCGCACAGGGGAGGCACGATTAACCCCATTTTATAGATACAGGTGCTGAGACCCAGAGAAGGAAAGGACTGTACCCAAGGTCACGGAGCTGCTAAGTGGCAGAGTTAAGGTGGGAACCCAGATCTATTTTTTTTTTTTTAATTTAGTTCCAGGAAGTTTGCCGAGGCCCCACCCGGTTCTCAGGAGCCTCTGGGGCAGACCCTGTTCCGACACGGGGCAGGATCCCGGCGGGGCGGCCCCTCGGACCCAGTGGAGCGGTTCCCTGGTGGAACTAATTGTCATGCTCGCTCACACTCACACTGAGCCTGCCTTCCAGAGAGACCCTAAAGTGCTTCTGAGCTCCTCGTACATATTTATATGCCTGCGTGCGCGATAAAAATAAAACCACTTCACCCACCGCTGAAACGCAGCCACTCGGGGTGTGAAATATGGGGCTTATCGAACAGCCGCGAGGAAGGGCTCTCAGGGAGCGGCTCCTGTCCCCGTGACATTGCACGGGGGCAGCCGGAAGGAGGTGGAATTTAATTATCTTGATAAGTAAGTGTTGGACTTGGACGGAGAAGCCAGGATGACAGCCGGTCCCCAGGTACCCGGGATGCCCTCGAGCCTCCCTGGGACAGAGAGCTGCCAGAGGGGACAGTACCGTCTGTCTAAAGGGGAGGGCAGACCCCTCAACATGCACCCCCTCACGTGCACTCTTGAACCCCACTCCCTGAGAGCCAGCCTGTAGGTGTTGGGGACTCCAGCCCTCCGTTCTGCGAAACCCAGTGTCCCACCATGTCCCAATCCTTCCTTTAAAGGAAGGTGTCGGGAGGTCTCAGTGACCTAGCATGTCTTGGAGCAAGGGCCAGGATGAGAAGCTCTGCTGGAGGGCCAGTTATGGGGACTTAGTTCGGAAAGATATTGTTCTGGAGAAGTTGAGCATCTTTTCTGGCCACTGAAACCTTCCAGGGGTACCTGGACTCGGTTCTGATGGCTGATTCTGAGCCTGCTCTGGATTCGGACTTCTGGATCCCTCCCTCCTTTCCTCCCTCCCGTCCTCCCTTCCTCCCTCCCTCCTTCCCTTCCTCCCTTCCTCCCTTCCTCCCTCCCTCCCTTCCCCTCTCCCTCTCACTGTGCTCTGCCCATCTTACCACCACGCTCTCAACTGACTAGGCAAACACAGAAAAGACATCTAATACAGACTTCCTGAACGAGTGCCGGCTAAAGGTGAGCCCTAGGGCATGCGCAGGGTAAAGAGGTGGGAGTGAGGAGGATGGGGAGGTGAGAGGGGCACGGGTGTTTCAGGCAGAGGGAACAGCATGTATAAAGGCCTAGAGTCAAGACAGCCTAATGAGCTGGGGTGTGCATTGGCCTGGTTGTGCTTTACGTGCAGGTGAGGTCCGAGAATTGTGCAGAGGAGAAGCCAATGCACCTGTGTAGCCTTAATGCCCTTGGTGGGGGTGGAGACCCATTAGGACCAATTATTTAGGGGCCGTCGGGGTTTGGAGCCCTTGCACCTGTGCCACTTTGGGTTGCCATGTTCCTAACACCTTGGCGCCTTCCTTTGGAATCATACAAAGCTTTAACGACTCTGTGCATTTCCCATTGTCCACCAGAGTCCCTTTTAAGGGGTGGATAACTGTCTTAGAGGGTTGAGGGACTCTCCCTTTGTGCCTCCGCATATCCTTCGAGTCCAGGGAAATAACGCCCTGACTCACCAGCTGCCTCTTTGCAGGGTCACCCTCTTCAGAGAGTAAGTGGAAAGAAAGACAGCAGGCTGGACCAGCGCAGGAAGGCAGGGAGGGGAGGTGGGACAGGTGACTGGCTCGCAGCTGAGGGGTCAGCAGGATTGTTTCCATTGATCGATGGAGGGGGAAGGAAGGGAGGAAGGAGAAGGGTACCTTCACAGACACGTAAAGGCTCCAATGATGATAAAGTTCTCTCTGGGGTCTGGGAAGGGACCCATCAGTTCAGAGAGATCTAATGTCAAGAGTCACAGAATCTCAAGGTGGGCAGATGTGTCCAGGTCACCGCAGGTTGCCTGAGCAGTTTTCCTTGCTGTGTCGCCATCCCTCGGCACTCATCATCTTCCACGGTTCACAAAGACCCTGCTAACCTCACAGCTGCACCTTCCTACACACCGCCTGGTCCCAGCCTTCCCGGAGCACCTGCCGCTCCCTGGGTGGCGATCTCGGCTGCGTGCTCGTAACACTTTGCACATACGCGCTGCCCCGCAAAGTTCTTCTCTAACTCTTAGGCATCATTAAAGCTCCAGGTCTCACTTTCTCCAGAAAGCCAGTCTCCCAAGTCCTAGGTCAGCGCCAGGTACAGGGTTTCTGCTTCCTCAGTGGCACAGGACGGGAGAGAGAAAGAGCTGGGAGGTGGAGGTAGATTCATGCCCAAGTAACACCATCTGTCAGGGGCCTCGGGGAGCTAGCCCAGCCTTTTGCCTCTTACAAATGGAAACTCTGAAGCCCAGAGAAATGAAATTGGCTACCCATGCTATAAATCAAACTGGGATTTTCTCAAATGTTTCGGGACCTAGAAACTCAAGACAGAAAGCAGGCTGATGGAGAGAGGAGGAAGTCATCAAGTTTCCCGAGACGGCTTTTGCAATTAACCAGAGCCCTTTAGTTACAATGAGTCCGGCTAGCTGGTCCTTCCTTCTTTGCTCCTGGCCAGGCCTGAGCAGGGTGGCTTTGCAGGTGCCAAGGGGCAAAGTGAAATGGGTCTGAACCTTTCAGAGCTCACATTATGACGAAGGGAGACAAGACGCAAAGGTGAATCGACTGCAGAGACTATTACTTTGCTGTGTAGTGCAGACAATTGCTTTGGGTCTCACTTCCCTCATCTATAGTGCCATGGACCCATCACACACTTGTGACTCACTTGGGAGCTTTAGTATACACGTTTTGTGACAGCATGTCTCATTGTCAATATACGAAAGCGTAACAAATTAGTGAAACAGGAAGCAGATTTGTTTTACAGAATATAGGCCCTCAAACTTGAAAGGTTGTAAAAACGGAACAAATCGCATATTAGATGGCTCCACCTGTTGTCTATTGGTGGTACTGCAGGTTGGCAAGGAAAGGCGGAAAGGGGAGGCTGGAGGGGTGACCTCAGAAGATCCCAGGTCTGACTTGACGATGGTGGAGACAAGAATCCAAAGCCAGAAATAGACCGACTAATGTCATAGAATGCCATAGAGGATAAGTGAATTTCAGATCCAATTTGCATTGATCTTTTTCGCTGGTTCATGGTGACGGCAACCATCTGTTGAGTCCCTTGAGATCTTGACCCTGGAGTCTTCATCCATCCGTCTCTATTGCAGAGTGCAGGCAGCTGAGGGTGAAGAGATGGAACCACAGCGTGGGGTAGTTAGAGCATTGTATGGCTGTCTCAGCAGGTAGTGTTTGCTGTAGCTAATATTTATCGAGTGCTTGCATCATTTAAAGCATTGTCTTACTTAATCAGTGTAACATCTCGATGAGGTTGGTACTGTTACCTCCATCCTCATTTTACAGACGAGGAAATCAAAGTGCAGGGAGATTAAAGAATTTTCTCAAGTTCTTACAGCAAGTCCTTCTTTCCTCCCTCCCTCCCTTCCTTTCTTCTTTCCTTCCTTCCTTCCTTCCTTCCTTCCTTCCTTCCTTCCTTCCTTCCTTCCTTCCTCCTTCCTTCCTTCCTTCTTTCCATCCTTCCTTCCTTCCCTCCTTCCTTTCTTCCTTTCCTCCCTCCCTCCCTCCTTCTTCCTTCTTCCTTCCTTCCTTCCCCCTTCCTTCCTTCCTTCTTTCCTTCCTTACCTCCCTCCCTCCCCCCTCCTTTCTCCTTCCTTCCTTCCTTCTTTCCATCCTTCCTTCCTTCCTTCCTTCCTTCCTCCTTCCTTCCTTCCTTCTTTCCATCCTTCCTTCCCTCCTTCCTTCCTTCCTTCCTCCCTTCCTTCCTTCCTTCCTTCCTTCCATCTAACAGTCATTTTCTGGAGTGTCAAAGCTGAGATTTGGGTCTAGGCAGGCCAACTGCACAGCCCATGCTTTTAGACCCTGTGCTTGACTACCTCCGCTGGCACTTTCTAACTATGACTAATACCTGTTAGTTCAGGTCTCTTACACTTACCAAATTCAATGACACAGAGAAGAGCACAACTCCTGCTGATGCTTTCCAATCTCGATTCACCCATTCGCTGCTCCATCTATGTGTTCATCTACCATCAACCTTTCCTCTAATCCATCCATCTACACACCCACCCACTATCACCCATTCATCCATCCACCCACCCTTCTCTCCATCTTTCTCTCTATTCTTCTACCCACTCAACATCTGCCCATCCATTCATCCATGTATGCACCCAATAACTCTCACACCCATCCATCCATCCATCCATCCATCCATCCATCCATCATCCATCCATCCATCCATCTATCTATCCATCCATCCATCCATCCATCCATCCATCCATCCATCCATCCATCCAATTATTCTACCCATTTATCTTTCCATTCATCCATCATCCATCCATCCATCCATCCATCCATCCATCCATCCATCATCCATCCATCCATCATCCATCCATCCATCCATCCATCCATCCATCCATCATCCATCCATCCATCATCCATCCACCCATCCATCCATCCATCCATCATCCATCCATCCATCCATCCATTCATCATCCATCCATCCATCCATCCATCATCCATCCATCCATCCATCCATCCATCCATCCATCCACTAAGCACTTTTTTGAGCACCAGCCACCTGCTAGGCACAGGTAATACAGAGGTGAATCAGCTGTGGACTTCATCCTCATGTTGCTCAGTCTCAGAAATACGTGAAAGCAAGGTGAACTTAGCAAGGGGCTTTGCCTCTCTGTGCCTCAGTTTCTATCTATTTTGGGAAGTTAAAAATAGAACTTACCTCATAGAGTTATACACGGAATTCAAGGAATTAGTACATGCAAAGCACTTAGAACAGAGCCTGGTACATAATAAACACTCAATCGATGCCATCAACTGACAGTGGTGGTTGTTATTGTTATTATTACTACTGCTACTACTATTACTATGGTAAACCAGGAAGAGATCAGACTTCTTCAGGGCAAGAGTGGCACCTCCCATCCATCTTGTGACCTACAGAACTCTTGCCCATGAGATGTTAATAGGTATTTAGGCAAAGAGGGTTCTGAGGCCAAATAAGTTTGGGTTTCAAGTAAACAAAACTGAAAAACTGCAGAATTTCTCATAGCCTTTAATATGTTTATATGAATTTTAGATCTCTCAGGAGTGGGGAATGGCTAACATGCAGCATTTCTCTAATGTATTTAACCATGAAACCCTCTTCCAAGGAATGCTTACTACAAACTTGCAAAGCAAATGGTTGGAGGGGTCCAGTTTGTGCGGTGTTGGTCCGGTGTTGAGCTCTCTGCCGAGCTGGTCCTCAGGGCTTAACTTCCTGACCCTGACTCCTTCATATGGTCCAGCTCCTGTCTCTGTGTCTGTAATGCTGAGGCCCATTCATCCATCCACGGCCTCAGAGTCCCCATGGAAAACGTGCTGGGGTCCTTCTGTGGAAAGATGAGCTGGAGCCGGAGCTTAAGAGTCCAGATGGGACTGAGGTCCATTAAGGACACAGTTTGGACTTAATTCCAAACGACCGACTCCGTATCGATTTGGGTCACCAGTGTTGAGGCGTCACTTTTAGTTGTGTTTAATTTAAACAAACAGCAAAAGACTCGGTCCTGTCTGGTATGTGGTCTAGAGGATGTTTAATTCCCAGCACGCAGAGGCAAAGGGCAAGGTAGGAAGGAGCCAGAGGACGGCGTGAGTCCGTGGGAGAGGCGGGGGAGGGGGGTTGTGAAAAGAGAATGAGAATATTCTCACTTTTGAATCTTGGAGGCAGGCCCAGAATCCAGCATTCCTCTGCCTCAGCCACTTTGCACAATTCTTTTCATTGCTCTGAGACTCAGTTTACTTATCTGTACTTAGGCACAAATAAAGCGGCTCTTATGAGATGAGGAAGGTGGGTCACAGTGAGCTTATAAGAGTTTTTTAAAGTCTCATTTCTCACTGAAATACTGGCTTCCAAGGCATGCGTGGCTATGTGTGTGCGCACACACACATGTCATGTGTGAGTGTGAGTACCTTGGCCAGGAAGAGCATGTAAGAACTCTGGCTCTGAACTCTTCCTGGGTACAAATCTGGTTCTGTTACTGTGTTGTACTGAGTAAGTTGCCTAGCCTCTCTGTGCTTCAGTTCTCTCATCTGTGAAATAAGAATAATGATAGTACCAACCTCATATGTTATTGTGAAGATTCAATGAGTGTGCAGCAAAGGGAGAAGTGCTTTCATAAATGCTTACTACTCTTTGCATCGTTATGAGACTTCATAGGGCCATCCCTTTGCAAACCAGACTGTGGAAGATAATAATATACCATATCCCTCTCCTCTCTTGGAAACGAACAAACTAGAGGTCACAGAGGACCCTTTTGACCTCTGGGGGTGTTCCCTAGGGTCAGGAGAAGAGAAATTTGCTTTGTGCTATAGTGCCCTCTGTTGGGAGAGCCTAGCTCAGCACCATGGACAGAGGGAGGCTGGGGCCAGACAGCCCCACTTTGGCCCCTGGGAGGTCCAGGGCACAAAGAGGAGGCATGCCCTACCCTGACTCATGGATCTGAGTCCCAGGACTGCAAAGTGGAGACCATGCTGCTGGCGGCCCATCCATTAGGAGACAGGAGCCAAGGGACGTTAGACAAATTAAAAGCTTGTGGCTGCCCTGGGTGACTTCTCTTTTGGCTAAGTCTCTCCATGCCCTCTGTGAACTGTGCCTCTCAGTGCTTCAAATATGCCTTTCTCTGGGGCAAAAGAAAAGACTCTGAAGCTGTGTTTTGTAAAACAGGAGCTGGCTGAGTGCAGTCCCCCAAGAGAGAGTGTACGAAGGTGGCAGTGTTACTATGCACAATTACCATATGGTATAAACACGCACATTACAGCTGAGCTTTTTTTGGGAAACCAACTGTGCACCTGGGCAGGATGTCCTCTCCCTGAGCACGCAATCCAGGGAGGAAGGTGTTAGTTCTCAGAAGAGGTTCCTGCCACAGGATGCCTGCTAACACTCGCCAGCCAAGTGGCGGCTTCGTACTAAGAGCTGAGGAATGCAGTGGTTACAACCAAGTGCCCTGCCATCATTCATTTACCCATCCATTCATCCATCCATCCATCCATCCATCCATCCATCCATCCATCCAACACATATTTATTAATGGCCTACTATGTGCCAGGAACTGGCTAGGAAGACCAATAATTATAAGACAGGATGCTATTACAAGAGAGTGAGAATGATTTGGAAGTCCTGAGGCGGAAGGACTCACCACTCCCCTCCTGGTCCAATCCTTGGCCCTAAGAGGCAACCCTCCCTTGGCTATCAGGCCTCCTTTCCTCCTTGTTAGCCTCTTGCTAGCTGTCATTCACAGCTGCTATAATGGAGGTGAATCTCTAGCCCCTTCCTGCTGCTCCCTGGGCTATTTTCCCCAGCTGGTATGGACCCATGGGTGAGAGGGGAGCTGGAATCCCACCTGATCCCTGGCTCTCCTCTGTAATGGCTGGATTGCAGTGAGTACAGACAGGAAGCCTCACCTGTTCGGGTTTCACCTGATGAACTGCGGCCTGTCCACCTGCCTGGATGCACTCGGATTTGCAGCAAGGCCCACAGAGCAGGAATGTCTACATCGTGGTGCCTGGCATTGACCTACAGACTCAGAGCAACTTGCCAGTGTGAGGGCTTCCCAGCTCGACACTGCTTCCCAGTCAGGAGAGCTCTTCCACAGATAGCTTGGCATTTGGGATGGATTTGGGTTCTATTGACTTTCCCTGGGTTCAGAGCTGGAGTTGGGGAGGGGCAGGGAGGAGGCAATCAGGGGCTGTGCCCCATGCATGGCTGGATCAGCCCAAAAAGAGGGTGTGGGGGAGAGGTGACATCAAGCTGACCCTCAGCAACTGGGAAAAGGAGCGACCTGGGGGTAGGAGAGTGAGAGGGAGCAAAGAACACCAGCCAAAGTGGAAAGGAAGGACCCAAGACTCCAATATTCAAGCCATCACCAGCCCAATCAGCCTGGCAGCCAATTAGTCTTGATTCAAAAAAAAAAAAAATACCCTCATAGGGACAAACCGTAATCAAACACCTATTTATAAGGGCTTATTGCGATCATTATTATTATTTTACTGAGAGGATCATTCTAAAGCCTGTCAGGTGAATGTTTGCTTTCAGGTCTTCATAAATGCAAATCACTCCTTCTCTGGGGCTGGGGGGAGTGGGGGTGGGCAGCAGAGCTATAGCAGGGCTGCCTTGGGAAGCCTGTAGTGAGGCTTGGCGAGGGCAGATGGAGGAAGCAGGTCCCTGCCACGGGGCATCTCTGCACAGGGCTCCCCAAGAAACAGCTTGGCGATCACCCATCCCCCCTTGTACTCCCTACACCCCCTCAAAGGGCTGCCAGCAGTGGAGCTGGCTACGTACCCACTGGCCGTCTAGGTAAACCGTGCCGAGGTCTTATGCAGCAACCTGACAGAGCTACGGAAGCTGGGGATTCTCCATGGAATGCCACAGAAAGAACACGGGGTCAAGAACCAGAGACCTGCATTCTGAGCCCAGTCCTGCCCCTGGCTGTGCTGGCCTTTCTGTGCCTCAGCTTGCCATCTCTTGGGTCCATGCCAGGCATGACATGACATGCTCTGAGCTGTCCCAGCTCAGCCCACCCCAAGTGCTAGAGTACCTCTCCCCTCCTACAAGAGCTCAAGGCCACAGTCAGGCCTGAGGCTCCATGGTGTGTGTGTGTGTTGGCGGGAAGATAATGCTAAGATAGCAGTCCCAAACCCTACTCCTCAGGCCTGGGGGAAAACAGGTGTTAGGTCTACCAAAAAAGTGGAAACGTGGTCTCTGCCAGGAGGAAACAACCAGTTCCTTAGCTGGTCCTGGCTGGATCCAAGAATGTGGCTCTTCCTGGAAGGACAAAACACATCCCATGTCCCTGGGTTCCTGGGGGAGGGCATCCCTAATTTGGGAAGTTTCAGAACACAGATGTCCCTAATCTTTCCCACTAAGAGCATTCATAGGTGCAAGGCCGGTGCTCCGGCCACACCCTGCCTGCCCTGCTCTGCTCCACACGGAAGGCATCGCTCTCATGGAGGCTCCAGAGGCTGCCTCCCTCCATCAGTGTGTGTTGGGGGCGGGCGGGGGGATCCCACGGATGGAACTAGGTGGAGGGGGCTCCGATGGAGCTGGCTTCTGGGGGGCAGGGCACCTCGGTCAGCTGGGAGATGGTTATGAAGATAAGGGCTGCAAGCGAGTTGTGAGTGAGGGGGGACCCTGGTGGGGAAAGGGGGTGGGAGACAGGGAGGAAGGGGAGGGGGACCGGGAGGGGGGAGCTCTCCTTCTCCCTGCAATAAATCGGCTTAGCGGACGAGAACCGAACAGCCCAGAAAGGATTAAAGAAAAGTCTGTATAATACAGCGGAGAGCGCGGCGAGGGGAGGGCGAGGAGGGCGGGGGGCGGGGAGAGGGGGAGGGACGGAGGGAGGGCGCCGGGAGGGGGGGCGCTCGCGCAGCCGAGAGAGGCAAGCGCGAGGCAGAGAGAGCGCGATTTGGCTCCAAACTCCAGCGCCGCCGCGGACCCGACTCCCGGCGGTGGTGGGTGCCGCTCGCAGTCGAGGAGCCGGGAGCCCGCAGCAGCAGCGCGCCCGGAGGACGCCCGGAGAGCGAGGGTCGCGGCGCCCCTCTGAGCCCGAGCCGAGTCGAGCCGGGCGCCTGGGCGGCCGGGCCGCGGCGGCATGGGGGCGCCCCCGCGGCGCCCCGCGCTGTCCGCCGCCGTCTCGGCCGGCGGCCCGAGGCAGGAGCGCGCCTGAGCCCATGGCGAGGGGACCTGCCTCCGTCGCTGCTTCCGCCACCGCCGCCGCCCCGCCACCGCCGCCAGCTCCCGGGCAACATGCGAGCCGCCCCGAGCCTCCGCGGCTGCGTCTGCCTGCTGCTCGCCGCGATCCTGGACCTGGCGCGCGGTGAGTGCGCGGGCGCCCGGCGGGAGCCCTGGCGGGGGACGCGCGCGGGGGCGGGCCGTCGGGGAGGGGCGCGGGCGGGGGTCGCTCGGGAGAGGCTTGGGGTCCGAGCGCCCGTCTTGGCATGGGGGTCAGTGGAGCTGGTCAGCTTGGCGAGGGAAGGAGAATGTCTCCTGTGGAAAGAGGGCTCTGGGTCTGTGCCAGGGTGTGTGCGTGTGTGTGTGTGTGTGTGTGTGTGTGCGTGCGCGCGCGTGTGTGTACAAGCGTGTGCCTTTGTTGCGTCTATGTGTGAGGGTGCCCGGGAAGGAGCTGTGTGTGAAGGTGCGAGGGTGCGGGAGTGTATTTGGAGATGTGAGTGTGTGTGATGGTGTGTGAGTGAGCGAGTGCCCGGAGGGGTGTTTGAGTGCCTCTGTCAGTTACACGGAGGTGTGTGTGAGAGTGGCAGCGAGACTGTTTGGGGCTGTGAGGGGGTGCCAGCTCCTCGGTGAGGATGTGAAGTGTGTAAGCTAGTGTCATTGTATGTGCGAGCGTGTTAAAGGGTGGGTGAATATGTGAGGTGTGTCGTTTCACGCGTGTCCCAAGTGTGCGGGTCTCTTGAGGGGTGTGTGACAGCAGATGGCTGTATTTCGGGGGGGATGTGCGTGCATAGCAGGTGAGAATGTGACACTTGGGCAGGAGTGTGGAGGTGCGAGCGCGTGGGGGTTGTGTTGCTTCGTGGGACTGGAGTGTGTGTGCGCGATGGGGCGTGTGGTCCTAGTGGGGTGAGGGAGGCATGGACGCTTGGAGGGGGTTGGCTGAGGAGGTGTGAGCAGTGGTGTGTGTGTGTGTCCCGCATGCACTGGGTCCCAGCTGGGCTGAACCAGCTGGAAGGAGGATGAAGCCAAGCGGGGTCCCCAGAGCTAGCGATCCGTGGCTCCCTAGCTCCAGGGTCCGGGGCTGCCTTGGTGCCTCCCTCCAGGCGCCACCGGCTGGTAGGTCTTAAATGCTGCGGGAGTCGAACCTGGCGACTCTGGCACCTTTCGGCCAGTGAGCCCACGCATTGGCTACCAGCCCAGCGGGAGGGAGGCGGGGCCAGTGAAGAGCCGAGGGCGATGAGACTAGAGAGTCCACCTTATGGATTCTCCCTATGCCTAGTGTCAGACCTGGGTGCCCAGAACCAGCCCGTCTGGAGCAGCCCGCCTGGTTCCACCTTGGAGGGGGAAAGGGACATAGGGTGCCGAAAGTAGCCATTGTGACCAGTAGGGACTCAGCCCCTAGCCCAGCTGGGTGATGGAGGTGGGGGAGTCAACTCTGTCCTCTGCTGTATGTCTTGCCCTAACGGGTGGTGCCTAAACAGGCTCTGAGAGTACCTGCCAGGAAGGGGTGCCCCCTAAAATAACCACACCCCCTTCTGCTCCGAGGTCCTTGGAGAGTGCTGGGTTTGCGGTCGGGTGAAGCCGCAGGATCTGAATGGTGGTCCTGCTGGCAAAAAGGGGGAGAGGCTGGTGGAGCCCAGAAGGAATGCAAGCCCTGGACTTTGTCTCCCTGTCCCTGGAGCAATAGACTTTTCAAAGTGGATCAAAATCTACCCCCAACTTTAGGGTGAGGGCTCCCTCCCTCGGATGCCTCTGGAGGGAAAGGTTATGTGGGGAGGAGGGGTAGGGAAAGAGGGTTGTCCCGGTTCCAGCGCTACCCAGAGGGCAGGCTTTGTTGAAAGGCACTGGAGCCCTCACCTGGACGTTGTAGGGAGCAGGGTTTGGGGTTTGGGGGTAGATGGGGGAGCACCCCTTCCCTCCACCTTCCACCCCACACCCCAGAATATTCAGAACAGAGAGATGCGGCAGGAGAAGGGGTGGCGGCGAGTGGTGGGAAAGGCTTTGGTGTGAAACCCGCTCCATCAGGACCCCACCCTGCGAGCTCTCCCCGGAACCCGCAACCCGCGAGCAGCGGTTTTTGGGCTACGGAGCTGCCGAAAGCTGACCGGGTCCTGGAGCCCCTTGCCGGCCTCTGCAGGCTGCGGGAGGCAGGGGCTCGGGAGCTGGGGGCGAGCGCATCTGGGCTTGGGGAGCCGGCCTGGCGTCTGAGCTCCACTGCTCAGGGCGAAGGACCAGTGACCACCGGGACCGAGGACCGGAAACTTTCCGAGCCTGGGGCGCGGGAGGGGGTCCGGGGCCGCAGGAGAGCCGTCTCTTCTCCGCTGAGGAGACAAGGCTGCACGTGGGTGGGGTCTCTCCTTCCCCCTTCCAAGTCGGCGCCCACGAGGGGGCGGGGATACAAGTACGGTCCGTGGGAGATGCAGGAGACCCGGCTTGCCGCAGGAGGGCGCCCTTCCTGGATGTGACCAAGATCCGTGCACCTGGCAGTTGGGCTCTGCCGGCCCACCTGCCAGAGCTACCTGGGAGGGCAGGGAGGATAGAATCTACAGCAGCATTCAGAAACACGCTTGCTCAGTGGGGGGCGATGGCGGTCACTGCTAGGGAGGGGCGTGGCTACTGCACCTTGGCTTGTTCTGCCCCTTTGGGTTGCAAAGCAAAGGGAGTCAACTTTGGAGACGCGGGTCTTTGCGTTGGGAGGAGAAAGGAATCTGCCGCACACCTCAGGACTGGCTGGCGGGGCGAGGAGTTCCAGCCCCTGGCTCTCCATTCCCCAATCTCTGACTCCAGAAGAGAAACCCACATTTCTCGGATCTCCCAGATCACCCAGGAGCACCTAAATGGCCTTTTTCAACTGGGCACTTTGGGAAGGAAGCCCTGCACTTCGGCCAGTGCAGTGTCCCCGAGAGGGGGTGGGGCACGGGGGATTGAGAGTGGGGGCAAGAGAATGGTTCTTGGATCTGCCCCATTGGGCCCTGGGAAATTGTGAGAACAGTAGTGGGTGGTCAGGCCCAGTTAGGTGGAGCCAAATGCCCCAGCCAGAGGCCCTGCCAATTCTCTCTTCACAACCACGTGGCAGCAGGTGGGTTGGATGGGGATACTGCCAGGGCTGAGGGCTGTGCGTAGAGTTGGTGTGACTTTACATATTTATCCTCCCTTCCCACCCCCTCAACCCACCAGGTCTCAGAGAGCAGAGCAGGGCTCCTTCTGAGCCCTAGGCAGCTGTGTTAAGGGGCCTGCCCTGCTCAGGCCGCTCCTCTCCTGCGGCCCCAGATTGGTCCCACCCCCGGCATCAACTCCACTCCCTTTCTACCCCAGATGCAAACTGGTGTTTTGCCTGAGATGTTGAACTCGGTTTTCCTTTTTAAGTGCAGAGAATGTTAGAGCTCAAAGCGACCTCCGAGATCACTTACTTCAGTGGTTCTGAAAGTTCTGTTTTTTGTGTGTGTGTGTGTGTGTTTAAGTAGGAGAATCTTCTTCCCCATCCCAATGCCTTAGGCAAGATGCTAGGCACAAAGGGAGAGCCGCCCTGGTCCATGCGGTGAGGAGACCCTGCTTCTAGCAATCCTCCCACAAGTCCGGAACAATCTGAGAGTGCTCCTGTCTTATAGCATAGCTGGGTTTTTGTTTTGATTATGTGGCCCCGCCGCAGTGTGGCCAGCACGTGCTAGCCGCCTCAGAGCCCTCACGCACCCGGCACGACGGTTTCAAGCTTCTCTCTTCACAGGTTAGGAAAGCCAGGCTCCGAGTTTTAAGATTTGTTCGAGGCAGGTGTACTGGCTCCTTCCGGCTCCCACCTGGGCCAGCCCCAGGCTCCCTCTTTCCTTCCAGTGATCCCTCTCTCAGGCTGCAGAGGATCCCGTGGGCAGGGCGTGTGGGCAGGGGCACGAGAGGTACCAGTGATGCCTTAGATGGGCCTGGCTCCCCGACTCTTCAGAGCATCTGTCTCACACACACTTCAACGCTACTGCAGTTCTGGGTAGGCACGCTGGGGGAGGGAGGCGGAGGAGTTTAAGCCACTCGCTCAGGTGTCTGGATAAGCAGTCTGTGACTTGAAAGGCAGAGGCCAGACAAAGAGCTGAAGAAAGAGGAGGCTGGCTAGTCGTGTTAACTGGGTTTCCTGGGATCTGTGTGGCTTACCACCCTGCCCACCTCTGCCACATCCTCAGGCCCCCTGAAATTCATTTATTCACGCATTTAGTGAATGTTTATTATGTACTGATGGTGTGCGAGGCATTGTGCTAAGCACTGGAAACAGCCCTGAACACGGTAGGAGGGTCCCTGCCTTTCTGGTGCTGACAGCCGAGTGGACAGCAGATTCTTCACTTAGAGGGAGGAAGGAGACAGACCTTCAATGCTCACTGAGCTCTCATTCTGTGTCAAGCATTGTGCCATGTGCTTGGTTGTTCTAGTCTCCTTTAACGCTCACAGCCACCCTGAGAGGTAAAATTCGCCTTATTTTACAGATGAGGAAACTGAGGCTCAGAGAGGTTAAGTGACTTCTCCAAGGCCACCCAGTCAGTACGTGACGAGTGAAGATTTAGACGCAGGACTGTCTGGTTCTTTCCCTCTGTGCTCTGCTGTCTCCTAGTGCGAATGGTCTTCAGTCCCGTCCTCGGCTCCGGCCACATGGGTGGTGGCAGTGTATCCAATTCCCTGTCTGGATGTGTCGCTCCTTCCCAGGTCCTCATTGAGACAGAATTATCCAGTGTGTTCGTCTGCACAGATGGGAGAGCGGGTGTCCCTGAAAGCCCTCATGATCATCGAGAGAATGAATGGGCATCTGTTGTGGGCAGGGCGCATCTGAAAAGAGGAAGACCTGAGACCGGGATCCTCATCCCAGCGGGGCGAGAGGTTGAATGACAGCCCAGGTGGAGATATGTTGATACCTGCTTAGGTGCCAAGTGAATTGATGTCCCCTACAGGAGGTTCTTGGGGGAAGAGTGATCACTTGGAGTGTTAAGGGGATGCTTCAGAGAGGAGGGAGAATTTTAGATCTTGAAGTAAAGGGAGGACATTAATAAGCCGAGGGCCGTGGGAGAAATTGTGCTGGGGAGAGACACCTGTGTGAGCGGAGAGCCGGAGGCAGGACCATGCGCGGTGGGACTAGCTCAACTCAAGGCTGTCTCTCTAGAGTCTAGCTGAGGCCTGGGAGGAAGGAGATGATGTTACCAGTAGCTACCACTTACGATGCACCCATGAGATGCTCTTTATGCATTAAATGCCCTCAACAGTCCAGGAGGCGGTATTATTAGCTACATTTTGCGGATGACAGGAGACCCAGGGTCTTTCTTTCTCTCTCTTCCTTTCTTCTTTCTTTTCTTTTGTAAATAATGAATGAGGCTCGGGATCTTTTTTAAGTGGAAGAACTGGGAGTTTCAAACCCAGGTCTGAAGCAATCCAGAGACACTGCTGCTCCTGGAGGGGAGGAGACACGGGTTACTTTTCACCATTTGCAAGGGGGGGGATGCAGCAGCCTCTACCATCTGCAAGAGGACGCAAAGCCTTCCATTTTAAGTGACAGGTGTTGCTGGTGGCGAAACACATGACATTACTTCCTAAGAGGTATCTGTCTTCAGGATGAGGTTCTTGGAAATGAACCAGAGAGATGAGATCCTGGGACCCACCTTTACACATGCCGTGGGGTCCAGTAGCCGAAGGGGCCCACGCTCGTCAAGACCTGCTGTTCGCGATTCCATGGGTGGAGCAAATAAATGCAACGAGTATGGAGCTGGAGGCGTACAGAGCAGCTGCCCAAGCGGTGGAACCGGATGCTGTGACATCCAGGAAAGGAGTCTGGTCTTCGGCTCGGCCCCCAGCCATTCTTACATCTCCTGGCAACACACTAGATTTGCTTTGGGGAATCATGCCACCGCCACCCCCAATGGCACGCCATCTTCGTAGGTGGCACAGTCCGGTAACGCACCCCCAAGATGAGCCCATCAGAAACACTCACTCTGCTGAACACCAAGCAGAGTGTCAGCAAGACTGGGAATCACTGGACAGTCCCCCTTGCCAGTGGAGGCCCCCAGTAAACTGTGCTTTGCTGGTCCCCGGGAAATAGTGGTGGGACCTGCGTCCCAGGGTGCTGACGGAGGGCACGAGCCGTTCCATGCGGAGCTCCTCGCTCTGATGAGGGCTACCAGGACTGACCATGGTTCCGCTGGAGCACGCGTCCTCCCGAGGCCAAGGGCTTCAGCGGGGCCTGTTCCACCACTTCCTTTTTGGCTTGAGTTGTCCCGAGTGATTTCTGCCACTTGCAAGGAAAGGACCCCACTTGACAGCCTCCCCAGGCATGATGAGCCTTAGAGTCTCTGGGTAGCCACCTGGGGGACACCTGGACAGCTTGTGGCCCGCTGACCCATCCCACCACCTGTCCTTGCCTCTCCCTGGAGGCCTGAGGCATGGATGCCCCCTACACACACAGACACACAACCAGTACAGTCCAAGACCCAAGTTGTTCCTCCCAGTGGAATTCGGGGGTGCAGCCAGTCTCAGAACCTTCCACACCCCACCTTGGTAGACTGGAAGCTCCACGAAGACAGGGACGCTGTCTGAGTCTGCCATGGAACCTTCCCCATGAAACACCTGGTGGGTGCTCAGCAGAGATCGGTTGTTTGGATGAATAAACCACCTTTGACCTTTGGCCATGTGCGTCCTGGTTTGGAAGAGGGCTGGGTACAGGGCTGGCCTCAGGAAAGTGTGTGAAGAGGCATACGGCACCTGGAAGTGAGACTGGTTTTACAGGTGAACTTCCCGTCGCCAAGTTCTGCTGCTGTCTTTCTGGGAGACGCTCAAATGGTCAAAGTGGTGGAGGTGCTGACTCCAGACACCCCAACTCTATGCCCGCTGGCAGCGCTCGAGAGCTGGCAACGTGCTGCAGACCCTCATCCTTCCACGTGGTCCTATCAGACGTGGAGGCAGCTGCTCTTGAGCCTGTTGAACCACCAGGGAAACTGAGGCTTAGGGAGATGGAAAGATGGCCGTAGGAAGTGCTGGACCGGAACGCGGGTTTGGTGGTTGCGAGCCCAGCCTTCCTTCCCTGCCCCCCCGTTGCACTGCTTCATTCGGTCCACGGGGCTCTGGAATGACACAGGCCAGCTCCCCATGAGCTCACACAGGCCAGTACATTTCAACCAAATTGCTGCACTGTGAGCTGGGTGCTGCTGTTGCCACTTTGCTGATGTGACCTCTGCCCTCCTCCACTGCCATTCGAATGGGTGTTAACATCCCCAACCCACAGGCAAGGACATCGTGCCCATGGTCACCCAGCATGGAGACCAGAGCCCGCCGTCTCTCCAGCCCACAGAGTTGGCCTCCTCTTCACCTCCGCCATCTCCTCCCCCACTTCCGCTCTGTGTTGGCGCAGAGAACAGACACCTGCTCTCAGCCGGCACGGCCCCTGCCGCCCGGTAAACCCCCCTCCAGGTCTCTGCTCACCCACTCCCCGGCTGGTGACTCAGGTGTCCCCTGAGTGTGCTGGCAGTGGCACTTTGGGCAACACTCTGTTAAAACTGCCCCCTCCAGGGCTGGTTGTGGTCGTGAGTGGGTCTCCCTCCCGAACAGAGAGCTCTTGGGGGTCGGACCCTGCACCTCGGCCTTGGCACGGGTTCTGGTTTGAGCAGATCTTCAAATGTGTTTATTGAATTGAGTGAATGAGGTCTCCCCGAGCCTGAGACTTGGCCCAGACACTCAGCCTCAGCCTGTTTCCTGGCCCTGCTCAGTCACCTCTGGAAGTCCTTCCCAGTGTGAGAAGGTGTTCATTGTCCAGCTCTGCCCACCATCACTCACACTGGCATCACAGCTGGCATCTGGGGGATGAGCCAACAGTAGAAGGTGGTGGGGAGACCCAAAGGCTTCCTCTTCCTTCTGAATTCTCCTTGGTGGGGGGAGGGAGCTGTCCTTGATCGGTGATGGGGGCGGGGTATGGGGAGAAAGGAAGGGAGAGGGAGAGGAGGACAAATATGCACTGCACACCTACTATGTGCCAAGCCCCGTGCCACGCAATGTTATAACAGATCCTCCCAGAAACTCCCACTTGGGAGATAATGTTCTCCCTGCTTTACAGATGAGGAGTGGGACTTAGAGACACTGTGTGATTTGCCTCAGCCCCGCTGCTGGTGAGGGGCAGAGCCGGACTCACACCCAGGCGTTGATTTGCACATCTCTTCCCAGCTCTGAGTTGATAATGTTCGAGAGCTTGAAACTGACCAGGGTGGGAGTATTTACACCAGGGACATCAACCAGCAGCACAAATCAGGCCTCCTCCCACCCCAGAGCTGGTTGTTAACACATTGTTGCAGTTTTATGCAGAAGTTCTCTCCTGTCACTGGCTATTTTTTCGTAATTGCGTATGAAAGTGAAACAATCTAAATAAACTTCAGTATACTTTATTTATACATAATGAATTTAAATGAAACTTTGTACGTATCTGCTACATATTATATTTTATACATATTATATACTTTAGTAATTTTTTTGGTGTGGTAGACTGTGTAGCAATCACCTTTTGAAACACACACTTTACACCTTCTACTTGGATTTTTTTTTTAATACCAGTGACTATTTTTTCTAAAACATGGTCTTTTAGTTGCCCTGAAAGCCTAAAAGGTGAATCAATGTAAGGAGCTCTTTTAGAAGGACCAGAAGAAGTGTTAGGTGCTGAGCTGCACTCATTTGAACCAGCAGATATCCATTCCCTAGCTGCTTCAAGAATATAGAACGGTGTGCTGTTTTCGAACTTCGACCCTCAGGGCGAAGAGTCACAAATACAATAACCCTATATTACCCTGAGTTTCAAGAATTGAAATAGCTAATGCAAGTGCAAGCACAAGTTAACTTGCGAGCGGTCAGCAATGTGTTAAACGTTTACCAGCACACCACTGGGCACACCCATCCTTCCTCAGTCACTGTCTCTGCACCTGGTGTTAATGCACCGTGGTTAATGCACCTGGACTCGGTTCAAATCCTGGCATGGCCACTTCCTAGCAGAGTGAACTTGGGCAAGTCACTCCCTCTCTGAGTCGTGGTTTCCTTGTCTTCCGAAAATGCAGGGTGTGGTGGGATACAACATGGAAGCACCTGGCATGTAACCGACCCTCAGTCATCAGTCCATCCCTTCCTCCTGACCCCCAGAATGGGGCCAGCTAACATGGGGTCTCTCTGAGAGGCTGTGCGGGCTCCCACTTTTCTCTCTGTCTCCTGGGAGCTGATTTTGGAGCCACGTCAGGGACCCAGTCACTTCCATTCATTGAGCAGCTGCCCAGCCGTGTTCTGACCAGCAGGGACCTCCCTCAAGGAGTTTCTGGTTATTGGCAACCCCACACAGACAAGCTCACTTGAGGACATCAAAAGATCGTGGGTGATAAATGGCCGATACAGGGTTACCAAAAGGCTCTGAGGGGTAGACGTGATCTTGACAGGTAAGGAGGGATTTGCAGGGGTGGGGGGCAGTGTGTGCAAAGGCCCGGAGGAGGGATCAGAAAGCTGTCTGGGTCTGTGAGGGGGAGGCAGTGAGGAGCGGGCCTCACCTGGGCACGAGGTGTCCACGAGGAGCTGGGAAAGAGGCCCGTGAGCCAGGGCACGGGGTCTGGATTTGAGCCTGGGGTCTGCGGGGAGCCGTTGAAGACAGAGGAGGGGCGTTCCCGGAGCAATGCTCTAGGAAGGTTGACTTGGCATTCCCGGGCCAGCTAAGCTGGAAACTCTTTGGAACCTCCACTGGGTTATAAATGATTGCTCTGGGGTTCCCAAAGAGACAATGGCCTTCAGGAAGAAATGCCATCATTTGGAGACTGCCCACCTCTCCCAGAGCGTCCAGACCTGGCGAGGAGGGAAAACCAGGCTGCACGGCCTGGACGGGGTTGCTGCAGATGGAACACATACTTTGGATCTGAACCAACAGGGGGTCCCCTTGGAGAGAAGCTTCTCGATCTTCAGGGGCTACGGCTCTGGAGTCTGACCAGGGTTCAGAGCCCCTCTCCACCACCTTACCCAGCGTGTGAATTTAGGTAGCTCTTCATTGCTTCCAGCCTTGATATCTCTCACGGTCACGTGGCCTGTGGGTGGGGGGGGCTGCTGGAGGAGTCACGTGGTACGAGGGGTTTGCATGCACGGTGGACAGTGCGTCGTGGGTGTGTGAAAAGTGGCTGCTGCCGTTGTGATGGCTGCTCCCGGCGTGTGGTGTGAAGAAGTGTTTAAAGCCCCAGTGCCCGGAGGAGGGCTACATTGTAGCTTTCCCTCGGAGGAGGGCTACATTGTAGCTTTCCCTCAGAGGAGGGCTACATTGTAGCTTTCCCACGTGGACCATGAGACCTGTCTGCAGGCTTGGAATTACAGAGCCCCAGGGCCAGAGGGAGCTGAGAGATCATCCACAGGATCTCCTTCCCCCCATTTTAAAGCTGAGAAAACTGAGGCCAGAGAGAGGACAGGCCTTCTCCCTCGAGATCCTGGGACCCATCGCAAGGCTCAGTCAGGCACACCCACCACCGTAAGAGCCCTGCAGCGGGGAGCCTCAGTGTTTCCCAGACTTGGGTGGGGATCTTGGCGGCACTCCAGTGGGGAGCGACCCCCCAGCCTCATAAATCATAGGAGCAGCTTGGGAGTCGCCAGAGAGAGAAGCAGCTGAGCCACTGGATTTTTTTTGTTCCTTTGCCAAGCTGTTCCCTTTGCCCTTTTGTTTCTCTTTCTGCAGAGGCACTTGGGCTCCTCCGAAGGGGTTGTTTGTCACCAGTCCCTGGCGCCTCCTTTATCTCCCCAGCGCCATCTCTTCCTCCCCTCTCCCTAACGCTGCCCCAGAGGAAGGCGTCCATCACAGGGGGCCCTGGCATCGCGCTGGGCAGGGGCAGGGGTGGGGGCAGCGCAGGGGCTCCGATGCATTGCCAGGGTGAAGACAGAGGCTGGTGCAGCCGAGGGTGGGTGGCATCCGCGGTTAGATCTGGGGCTCACTGCTCCAGCGCAGGTTTGTCAAGTGGGTATTCAGTTTGTATAATAACCCAAGGCTAGGTGCCCGGTTCCACAGAAGCAGGTGATAAGTTGTTAATTGTCACCCAGCACCTAATGTCCCAGGCCGAGGAGGGAGTGAGGTGGAGGACCGGGAAGGCAACCACGTCACAGTCACAAAGACTTCTTTGTTCGCTTGGGCAGCAGAGAAGGGGCTGGAGCTCAGCTTGGTGGGGAGGAGGCATCATTGGATGGCGAATCCCTGAGGCCTGTCTCCGACCAAGGGGCTGGTGGTAGGAGAAAGGCAAACCTAGTGGGAAGAGTTAGTGGCTCCCGGGACACACTGAGATTCAGAGAGAGCAGTGTCTTGTCGCAGTAAGCGATATTACTCACTCATTCATTCATTCACTCACTCACTCACTCACTCACTCACTCACTCACTCACTCACTCATTCATTGGTGAGCAAATATTAACTGAGTGCTTCCCCGGGGGTCCGGCACTGTGTTCTTCTAGAGATTCAGAGCAAGGACAGGCACGTTCG
The DNA here is from genome assembly GCA_030848825.1 of Tadarida brasiliensis. Lineage (NCBI taxonomy): Eukaryota > Metazoa > Chordata > Mammalia > Chiroptera > Molossidae > Tadarida > Tadarida brasiliensis. The sequence continues at coordinate 12,047,765 of CM061264.1, forward strand.
GCCCTCGTGGGGCTTACAGTCTAGGGCTGTGCTGTTCAGTACACGGCCACGTGTGATGACTGACGTTCACATGAAAACTAAGCAAAGTGGCCTGGCCGGTGTGGCTCAGTGGTTGAGCGTCGATCCATGCAGCAAGAGGTCGCCGGTTCGATTCCCGGTCAGGGCACATGCCCAGGTTGTGGGCCCAATCCCCAGTGGGGGGCATGCAGGAGGCGTCCAGTCGATGTTCTCTGTCATCGATGTTTCTATCTCTCTCTCCCTCTCCCTTCCTCTCTCTCTAAAATCAATAAAGAAAAAAAAAAGTAAGGGAAGTGGCTCAGGTTTTTTTTAACTGGATTAAACCAGATGTAGTCCTTCGTTCACACCAGCTGCGTGTCCAGGGCCCAGGAGGCACAGTGGATGGTGGCTACTGTGTCGGTAGCACCGGTGTAGACGGGACACTTCCACCAGTGCGGAAGGGGGCCCAGGGCAGTGACCCTCGTTAGGTGGGGCGGGTCCGTCGGAGATACACAGGGAATCCCAGAGAGGTGGGGCCTTCCCTGTTTCTTGCTTGTTCTGTCCTTACCGCCCTCTATCCCTTGCTGATCTCTTTCCCAAAAAACTAAAAACCAAAAGAAAACACCCCCGGTAGGTCTGGGACCACAGGCTTCAGCCAGCCAGAGGGGCCAAGACTTTTAATAACAGCGTTTTGTTTTCTCGGTCATTCTTTCTCCGTCGCCCTCTGTTTGAGGCAAATGATACTGGATTGCCGTTTGGGACGGTGATTTACATTCTCTCTTTTAAAAAAAATGGCTTATTTAAGTACACAATGAGCCGCGTTGAAGAGAAATGTCCACGGTGTGACTGTCTCCCGCTGAGAAGCCCCAGTTCAGATGGACCCAGGCGGCTTCGGAGGCAGAGGGAGTCGGTCCAGGTGAAACCGCGACTGTCCGCTCTGTGACTCCGTGAGCTCTTTCACTTCCCTCCACATCCGTCAGGTGCCTGGAGGAAACCCCGAGTCTGGGGAGGGCTTATTGCAGGGGCTGCTGGCATGGGGTTTAGGGGTGGTGCAGCCCCTTGGGGCTGGGGACAGTGGGGAGCTGTTAACACCCCAGAACTGGGAAGAGGGCTGTGCCGAGGGCTGCCTGACCAGACTGTGTCTCTGGGGACAGGGATGCAGCCAACTCTCAAGGACCTGGCAGGGAACTAGAGGAAGAAGTACCCCAACTTCACCCTTCTTCTGTCGTTGGGTCTTTTGCTGGTGTCGCTCATTGCCCAAACCCAGTTGGAAGCCCTGCAGGTTGCCTTCCAGGCGCAGAGCAGGTGCAGAGGGGAGGAGAGTGAGCAGGGGGCACACAGCAGAGCTCTGGAACCATCCTGCTAAGCCTCACTTCCCCATTGATAAAATGGGGATCCTGTAACCACCCGGCGGGGTGGGGGCCATGGGGAAATGAGGGGATGCATGGTGCTAATAATTGGCTGCTATTTATTTTTTTATTTTTATTTTTTAACGTGTTTTTATTGATTTTTTTAAGAGAGAGAAGAAGGGAGAGAGAGCGAAACATTGATGTGAGAAACATCAACCGGCTGCCTCCCGCACACCCCCTTACTGGGGATCGAGCTCACAAACCGGGCATGAGCCCTGACTGGGAATCGAACCGGGACCTCTCAGTCCACGGACTACGCTCCATCCACTGAGCCACCCCGGCCGGGCTTGGCCGCTATTTATATTAATCACAATCTCAGTAAGTTCATGAGCCCAGTCCTGTGCTGGGTGCTAGGTTTTCCTGAGCCAAGAAAGAAGCAAATGAGGATGGGTTGGCTTTCTGGGGGCCGTGAATTCGGGAGAACGGTGCAGTTGGCCGAGAGGAAATGCCTGCTCTCTCCGCTGCTGGCATTGACCTTTGTGATGCGTCGTCTCTGCTCTAGACTCCTCCAGGTCCCCACACCTCCCCTGTCCCCTGGGCCAGCTCACTGATTGATGATTCCACCCCCGGGCATACCTGTTTGTCATTCCCTAGTCTATTTTCCACCCTATTTCCCACAGAGAGGTTCTTTCTCCTTAGACCCATTTGGGTCATCTTTCCCGCCATCCCCACTTTCCTGACATACCACGGGCGACCTGGTCCACATCCGTCCCGAATGGGCTCAAAGCTTCCCCCTTCCACGTGGAGAGGCAGGCGCCGTCCAGGTCTCAGCCACGTTTCCCAGAACAGGATGCTTCCACCCTTGCGAGTGTGGGGGAAGGGAGGACACAGTGAGTCAGTTAGCCCTTCAGATCTTTGTTTTGTCCTTTCCCTGGGAGCTCAGAGGACCACTGCCACTTTTAGAGAGGTCCCGGCGGGTGGAGCTGGAGCTCAGGGAGTTGCTGCCTTCTGAAAGGAGAAAGCTGTTTCCTGGGCAAGGTCCTGTCAACAGCCCGCTCAGCTCCCCGCTCCTCCGTTGCCAGAGATGGCTTTCCTTACGCCCCGTTTTCCTTTGTCGGACCCTTTTCCCGTCCACCGTGACGATCCAGATCGACTTCGACGAGGGCTAATTTTGCCCGCTGAAATTCAGGAGACACACATTCCGTGCTTTGCTGGAACTGCCATGACAAATACCAGTGGCAGTTTCTTCCCTGGCTCACTCTCCGAAGTGTCCAGGCAAGACAGAGTGCCCCTGCGCCGCGCCAACGTGCCATCTGTTGGCACCGCCATGTTCTCTAGCCCTGCCCGGGGCAGATTGGTCCAGTCCTGCCGGCGGGCTCAGCGGCAGCGTGACCCTTTGGAGGGGGAGGTCGATTGCTCACTGGGGATGAATATTCCTCGGGAACAACTCCACGGAAAGTCCGCTTAGTTCTCAGCCTCCAAGTTGGCCAAGGTGACATTCCTTGTTCGGCCTCCTTTCCATCATCTACCTGAGTGTTCAGCTTGACTCATTTCCCAGTTGAATTTGCGGCTGTGGTCCTCCCTCCATGCTGAGTACAGGGATGCCACCTTGGGCTTCCAGGGCGAGGCCCTGGGTCTCAGGGGTAGCTTTTGTCACCCGTGAGTCTCAGCTCCTTGGGTGGGGCTGTGCCACCCTCATGGCCAGCTCTGAGCCATGCCCTGGTCCGAGCCCGGGCACACTGCAGAGATCGCCAAACTACAGTCGCCCCCTTCACGACTCTTGTCATATCTACAACCCATCCATACTATTATTTACATCATAATTTCTTAAAATCAAATTTAAATGGATTCCCGTTGTTTCTGTTTGGTGCAAAGGTAGAATGCACAGGTCTATTGTACTGAGTATATTTTTTCTTAATTCTTATTATAATAAACACATGATTACTTGCATTGCTTTTTTAAAATAGATGAAGCCTATTTTATTATGTCATGTGTTAATGACAAAAAATGTCAGCTGTTGCATTTAAAAAGGTGAAAGTGCTATACCGGGTTTCTAGCTCTTCAGCAGATGAGTCTGATGTCTTTGAATGACGTAACCATCGAGCACTGTGCAGTACTTCTTATAAAGACTGGCCCGTGTGGCTCAGTGGTTGAGCGTCGACCCGTGCACCAAGAGGTCGCCGGTTCAATTCCTGGTCAGGGCACATGTCCAGATTGTGGGCCCGATCCCCAGTGGGGGGCATACAGGAGGCGGCCAATCGATGTTCTCTCTCATCGATTTTTCTATCTCTCTCTCCCTCTCCCTTCCTCTCTCTCTCTAACATCGATAAAGAAAAATAAAATTTTAAGAGCTACTGGGTGAAAGTTAGTGGTTATGCAACAAACGTGTATTCATAGTTTCATAGCTTCTTTCCTCTTCCTCGACTGTCAGGTGCTCCATCCATTTTACGTTTCTGTGTTGAAGGTTTTGGTCCTCTTTTCTTTTTCCCTGCCTTCTCCTTTTCTTCTGGTCCCATGTCTTCTCTTTCGATCAAGGTCGTTAAGGTGTTCCACCAGCTCTGGAGCTCCGTGGAAGTTCCGGGCTTAAGAAACCAGTCAAGTCTGAATCGAGTTGTGAATACACTGTCGCCATTCATCACACACACTGTCAAATCCGAGCCCATGGAGCATGCAGCCCGGAAGACAGCCCTCTCCTTCAGCGCAGGCTTTTCCTTTGCTAGCACCGTATTCTCGGCTGACGGAAAGGGCTTTGTACGGTGCAATCTTGGTATCAAGTGCTTTTTTGATACTAATTCTTCTTTGAATTCTTTTTTTAAGATTTCTTTTCTTTTTTTAATCCTCACCCGAGGTCTTTTTTTCCCCATTTTTATTCAGATAGAGTGGGAAGGAGAGAGAGGAAGAGAGAGAGAGAGAAACATCCACGTGAAAGGGACACATCGAGTGGCTGCCTCCTGCACGAGCCCAACCAGGGCCAGGGACGAATCGCAACCAAGGTACGGGCCCTTGGCCAGAATCGAACCCGCGACTCATTGGTCTGCGGGCCGACGCTCTAACCGCTGAGCCACACCGGCCAGGGCAAGATTTCTTTCCTTTATTAGTTTTTAGAGAGAGAGGAAGGGAGAGGGAGAGAGAGATAGAAGCATCAATGAGAGAGAACATTGACTGGCCGCCTCCTGCATGCCCCTCACTGGGGATCGGGCCCACAACCTGAGCATGTGCCCTGACTGGGAATGGAACAAGCGACCTCTTGGTGCATGGGCCAATGCTCAACCACTGAGCCACACCAGCCGGGCTCTTCTTTGAATTCTTGCCTCTCCCCTTGCAATCTGAGCCACAACCTCTTCTGTGTCCTGGAGCTCATCGCATCTTTCCCAGGATGCAGCTGAATAGTCAATGACTTCTGGAGTGTTCCTTCCACTTCTCCTGCTGTATTTTCAATATCATCACGATCACGTCTAAAAAGCTTCCCCGACCACCTGGCCTCGTCCTGTGAGCCAGAGTGGAAAACATGGTTTGGCAGAAAGGGCATCAGCCTCAGAGTAATGAGCCCCGGAGTCTGATTTCCACACCTCCGTGAACTCGCTGCGTACCCCGCCTCTGAGCCTTAGGTTCACAAAACAAAGACCACGGGACTCTGGACGATCCAGTTCTAAGAGTCCTTGATGTAGAATAAAATTGGGAAGGGGAGTCCCATCTCTTCCAAAATATTTCCTTTAAGACACATTCGGCACCCACAGACTCCCACCTTTGGGACGAAGCACCCTGCTCCAGGGGTCCTTGCTAAAGAGCATGTGTGACAGTGACGAGGGACACCCCAATAGCTACTCGTTTCCTAGGAGCACAGGCGTGGCCTCCTTTCAGTTCCATTCAGCAGCCGTGCACTGAGCACCTGCTTGGGGCCGGGCCCTGTGCTAGGGCTGGCACTGCAGGGGTAAATAGGACCCAGTGCCTGTCCTCAAGGAGTTCGGACTCCTGGGGCAGGAGGCAGGCCAACAAATAAGTCATGGTATAGTATTGGAAATCCTAAAATGGAAATATCTACCACGACCGTGTGCGAAGGCAGAAGGGGGAATAACTAATCTGTCTGAGGTGTTGGGGAGAGTTCTATGTCACCAGAAGGGGTGACACGTGGCTGGGTCTTGAAGGATGCATAGGAGTTTGTCAGGCTGAGAAGGGAATGGAGGGATTTTAGGAGGAGGTAACAGCAAGGACAAAGCCTCGTAGGCTGGAAAGGGCCTGGGCATCTAGGGGAGTCTGAGAGGCAGGGGTGGAGGATGGGTGTTGCCGGAAAGAAGAAGCCGGGCTGGAGGTGACGCAGAAACAGGTCAAGTGCGCTTGCTGGAGGTGAGTTAGTCTTGAAATTAGATAGATTTCCCAAGTCAGGACCTGGACCCTGCCGGCCCCACCCTGGGAAGCAAGAGGCCCTCCTTTCCCACTGAGCGACAGAGGAAAACGCTGTGGGGTGAGGGTAGGGACAGGACTTCAGGGCTGGAAGCAGAGGTGACTTTTAATGCGTGTTGGTCTCTTTAAAAGATGCTCTCTTCTATTAACGGCCCCATTGCTAGGACAGCCACCTGGTTATACAGTGGCCTCTCTCAGCTGTGTGGATCAAGGGAAAGGTTCCCGGACTTGAAGTCAAGAGGTGTGTGACCAGGTCCAAGCTTGCTGCCTGGGCCTCCTGGGCCTCACCTGCAAAGTGGTAACGAGCACGAACATTTATCGAACACTTGCTGTGTGTGCATGGGCACTGTGTAGCTCCTGCTTGTGTTAACTACTCATTACAGCAGCGTCACAAACCCCTAGGAGGCACATGCTCTGGTGTCCTCATTTTATAGCAGAAGAAACTGAAACACAGAGAAGGTAAGCTACTTACTCAGGGTCACACAGCAATAAGTGGCTGTGCTGAGTTCTGAACCCAGGAGGCCTCATATTTTAACTGCTTTCTGTGCCAGAGATCCCTTCCAATCTTTTCTAATTCTGGACTCTGTAGACTTTTCATCCTGATTCTACGTGGTTCTCGGGGGCTCAGAAGCTCCAGCAGTAGCCGGAGCTGACCGTGGGCCCCAGGGCTGAGTCGCTGCAGAAGGCTGCAGGCCTGGCCCCTCCCTGCCGGTTCTGCTCTGTTGTCTCTGAACTCATTATTATTATTATTTCTTTCCAGCATGCTGCTAAAAGCTTCCTGCAGAGAGCATGCAACCCAGCTCTTTAAAATTTAAAGGATTTTACTTAAACAATGTTAGTTCCCTTGGAAAGGAGACAGAAGAGGCATATGTGATGGTTATATTTAGTGTGGTGTGTGGGTCTTAGCAGATGAGTGTGAGGTTCAGTGGGCATGGAGGTGACCAGGACACTCTGCAGCTGATCTCCCCTCCTACTCACCTCCTAGAAAGTGCAGCCTCAGAGGAAACCTATTGTGTGCAGTGTCGTAGGAGGAGAGGATGGGTGCCACCTGAGAGGTCACTGGGAAGACAAAGCTGGACCAAAAGCCCCTTTCTCCTGCCACACAGGGCCTTAGCACTGAAGATTTGGTGTTTCTAACTGCCCCAGGATCTTTGCACATGTTGCTCCTTCTGCTGGAGCCCACCTCCTTCTTTGGACTGTTCATTATGCAGGTCTCACCTTAGACATGACTTCATTCATTCACAATATTTCCTGTGCGTCTTCTACATTCACAGCTCTGTGGGACACAGAGGCTATTGACTCATCTTTATGCCCCCTGTGCCTGGCACAGGTCCTACTGCAGAGCAAGCATCAGTAAGTGTTTATGGAACTAATAAAAGGTCATGCAGATGCTGTGAGATCTGGAGGAAGGATACGGCTGCCTTCCAGGAGTTTATAGACTCCTTAGAGATTCATAACAAAGACATCATAAACTCTGAATGAGCTGATTAGGCTGGGCAGAGCCACACCCATTCAGGAAAGGGAGGGAGCATTCTTTCCTTCCCTCTTTTGACCATCCATCATCCATCCATCCACCCATCTTTTCATCCATCCATCCTTTCATCCATCCATCCATCCATCCATCCATCCATCCATCATCCATCCATCCATCCATCCATCCATCCATCCATCCATCATCCATACATACATCCATCATCCATACATCCGTCCATCCATCCATCCATCATCCATCCATCCATCATCCATCCATCATCCATCCATCCATCATCCATACATCCATCATCCATCCATACACCCATCCATCCATACATTATCCATCCATACATCCATCATCCATACATCCATCATCCATCCATCCATCCATCCATCCACCCATCCATCCACCCATACATCCATCATCCATCCATCATCCATACACACATCCATCATTTATCCATCCATCCATACATACATCCATCATCCATCCATCCATCCATCCATCCATACATACATCCATCCATACATACATCATCCATACATACATACATACATACATCATCCATCCATCCATACATACATACATACATACATACATCATCCATCCATCCATCCATCCATACATACATACATCATCCATCCATCCATCCATCCATCCATACATCCATCCATCCATCCATCCATCCATACATCCATACATCCATCCATACATCCATACATCCATACATCATCCATCCATACATCCATACATCCATACATCATCCATCCATACATCCATACATCCATACATCATCCATCCATCCATACATCCATCCATACATACATCATCCATCCATACATACATACATACATACATCATCCATCCATCCATACATACATACATACATACATCATCCATCCATACATACATACATACATACATACATCCATGCATACATACATACATCCACCCATCATCCATCCATCCATCATCCATCCATCCATTCATCCATCCATCCACCCACCCAACAAATTGGACACCTACTAGGTTCCGGGTAGTGTGGTAGGCACTGGAGATCAGTGGTGTGTACAAAAGGATAAAGATACAGCCTGCCTTCCTGGAGCTTACCTCCTGGAATGTGAGACTAGATCGCTAGTGCCCAGGAATGTACCACATAGGCGCGAAGTGATGACTGCTGTGAAGAAGAACAAGGCCTGGTGAGAGTGAAGGCCAAGCGTAGAGGTGCGGTCTACAAAGTGTAGGGCGGGGGCCTATTTATTGAATGTCTACGTCCCAGCCCTGGGCAGGCCCTGCGCTGCAAACGAACCAAGAAGCATAATCCCTGACTACAGTAAACATTAGGTGGAGAAAGCCAGGATATGTTGGGGAGTGGCTAGGACAGACACACAATCCTGAGACGTGAACTAGGCCTTAGAGGATGACAGGGTCCAGGCAGGATTTGGCAGGCCCTTGGTTCTCAAACTGTGCTCCTTGGAACCCCAGTGTCCCATGGAGGTACCCCCTAACACACATACCACTTTGAGAGGCCAACATATGGGTCAAGGTGATGGTTGAGGGGGCCCTTATCCCCAGTTAAGCCAAGAGCCCTTTTTGCCTATTTTAAAAACTGGCCTCTCTTAAACTTTACTTCAAATGCAGAGCCCTACAGCCAAGAGAGGCATCGGAAAAGGAGTGGATTGGATGATGGGGAGGATGTCCCCACCGTCTGGGCTGGAGGAGGTTCTGGAGCTTTTCTGGGTAGGTTCAGCCCTTCTTTCACTCTACATGTGGGGAAACTGAGGCACAGAGGCGCCAGTGACCTGTCTCAGGTCACCAGCAGGAGGGGACCATATCTGGGACAAAAGCCTCTGATGTCCCCCTCTTTCTGAGCTGGAACGGAGGCCCATGAGAAAGTCCGCCCTGACCCTGGACAGGAGGCTTGGGGCTGCTGTCCCTAACCTTGTGCCTACGCCAGCCCCAGCTCAGCCCCAGGGCACTCTATGAACCGCTCTCCTTTGCCAGCCTACTGGGCCGCCCCACCCTCCTGGGAGCCTGGAATGAGTTGCAGAACTTTATGACCCCATGCTTCGTTATGTTTTATTAAAAGCACCCATGCTGGCTTCCACTGGCACATCTGCCAGGTTCACTCCTGGGCTTCCTCTCCCTCTTCACCCCCACCTGTCCCTGCCAGGGATGTAGACAGCTGCCACCCCACCCCACCCCCTTCCCTCACAGAGCAGGGCCCAGCCCGGCTGTCAGATGTCGAGATAAAGGGAATCCTGCAGGTGAGGACATTGGAGACTTGGGATGATGATCCTGTGTGTTCACACATCCCTAACCCCATCTGGTCCTGCAGCTCCCCCTGGAGGGGACTGGTTCAGAGACGTGGGGGGCAAGGGCAAAGTTCCACAGCACCTTAGATGTACCCAGCCCTGCAGTCTTTCCCCTCCCTGTGCACCCATGCAAATCCAAGATCAGGCTGATGTCCCTCCGCGGCTGGTCATGCTCTATCCACGGGCGACCGCAGGGAATGCCTTCCTCACAGCAGACTCTTGCTTTCAACCTGGGAGCCAGGTGGAAAGCCCCTGAACCCAGATATTTCTGGTGGACAGCAGCTCTCCCTTTCTTCCTGATGGGAGGTGCTGTGCCTTGTCAGGGGCCAGGTGGAGTCCTTGGAGTGTGGCTCCCCTAGATCTGAACGCTCTGAGCCTCAGCTTCTCATCTGTAAAGGGGAGTAACAATACCTGTCTTGTTGGGGCCATCACGTCAGGCGCCTGACACCTAGTAGATGTTTAATAGGCGGTGGCGATGTTTTGTAATGCGCTCTGTCACTAAAGCAGAGAGGGCATTTAATCAGCTCTTCATTTGAGGGTAGAAGGAAGTGATAGTCTTGCGTATTATTATCATTATTATTATTATCTGCTAACACTAATGGAGAATTTGTTTTATCAAGTACGTATTGATCTCCTACTATGTGCCCAAGGAGATGGCACCAAACGAGATTGTCAAGAGCCTTGGCCTCATGGGGCTGATATTCTGGTGGGTGGGACAGAAATAAACCAATACATATATGCCCTCCCTTGAGATGGTGCCGTACTGTGAGGACAGTGAAGCAGGCTGTGGGACAGTGAGGGGCAGAGCAGCTCCTCCAGACTGGGTGGCCAAGGAAGGCTTCTTGGAGGAGGTGCCTTTGAGTTGAAAGGGGAGAAGAAGAAAAGCAGGGAAAGGCTGTCTCAGCTCCACCACTGGCATCTCCTAGCCAGGCTTCATGTTTGGAGCTGACTCCTTCCCCTGACGGGGACTCCTCTGGACCATGCTCCATCGCTGGGGATGGGCCACCTGCTGTTGCCTGAAACCAGTGCTACAGACCCAGCTGGCCCAGGACGGCACCCTCCCCGGGGAAGCAGGAGGCCAGGACTGTGTCGGGCACGCTCTTGCCGGTTCACATTTAATTCTTGCAGATCTCTGGGAACTGGGTCCTGTGCGCCTCTCTAACCTGAGACTCAGAAATGGAAAATCTCATAGTTGGCAAGGAGCTGGAATTTGAACCGAGGGCTGCCTGCTCTGCCCCTTCTGAACTAGCCACCACCTCTTGCTCGCTCGCTGTGTGTGTCGGTGCTTCTAGTGGGAGGATGAGGAGAGGGAAAAGCCCACCCTCACCTCCTTTTGTTCCACCTGGAATCCTCAGGGTGTCTCTGGGCTGGAGCCTCGAGCGAGTGGGGATGAGTGGGCTGGGTGGCAGGGCGCCTGCAGAGTATTGATGGCCCTCAAAGCTGGCAGGCGTTGGGAGGCAGAAAGGTATTAATTAGCAGTTATTCCCCGGCAGTGAGGAGATGGATAGAGATTAAGGTGGTGGCCCGCGCATCCGTTTTGTAGCAGCCGAGAAGCAACAGTAAATCAGTGCTGTGAATCGATGCTGTAAGAGGGAGATATGTTTTAATCTTATTAGTGGTGGAGCGTTACGGGAGCGAGGCGAGAGAATTCCTCACTAGCTGCGCCTGGGTCGGGGAGGAGGGAGAGAAATCGACAGGGGCTTGGACCATCCGGGAGAACATCGGGATGGAGAATCTTGACCCCTGTTGGGAAAAGGCAGGGGGATGGGAGGGGAGAAGAGGAGAAGGGGGAAGGGGGGACCCTCCAGTCTTCCCAAGGGTTTTCGCCACAGACTTAGTTCTACTATGCACCCCCCCCCAGCCCCTCCTTGTGAACCGGGGGCTCTAGGTTGGACGTTGGTTCAACTGCTGGGCCTGGACGGGGTTCTGACTCTGAGTTCTGGCCGAGCCATGCCTCCAACCGTAGTGAAGCCTCGGAGGCTGCAAAACAGGGTGGTGGGTGGAGGGTGGGAGTCTGGTTGGCTGTAAGGTGTGAGGAAGAGCACAAAGTGGGATGGTGACTGGGAAGCCATCCGGAGGGTGCCCCCCACAGCAGGTCGCGAGTTGCACCTTGAGTAACATATCTCCAACAAGCATCATGACAGGTGCCTTGTCCCCAGGTTCAGAGGGGAGCAGGTGCAGGAGGTGAAGGGACCCGCTCAGGTATAGCAGCACCAGGATTTGACCCCGTCTCTGAATGGCTAAAGTCCGCATCCTTCTGCTATAGTGCCAGGCCACCTCCAGCAGAAGATGTGAGAAAATGCATGAGATCCAGCCTCTGAGTGTGACAGGGGGCTTAGGGATGAGACACCCTCGCACCCTCTTCTTCCGCCGCTCCCCTCCTCGGTTCCACAGGCCACACCAGGACAAGAAGTGCCCGTGGGAAGGAGACTGGTAGGCAGAGGAAAAGGTGGAAAGGGTAGCAGCTGGGATAGATTATGAGTACCTGTCTCTCTGTCTCACCCTGGGTAAGCACCTGACTGTCTGGGCCTTGTTTTCCCTACCAGGTCCCCGAGGGCCCTTCTAGCTAGAACATTCCCCGATTCTGTGTTTCTCCCTTCTTAAATGATCTGTTGCCTACTCTGTCATTTAATCCTCTCCATAGCCCCTGTGATGCAAGCATTGTTAGCCCCATTTTACAGATAGGTAAACTGAGAGGCTCAGAGAGGGTTAGTTACTTGACCAAGGTTACACAGCCAGTGAGTGTCAGAGCCTGGATTCAATCCCAGATCAGTCCGCTTTCAAAAGCCCAGCACCCTTCACCGCACGGCACCATCTCCTTGTTCAGCAGCCAGAAAATCATGGAGAAAAAAAATGTTGCCCAAGAAGGAGTTTGATTCCAGGCCATCAGTGGAGAGCAGCAGCCTTTCTGTGGGTGTGCAGTGGGGTTTCCTGCCACCCATCTGCCTCTAGGGCAGTGGTTCTCAACCTTCCTCATGCTGCAACCCTTTCATACAGTTCCTCATGTTGTATGTGGGCATATCGCATGTGGGCGGACCCGCCTGGAGACGGATAGAGGAGCTGTGTCTCAGTTCCTGAGACCATCGGAAATACGTGTTTTCCGATGGTCTTAGGCGACCCCTGTGAAAGGGTCGTTCGACCCCCAAAGGGGTCACGACCCACAGGTTGAGAACCGCTGCTCTAGGGTCTGTCCATGTGTGGCTGCCCCTTATAGCCAACCTGCTTTGATGGCTGAGGCAGCCCTCCCTGTATATAGCTCTGGACAGGGGACCCGGAGCACCCCGAGCGCTGGCAGCCTTAGGTGTTCAATGAAGATGTCTTGGAGGTCTGCCTGGGCTGCCAGGGCCTGGGCCAGGCCTTTGAAGGGAGCCGGCTGCCTCCCAGGGGTGGAAACCCAGTGTCTTGACAATCTTGCTTCCTTTTGTCCTGGGAGAAGGGAAGGAGGTTCCTATGGATGGAGAAAAGCCCTTGCAAAAAGTTAGCAACTGCCAGAGAAAGAGGGTCCAGCCTGGGGCCCTCTTGTCCTTGCTGGGGGTAGGGGGACACCAGGTAAAATTTTTTTTGTTTTTTTTATTCCATGTGTTTGGTAACAGAAACCACACTGGTGGCCCAGGGGTAATCACCCAGCCTCAACTTCTGCAGCCAGAGGCAGATGAAGATATCAGGCCTTCCTGTTCTGTGCTGTGGTTCCCTATCTGAATTCCCAACTAGGAGCATATTGCCATATAAAGTGAATGGAGTCAGGTTTAAATCCTGGCACTGCCACCTTCCAGCTGTGTTACCTTGAGCAAGTTAATTTACCTCTCTGAGCCTTGGTTTTCTCATCCCAAAATGAGAGCAACAATTAGTTACCACATGTAGTTGTTATAAGACTCAAATGACATGATTTTATCCTTTTATTTACTTTATTATAGTGGAAAGAGCATGGGTTTGCAAAATGGTGCTTTGTAAAATTTATTATATTAGATAAGGCAGCACTTGCTGCTGTAACAAACAGACTCTGAGATTTAACAGGCACAAGCTCAATAGTTTATTTTTTAGCTTACATTGCAGATATCTTTGTGAGTGGGTGCCTTTGCTCCATGTGGAGACTCAGGCATCCAGGCTTCTTTCATCTGTGACTCTGCTATTTCTTAGGGTCTTCAGAGTCCTCCTTTCCAGCCAGTGGAAGAAAAATGAGAAAGCAGAGAAATGTCATCCATGGCGGAGGGAGAGGGGAAAGGTGGCAGTTGCCTCTTAGAGACAATCCCATTTTATGCAGTGGGGTAGAGGTGGGGGTGTGTATTTTTCGTGCATGGATTTTTTGTGTCCAGTTGATGTCTCTGCTTCAATAAGTGTCATATTTACTTGCCTGCCTCACCCACTCTATAAAATCAATAAGGATAGTGTCCTTATTTGTCTTATTTGCCCTGTCTTATTAATTTCTGTACTTTTAGAACAAAGCACTGTTCTAGGCACAGAGTATGTATTTATTAAATATTTGGATTGATGGATGGGTGAAGGATGGATGGATGGATGGCTGATGGATGAATGAAGGATAGATTTGTGGATGGACTATGGATAGATGGATGGAAAGATGGATGGGTGAGTGGGAGTGGAAGATGGATGGATGGATGGATGGATGGATGGATGGATGGATGGATGGATGGATGGATAAAAGGTGGATGGGTGATGGATAGATGGATGTAAGATGGAGGATGGATAGATATGGATGGGTAGAGGATGGATGGATGGATGGATGGGTAGAAGATGAGTGGATGATGGATGAATGATGGATAGATGGATGGATGAATGATGATGGATGAGAGATAAATAGGTAGGTAGATAATGAATGTTTGGCAGATGAAGGATGGGTGAATGGGTGGAAAATGGATGGATGGAGGATGAATGGATGATGGATGGATGTATGGATGGATGGATGAACAGATAATGGATGTATGATGAATGGAGAATGGATGGAAAATGGAAGATGGATAGGCAGATAGATAATGGATGGATGATGGATGAAGGGTGGATGAATGAGTAGAATGTGGATGGAGAATGGATGGAAGATGGATGGGTAGATAGATGTGGATGATGAATGAAGGATGGATGGATGGGTGGAAGATGAATGGATGATGGATGGATGGATGGATAGATGAAGGATGGATGATGGATGAATGGATGGATGAATAATAATGGATGAGAATGGATGGAAGATGGATGGGTAGATAGATTATGAGTGGAGAATGGATGAATGATGAATGAATGGTTGGGTTGAAGATGAATGAATAGGTGATAGATGGCTAGGTGGATGGATGAAATGAAAGTGAATGAAACCACAATGACCTATAACTAAGGGAACTCGTAGATTTATGGTCAGCCCAGTGGACATTCCGGCCTCATTGACTGTTAGATTCTCACCACTGAGCATGGTACATGGCAAACGGCAGGTTTTCAGTGTTTGTTGAGTGGGATTCTTAGAGGTCCTTCAGAAAGGTCAGTATCTGAACCTAGGCTGAATTCTGGCAGCCCCAGCCTTCAGGCAGAAGGATGGCTGAGATGCCCTGGCTATGTGCTAACTCCCAGAACTGGAAAATGACTTCAGACTCTTGCCCTATCAGTAGATTCTGGGCTTAGGCAGCCTCTAGGGGCTGTCAAGGAAAGAGATGTTGCAGATCTCTCCAGAGCATCCTTATAAAGTCCCCTGCCCTCACTCGAATGCCTCGTGAGTGCCCCTGGTGTTTCCCCGCTCTCTCCTCTGTCGAGGCCTGGGCCTGTGGGGCAGACAGAGAGGCTCTAAGCGGGTGGAGGAGGGGGTTGAGTGGGAGACCACTGAGACAGGGTTAAGTGCATACCTCTTTTCTTGCCAGATCAGCGAGAATTTGGCTTTAATTTTTTAACCTAAATAGAATTATATTCATTCTCTCTCCCACTAGATGCAAAACTCTTTTTTGGAGCAATTAAGGAAAAGCATAAATCAGTCCATTTTTAAAAGCTCAGGCTGACTTTTTGGCTGGCTAAAATTAGTGTCTCCATAAAGGAGGAGGAGGGGAAGGAGGAAGCTGGATTTGGCCTCAAGATATCCATTCACTGAGGCTGGGGGTGAAGCCAAGCCTCTACCCAGATGCGCGCTCAGGTCAAGGGGAGCAAGGACTCCCATCCCCATCTGGGCTCTGCTGACCAGAACACCTTTTCTGGTCCACCCTCTGTCTCAGGTATGTCCCCATTTCCTGATATAGTGGAAAAAGAATGGGTCTGTAGAGTGACTGAGCTTAAATTCCAACTTTACCACACAGCCCCTGTGTGGCCCTAGGCAAGTCACTTTACCTCTCTGAGCCCCCGATTTCTGTGTCAGACAAATACCACCCCTTCACTTTCAGACCTTCCCTCTACCACCTGACCAGCCATGACACAGGCTTTGGACCCACACAGTTCGGAATATGAAATACGGCCCTTCCGCCCATGACCCTTGCCTTGGTTTACAATTACACATATTAGCATATTTGTTATTTAACCACCGCTGACTCCTCCATGGGGCTGGAAGTCCCTGAAGGCCTTGTGTGCTCGTTCACTTACAGGCACATTGTATGTGCACAAACAATATTTCTTGACTGAACGTATTTATGACAGCTACATTCACCAGTCACTTTACCTCTAGAGCCTCAGTTTTCTAACTGTAAAATGAGAATGAGAATTTTTTTCTTTGCAGCTGAGAATTAAGTGTGATAGATCTCATATTGGGGAGATGTTTATCAAGCTCTCACTATCTGCTGGGATTCAGAGATATAGCGGCATAAGTGTGGTCCATACCTTCCAGGAGCTACAAACCAGTGGGAGGCCCTGTATGTTTCAGCACCTTGGAGAGCGCCCTGCCAATGCCTCTTAGTTGAATGACTAATGAGGGAGCGAATGAGTAAATGAATGGAAGGAAAATCATCTCCCATCTGTGACTCCCCTTAACCCTCACCTGTAATGTTCGTGCATCGTATCTGAGGGAGTTCACTTCTGTGCCCACTAGAACTTGGTTTTACTTTGTCTGTGTTGCCCTCCTGGGTCCCTTACCTTCTCTGGGCCTCTTTTCTTTTTTTTTTCATCTGTTAGAGGGGGTGGGGCTGTCATCTCAAATTCCCTTTGAGCTGGGAGGGATGTTCTGGTCTCTTGTAGACAGGGCCTCCCTCAGGAGCTCCCGGGCAGCAGTCCTGTCCCCACATCTTTCTTCCTGGTCTGGTTCTTCTCTAGGTCCACCTCTGATGCCAGCTCAACTCTCAGGGCGAGGGTTAATTACTCACAGGCGCTATCTGCTCATCTCCCAGACCTCTTATCTGGGACGTAAGCGCTTAGGCAAACATATTAGGCCAAACAGGCTCATGAGAACCAGAGCCTTTTGACAAACATCTCTGAGTTTCTCTCGGCTCTGGAGGGTGTACTCAAACACGGCCCTGTGGTCGTCAGTGACCCCGTCTCCAAAGGCCCACTCAGCCCGTGCCTTTAGGATCAACCTGCAGGTCCTGAAAATTCCAGGCACCCAAGTTTGGGTCCTCTATCCATGGCAGCAAGCTTGTGCTGTGGCCTGGCCACCTCCCCCACCAGCTTACTCTGTGAGCAGGGGCCTCAGTCAATCACGGCAAGACAGAGAAATCCTACAGAGTTACACAGCCATGCCTGGGAGATTAGAGGATTCTCTGCGATTTAGATTGATCAACAGATTTTTTCTGGAGGAAAAGGAGACTGTCACTGAGCATATGTTTTCCCTCAGACCTGGGCTTCAAGCGTTCAGGTACACCAGCCCACGCACCCTCCCGCCAGCACAGTGCACTGGTGCATTGGGCTCCCGTAACTGGTGAGGACCCTACCTCAAAAAAGCAAAGTGGCTTTTTCCAGGAGCTGAGGAGTGAAACATTGACTGGGTGCCTCGGGGGGCAGACCCAGGACCAGGTGCCTCCCTTACTTGTCTGCCCCTAATGCTCACCTCACCCTAAGAGATGAGCGCCATTATTATCCCCAGTGGGGAAACTGAGACTCTGAGGTATGAAATCAATTATTCAAGGTCCCAGGGCTGGGGAGGGGCAGTGCCATACTTCACACCTGCGTCAAAGTCCCTCCTCTGTGTACGGCACTGTACAGCCACCAAGGGAAGCCACTTTGGGGAAATGGAGATAAAAAGAGAATTCATAACTATAATATATTTGCATAGATTTCTGCCACAGTCAAAGGATTTTCAGGTATTTATCATCTGGTGGTTCCACCACAGCCCTTTGAGGTAAGCAATATACGTGTTTACTTAACAAATATTTATGTAGTACTTACTGTGCGCGGAGCATCTTCTAAGCACTTCATAAATATTAATGTGTTTAACTTGAATTAAAAAAACTCTATGAGTTAGGCTCGATTGTTTCCTCCCATTTTATAAATGAGGAAACAGAAGCACAGAGAGGTTAAGTCCCTGACTCAAGTCCACACAGCCAGTGAGTGATGGAAACGGGATTCTATCTCGGGCAGTCTAACTCCTGGTTCTTATCCCTTGCTCTGCTGCTGTCTTGTCCTCCACATTTTAGAGGCTCAGAGCAGAGTGACCTCTCCCGATGGGCAGTGGGGAAGTGGCAGGGCTGAGCCTTGAATGGGGCCTGACTTGAAGACAGGAGCTGAGGGACGCCCCCTTTTTCCCCTGGACCCATCAGGTCCCCAGTGTGGAGGGTGCTCTTTGTCTCATGGCCCAGGGTGATGAGGTTGGATCCACTCCAGGGAAGCGTTTACCTGCCCCAGGGTTGGGGTTGAAGAGAAGACAACCCTAAGGGACAAGCGGGACGAGCGGGATTGACAGACCTGGAGACCGTCTGTGCCTGCGCCCCACACAGGAGCTGCAGGGCCAGCTCTGCGATCCTATCTCACGGCTGAAATATAATCATCCCTCACAGGACATGTGGCCTCACTCTCTTCTCCTCCTGCGCTTTGTCCAGGTGGCTATCTCAGTCCTTTGTCACGGCAGCCTGAGACGTGAGCAGGACCCAGGGCGGTATCGGGTGGTCACTCACTTCGCAGCTCTTCAGGGCTGGGGGCCGTTTCTACTCTGTTATTGTTCTTACTTGCTTTCGGGGTTCCCATCAAAGTGGGCCTAAGACAAGATTTGGGTACAGGGAGTTTATTGGGGAGCCACCCCAGGAAACAGCGAGAGGGGAGAGGGGCAAGGAAGCAGGAGAAGGAAGGAGGCTGGGACTCGGCCAGTGTAGAGGCAATGTGGGGTGCACCTCAGAAACACCACTCTGTGGGAGGAAGCTGGGGTACTTATCCACCAATATCTACCCCTCACGGATTGAGCATCTTTTGGGGCGCTACTGTTCTGGCCTGCCACATGTGGGCCAAGCACGCCGTGGTGGCGTCTCCTGTTAGGTGGAGAAACGCAGGACACCAGCCGCGCACCTGCTCCCTCACTCCCATTACTGTGTCACCGCTGCCACTGTTAACTGAGCATTTACTATAAGCCAGGCTCTGCTGAGGGCCTTCCCTGGGTTATCTCACCTAAATCCCCTTTCAGTGGACATTATTGTCCTCTTCCAACAGCTGAGGAAACAGGCACAGAAAGGGCCATGCACAGAGTCTGCAGGAGAGCTGAGATTCAGACCCCGCCACTTAGTCACCGAGCACTTAGTAGGCACCGACCAGGTGCTCGGTCCTGGCTAGGACTCCAAAACCCACATTCATAGTCACGGACCTTGCACCTCTCCATGGATAAGCTCTCGTCTCTCCAGGGTACAGAGACTGTATTTTCTAGATTCTGCAGGATGGTCCCCAATGCAAGTATTTTTATCCTTTTCAATAAAGACAATTTGTGACATATATAACCAAACGCACGCGAACGTTTCAACCTTTCTCAGACTTTCTGCATGAATACATTTACTCTTCCCTGCCCACGGCGAAGGCTGTGTCTAACAAGGCATTCTAGATCGAGCTGGGAAAATGTGGTCACTGAGCAGAGGGAGGGGGCCCGATCCAGCCTCGGAACCCAAGGCTCTGGGAGGCACTGCGTGGGCCACATTGGTGATGAGGTCAGTGGGGGTCCCCAGTTCTCAGAACATCTTGGGGCTCCCTGGGGTTGCACCCCACCCACTCTCCTCCCACATGTCTTGCCCTCCTTCCTCTGTCGGGCAGTGTGGCTCTGTGGTTACCATCACAGCTCTGGGGCAGATCCCTGGGTCTGAGCCTACATTGTGATGGCTGTGTGACCCAGGCCTAGTTACCTGGATGCTCTGGGACTCAGTTTCCTCATCTGCAAGATGGGGTGATATGCTAACAGACACCGTCAGTGCCCAGTCATAGCACCTTGGTATATGTGTTGACCAGCGAGCCAATGTCTGCTCACTGTGAACGCAGTGACCCTCCAACTGGGGGCAGTGGCCGCGGCCAGGCTCAGGGCAGGCCACAGTGAGGAGAGCTGGTGTCCCCAGAAGCAGCCCTCAACACAGGGTGGACAGGGAGTTGGAGGGTGGTGGCCCACTGTCCGTGTTGCAGGGGGACACTCCAGGTGCGTCCTCTGCACTGGCTCCGGAGATCCCCAGTGGGCCTGAGCTCTGGTCACCCACAGTGGCACTGTGTGACAACACACCAGTACTGGCTGTCTTCCCTCCCTGCTCCCTCACCGAGGCTTCCCGGGTCACCTCCAGAGACAGCTCCCTGCACTCCAGTTCTTCTCTGAGGCTGCATCTGGGGAGCCCAGACCAAGCCATCATTGCGCCTCCTTGGGGCAGCTGGGATTTCATGGGTGTGTGTAAAGCGTGGAGCAGTCCTGTCCTTGCATGTTGACAGAGCAAGCACACCGTCACTCGGACTCTGTTGTCACGCACACCCCACTCTGCACGGTCTCTGCCTTCGCTCCTGCTGTGCCCTCCACCAGCTCGGCCTCTCCCCGCCTTGTCACCTGGCTCATGCCAAGATGTCCTTCTGGATTCAGCCCAGAAGTCACCTCTTCTTGGAAGCCTTTCCTGACCACCTCCTGCACTTGGCTGGGCCAGGGTCCCTCTGTGCTCCCACAGGCTCCCTCCGCCCGTCATGGTTACACCAGGATCGTACTCCTCTGCTGGCCGCCCCTTCTCCCCACTTGTTCCTCGAGGCCAGACACCCGTCTCTCTGCCCGCTGGTTCGTTGGGGGCAGAGGGGCAGCTGTGTGGGATGCAAACCTCTGCTCCCCCCGGCCCTGCCACGTGTCCGCACATGCGAGGCACCCGGCGGGCGTGTCGTGATGATGGCTTAGAGCCTGCACAGGGGAGCGAGACTTCAATGCAGGACTGCAGACCCCCGCCATGTCCCACCCTTTTCCCTCTGCTCACTGCCTCCTGGGGGCTCCCAGTGGGACAGGACGCTGGGGCAACTGGAGCTTGAGGAAGGGTGAGCATCCATGGCAATGGGGGCAGTTTGGGGAGGAAGGGTTAAAGGGCCTTCAGGTCAAGGTCTTATCTGGTCAGGATGAGGAGGAGAGACAGAGGTGTGAAAGCTTTGAGGCCTATTTGCT
The DNA here is from genome assembly GCA_030848825.1 of Tadarida brasiliensis. NCBI lineage: Eukaryota > Metazoa > Chordata > Mammalia > Chiroptera > Molossidae > Tadarida > Tadarida brasiliensis. The sequence continues at coordinate 12,068,786 of CM061264.1, forward strand.
TTGTTTCTGTTCGTAATGATGATGATGATGATGATTTAATAAGGAGAATGGTGAGTCGAAGTTTCCCCCATCTGCCAGTGGTGAGAAAAGGGAATACAGGTTGACTTTAAAGCAAGAGAAATTGCAGTCAGACACAAGAAGGAACTTTCTGGTTGAGCAGAGTTGGCTCTCGTCAGGAGTCAGCAGAATGACAGAGTCAGAAAAGACAGCCTGGAAGACGGAGATGCGGGGAGACGGAGAAGACCCGAGAACGACAGAGGGGAGAAAGGAGGGAGAGGCTGAAGCGCGGAGGGTAGTGGGGTGCTGCGGGTCTCCAGCTGCTGCTTGGCCAGAAGGAGCACATGAGAGGAGCCTGGAGACCAGTCCTCTGCTCTGCTGCCAACTGGCTGGATGACGTTAGGCAAGTCGCTCCCCTGTCTGGGCCTCGGACACACCCCCAGCCAACTTCTCCAGCTATTTTCTAAGTCATTGGATGGAATATGCTTCACACAATTTAAAACGCAGTTCAGAAGAACGAACAAAACAAAACCAACAGGGTGAGGAGAGGAGAGGCAGAAGAGAGCCGAGTATGTGCTTCTTATTCTCTTGCAGACCGTGTGCGGTGACAAGGGGGTTCCATTTAATGAGCAGCCACTCTGCACCTAGCACTGCAGCCTTAAAGACTCTTAATCCTCGCCACAGCCTACGTGGGAAGCATTGTCTCCATTTTACATAGGAGACGACTGAGGTCCAGAGAGGTCAATTAACTTATCCAGAGTCGTGCAGCAGCAAGTAGCAGACTCCGGATTAGAACTCAGGCTCCTCTGAGTCAACGCCCTGGCTTGTTCTTCTTTGCCCTATTGTCAGTGCTGGGATGGTCAGGTGTCCCACACTCCTCTGATGACCTGACAGTCCTTCTCCCCCTTCCTCCCATGACAAGATGCAGGAAATCTTCTCAGGTCCTTGGTCTCTCCTGATCCCTCCACAGAAAGCCCTGCACAGGTCCCCTACCCTCTGGAAGGGGGCATCTGGCCCAATCTGAGATGTCATCATTCACCCAACCAGGCTTCCGCTAGGAAGGAGCTGGGCTCTGAGCCTGACAGATCACATGTCAGGCACCCCAGCCAATCCTGGTGGCTTGGCCAGGCAGCAGGCTATGCTAATTGCTCTGTGGACAGTGGGCCCTGTTTGCATATATGCAAATTGGGGGCTTATTAGCTCTTCTCCAAGATGAGTAAGTTCAGGCCTCAGCCTGCCCCCTGCACTGCCTGGTTTAAAGGCTTCGCGAGCCAATGGGACAGCTGCCCATCCAGATGGAGGGCTCGGCAGGCAGAGCGGTCTGTGGCCTTCACAGCTGCAGAGTCCAGTGGGGACCTGAGTGTTTTGAGGGGGGAACTGGAGACTGTGGTCTGGTGTTCCTCTGGCTCCTGCAATCTGGGGGACCCTAGGATATCCCAGGGCCTGCCTTGGGCCTTCTCCTCTCAGGGATAGGACTCGTGAATGTGACCTTGGCTCCGCACACGCCTAGCAACAGCAGATGCCCGCTGTCCAGCTGCGAGGGCTCCTTTAGACCGACGGGCATCTGCAGGGGGAGGGGCCCCGGGCCTGCGTCCTTGAGCCCCGCCAAGCAGCTGCTCAGTGCAGACGTCGTTGACCCCCCTCAGCCCTTCTGTCAGCTGAGCTCAGAATGCAGAGCTTCACGCCCTCCGCGGCCCGGCTGACCCTCCCTCCCACAGCTAGGTCCTCACTCTGAGCCGCTCGTCTCCTCCCTGGATGGCCACAGCAGTTCCGTCTCTGGTCTCCTGCTTCCCCTTCTCCCCCACTCCCTCCCGATCCCGGCAGCCCAGACAATTTTTCAAAATCACAAATCTGATCATCCTCCCCTCTGCTTAAAACTTTCCGTGGCTCCTCAGTGTCCAGACACTGACCTGAACCCCTAACCTGTCCAGAACCCCTAACCTGGCCTATCTCGTGGGTTCCCCATCCCTGCTTTCCTCGTTCAGCAACACCCCCCCCCCCAACACACACACACACACACACGCCACGAGCGCCTTGAGAGCAGGGACCCAGTCCGACCTCTTCAGAGCCGGGCAGAGCAGTGTTGGAATTTCAGAGGCCAGAGAAGTCACTTTCTCGGGGACTTTCTCAGGATGCTCTCGTGAGACCCCTCCCTTTCTGGATTTCAAGTCCCTCGGAAATTCGTCTGGTGCAGAAAACCCTGTGGGCCGGTGCCCGCATTTCTGTGTCCTGTTGAAGGGTTCCAGGCTCCTTTTCTGGGTGAGGGTCTTGTCTTCCCTGTTAGATGAGGAGTTCTCAGACAGTGGAGGGGTACACCTTCCCCGTCAGACTTGGGACCTCCCCAGGGAGGGACCCCCCTCAGACTACGGCTTCACGATGCAGGGGCACCGTCTCCTCCCATCAGAGTGGGAGCCCAGAGGGTAGGGCCATCGTCCTGGGACACCATCACATCTCAGTCTTGGGAGCATGCCCATTCTGTCTCTGTGTCTGTCCATGTTTCCACATGGTCGTCTCTGGAGGACATGCAGAGGAGGAGGACAGGGCCTAGGGAGCTCTCTGTCCCCCTCCCCGCCTGGGCCACAGCCCCTCGCTGGGACAGCGCAGCCTCTCAGTAAGTCTGAATAGAGTGGGACGGACCAGGGTCACAGGTGACTCACAGACCTCACCTTGTCCGCTCCGTGCAGAGAGCCCAGAGCCCTAAGGCCCCTGCACCCCATCCAGCCAGATCCTGCCGGGGGCGCTGCTCCCCGCTGCCTCCCTGCCCACGCGGCCTGTGATCAAAGCAGCTGATTTGACTCCCCACACCTGAGGGAGCCTGGTCCACCTTTTCTTCTGGAAGGATTTGGACGCAGTCCCCTACCTCCTGACGACACACCTGATGTTCTAAGTCTGACCAGAGAAGCCTCCAGTAAATACAGCCCTCAGACCACCAAAAAGAATGCCTAGAGCCCTCCAAAGTGAGGGCCCCTCACCCCTTCTGAAGACCATCAGCCCTAAACTCCCAGTCCTGGGCCAGCGGGGCCCTGGGCAGAGGCGGGTGACGGGTGACGGCAAGGCTGGGAGAGGCGGTGCTGCTTCCCGTCGAGACCCCTTCTCTGGGCCACCTTGAGTAGACATTTAATGCCTCAGTTTCTCCATCTGTCAGGCTGGAGGGTCATGGGAGAACAGCATGAGATGCCAGAACAGGCACTGGGGTGATGGGTCATTGTCGTGGGGAACCGGGGGGGGGGGTTAAAACATGCCCCCCTGCTGCTTTGAATTATCTGACTTTAAAAGTCCACGTTTTTTGTGTGTTTTTTTTTTTCAATTAGGAAGTAATACCCGAGAGCCAGAGATAATTCGGAGCATATAGAAAGACACAAAGCAGGGAACACCCCCACTCAGAGGTGACCGCTGTTACTCCGTGGTGCTTGTCCTGCCTTTCTGGGCACGGAGACAGACAATTCGGGGGGAAACAGGAATTTATGTGTCTCTCTTTTTTAAAGTTATCACTGGAGAAGTTTTTGTGGCGAGATGGCACCTCTTTGCTTTGGTTCCCCGACCCTTGTGTGGGTGTCTGAGAGCCTCCCATTACCCTGTTTTTGCCACCAATTTCCTGGATTCATACTCCCTATAAACCACCCCAGGGAACTTTATAGACCCACAAAGGCATTCAAAGTTAATGGCAAAACCAACCATGTGAAAAGCCCGCTGTAAAATCCACCGCCCGCCCTCCCCAGTGCCCCAGTGCCCCTGCCCCTCCTGGGTCCTACGAGGCTGCCCATCTCCTGCTGGCCCAGCTGGCACTGGGCCCTGGGACAGGGGAGGGGAGGGCCAGGGACAGAGTCCTGGGGGTGACTTTCCCTCCGCCGGGACACAGAGCGCACACGCCCTTGCCCGAACGACACGGAAGCAATAAATATGGGGACTGTCATTTCTGGTGAGGCTTTGGAGTCCGCGCCGACGGGTGGGGAGGGACGGATGGAATGACATCCCTCCTGTGGGTGACAGGGCAGGGAACACAGCAGGCCTGTAGCGTGTGGGGACACTTGCTAACCTAGGATGGAGGTTAGATAAATCCGACCGCTGTCCTTGGGCTCCCCTGCGAGGTCGAGGCTCTGTCAGGGGAGGGGACCTGGAACAGGGAAGGGCTTCAGCCACTCCTTTATTCATCCAGGCTCGGTCCCATTTCCTGCCCCAGCCGTCCCAGGCGGAAAGGGACAGAAGCCTGGCGTGGGCTTCTAGGGGAGACACGTATGGCTTCTGCCAGGGCAGTGAAAAAGGCATGGATTTGGCACTGAACTGGGCTCTGCTGTGTGACCTTGGGCAAATCACTTGCCCTCTCTGATCCCATTTTGACATCCATCTAATAGAGAAAGCAAGGGCACGATAAAGACTGAGTGCCATACTATAAGGAACCTGGCAGGGAGTGTATCATAAATGATAGCTTCTCCCCATCTCCCATCAGTTCCCTGACTTCTTGCAAACTGTGGGGAGGATAGACCCCTTGCCCTAGTCTCAGAGCACCAAGTTGGAAGCCCAGGGCCTGGCAGGCTTCAATCCGTTTGGGGACTGCCCCCTTGTCTTTCAGACAAGTGTCTGGGGGAGTGTATAGTGGGGAGTAGGGAGGTGGGGCAGCTCTGATCTATTCTGCGCCCTTAACGGACTCAGCAGGTGACCTTGGCTGAGTCACTGCACCTCTCAGGAGAGGCTGGACCTGAGCCAGGGCCCTGTCTTCTGGGCCCTCCAGGGGACACGGGTTCTAAGTAGGGAGGGTTCTGATATTGAAGGAGTAGGCTCTCCTCCCACCAGCCCAACCACACCCTGCCACACCCACACGCTTTTGGGGTAGAATCACCTGCTTTTGGTCCAGGTGGCTGTGGGAGGAGGTGATCTAGAGAATCCTTTTCTTCTGCCTCCTAGGACGGGTAAGGAAACTGGAACTGGTTTCCAGCCAAGGTCAGAGCCACGGAGGGTCCCAGCTGGGACCCGAATCTGGTCCACACCCCCCTGCCCTCCCCAGCCCTCTTCCTGCCTCTACTCCCAGCACTTTCACATTCTGTGCCTTATCTTAATTGATCTTCACAGCAAACTCTGTCAGGAGCCAGATAACGTTACCCTGATTAATAAATGAGAAAAGCAAGGCTCAGAGAGGTTAGGTGACGTCTTCAAGGTCACACAGCTAGTTAATGGCAGGGTCAGAAATAAACTGTGTGTCCCCTGGCAGATGCCAAAAAAAGAGTCACCCTTGACGCCTCTGCATCCAGTTTAATAACGAGTTCTGGCAGCTCTTCCCCAACACATTCCCAATCTGGCTGCTTCTCTCTGTCGCCACTGTCTCCCCCAGTCCAGGCCACCATGGGTCTGGGCCTGCCCAGCCCACCGCTGGTCTTCATGGCCACTGCCCGCACCCTCCTGCACTCAGCTCCTCACTGCGCCCAGAGAGATGTTATTACAATGTAAATCAGATCAGATGCTTCCAGACGGAAACCCTCCAAGGTTTGCCCTGGTACTTGAAGTCAAATCCCACCCCTTACCCTGCCTCCTGCCCTGGCCGGGGCACCCTCTCCGACCTCACCTGGCCCCGCCCTCTTCCCCCTGCTGCTCCTGGCCTCCTGGCGTCCTTGCCCACATCCTAGGAGTGGTGCAGCGTGGGCCTTTGAACTTGAAGTTTCCCCTGCTTGGATCTTTCCACAGCTCCATCTTCCCTTCCTGCAGGGCTCACTTGACGGAAAAAGGACAAAGGGATGTCTTCCCTGTCACCCGATCAAAACAGTGTCTTCTTCCTGCATTTTCTCTCTAGTAACACATCTGAGCCATCCTTCAGGGCACATCTGTCATTAATGATTTTGTTTGGTCATTTGCTTGTTCATCAGCTGATTCCCCACTAGAATATACTATTGTTATTGTTGTTGAGAAATGTGTACCTCCTACATACTCAAACTGTACTAGGTATTTGTACACAGGTCTCGTTTAAATTCACAACTCCATGAGAGAGGTACTATTATTATATCCATCTTGCAGATGAGGACACTGAAGCCCAGAGAGGTTAAGTAACTTGTCCAAGGCCACACAGTGGGGGAGTGGTAAAACTGGGATTTGAACCCAGGCATTCTAGCTCCGGAATCCAGGTTCTCGACCGCAGCGTCGGACTGTAAGTGCACCAGGGCTGGGGCCAGGTCTGTCTTGTTCCCTAGTGCATCCCGGCGCCTGGTGCCAGGTCTGGCCCAGAGCAGGTATGCGGTATATGTTTGTCGAGCAAAGGAGTGTGGACCACAAAGAGCAAGAGATCTCATATTATAGCTTATTGCAATGCTCAGAAGAAATGAGGAAAGAAGAATAAGAAGTGGAAAAAACAAGCCTGTATAATTTAAAGAATGAATATTTTATGCTTGAATGAGTGAGATTGTTTCTGTTCAAGAACAAAGTGGCCTGCCGGCCCCGACGTGAACAAGTTAATGCTTCATACCCACTAAAAAGGCCAGAGCACAAACCCAGCACTGGAGCTAAGAGTCCGTGGGCTCTTACAGCATCAGCAAGATGTGCTCACTGGCATGTCTGGTGATGTCTGGGGATGCGTGACAGGCTAAGCACACAGAGGGTTCAGGGGCCTGTGTACTCTAAACTGACCAGCGGCCAGGCCAGGTGTGCGTCACCCACAGGTGCCTGCATCCATGTGTCCGTCAGCACTAAGAGACAGGACATCAACTCGGCTCAGGAGCAGAGAGCCCGGGGTGGGGCATAGTGGGAGAGCTTGGTGTCGGGTGATCACGGGGCTGGGACAGTCCCTAAGGCTTTGGGGCAAGGCACAGACCTGACAGAGCACTGCAAGACAAGGATGATACCCACAGTGGGCATCCCGGCACGGTTCAGAGGCTCCGACTCATTGCCATGCTAATTATTAGTGTCAATACTGCGAATCACGGAGCTAATGTCGCTAATAATAAGGGTGATATATCCTGACTCCGCCGCCCTGGCTGGGTGCCCGGCCAGCTAGACCTGACTCCCTAGCCCCGCTCGGGCCACGGGCTCCTGGCTGCAGGCCAGCCCCACAGCCTGCCCCGGGAGGTCTTCGTAACATGGGCAGGTCTTGAGTGTCTTTCTGAGGGTCCTTCCAGGGTAGGGCCCTGGCTTCTTAAATCCATCTCTCCATCCGGGCTTCATCATTTTCCAGCTGTGTGACCTTGGGTGAGTCCTTTGCCCCCTCAGTTCCTCATCTGTAAAATGGGTGCTGTAATGCCTACTCTCAAAGGTAGTTTTTTTTCCCCCTTTATTGCTTTTAGAGAGAGAGGAAGGGAGAGGGAGAGAGAGATAGAAACATCCATGAAAGAGAACATCAATTGGCCGTCTCCTGCATGCCCCTCACTGGGAATCAGACCCACAACCTGGGCATGTGCCCTGACCGGGAATTGAACCGGCCACCTCTTGGTGCATGGGTCGACGCTCAACCACTGAGCCACACCGGCTGGACTCAAAGGTAGTTTTGAGGGTTCTTGAGGTAATATGAATGCTTACTGACCGGAACACCTGGCACGGTTTCCCTACATGCTAATTATCGTGATGGTAAGTCGTGTTCCTTGTTTGGTAGCAAGAATGTAGGCTTTGGAACCAGGTCCGTCTGGTGTGGAATCCCCCTTCTGTTGCTCACCTTGACCCTGGGCCTCTCTGAGCCTCAGTTTCTTCATCTATAAAATGGGAATAGTAGCTACCTTATGGGTGGTTAGAAGAATAGAGATAGTGTATATGTAACACCAGACATCCGGCACTTAAAATGACTTAAAATGAAGTTCCTACTGTGTGCCAGCTACTATGCCCGACCCTGAGGGATTCTGTTTTCACTCCGGGTGTCTGAGGCTGGGTGACCAGGGACAGGGACACTGGCCTCCTGGAAGAATTGCTTGTGAGGCTGGTGAGGACAGGTACGAAAATACCTAGTCCAGCACCAGGCAGTCCACGAACATTTGCCCTTCCCTTCCCCCTTGATTCCAGAGGGTCTAAATCACTTTCTCAGAACCTCCCGGGGGACTGAGACCCTTGAACTCAGAGTAGTGCCGCCAGGCGCCTCTGCGATCTAGCTACCCCAGCAGGGCCACCGGCACATTCCCTGGGGCAGCGGCAGCCTCGCCATGGTCTCACCAAGTGAGCTCACAAATGCCAGTGCACTCCGGACTGTTCAAAGTGGACACGTCTGGTCTGCTAACAGGGCAAGATCGGACTCTGAGCTGACAAGGCAGCCCCATCCCTAAAGCCCTCCCTTGTCTGTTAACGCAGCAGCCACCGCCTTGGTGCCGGCGGGTGGGGGTGGGGGAGCAGGGGCTGTGCCTGTCCCAGTCTGCAGTAGAGAAAACAAGTTTCAGGCAGGTAATGTGACCTGAGTAATGTGGCCAGGTGGTGAAGGATGCCACTCAACCACCATGAGCCAGACTTCTGGATCCCCAGGACCTTTGCACATGCTGTGTCCTTTGTATGTTGTTATATCATCTCACTTTAGTTAGGTTTTTATTCAAAAGTTCCCTCCCTAGAGAGGCCTTCATTGACCACTTGTAATAGTCAGGTAATTAGCACCAGTCGCTAATAAGCAACTCCAAACTCTTAACAATAAAAGTGGATTTCTTGCTTGGGCAAAGTCAAAAGCATCTATTCCTGCATTTATTTAGAGGCTCCCCTGGGTGACTCACTTCCTAACAGTGGTGCAGGGACCCCAGCCTCTTCCACTTTCTGGTAGCCTCCCTGCTCCCCTCTCCTCTGCTCTCTGGGACCCTGGGACATTGCTGCACCTGGATGTCATCCCTTACCTTTGTCCCCTTGAGGGCAGGGCCAGCACAGGAAGTTGGCTGAGGAGTAATCCGTGTTTCATTCCCAACTCTGCCACTTTGGGGCCTGTGGTCTTGGATTGGCTGTTAGCCCTCTGGGCCTCTGCTCCTTCATCTGTAAAATGGAGATAATAACACCCGCCTGTAGGTTGCTATGGGGATAAGAATCCGGCATCTGTATACCGTGAGCTTGGCACTGCTCACAGATTCATCGAGCTGCAGCTACGGGGGAAGGGGCCAGCTCGCCTGCCCTCTCCAGGGGCAATTCTGCTGAGCCCCCGGGGGAGGGCGCAGGGCATATGGTGTCCAGGTTTCCAAAGAGCTGGGGCGCCTACTGGAGGGACCCAGTCCCCCCCACACACAAGTTGTAGGGACATAGAGGCCATCTTGGCAACTCTGAAATCGAGACAGACTGACCTGGGCTCGGGTGTTGATGAGCCCCTGGGGCACCCTTGAGTGGGGCAGGGACAGGCCGGAGGAGGGCAGGCCGAGTCCCTCGGGCAGTGCTGAAGGCCCGACCCGGGCGGAGCCTCCCCGAGGCCTGGGCCGTGACCTTGGGGGAGCCCTGCTCGCAGCCCGCCCCAGGATGAGGAAAGGGAAGCGAATAGCTGCTGTTGGTGGGGAGGCTGGGCACTTAATTGATTAATGTCGGTATGTGTTTTGACGGGCCCAGATGCAGTTCCAGTGAAAGGTGAAGTATTAATACATATAATATATAACTATGATGTGCCACCGGCCTGGCAGCCTGTGTAAATAGTCACCCAGCCGGGAACTAATCTGGGTAAGTGGGCTGGGGCAGCTTGCAGGCCCGTCTCAGACACAGCAGGCCGCTTCCACCCCTTGGGAGGGGCTGGGCTCTGCTGCCCTTGCCCACCCCAGGGGAACATTCTCCCTGGGTGGAGGGGTCCTTCCAGGGCCCTCAGGAACCTTTCAGAGGTGGCAGTCAGGGAAGGAAGGAGACCAGGGTGGGCTGTGCATACAGCCTCCCACCTCATGCGCCATATTTGCATCTCATCCTCTCTGCAGATGAGGAAAGTTCAGAGAGGGTGAGGAACTTGCCGAAGGGTGCACCGCAAATGGGTCGCCAAGCTGGGATTCAAATCCAGGTCCACCCGGCTTTAAGTCCAAGTGTTATTTCTTGGGAAAGGCGAGCCCAAGGCCACCACCCCCTTATTAAGGAAGGTCCCCAGGGAGATGTGCAGCATCCTGGGTCTTTCTCTCGAATGTAACTTAAACGTTTAGAGACCTGGTTTCATAAGAGAGTTTGGGGAAGACCCCAGCAACTCTAGGTTCCCCTAACAGCCAGCTACAGCCTTTGTCTCTGTGTTTGTGTAGCCCAGGGACGCAGCGTGACCGGGAGGTGACATGAATGAGGGGCCGTGTCTGTGAGGCTAGGAGCGGGGTGGGGGGAGTGAGACCTGAGTCAAAAGACATTCACATTCAAAATAACTTTCCACAGCCCCGGCTGCCCACTGTGCCTTCCCAGTCCAGAACCCGGACCCCCAGCCGTCCGCCTTTCTCTGCCCCTTGGGGACTTTTGTGTGTGTGGGGGGGTGTTAGACACATTCTGGGGAGCTTGACTGCTGCCTTACTGTCTGTCCCCAGCCTGGGCTGGAGCAGGACCCCGTCCTGGTTCCCCACATCCTTCCAGCACCCCAGGACCTCCCTTGCAGCCCCTGACCTGGGGACTCCCCGGGCAGTGGGCCCCCTTGTCCTCTTCCCGCCTCCCCGCCGGCCTGTGCACACAGGAAGACCCCCTTCAGCCTGGCAAGTCGGCCTCCTTCCTTCAGGCCGCGGCCCTAATGGGATGCTAAGTGCCTATTTTGCAGATGAGGAAATTGCAATTAGGAGAGGTTAAGTAACTTTCCCGGGGGCCACAGAGTTGCTTCGCCTGACTCCAGTACCATGATTTTTCCACTTCATCAGATGCCTCTCTGACGGATGGATCCTCAGGGGAGGGGCTGCCTCCCCTCAGACTCAGGGCTCCCCTAAGGGAAGGGCTGGGTCTCCTCCAGCATTTGCTCAGAGCAGGAACCCGGCTCTCCCACTAGAAAGTGAGCTTCTCGAGGGTGGAGGCTGTGATCTCCCATCATCCCGGGGCCCTCCCTGTGTCTCCCTCATCAGACTGGATCTCCCAGGGGCAAGCCCAGTGCCTCCCGACCAGGCTGGGAGCTCCCTGAGGACAGGGGTGAGTCTGAAGCCCCTCACTGTTCTGCACAGGGCCTGCACCCCGCCCCTATCTTAGGCTCCCTTGCCTGTGGCACCCCTGGCCCTGGCCGTGTCCGGCACCGGGCTTGCCTTCAGTCGGAGCAGAAGCTGCCAACGGCGGCAAAGCCACAGCACACCCCCGGCATTAATTAGTGTTGCCGCTGCTGAGTGCTTCTTCCCATTTATGCAAATCCGCGAGGTAAGAGGCCTATAATGAAGTGTTTGTGGTTTAATACTGTGCAGTAGAAAGGAAGATGAATTTTAATTACTGGCTCCTAATTGGATGGATGGCTTGTTAATGTCCTCCTGACAGGGTGTCCGAGCCAGTGCCGCCCACCCACCCAGGCCCAGGTGTGTGCTGACCCGCCCCCCGCCCACCCGGAGCCCAGGCTGACAGGCGTGCCCTTGCTGGGGGTTCATGCTGAGCACCCCTCTGCCTTTGCCTTTGGAATTCTGTGGAGACTTGCAATACCCCCCCCCACACACACACCTTTTACAGGGCCCTAGGGCTCCTGTCCAGATCCCCACTGTGCCACTTACTAGGTGACCACGGGCGGGCAAGTCACCTCCTGTTCCGCAGGCGCTCAGGGGTGTGGATGAGAGGCTGGGGGAATTCGCAGTCAGGGGAGGTTTTCCAGGGCAGGGAGGTCCTGGGAGACACGGAGCATCCACAGGTGAGTAGTAGCCCGGGCAGAGAGTGTGGGAGAGAGGAATGTGTTCCCGAGAGGGGCGCTACCCCAGAGTTAGGGGGTACGGAGGATGATCCCCTCCAGGTCATCCCTCCCCCCAGAGCGCACTCTGCCCCTGGGGCCCAGGGCTGAGGGTCTCTGCGCTGGGTCCAGGGCCTCTCTGCACACTGCCTTCCTCAGCGGCTGTCACTCACCTTCAGCGTGCTCCCCTGCCCCCTCCAGCGCACTGTGAGCTCCGTGAGGGGCAGGCTGGTCTGTGCACGCACCCTGTGTCCTGGTGTCCAGCAGGCTCTGGGGCCCCTATGCATCCAGGATGAATTTGTTCCATGAAAGAATGGTCAGTGTGTGGGGCAAGGGTGCAGTGTAGATTCTGGAGAAGGTGGGCAGTAGGGAGCCACGGAGGACTCTAAACAGGGAGCTGCTGGCAGGCTGTGAGAAATGGCATCAGTGTGGGTCCCTCTGCCTACCCCCTTCCCTCCCCCATGGGACATGCACATCGTGACATGACCCCAGGTCTCCAGATGACAAATTCTGAAGCATTTATGGATCTAGAACGGGCAGATGGGGAGCGAGCCTTGGGAAGGGCGGGTCTGGAGGGAGAGGAGGGTCTTCACCGGGAATTCGCTGAACTGGCTGAGTGTTCTAAGCAGGTAGAAAAGCTGCAGCCTGGGTTCCTTGGCAAAGCACACTGGAGTCTGAACCTAGCTTTGCGACTAGCCTGCTTTCTAGTCTTTCTGAGCCTCAGCAGACTGATCTGTAAAATGGGCTAAACTTACCTTACAGGGTGTGTTGCGAGGATGAATGACCAAGTATTTCAAACACTCAGCACAGTGCCAAGCACATAGTAGGTGTTGAACAAATGGTAGATGTTATAGTTATTAAGTCTCCCTCAATGATGGGAGGAGGGGGGAGGGAGAGAGAGAGAGGCTTAATTCGTGGGCGACTGGGCTTGCTCTCCTGGGCGCAGCTTCTTGGCGAGACGCACCCGTGTTTGACTTAAGGTGCACCTGCTCTGCCACGTTCTACCTGGGTGACCTTGCCTCAGTTTCCCTCTCTAAGACATAATTTCTTTATTTGCAAAACGGGAATCAGATAGGTCTGGGAGCTTTAAATGGGGAATCCAGGGGAAGGGCCTCACGGACTTCCATGGAAGAGGGAACAGAGGCCTGGAGGCCTCCGGCCTTCCCCTTTCTCCTCCTCCCTCTGCTCCCCACCCCCACAGTCCCTGCTGCTGCGGCTGCATCGCATGCCACCGGGCGCCTGTCCTGGTGGTCATCACCCACTTACAAGGGAACTAAGCAAGTGGCTGTGCCCGTGGGGACTTCAGCTTCTGTGCTCTACCTGGGGTCACAGCGCCACACAGGTGCCCTCCTGGAATCATGGCAAAGCCCGTAGATGGGGGCTCTGCACAGTCTTCCTAGACTGGAAAGTGTTGGGAAAATGTGGGCTCTGAGGGGGGTCACAGAGGGTGTGCGGGATGAGGTTTGCAGGGTAGGGGTGGCGGTTCCTGCAAGATGACTGGGCTGGCGCTGGTGGGAGGCGGCTGTGACCTCATGCTCCCTCTGCACCCAGGTGCCACCCAGACGCAATCCCGGGCACAGACCCTCTGCAGAGCCCTGGGCCTCCGATTCTGCCGGAGACTGGCAGGGGGGCCTCTTGGGTTGGGGTCTGGCCTCCTGGGCCTGCCCCTGAGATCAGCAAGCTGCTCGAATTCAGAGGTTGAGATGCGAAAAGGCTGCTGTCCTCCCCCCCCCCACTCCACACTGCTGTCCTTTGCCCAGAGTCCCTGCGGGCAACCCCACTGGGACGAAGCGGGGAGGACAGCCAGCATTTTTGTTGTATGCAGCAGGCATTCCTCATGGCACTTTTAACACCCGCTGTGCCACAGATGAGGAAACTGAGGCAGCTGTGGGAGGAAACGGAGGCGGTGAGTGGACGTCAGAGCTATAGTACAGCCCAGGCCCATCCGAGTCCAGCGTCATGCTGCCTCCTCTGGGCCCATGGACACCTGCTGGATTCCCCAAAGTGTGCCCTGGCCACCCAAAGCCTGGTTACCTTCCTCTCAGCCCGCTGCCCGGGGACTTACCAGGCAGAGGCCAAGGCGGAGGGTCCCATTGCAAGTGTTTGTTCCAAGGGCCCCCCGGGCGACGGGAACAGACAGCCCCCCAGGAATGCCCCGGCCGAGAGGCCTGCCAGAGTTCGCAAGGAGAGCAAGGCTGTGCAATGGGCATTAAAGAAATAAAATAAAACCAAACCATTTGTTTGAAAGGGAAGCAGATGCCAGACAGATGTGTTCCTAATCCATGCTGCCTCCTTCTCACACTTCTCACACGGTGGTGGGATGAGGCCAAATATTTAGTAGACGTTTACTGCCAGAGGCAAAGGGGTGGGACCAAAGGCACAAAGGCTCCCGAAGCAAGCCCATGAAGCATGCCTGGGTTGGACTCCCAGCTTCCCCTTGGAGTGCTGTGTGACCTCAGGCATGTCACTTTACCTCTCTGAACCTCAGTTTTCTCAGCTGCAAAAGAGAATCCTCATGCCCACCTTGTAGGGTTTATTCGTGTCTGTTAGGGATATAGCATAAGTCCTGGCATTTAGTGGGTACTCAATATGTCCATTCCATTCTCCTGGTTATAGAGGCTTTGGGAAGCTCAAGAGAGGAACTTACCAGTGTTTGCCCTACAGACCAGGCTGACGAGGAACACTCCTTGGGAACTGTGACAGAGCTCGGGGTCCTGGAGGCAGGAGGGCGATACCCAAGAGGAGTGGAACCCTTCATGGAGGGGAAACTGAGGCACAGACGGGGGAAATAACTGCCCGAGGCTGTACCACTAAGAAGTGGCCGAGCTGGGATGGAACCCAGATTGGACTGACTCCAGAGCACACAATTTTCCCTCCCTCCCACCTTTCCTTTTCTTTCCTCCTTTCTTTCTGTTGGTGTTGCCAACTTGCCATCTTTGGGGTTGCACAGTCTGTACTCCCACCAGCACCACGGGGAGTCCCTTCCTAGCCACCCCGCCCCCAGTCTTGCCAAACACGGTGTCAGCCCACCTTCGGGGATTTGGCTCACCTGATCAGTGAAAGGCAGTTTTAATTGATCATGAATGAGGTTGAGCGTCTTTTCCTACATTTATGAACCATTTGTATTTTTTTTTATGAATATCTAACATACTTTGCCCATCTTTAATATTAGTGTGTTGGTCTTATCAATTTCTAGGAAATTTTATATATTAGGGACGTTATTTGTAATGGGAGACCGTATTCGTTTGCCCGGCGGACATAACAAAATAGCACAGACGAGGTGTCTCCACGACAGACGTTTATGTTTTCACAGTTCTGGAGGCTGAAGTCCAAGATGAAGGTGTCGGCAGGTTTGGTTTGTCCTGAGGTCTCTCTTCCTGGCTTGCAGGTGGCCGCCTTCTCCCTGTGTCCCCACATGGTCTTTCCTGTGTGCGAGCACATTCCTGGTGTCTCTGTGTGTGTCCAAATTTCCTCTTCTTGTAAGGACACCAGTCAGAGTGGATTCGGGCCACCCTAAGGGCCATGTTTTAACTTAATCACCTTTTTAAAGTCCCTATCCCCAAACACAGTCACATTCTGAGGTCCTGGGGGTTAGGACTTCAATATTTGAATTTAGGGAGAACACAGTTCAGCCCATAACAGAGTCCCACTTATTTTTTTTCTGTTGCCTTTTTTTTTAACCTTACTTATGTATTTTTCTCACTATGTCGTAAGCCTCCTGAAATTCTTGAATTTGAATATCTGAAATCTGGTCCGATCCGGAAGATGGAGTATCTCCCTTTGCTGCCCGATTCCCCTAACTTGTCTTTAGAGACAGGGTGATCCAGAGCGAAGGGTGTGGCGGGCTTGGGAGTCACTTTGAATGGCCACATGATCAAGCCCTGGCGCTTCGCATGGCAGCAGGGTGACCTTGGGCAAGTCACTCCATCAGAGTCTCCGTAAATGCGGCTCATCGTGGCGAGCGGGCGGAGTGGCTCTGAGGAGCAAATGAGCTGATGTCTGGAAAACGCGGTGCTCCGTGCCTGGCTGGTAACAGGGACTCGGTATTCTGCGGCTGGTGCGAGTTTATGAATAACGGCTGTTTGTCAAGCACCCAGGACACACAGGGCACGAGGAAGGGTATGCAGAAGTGTGTGCGCTTGGAGCTTTGCTCCCAGGGGCTCACGGTCTGGAGGGGCAGCTGGGACAGATGGGGCCCGTGCTCCCCAAAGCCGACGGGGGAAGGGAGGCATTCAAGGGCGTGCTGGCCCATCGCTGAGTCTGGGCGGTGGCAAGGAGCTGGGGAGGGCATTGCTGGTGGGGAGGGCCAGTGTGCTCCAGGGCAGGGAGCGGGAAGGTGGACACCACTTTCATGGGTGGCGCCTCCTCCCACTCTGCCAGGTATCTGGAAAGAGTGGAAGCGGTTGGAGTTGGGGGGCGGTGTGGCAGATCTGTCGGGCACACAGAACCCCCTTCGCGGAAACAGGCAGACATACACGTGTCTGGTGGAAGTTGACCGTGACGCCGTAAGTGCTCACTGAGGGAACCGCACGTGGTCGGGCAAAGTAGTCACTTTCCATCAGCACCCGCTGAGTCAACCACAGGCGTGCTGGTGGAGGCTGAGCTCCCAGGGAGAGAGGGCACAGCCTGGGCGGACCTGGGGAGCTGTGTCCTGAGCAGGAGCGAGGAATGACCAGCGACATCTGAATGATGGTGGGATGGGTCCCGGGGACCATGTGGGATGGAAGTGTCCCACCCACGCAGTGGAGAGGAAAGGACATCAGCCTGCAGATTGATCTCATGCAGCCTTGCTCCAGGCCTGCAGCGCGGAGATTTTCCGACCCCACCGTGCCGAGGAGGCAACAGCGAAAAGGTCCCTTAGGGCAGAGGAGCTGGGCTTAGAGCCCACGTGCCTACGTTCCCTCCGTGCCCCTTGCTGGTGGGAAAGGCCTCAGACGGGGTGACCCTTGTGAGAGCAGCCCCCATGTCAGGGTTCAGTGACCCCCCAACCATGTGCCGAATCCCCATCTTTCCCATGGCTCTGTTTCCCATAACTGTTGCTGGAACTCACCTGTGCCCTCACCTTCGTGGCCTGATGGGAGGAGCATAAACAGAGCCTCACCTTTGCTCCCCACTCCTGCTGATACAGAGGAGAGGAGGGACCCCCAGTGAATGCTCGCCCGTTCCCCGTTCTCCATAGCCAGGGGGCTGAGTGGCCAGGGCGCTCTCACTTTCCATGGGACTTCGGGTGCTGCTCTGAATGACCTTGTTTTCTGTGGATTCCAGGGCCATGTCTCCTCCCTGAGGTCCCTCCTTCTCCCTACTCCGAGTCGGCCAGACACCTCATCATCTCTATTATAGGAACACCTGCTCTCCTGTTAGAGATCGCGTCCATGGGAGGAGACCAGCCAGCTTGGCACCGCGGTGCAAAGTGTCTCTGCAGGGCTGTGGACACTGAGGGTTCAGCGGGTGCCCCTGCTGCCTTTGAGTGGGGGAGGGTGGAGATGCAGTGAACTTTCTGAACTCCAAGGAGGGTCTCCGCTGCTGCCAGAGGCCCCTCCATGTCCCTCTGAACGCCACGGAAGACCATCTGGCCATTAACTTATATATAATAATCCTTAAACACTGCCATTAAGTCACCTCTCATTCTTTTCAACTACCCAGGAGGGGACTTCAGGGTGATATATGGAGGCTTTTATGGCTGGTCCTGGGCAGCTTAAGGACTTAGCAGTACGCTGAACACACACATTGGTGCATAAATAAGAATCGCTGTGATATCAAAGCATCACTCAGCTCCGCTTGGTGTCCGGGCTTCTCAGCAGCACAGACCACCTCCCTGCACCCTGACGCATTGCCATTTGGCGAGGGGCACCGGGGACAGAGGGACTGGCCCAGAACTGGACCACTGGATCCCCATGATGTCACCGTAGCTGGGTGCACCAGGAGACGCTGTTGCTTTATGTCCCCTGGCCCCTTCCTTCTTTCAGTCAGCCTCTTCCTCAGTTACCCGTTCATACTGAGTGAGGGACGGGGTGGACAGGGGATGGACAGGCGTCGCCACGTGTCCTAGTTAACCTACGACGTGCCGGGCACTCTGCACGTACTATCACATCAGATCCTTGACTTTACACAGTACTAAGGGTGTTTGCCCCTTTGCAGCTGAGAAAATCCAGTAACATGCCCAAGGTCACCCAGCTGGTAAGCGACGAAGCTGGGATTTGAACCTGTCTCTGTGCCTTGTGTAAATGTCACCTGTAAGGGACACAACGCTCCGGGGCTGGGCCTGGGCTGGGGGCAGGTCCTGGCACTGGTGGGCAGCTCTGAGGGGACCGAGGAGCCCCATGGGAGAGCGGGTAAGGGAGACGAGCTTTTCTGTGGGTGTGCAGACACGGGCACGGTGCTCAGCGGGGGCGGGTGGACTTGCGTACAAGCAAATGGACGGTGTTAATATTTGATGAGTGATGATGGCTGTGGGGGAATGGCCGTTTACACAGTGATCCTCTCCCTGGGCCCTCGGCAGAGCGCTCAGGACCCAAGTAGGGCCCTGCGACACAGGCCGTTCTCCCTCCCCAGGTCAGGTCTCCACGGCAGGACTCACATGTAGGCATGTCTGCGGGCACCCATTTCTGCAGGGGGTACCCTTTTCTGCAGGGGGCACCCATTTCTGCAGGGGGCACCCATTTCTGCAGGGGGCACCCATTTCTGCGGGGGGGCACCCATTTCTGCAGGGACCACCCATTTCTGCAGGTGGGCACCCATTTCTGCAGGGGGGCACCCATTTCTGCAGGGGGCACCCATTTCTGCGGGCACCCATTTCTGCAGGTGGGCACCCATTTCTGCAGGGGGCACCCATTTCTGCGGGCACCCATTACGCAGCTTCGGGAGCCTGGTCTAGTGTTAGTCCTGGAGTTGGGGCAAGGGCAGAGAGCTGTGAAGTCACTGTGCCCGAGGAATTCCATTTTTGCCCGGGAGCAGTGGAAGACAAAGCCCAGATATATTTCTTCCTTCTTCCTTTTTTCCCTCCCTTCCCTCCAACACTGACCCAGATGCCAGCCCTTGTGCTGGGTCTCCTGTTCTTTCTGACTCACAAAGGCATCTCAGGTTCAAGGGCTGATTCCATGTTGTCCTAAGACCTCAGGGACGTCACCTGTCTCCTTTGCTCTGTCTACCTGCCTGAGAACAGCGGCACAAGTGGCCAAGTCAGCCAGTGTGTTTGCTGGGGCTGGAGGCCCCCTACCCCAGCTCAGGGTAGGGGTCCTTTCTCACTGGCAGTTGTGCCTGATTAACAAAAATGTAAGATGAGCTTATTGCCCGGAAACGTGGGCTGCTTATTTGGTAGGGAGAGTGAGCTTTCCAATCTCAGGGTCCTGGGAAGGGGGAAGGATTGTAAATGGGGTTCCTGTGCTAAAGCGTTGGGGGTCCACAGTGTGGGTGTTTGGTGCTAGAGATAAGCAGCCTGGCTGTTGGGGGTGGCGGACAAGCCTGAAAATGCGTGGGATTCGAGCGGGGGGTGGAGCAGGGCCCGTGAGTGTGGGCGGGGGTGCATCACTCTGCAGGAGGTGGGACCAGTCTGGCTTCAGGGGAGCAGACAGGCCGGCGAGACAGCGCAGCCCATGATTGAGGGCATTGACCTTGGGGTCACATAATTCTGTGTTCCCACCCAGACTCTGTCACAACCCCCTGGCACGCAGTGGCACCTACTCAGTAGTAGTGGTGATGTTGTCATGGCGGGAAGGGCGGGGAAAGGCATTCTAGTTAGAGGGAACAGCCTGGGAAAAGGTGTAACTGAACCTAGATGCTGCATTTGGGGGATGCTATACCGTGACTAAAGGATGCAATGGCAGGGGACAGAGGACAGAGCTGAGGTGAGACAAGGAGGTTGGGGACCAAATGTCTAGCTCAGGAATGTGTTGTGGGCCATAGGAAGCCAAAGGCCACTTCTGAGCAGGGATTCTGGGATCTAGTGTGATCTAAGATCAGTGGTTCCGAATGGCCAACCTAGAACCTTGGCTGAACCCCTACGTGAGATGACAGAAAAAATACAGAGTCCTGGGCTTCCCTTCTGGAGAGTTGTGAGTCAGTAGGTACAAATACCTCATATGTATCGAATGTCTTCTATTTGCTCGATTTTATTTTATGTGCTTTACTTTTTTTAACCTTATATAACCCTCACAACAATCCTGTGTTGTTAACCCCATTTTGCAGGTAGGGGGAGGGAAGCACCGAGAGGTTAAGTAACTTGCTCCAGGTTGCACAGCAGCAATTGTCAGAACCAGGATTTGAACCTAGGACTGTGTGACGCCACAGCCCATGCATTTTTTGTTGTTGTTGTTTTTAAATATGTTTTTATTGATTTTTTTTTTAGAGAGAGAGGAAGGGAGAGATAGAAACATCAATGTGAGAGAGAAACATCCATCAGCCGCCTCCTGCACGCCCCCTGCTGGGGATCGAGCCTGCAACCCCGGGCATGTGCCCTGACCGGAAATCGAACCAGGACCTCTCAGTCCATGGGATGGCGCTCGATCCACTGAGCCACACAGGCCGGGCCACAGCCCATGCTTTTTTTTTTTTTTTTATCCTCACCCGAGGACATTTTTTTTCCCCACTTTTTGTTCAGATAGAGTGGGAGGGAGAGAGAGGAAGAGAGAGAAACATCGACGTGAAAGGGACACATCGAGTGGCTGCCTCCCGCACGACCCACCAGGGGCCGGGGACAAACTGCAACTGAGGTACGCTTCCCTAGCGGGAACCGAACCCGGGTCTCTCTGGACTGCAGGCCAACGCTCCAACCGCTGAGCCAATCCGGCCAGGGCACAGCCCATGCTTTTAACTGCACTGCACTCCTGGCTCTTATGCAGGCTGAGGAAATGTTACTGTATTTACCGGACACGCCCCCTCCCAGGATTCTAATAGGCTGCAGATTTGGGAGCCACTGACATTGTCTACAAGGGCCCTTTCGCTCGGAGGGGGGGAGAGGTCCAAGTAGGTGGCACCATCAGGAAGGGCTTCCTGGAGGAGGTGGACTTAAGGGTTCAGTTTGGGTGGATGCATGGAGTCGGGGAGGAGGGCATTCTGGGTGAGAGGCCCAGCATGAACAAAAGCCAGGAGAGAGCAGGCAGGCAGGCCCTGGGAGAGGCTGCGTGGGAAGCCCCTGGGGACGTGAGGCTGGATGCCTACAGTGGACTTTGGAGGCTCCAGAGAGATTTCTGTCATGTGGGGCCTGAGGACGAATCAGTGGGCCATAGGCTTTGAAGACCCCTTCTTTGCCAGATCCTTCCCAGCTCATTGAGAATCTGTCCATGGTACAAAGAACAGCCCAGAAAGGGAACACCGGTCACTTCACTTAGAAAGGACTTGATGGGACTCGCTGGGCTCCCTTGAGTCGGGCTGTGGGACAGACTGGAGGAGCCCGGGCTTCCCACAGCAACCTGGGAGAATTGCTCTCCTCTCCACTCTGGACCAGGAGGCACCTGATGGACCATGAGTTCCCCGCAAGGGCAGAAATAACACTAGATGACGTCATAATACTAGGTACCGAACGTCAGGATAGCCATGCCGAGGAAGTGGGTTAAGAGGGGTTAAGAGGCCAGTCCTCAGAGACGGAAGGTTCTCGTTCTGGCTCTGCCAAGCACTAGCCATGTGATGTGTTCAAGTGACTTTTTCTCTCCGAGCCTCAGTTTCCTCTGCTGTAAAGAGAATTCATAAAACCTGCTAAAATGAGATGATTCACAATACTCTCCACAAACACTCAAAAAACACAAGCCATTATTATTTCTTGTCACAAATGTTCTTGGTCATTTACCTAACAAGCATGTTGCTGATTTTTCCTTCCTGACAAGAGTTTCATTTTGTTCAGGAACTCAGGAGTTTCCTCCATGTGGACAAGGGAGGCGGTACCTCCTCCACCTCCAAGACTCGGTCATGATTGGTCTAAGGCTAAGCCAATCTTCGCTATCCTAGTCCCTCTGCCAGTGATTAGTGGAGTTACCACAGTTCTGGCCAATGAGAAGAAGTCTGCAAGGGGGCTTCTGGGAAAAGAGGCACATAGGAAGAAATGTGCCTCTTCTTCCCAGGAGAGAGTTGTGTCTGCTGTTGATGGCTGGAGCTACTGCAGCCATCTTGCAGCCATGAGGGGGACTAGGCTAACAGGCTGAGGATGGCAGAGGAAGAAAGATGAGTCTTGGGACCTCAGTGAGGGCCTGGGCTCCTGAATTAATCTGTCCTAGAATTCCCCTAGCTCAGGATTTTTTATGTGAGATAATATATATTTCAACATTGTGTTAGCCAAGTTGAGTTGAGGTTTCCTGTTATCTGAGCTGGAAAGTATCTGCTAAAACCCTGCATTAAATAATTAAAGTTTACTAAGCATCTGCCTGTCCTGGAGCAAGGCACTGATGTACGTATCGTCTCAGTTATCCTCACAATATATACAACATACTTAATAATGCATAAATAATACAGCAGAATTAGCATCCCCATCTGTCTCAGTCAGCTGGGACTGCCGTAACACAATACCACAGACTTCAATGGCTTTAACAACAGACTTTTTTTTTCTCCCAGTCTGGAAGCTGGAAGATCATGGTCAGTTTCTGCTGAGGGCTCTCTTCATGGCTTGTGGACGGCAACATGGCTGTGTGCTCTTTCCTTGGTACATGTTCATGGAGAGAGAGAGAGAGAGAGAGAGAGAGAGAGAGAGAGAGAGAGATGGAGAGAGAGAGAGATGGAGAGAGATGGAGAGAGAGAGAGAGAGAGAGAGAGAGAGAGAGAGAGAGAGAGGGAGAGATGGAGAGAGAGAGAGAGAAATCTCTGTTTCTTATAAGGCCCCCAGTCCTATCAGATTAGGATCCTATCCTTATGACCTCATTTTACCCTAATCAGCTGCTAAAAGCCTTGCCTCCAAACACAGTCACATTGGGGATTAGGGCATCACAGGTCAGTCCGTAGCACTACTGTACACAAGAATATTTAGGCTTATGGGAATGACCTGCCCAAAGTTATGTAACTTGCAAGGGGGACAAAGCTGGGATTTGAATGTAAATTCACCTAAATTCCAAGGTGTGTACTCTCTCTACTAGTCAGGGACCTCTGGGGTGTGTGTGTGTGTGTGTGTGTGTGTGTGTGTGTGTGTGTGTGTGTCTGAGATACACTGAGTTTACTTATATTTCTTATTTTTAAAATCAGCTTCAGTTGAGGTATCATTTACCCACAAAAATGTCACCAGTTTCAACCGCCCAATGAGAGGAGTTTGACAAATGGATGCCGTCGAGTGAAAACCGCTGCCATCAAGGTGTGGAACAAACCCGTCGCCCCCCAAAGTCCCTTCATGCCCCTTTGCCCCGCCCCAGGGCCCAAGCAACCACTGATCTGCTTCCAGTCACTGTGTTTTGGCCTTTTCTAGAATACTTTCATATAAATAGAACCATAATTTGTGTCTTCTGGGTTCGGCTTCTTTGACTCAGCATAATGCTTTTCCGATTCACCCTGTGGTTGCGCGTGTGGGTAGTGTATTCCTTTTTATTGCCGAGTAGTACTCTATTATAAGAATACGCTCCCAGAAGCCCAGCCCCGATTGTCTGCGGCTCCGAGTACCCCTGTTCCAGCAGGGGACACACAGGGCAGGCAGCACTGCCTGGGGCGATGGGGTCTGTGCTGCTGAGGTCCTGAATCTAAACAGCTCAGGTCCCCTTGTGTCACCAGAGGGCCCCCGAGGCGCTCCAGGGGAGGAATTCCACATGTTCCTCAAATCCCCAAAGCTAGTGTTTAAGCATCTTCACAGATGGGCAGTTCTTCTTTTATCTCGTCCCAAACCTTCATGCTTCATTACCATCCTTCCTGCTGCCGACGACATGGGAGCTTTGAAGTGAGAAATGTATGGGTCTGCAGGCACAGGAACCGATAAGACCCAGCAGCCCCTCCCACGTCCTTGTTACACAGCAAGCTGCCGCGTGGAGGAGCGGAGGCCATCGGGACCCACCCGGGTCCCCTCGCTCTCACGCTGCAGAGCACGTGGTTCCTGCTGCCAGCTCCAGCGCTCTGTGCCCAGGGCCTCTGTGCCGGGCACAGCCCATTTGCCCACCAACACCCCATGGCCTTCGCCCCTTGGGTGGGATACTAGAGGCTTATGTTCCATGCTGGCTCCCAGTGTTGCCCAGAGGGGTGAGCCCGTCGCCCAGAGAGCCGAGTGGCCTGGTAACACGCTCTGTCTGGCCCCCCAGGGCCCTGGCAGCATTTCCTGCACTTGCCCCGTCAACAGACTGCTTGCACCAAAACCCTTGTCTCGAGTCTGCTTCTGGGGATCCATTCTGAGCCCAGTGGTACCATTTATTGAGCGCTGGGCTAGATGCTCTCTGCTTTATTCTTCTCTCCACCGTCCCCAGAGGGGGGACCCATCCCATTACTGTTCTTTTGTAGATGACATGGCCAAGGCTCAGAGAGGATGAGTAACTTGTGGGAAGTCACACAGTAAGTGACCAAACCGGGTTCCACCTCCCTGCACTCTCTCTCTCTCTCTCTCTCTCTCTCTCTCTCTCTCTCTCTCTCTCTCTCAAATATCTGTGCGACCTGCCTCTAGAGTTTGAGTAAAGCACTCTGTCTTGAGAGTCCAAGAATCAGACTCTGTCCCAGCTCTGCCCCATGTATGCTGTGCGGCCTCAGGCAAGTCACTCGCCCTTTCTGAACTGTTCCCTCATTCTAGTCTGCAGGGATTGGACTGCTTGATATACACAAGCTCTGGCATTTGGTAAAATCTCAGGATGAAGAGGTGGTTTTAGGACAAATACTAGGCCCCCTTTTACTCAGTGGGGTGTAAGTGTGTAGAGTTAGCCCCGGTGATGACAGGAGGAAAGAGGAGGAGCCATTGAGGATTCAGGGCAAGTGGACCTGGAGGGAAAAGGCAGCCCCTAGAAGGACATTGGGGGGCTGGGTGGGGTGTAGAAGGCCCAGGTTAATGGCCTAGGGGGGCGGTCAGCCTGGGGCCACTCCATCAAGTCAAGTCCTTCTCCCGTTGGCTGGAAGTGATCTGGGGAGGACCTGGGGGAGGGTTCCCCCTATACTGTCCCTTACATGGGGTCCCCAGAGCAGAGGGTGCTCAGATCCTCCTTCCCAAGAGGGCATACTCCTCAGGAGGTCGCCTCCCCCAGCACGAAGGAGGGCGGATGTGCGGAGGGAGAGCTAATGAGCCAGAGCCCTGTTCTGTCCACCTCTGCAAGCAAAGAGCAGGGCGGAGGGGAGAGCCGGGTGAATTATGCATGCGCCTGTTAATCACGCCCTGATTAAAATGATTGTGCTAGTATTAATTCTCCCAGCCCTCTCGGTGAAGAGGCGCAGGGGCCCCTGGGGGTGGCTAGTGCCCGTTCCCTGCCCCTGGTGCTCGATCATGCCTGACAGTCCTGTGCATTTGTAAGAGGCTGGCTCCCTGCCCCTCCCTGATCACCCCCGCCCCGGTCAGGGCTCATCTCCCTGGCTGTGTGCCCCCCTCACCCCACCCTGTGGAGGAAGAAGGGCTGGTGACTGGCCTGGACTTAGGGACCTGCAGAACGAGGTTCAGAGATGCCAAAGGCTAGAACTCTGAACACAGCCATGAGCCTGATTAGGAACCTGACTCGCTGCTCCTCAGGCCCTGGCTATGTCTAGAGGGTGGGGACAAGTTGGATTTGCGAGGCAGCCACCTATGAGCAAACTCGTTTAGAAAAGACAGACCTCGTGGCTTGACCACTGCAGGAGGCGGCCCCGGGGGGCATCCTCAGCTTACAAAGACCTGAGTTGTGAAAACCCAGACACCAGAAGCTTCATATTTTAGACACCTGGAGGCATCATGGCCAAGTTAAGGCAGGAGCGTGGACTCTGGAGCCAACCAGACCTACAGTCCACCTGGGCTCCACCAGGCTCTGGAGGGCGATGTTGAGCATCACTGACTCTACTTCCCTGAGCCTCAGAAGGCCCCTATGAAAAATGGGGCAATGATGCCCACCTCCCAGACCTCAGAAAATTAAAAATGGAACTGCCATTTGACCCAGTGATCCCACTTCTAGGAATATGCCCTAAAAAGCCTGAAACACTGATCAGAAAGAATATGTGTACCCCTATGTTCATAGCAGCACTATTTACAATAGCAAAGATCTAGAAACAGTCCATGTGTCCATCAATAGGTGAGTGGATAAAAAAGTGTGATACAGTTACACGATGGAATACTATGCAGCTGTAAAAAAGAAGGATTTCTTACTCTTTGAGACGACATGGAGGGACCTGGAGAGGATTATGCTAAGCAAAATAAGCCAAGCAGAGAAAGACAAATATCACGTGATCTCAATTATTTGTGGAATACACTGAACAAAATAAGCTGACGAACAAAATAGATCCAGAGACATGGACGTAGGGAACAGACCGACAAATCTCAGAGGGAGAGGGGGTGAGGGGAGTGGGAAGAGATTAACCAAAGGACTGATATGCATATATGCATAACCAATGGGCACAGACAACCGTGCGGTGAAGGTGGGGGAGGGGAGGAGCAGCAGGGAGGAGGGTGTCAATGGGGGGGGGGGGAATGGAGGAACATCTGTAATACTTCCAACAATAAAGATAAAATTTTTAAAAAAGACTTAAGAACAATGAACTTAGGGTACCTCCTGGCACATGGTGGGTGCTCCTTGGGAATAAATTTCCCGAGGAGAAATCCTTTATTCCATGGCTGTGGAGAGTTCCCACGTCCCGGAATAGACAAATAGTACATGAGTACTATTCCCCATCTTCTCTTCCCCCGCCACCAGGCTCTGGAGATCTTGCCTCCTCTTTCTGGGTGAGTGGGACGAGTTCCTGGGTCCCAGTGGAGAATTTAGAACATAGAGCAATTCCCAGGGAAACAATGTTTCCAATCATTGGTAGCCACAAACACAAAGAAAACTTCGTCAGCTACTCCCCACACGGAGGGGACTTTGGGGGGCTACCCTGGGGCTCTGACTACCTTCAATAAGGACGGCAGTGCAGCTACATTAGTGATGATACCATAGCCACACCCACGGCTCACTGAGCGCGTGCAGGGCGCTGGCCACTTGACGCGCATGATATCCTTTCATTTTTCAGCCGCTTG
Source organism: Tadarida brasiliensis (assembly GCA_030848825.1). Classification (NCBI taxonomy): domain Eukaryota; kingdom Metazoa; phylum Chordata; class Mammalia; order Chiroptera; family Molossidae; genus Tadarida; species Tadarida brasiliensis. Next base: position 12,095,557 of record CM061264.1, read on the forward strand.
AGGTTGGATATTTGCATCCCGCTTTTACAGGTGAGGAAGCGGAGTGGTTCAGTTACTTGCTGGAGCTTGCCATTGTCCATGTCTCTACTTCTCACTGTGACTTTATTTATTACACCTACTGACACTGCTTCCCTGGGAGGATGTACCGCTTGATCCAAGAAGCTAACTTGTCAGTGAACTTTGGGGACAGACCCTTCCATGGACTCAGGATTGCATGGGCTCTGGTGGCCTGGAGGATGAAGAGCCGGCGGTAATCAAGTCAGTGGGTTCTTCTGATGGGCCCAGGCCACAGGGCAGCAGGGCCAGGGCTTGAGGTTTTGCTTCTGCCCAGAAAAGACCAACAGAGCTCAGAGCACACACCCAGCCAGAGATGACTGCTGAGAACTGTGTGTGTGTGTGTGCGCGCGCGCGCCTGCACACAGGTGCATACGCGTGAATCTGTCTGTACTCACCTCACGCGTGCAAAAACCATAAGCACAGGCCATTGCCCACTCACGAGCTTTCTCCGATGAATTTTTTTCCAGCTGATTACTGCCTTGCCCTGACCTCATCTCTGTTCACAAACACACTTACTGACGTGCCGGCACTTTGTTAATTTGCGTGGGTCTGCACAGTGCCCCAGCAATGACTGAATGTCTTAACTCCTCTCTCCTCGTCGCCACGCAGGCTGGGCATTACCTCCCTTTTAGAGCAGTGACCCTGTGCAAGGGAAGGGCCTTTGTCGCAGAGATGGGACTGGGGGAGGTGGCACGTGTATATTAAAAGCATTATTCAAGCCCGGCCGGTATGGCTCAGTGGATTGAGCGTCATCCCATGGACCGAGAGGTCCGGATTCAATTCCCGGTCAGGGCACATGTCCAGGTTGCGGGCTCGGTCCCCAGTAGGGGGTGTGCAGGAGGCAGCTGATGGATGTTAGATGTTTCTATGTGATGTTTCTCTCACATGGATGTTTCTATCTCTCTCTCCTTAAAAAAATCAATAAAAACATATTTTTAAAAAATAAAAACAGCATTCAATATGCTGCTGTCTTCGGCGCATATCCTACAGCAAATCAAGCTTCTTGGTGGGTGAAGGAGACAATGAAAATCGGAATGTGAACCTCGTGGGGGTGAGTTTGTCTGAAGTGGCAGAGGTGACGCCAGGCATCGCAGGTGGGTGGGATGTGAAGGTAGCCACAAAGGGACAAGTCTCTCCTTTGTGTTGCAAGCTCTCATCGGCCAGGGCTGGAGCCATCACGTAGATTTCAATCAGCTGTAACAAACATAACCTGAGGTGTGAGGCTGTCGGGAAAGAGAAGGAGGGAAGTGGGAATGGGGGGTTGGGGGGGGGGAACATCAGGGGCTGAAAAGAGCAGAGGGGAGGGTGTCTCCTGAATACCTACTACGTGTCAAACCTCCGTCCATTTCCTGCTGCCCTGCCGTAGGCCAGCCCAAGGATGCGCTCAGCCAGGGCGTGCCCGGGTCTTCTTACCCTCAGTATCCCTTTGCTGCCCGTGAAGCTGTGTTTCCCCCTTTTCACATGGGGAAGTAGAACCTTGGGGCGATCTCCTGGCCACCAAGAGGGAGACTCAGGCTTCAGCCACAGGTCTGTCTTCCTGGGTTCACACCCCTGACCTGCCTCCTACTGTCATGTGATATCAGACAAGTTCTCGAAGCTCGTGTTGCCTCAGTTTCCTCACCTGTGGAATGGGGGAAGTACTGCGGACCTCCCGGGGGTTGTGTGAGCATTAAATGTGCGAGTATACGTGAAACGCGTGAAACCGTGGCGGGCGCGTGTTCAATTCTGTACAAGTATTAGCTGTTACTCCGTTATTACTATTCTGTGTGCGCAGTTTGTTCAGCAAGACCTCAGAGTCCTTTTCTCTCTCTTTCTCCCAGTCCCCCTTCCTGCTGGACCCCCCTCCCTTTCAGAGTTGAGCCTGGTGTCAGCTCCTCCAGCCAGCCAGCGATGGGGGCACCTCCCGCCTCCCCCCCGAGGGTTTGCTCGTGGAGGTCTGTCAGTGTTACGCGGGGTCCCCCCACCCCTTCTCTTTGAGAGTCTGAGGGCATAAGTTAGATAACCGTGACACCTGTTTTAAATTAGCCTTCAGAAGCCTCCGACAGCTGAGAAATTATTTAACAGGGAAAGAATTGAGTACATGAATAAATATTAATATTAAATCCCTGCTTCCCCAGATTTAAGGGGTGGAAGGGGGACTCACCCAGGAATGGAGGCAGTAGCTCTCTGGATGATGCCACGGTGCGTGGTCCATAGAAGCGAGACACGGGAGCGGGAAGAGGGCGCAGCAGGCCGTTGGTCCCTGGTTCCTGTCCTGGCGGAGTGGGGCTCCATCTGTTGAGGTGTGGCAGGTGGCAGAGGCTCATGGCAGCTCAACAGGTAGCCTTCCCAGGTCCTGGAGGGGCACGGGGCACCCCGAGGGCAGCCAACATGCCCCCCACCCCGCAGGGAGGAGCCCCGTGTGACTCTCAGGGCCTAGCACTGTTCTCCACGGGCCCCGTCCTCTGTGTAAAATTATTACAATGTATATTTAATGACCACACTGGTAGGAAAACAAATATAATCCAGGCTGGATTCATGGTTATATATTCATTATTATTGTATTATTTTTCCCCGATTGTAAAAGGAACCAAAATTAGAACACTGTCATGGGCCTTGGGCACCGTGCCCGGATGGATGAGTCAGTGCCCTCTGGCCAGGGTGGGGGCTGACGCTTGACCTGGGGAGGCAGGAACCGGTGAGAAGGGGACGTCCTGGGGGCGAGGGTCCTCAGAGAAGGCAGGACCACCTAAGGGTGGCGAGGATTTGGACACTCAGACCCCATCGTTCAGGCCCAGATTACCTTTTATATTAATGCATAATAATGAATTACTATTAATAATGTTAATAGTAATTATGAGGCACTCACTCTGCGTTAGCTGCCCTGACTTCTTGGCATTCAAAAGCCTCCACGCACACTGCAGGCTCGGGGCCTTGGCGTGTGTCGCTCTTCGCCTGGAACCCTCGTCCCCTGGGAGCCCCGTGCTGGCTCCCTCCCTCACCTCCTCGGGGCCTCTCCCCTGATGTCACCGCCTCAGTGGGGTCCTTCCTGACCTTCCTATCTGAATAGCCCCTCCCACCCCTTTCATTCTCTGCCCCGTTAGCCTGCTTAATTTATCCTTAGCACTTGTCACTTCCTAATATTACATAAGGTGACAAGTACAAACACGATATAACGTGTACCATAGATAGTATGTTGTAGGTGGGTACTTGGACGGGGTCCCCTGGACTGTAAGCTCCATGAGGGCAGGGCCTATGTCTCGCTCATCCCTGGGCCTGGAAACAGTGTGTGCTCAGTAAATATCAGTTAAATGCATGAATGGGACATTTCTGGCCCTTGGGAAGTACAGCAGTCGTGGTACCTGGCCTGCTGGGTTGTTAAGTCCTCACCGTCCCACGCAAGGGGATGCCGAGATCTAGAAAGACAAACAAGTTTGCCCCAAAGTAACACGGTCCGTTTAATAGTGTCCTGTGATAAAACAGTGGAAAGGTCCAAGGTGTGGGCCAGGAAGGGGTCTGGAAGGCACAGACAGGGAGGGGTGAACACAGGGGACCAACCGGGTTCCCCTCCTACTGCAGGTCGGCATCTCCGTTTCTGTCTGCTCCCAAGTCTTCTAGGCGCTCAGTGGGAAGCCGGCGATGCAGCGGTGACCAGGAGTCGAAGCCCTGGTTGAAGTGTCTGCCCCGTGGAAGGGACGGTCCCCCCCTCACTCCTGCCCCCTTCCCTGGTCCCACGGGTGCCTGCAGGAGCGGGCAGGCCCGCAGTCCTCGGGCGGATGTGTTCTGGCGCCTGTTAGCACCTGCCTGGCATGTCCGAAGGCCCGTCCTTCAGGTGGCAGAGAGCACACCGCTCTGGCAGCTCTCACCGGGCACCAGCCTCTGCCCCGCGCAGCTTCCTGTCTAACTGGCTGCGACGTGGATATGACAGGGTGCTTTCACTCGGAGGGCCCCACGCGGACCTGGGCGCTGCTCTGGCCCGGGATTTCCTGGCTTGAGCAACCTGAACTCTGTGACGAGAGCGATGAGGACCGTGGGTTGTGGTGAGGATTGAGAGAGATCGTGAATATTCTGTCATGACTCCCAGAGGTCTGCCGTGATTGCAAGCCCCCTCCTGCTCCTCCCAGAGGCCCCACTGTGCCGGGACAGGGGCCCCTCCACCCTGTTGGGACAGAATGTTAGCTCGTTCTCTCCTGAATATAGCCTCCAAGTGTTTGCAGGGGTTGGTGGTGGGGAGGGGGGCGCCTTCTGAAGAGACTGACCTGTGCTTCCAGGAGTGTGTCTGGCCTGACAGCTTCTTTGGGCCCCCCAGGCGGTGTCCCTGCACCAACAGCGTCTGGAGCAGTGTGAGGGCCACTAGTGAGCACATGTCCCCAACCCCATGCTCCTGCTGTCCTTAAACATGACACTGAGCCGGACAGAGCTTACAGTCTTTGGTGACGAAAGGGGATTGGGAGGAGTTAAGAAACTGACTCAAGTCTGGCCGGTGTGGCTCAGTGGTTGAGCGTCGACCCATGCACCAAGAGCTCGCTGGTTTGATTCCCGGTCAGGGCACATGCCCAGGATGTGGGCCAAATCCCCAGTGGGGGGCACGCAGGAGGGGCCAATCGATGTTCTCTCTCATCGATGTTTCTATCTCTCTCTCTCTCACTTCCTCTCTCTCTAAAATCAATAAAGGGAAAAAACATTTTTTTTTAATAAAAAAAAAAGAAACTGACTCAAATCTTCCCGCTGCAAAGTCCCAGAGCTGGGCTGAGAGGCAGAGCTGTGCCTGTCTGTCCGATGCCACGCACCCCCATCTGCGGTCCTTTACGTCAGATCTGCACCCTGTACCTCTGGGAACAAAGCCCTGAGCAGCTGGCAGGCTCACTGCAGTTTCCAGAAAGTGCCTCTCGCGGGGAACTTGTTCCTACTCCTCCTGAACCCCTGCCTGGGTCCCGTCTGCCTGTGACGCACCATCACAGAGCCCGGGTCTTCCCTGGGAACAGCAGCCAGACTGTCACTAAGTAACCTGCGAGTCTCAGGAGCAAAAGACTCTGTGTCTGTCTTGGTCGTCACTGTCGAATGAATGAATGAATGAAACATGAAACTCGTTCCTGCCTTCCATCGTCTCGTCCCCCGACCACGCTGTCCGCTACTTGCTGCCTGGCAGGAGGTTGTCAGTCCAAAGAGGTGGAAGCTGGGCCACCGTGTCTAGGAAGGTTGGAGGCCTCTCCAGGGTGAAATTGTGGATTTTATGTCTGTGTTCATCCATGTGACCCCTGTGCCCTCATCTCTCTTTCCCTGATGCATCACATTCGTCCCAGGAACATCGCTGCCGTCACTGTGCTTACCCAGCAGATAAGACGCCACCCTCTTCCCCTGCTGCCAGCTGGAGGCCCCAGATTACAGGACGCCATCCCCAACCTCGCCAGCCCGGCTGCGCGCATGGCGGTAATGCTGTTTACTAACAGAGAGGCCCGGACCTTGTGCGCTGTTCTCACAGCGGCCTCGGAGCCCGAGGGGCGGCGGTTCCCTGGGCCGAGGCCTGATCTTCCCTTGTGCTCATGTCAACCCTGCTGGCTGAGGGGCTCCCCTGGGGCAGTGGACAGAGCACAAAGCTAGAAGGCAAGCTGCCTAGCTCTACTACACACCCCCTCTCTGAGACTCCGTTTCCCCATTGATGATAAAATAACGGTGCTTCATTCTTTTTTGGTTGCTTTGTGTGTTTTTTTGTTAATCCTCACCTGAGGATATTTTTCCATTGATTTTTAAAGAGAGTGGAAGGGAGGGAGGGAGAGAGAGAGAGAGAAAAACATCGAGGTGAGAGAGACACATTGGTTGCCTCCCACATGACCCTGGCAGGGGCCGGGGATCGAACCTGCAGCCTAGGTACCTGCCCTTGACCAGGAATCCAACCTGCAACCCTTCAGTCCTCGGGCCAATGCTCTGACCACTGAGCCAAACTGGCCAGGGCTAAAGGTGCTTCATTCTGTGTCTTCATTCCATTCATTGAGGCACCCTCTACCACGAGTTTTGGGGGACCTCCCTTCCCCATGAAGGTGTAAACTCCATGAGAACAGGCCATATCTGTGAATAGCTACATTTTATTTCATGTAAATTATGACCTCTGTAGAGCTGGCAAAAATGAATGCACATGCATCAGATACATGGCAGTCAGAAGAATATTCTAGAAGCCATGAGAATCTTGTGCACCTGGTACCAGTGGGCACGAGGTCAGAGATGAGCCTGGAAAGCTCCAGTCTCGGGGGCTTAAAGCACCGTCATTTGTGCTCATAACCACGGATCGGTGGTTGGTGGGGTCAGTGATCCGTGCGGGGCTGGGCTGATGGGCGGTTCCAGGGCCTTGGCTCCAGGGCGCAGCGCCACTCAGCCCTGTGTGTTCATCCCGCGGTCCCAGCCGAGGGGGCAGCAACTCCCGGGAAAGCTCTTCGCGTGGAGAAGGCCGAGCGCAAGAGGGAGAGTCCCACTGTGCAAGTCCATGTGAGCTTTTGCTGGCATCGGAGGTCCCATTGGCCAGGACGAGTCACGTGACCATGCCCTGTGAATGGGGGAGAAGCGTGCTCCGCCCTCAGAGGAAGGGGAAGGGAGTGGGGATTTGCTGAGCAATAGTCCAGGTGATCGCAAGAAGAGCCGGGCCAACGTAGGTTCATGCTCTGATCCTTCATCAGCCATGTGACTTGGGGCAAGTAACGCTCCCTGCTTGTGCCTCAGTTTCCCCATCTGAAAGCAGATCACATGGGGCACAGCCCATGCAATCACGTTCTGTCTGTCAAGCTTCCGAGCCCGGGGCTGCTCCCAACATGAGCACCCATGTCGGCCACTCTTTCCAAGATGACGAGAGAAATTCCAGTGTCATCTTTGTCATCATTCCTGGTCTCCTTCCCCCTCATTTCTTTCTTCAGGACCAAACCACCCTCCCCTCTCCTCCCCCTTCCCAGGGTCTCCACTTTCTTTAAATATTTGGACATTTCCCCGAAGTCCCCGACCTTGGTCGTGGTTAAGCCAAAAACTACACAGATTTAGTTCCTTTCATTTTTCCTCATAAATTAATCCCTCTGAACTTGTAATCATTTGCCTCAAACAAGATTTAAATGAGACACATCCCTGGGCTCCCACCACCCACGGGCTGCAGTCAGTGACAGGCTGTCCTGCTAACACATTTCCTGTCCCCAAGGAGGGCACAGCAGGCTGCCCCAGAGGTACGATCTGGGCATCAGGAACCTGACCCTCTAGCAGAAGCCAGCCCAACTTTCTGGGGGTGTCCTGCCCGCAGGCGGAAGGACCGTCTGCCCCTGTGTATCTTCTGCAGTGAGGCTGGGCGGTTGGATGCCCACACGTTCCCTCACCCACTCCCAGGCGTCAGTTGGCCACCCTTTGTCCCTTGTATGGGATGTGTCCTGTCTTGTACACAATGTGTCTGACTGTCTAATCCTTCATGTTAATTCTAAGACATTAGAACCCATCTCCTTGGACAGCTCCAAAGTCTGGGGTGGTTCCACTGCCTGGCGCACCCTCGCAGAAAGGGCTCGAGGTTTCCCCCCAGACTGGACAGTGTGTGGGACCGACAGGCCCCTCTGGGGGCTGCACCCTGACCTGGAACTAACCGAATGTCAGGTCCACACCCAATCAGTCCTTCTGTCCATCTCTGGGCTTCAGGGCGGGAAGTTAGAAGCTGATTTCCATGACCTTCTAGGAAACATTCCCCTGACCAAGCTTCGAAATGGTTCCCAAATATAAAAGTGACAAACCTCAGAGGAAGGGGTGGGGGAGGGTGGGAAGAGATAAACCAAAGAACTTATATGCATATATATAACCAATGGACATAGACAACAGCACTGTGAAGGGGGGACAGGAGCTGGGAGGAGGGTGTCGATGGGGTGAGAAGCATCTATAACATAAATAAATAAATAATAAATGAAAGTCATTGCTAGAGGAGGAAGGTGAAACAAGGCATGCTCCGGCCCCGGGTCCTCCAGGCTGCAGGATCCACACGGAGTTGCAATTCCCTGTGGCATCTCTCGGGCATTGGGACCCCCGCTGTGTAGCCCGCAGACAGCTGGAGCATTGTGACATGGACACTGGGCAGATCTGAGCGGAATTCCTGCTTCCCCATTGTGAGAATGTATAACCCGGGCTGAAGACAGATTCCAGAGTGAGACTTCCTGGGTCAGGATCCCAGCCCCACCGCTCACTAGCCGTGTGACCTTGAGCAAGCAACTTTGTATCTCCGTGCCCGAGTAAGTCAAAAAGTCTAAACATGACTCTCAGACTCCCGAGCCCAGAACCAGGGCTCGGTCTGCGTACGCCGCTGTTCTGGTTATTGCCGCTCTGCTGCGTCTCCATGGCTCCCCGTCTCCGAGCCTCGGTTTCTCCATCCATAAAGTCGGCATGCTGGTACGTGTCCCCCGGGGGCCCTTGTGAGAATCAGGTGAAATAAAGTGGGTGAGAGTGTTTTGCAGAACGGCGAAGCACCATGCATCTCGAAAGATTATTCGAGAGACGGCTGCGTCTGTGTGCTGGTAATGAGGTGAGTGATGAGCTGTGATATTTAAATGGGAATTCTAAGCTCCCCAGAAGCCGTTATTTCCCTGTCCCCAAACACTTATTGTGTTGGAACATCTTCCTGTTCTCCACCTGGGAGACTGATTCACTCAGAATTGGCTTGGGGAAGGCAAAGCTATTTGAGGAAGGCAGGAAGGGAGGGGAGTTTGTAAATCTTCCCCCAGCAGCGAGTTGCTGGGTGATTGGGAAATAGATTGTAGAATTCAGTCTCTCTCTCTCTCTCTCTCTGCATTTCTCCCTCCCTCCCTTCCCTAGAACTATTGAGAAATGAGATGGATCCATCTGTCTCAAAGCCAAGTACCTGCGAGTCACTCTCCGTACTTCCCTCTCCCTTACACTCCACGGCCCTGTCCTCACCAAGGACTGTACAGATCCCTCCAAAATGTAATGGCAGCTGCCCCCGTGTGTCCCCTCCTCAACCAGAGTCCAGCATCTCTCCCTTGAATGACCCCTTGCTTCCTTTCTCGTCCTCCTCGTCTCCATTCTCCAAGTAGCCACTAACAGGGTCTTTTAAAAATGCTCATCTGATCCTTCCCAAAAGCTTTGGTAGTTTCTTTTTGTTTATATAAAAAAAAAAAAAGAAAGAAAAAAGTTCAAAATCCTCTGAAGTCGGTACTGTTATGATCCCATTTTACAGATGAGGCAGCCATAGCCTGATCCAGGCCATTCACTCTGGCCCCAGGCCCCACAGCTCAGAAGTGTCAGGATCGGGATCTTTACCCCAGCAGCCCGGGTTTGTCCGCCTCTCCAGCCTCCTGTCAAGCTGCTGGTCTTCCCTCTGCCCGAACAGGCTCCATCGAACCTCGGAGGCTTGCATATGCCTTTCCAGTTACCTAGAATGCGCTTCCTTCTTCTCATCGTCTCCTTAACCCCACCTAATGTTATCTGGGTGGCTCCTCCTTCAGGTCCCTGTTTTCACGGCACTTGCCAAGGGAGGTGTCCCTACCGACCCGGAGTCTACACACTCACAGTCCCTCTCGCTTTCTTTATCCTAATTGTATCATCCCTCTGTGACTCTTGTTGACTCACAGCGTCTCCTGGTCGAGCAATACCTGGATGGCAAGGGTGGCGTCTCAGTGAGCCTAGCCGCTGTAACAGAATGCCACGGACATTAACTTCTCACAGTTCTGGACGCTTGAAGTTCAAGACCAGGGTCCCAGCAGATGCCCTTCCTGCTGAGAACCCTCTTCCTGGCTCGCACACGGCCACCTTCTTGCCTGTGTCCTCACATGGCAGAGAGAGGGAGAGCTGGGGTGTCTCTTTCTCTTCTTATGAGGGCACGGCTCCCATCATGGGGGCCCCACCCTCTGACCTCATCTAAATCAAATGACCTCCCAAAGGCCCTACCTTCAAATGCTATCACAATGGCGATATAGCTTCCACCTATGGCTTCTGGGTGGGACACAAACATTCAGTCCATACGGGTAGTAGATCTCTTGTTACACTCAGGGTCACAGATTCCAAGTACAAGTCTTGGCACTAAGCAGGCACTCAGAATATTTGTTGGATGCATGGATGGATGGATGGATGGATGGATGGATGGATGAATGAATGAATGAATGAATGAATGAATGAATGAATGAATGAATGAACGAACGAGCAAGGAATTACAGTCCTGCTTGAACACTGAATCTGGAGATCCCTCCTAGATTTAAGGTGAACCCTGCCTACCCACTATTGTCCCAAGAGGTTTTTGTGACACCAGAGAGGGCTGGAAGAATTGTCATCTAGCAAAGACTCTACTTTTTATTAGCAGTGACCTGACTGCTGGCAAAGTTCTGGCCTGCTTTAGATAATTTCGATTTTCCTGAAACATAAATTTTAAAAAAAAGAAAGAAAGAAAAGATGAGGAAAAGTCAGGTTGAACTGCTCCGATCGCCCAACCATGAAATATACCCCTGGGATTAGATCCCTGCTATAAAATATTGTCCCGAGATTAGATCTCAAGCCATGAAATATAGCCGTGAATTTAGATCCCCACCTTGGAAATACAGTCTGCTGATTAGATCGCCCCTGTGAAATATGGGCTGTGGGTTAGCGCATGCAGGTAAAATATGGGTTTTGATTAGATCACCGTAGGGAAGGCTGAGTCGCTGGCTGGGAGTGGGGATTTTTACCACGGCCTCACAAAATACAATATAAATACACAGAGAGGGAGAGAAAGCAGAGAAGGTAAATTAGTAACGGTGACGTTTTGGAACTTGGACTTTCTTGGAAGTTGTCAGCGTGAGGGGAGAGGATGGGGACAGACTCAGGCCGGGAGGCTCCCCTGCCACACGGGCACCGCTCTCGGCTGGGCGGCAGCGATGGTGGCGACAGCTGATGTACTGGGACTCCTGTGTGCCGGGCACCACAATGAATGTGTCATGGGCTCGGGTTCCCCAAAGCAAGGTGACGTTGTTACGGTTCTCGGTTACAGGTGGGATCTGGGGCACAGAGAACTGAAGTCACTCGCTCAGGACACACAGCTGGGACGTGTCAGAGCTGGGATTTGCACCTGGGTCATCTGCCCCTCAAGACGTTACCCTTGAGCACTGCCCTTCGGTTGGCAGAGCTGATGTAACCCCTGGTGCGGGGTGATGTGGCCCACGGGCTCTCTGCTGCAGGGGTGAGGGGTGGGGATCCCTGCAAGAGTCAGAGATGGGGGTGCTGCCCCTGGGGAGGATCAGGACAGAGAACCCGGGTCCCGCTGGGCCATCCCCACGTTTAACCAGAAGCTTAGGCCGTAGCCGAGCAGCGGCAGAGCCAGGCCTGGAAGCACATGTCGCCTGCCTTTGACACAAGTATCTCGCATTTGCTCTGTAGATCTCTCTGAAGGGAGCAGAAAACGGAATTTGGATCCCGAGTTTATTCAGCCAGATGGTTTAGTGTGATAATTAGAGCTGGGCGGGGCCGGTCAGACGTGGGTCGGGCTCCCAGCTCACACTTGCACCCAGGCGGGCTGACCGTGTGGGGGCCCTCCTTCCCCGGGCGCTGCTCCCAGCTGAGCCTCTCTTGGGGAGCAGACCCCGAAGACCACCACCTCACCCACGCCACGCCTTCCCAGAGGCAGCCCCGGCCGGCGGCTCCTTTGCAGGAACAGGAGCCTCAGTTCAGAGCAATGCTGAAAGGTCATCTCAGCTGCAGGAACCCAGTGGGGCTGGCTGACACCACAGCCCAGCTCCCCTCTGCCTGTTTTTCTCTGCACTCCTCCACAGTGCCTGCCCCAGACACCCCAAGAAACCTGTACATGACTCTGGTCCCATGATCCGTTCCTCAGAGCCCCGCCTATGGCACACACCTGTTGGTTTCTTCATTCTTTAGCTTCTCGTGCGTGAAATGGGGATATGAGCGCAGCTACCCCAGGGGTTGTTGGAGGCAAGTGTGTGTGTGTGTGTGTGTGTGTGTGTGTGTGTGTGTGGTGTGCTCAGCCTGGCTGCTGGAACACAGTAAGTATTTGGTGCACATTTGCCCAAATCCCTGGTAAGGAAGCAGTTCCCTCGCCGCCTTTCATCTGCAAAGCAGGGCCCATCAGCCTGTCCTGTGGGCTGTGGTAACGTCTGTCTGCTGGGGCACTGCAGGGCCAGAGCAGGTTCTCATCAGACGCCCCTGGCATGGGTGCTCGGCCAGAGCCCAGGCAGGGAGACGTGGGCATTTCCTTATCTCTCTGGAGCCAGCTGACTGGGCAGCTCTTATCGGATCTGTGAGCTTGTAGAACATGGCGCTATCATGTCATCTCCCTAGGGAGAGGGTGCTCCCTGCTGGGCCTTATCAGCAGGTGATCTTGGCCTGTGACTGAGGGGGACGGCCAGGTTATCTCGGGCGAGTGGCAGCCAAGTCCACTGGGGATGCTGGAGGGCATCTGGCTGGCCTGCCAGGGTTGGCACGACATCAGAGGGGGCAGCATGCGTGTTCCCCTTTCTTCTCTTCCCTGCAGAGGGGTTTCTGTGGGGTGACCCTGAAATCTGGGGGGTGACCCTGAGAACCCAGAAGGAGAAAATTCTGGGGTTTAAAAAATGGTGGCATCAACCTCCGTGACCCCCTTTACTCACCCATTCCTCGATAAGCACCGACTGTGTGCCAGGCACTTGGCTGCCGAGAGCGCTGGGCTTAGTCTCAGACTTCGGCTTCTGCTTCTCATGGTTTCTAGCTGTGCAGCCTCAGTCCAGTCCCTTGCCCTCTCTGAGCCGCATGTGTCCAATGGGAATAATAGTACCCATCTCACCAGGGTATCATCAGGGTCCCTTGAGCAGCGGATGTGGAAGAACTGCCTTATCAACTGTGAAGTCCTGTGCCCACAGGAAGGATGTGATCAAGGGATAAGCTTACATGTGGATTCCACACCGAGAGGAATAGCAAAGAGTGGGGTGAGGAAGCCCCAGGAGCTGGAGCAGGACTGTGTGAGTGGGGGTGGGGGCGGAGGTGGAGAAATAGACAGCGGGGTTCCAGGCAAAGGGCGTGATGTCCACAAAGGCGGCGGGGCAGGGTCACTCGGGCAGGCCCTCGTGGAGCTGGCCAGTGGCTGCCTTGCTGGTCAGGGAGGCCGGGCCCATCTGGCTTTGTTTTTCTCCTGCCTTTTGGATGCTTTTCTGCTGAACTCCCCATTTGTCACTGTTTCCCTGTGATTCCCTTTTGAACTTGGCATCTGTTTGGGCTCCATCCGCTCCTTGCCTTCTGCATTCTGCTGCTCGGATCCGTCTGCAGCCTGGGCATCTGTTCTTGGGGCAGTCGGTGGTTCCACCCTCGGCACGTCTTGGGGATGGAGCCGGAGGACGGAAAGCCTTTGTGCAAGCGCTGGCCCGACCTGACCCCGGGCATGCGACACCTGCCCCTGCTGAGAGTGGAGCCGGCAGCTTCCCTTCCTGTCCTGCATCTCAGGGCCACCTTGGGCTTCCCCTTCTCCAGCACGCGCACCTGTCTCTCCAGCAGCAGGCTGCAAACAGCACAAGAGCCTGGTACTCCAGCGCTGGCTTTGGAGCCAAGCGAGCCTAGGTTTGCCCCTTGGCTCTTCTACATAACAGCTGGGCATCCTTCACTGTCTCCAGGGGCCTGTTCCCACCTCTGCGAAATGGAGATCATTCTACCTGCCCGGGGATCACGCAAGGGCCCATAGGAACTGAGCCTGGGATAAGCATGCGGGAGGAGCACAGCTCTGGGCCAGGCCGCCGGAGGCTGCATGCTGGTTCTGCCAGGGCACATCAGTGAATGCCTCTCTGTGCCTCAGTGTTCTCATCTGCAGGATGGGAACAAGCCTGCCTTGCAGAGTTTATGGGAAGTCAGTGAGCTTATGTATCTGTAAAGTGCCTGGAACCGTCCCCGATGCTTCATCCTCCTCACACCAGCATCATCCGTGTCCAGGAGCATTGTTCTGGGGTGGCCTGGGGCTGAGGACAGGACACAGGCCATGGCCTGATCAGCAGTGGGACGCCCTGAGCACCAACGAGGTACAGCATCTGGGCTGATCTCTGTGTGTGGGTGGGTAGGGGAGGCGGGTAGAACCGGAAGACTCGGGTTCGAGTCTCTCCCCTTGCTGTTGTCTGGGTGGACTCCAGCCGGTTACTTCCAAATTCTGTTACGGAGTTCAGTTTTTATTTTATTTTCCCCGAAAAATTGAGATCATCTCTCCCCTGAAGCATTCGTGAGAATTAAACAAGAAAATAAATGTGAACATTTTTATAAAAAAACAAACTGCAGTGGACTGATTCCACGCATTTGTTTAACATTTATCCACCGAGCCTGTGCCGAGTGGAAAGCGCTGGCCTGGCCCTGGGGTCCGGTGAATGGGGCGGGCCGGGCCAGTCCCCAGCCGCCCCCCCCAGAGCAGCGCAGGCAGCGCCCACTCAGGGGGGCGGGAACCCTCCGGGGTCATGGTGCTGAGCTACGAGCTCAGCGTGGAGGGGCTGAAGGCCATGTCGGGTGTCAGGGGGCCGTGAGAGGAGGTGACCTCTGACATGACAGCTGACGGAAGTGGGACAAGCTCCCAGGCACATGGGGCCAGGGGATAGCGGGCAGAGGGAAGGGCAGTCTAAAGGGGGGCTATTTGAGGGATAGCGAGGGCAGTGGGCCATGAGGTCGGGGGCCACCCCTCAGGGCCTGTGGGCCAGTCCAGAGTCTGGGTCTACTCCAAGGGAGACCGGAGCCATGAGGGGTTTGGACAGGAAGGGGTGTGGTCTGTGCGATGCTTGTGACGCTCAGGGAATACACAAACATTAGTCAGCCGCCTGGCCGGGTGCCTCAGTGGGTTGGAGCATCGTCCCATACTCCAAAGGGTTTGGGTTCGGAGGTTTGATTCCAGATCAGGGAACGTGCCCGAGTTGTGGGTTTGATCCCCAGCTGGGGCGCATGCGAGAGGCAACCTGTCAATGTTTCTCTCACATTGATGTTTCTCTCCCTCTCTCTAAACATATCCTCAGGTGGCAATTAAAACATATATATCAGTTAGCCTACAATGGGACAAGCAGAAGGGAAACAAATTTTCCCATAAGTGTGAGTGTGTGTGTGTGTGTGTGTGTGTGTGAGTGAGTGTGTGCATGTGCGAGTGTGTGTATGTGAGTGTGTGTGTGTGTTGTGTGTGTGAATGAGTATGTGTATGTGTGTGAGTGTGTGTGTGAGAGTGTGTGTGTGTATGTGTGTGTGCATACACACACATGCAGGGAGGGTGTGTGTGAGTGCGTGAATGAGTGTGTGTATGTGTGTGAGTGTGTGTGTATGAGTGTGTGTGAGTGTGTGTGAATGAGTGTGTGTATGTGTGTGTGAGTGTGTGTGTGTGTGTGAGTGTGTATGTGTGTATGCATACACACACATGCAGGGAGGGTGTGTGAGTGTGTGTGTGTGTGAGTGTGTGTGTGTGTGAGTGTGTGAGTGTGTATGTGTGAGTGTGTGTGTGTGAGTGTGTATGTGTGTGTGTATACACACACATGCAGGGAAGGTGTGTGTGAGTGTGAGTGTGTGGGATGGTGCCATGGTTTAGAGAACAATCAGGAGCTGGAAAAGAATTGGACGAGTCAGCGTCTGAGATGCCTTTGACCCGGAGACTCTGTGATTTTGTGAAGAAACAGTTGTACGGCTTGTTTTCGGAGTCCGCAGACCCTGAGTGAGTTTAGGATAACAGGCAGGATTTAGGATGAAGCTGGGTGAGAAAGATGCTTAGCGAACAGGTCAGCAGGAGACGCCGCTGGGGTCCTGTTTCTACAGAACCGAGGCCCCTGCCGGGGGAGGGAGGGCGGGGAGGGAAAAGAATGGAGACACGTATATTGAATTACTAAAAAGCGGCCAGAGCTAATGTGTTGGGGGCATTTGCTTTGTGAACCCATCTTTGGCCCTTATATCTGCTGTACTAGTTGGTAGGGCTACCCTGACACCTTAGGCAGCCCAGGTGGCAAAGACAACGGAAATGTACTCTCCCATCTCGGGAGGCGAGAAGACTGACAGTGTCACAGGGCCGTGCTCTCTCCCAGGGCTCCAGGGACGAATGTGCCCTTGCCTGTCACAGCTGCTGGGGGTCGTCGGCCATCCTTGGCATTCCTCGGCTTGTAGACACATCACTCCTGCCCCTGCCTCGTCGTCTCCATGTGGTGTTCCCTCTGTGTGTCTGTCTTTGTCTCTCCTCTTCTTAGAAGGACACCGGTCATATCAGATTAGGGCCTCACCCCAAAGCAATATTACCTCATCTTAACGAATTAGCTCGGCAAAGACCTCGCTTCCAAATAAGATCACATTCTGATGTTCCAGGTGGACGTGAATGTCGGGGTACACTACTCAGCCCAGTATGCCGACTCTTGAAGGGGTTGATGATGTCACCCCGATTTCACAGGACCTCCAGAAGGTTAAATAACCCACTCAAGGTCACACAGCTGTGACGTGTCCAAGCCGGATTCAAACCTGAGTGTCTCCGACAAAGCGTCACTGTCCTGCCACCCCAGCAGCTGCCTCCCATGGAGGAGGTGAGCCAGCAGAATGGTGCAAGGCACCTTGGGGTGCTCAGGGCTCCACAGATAGAGCAGAGGGCTGGGGTTTGCCGTGGCGGGAGATCGGCTGAAATGGAGCTGGAATGAGGATCAGAACAGGCGTGGAGGGGCAGGGGGGCCCCTCCTTCCACCTCCTTCTTCACCTTCTGGATCCTTCTGAACCTACAGAGACCACCTTCCCTCTGAAGGCCCCCAGGTCCCCTCGCCCTGTTGGGATAGGTCGGCCCTTGCCCCAAGCTGCCCAAGCCCCGTTGCCTGGGTCTCTCTGGAATGAATCGTCCCCTTTGCCCCTCATGTTCCTGACTCAGAGTCACCGGGACCTCCTCCAGGCAAGGCACTGTGCTCCATCCTTCCGTGTCCCCAGACCTAACACAGGAGCAGCGCTGCGAAGGCCCTCGGTTAAGTTCATCCATTCATTCCACAAAGAGGCATTAAGCGCGATTCCGTGCTGTCAGCTGAACACACGGACCGGAATGGTGGGGAGACAGATGTGCAAACGGACCGGCCATGGGGGAAGTGCAGGGATGGGGAGCCCAGCGAGGGGTCCAGTCCAGAATGGGGAGTGGGAGGGAGGGAGGGAGGGCTTCCCAGAGGAGGTGACGTGGAGCAGGACAGGTGAGGCAGTGCAGTGACAGGGAAGGAGAGGGAAGGTCAGAGCAGCTGGAGTGAGCAGCCTGCGCAGAGCCCTCCAGGCAGGGAGGCGGCTCGGCCTCCAGGGCTGCAGGCAGCTGGCGAGGCTGGCGGGTGTGTCCAGAGAGAAGGTGAGCAGGGGAGTGTTGATGGAGTCCAGATGCGGCAGTTGGGGCATTCTCCCAGACACCTCTTCCCTTGAGACAGACAGGAGGCAGGAGACACTGGAGACCTTTAAGCGGGGACTGGACGCGGCAGAAGGCTTTACCTGGTTGCAGGAGGCTGGAGGCAGGGAGGCGGGAAGGAGTCCGTCCTGTGATCCAGGAGAAATGCCAGTGGGCTGAATGGATTCAGTGGCGGTCAGGGGCAGGGGGCAGGGAGGCTGAAGAAGGGAGAGATTTGAGTATCACTAAATGCTCCTTGAACTGGATTCCTTATTGGCCTGCTAGACTTCATTTGACCTCAATGCAGGGAGGAAGGGTCTTGTCCGCTCACCTCCTGAGTCCCTGCTGAGTGTAGGAGGGTCCTTCTTGCCGAGTGGGGAGGGGGAGTTTGGGGTGAGCACAGGGAAGGCAGAAAAACGGTCTCTGTTGGCCATACCTTGGTGATGGAGCAGGCTGCCCATTTCCTGTGTGCTCGGGCTCTCTCCCTGCCCACGAGCCCCCAGAGGACGGGGCCAGAGTGCCTGCAGCGTCCAGGTGTGTGCTGCATGGCCCAGAGCTTAACCAATACACTTAGATGTCCGCAGGAGGGCCCAGGGTCTGTCTTCACAGCCAGAGCTTAGCACGGACCTGGAGGGGTCCTAAAGATGCCACCCCGGAACAGTCCGTGGCAGGGCTGACATTTATTGACGGCTCACTATTCACAAGTGCTCTGTGCGTTATCTCCTCTGAGCCACCTAACAGCCCCATGAGCTGGGTACTCACTATACCCATTTGACAGATGCAGAAACTGAGGATCCCAGAGGGGAAGTGACTTGCCCAACGTCACACCCCTTGGAAGTGACAGAGCTGAGACTTGAACGCTTGTCCTTGTGACTCCCAAGCCTGGCCTGTGCCGCCACCCCAGGAAGACGCCATTTTTCCGGGAGGCTGCTCTCTCCGAAAGATCACCTTCACCTCGAGCTGCGGGGCCGGGTGGGAGAGCTGCCCCACGCCCCGTCCACACGAGTGAGGGAAGACTGATGGGCTGGCTTCCTTTCTTTTCCTGGCTTCCCGGTACCAAGTATATATTTTTTCTAATCGGCCCGGCTGCTGATGGTTATCTGGCTTCGCAAGAGAGCGAAAGAGACTTTGTGTCAAACGCTGAAAAATGACTTTTCAGGCAGCCTCTCCGTCTCCTGAAAGGGGGTGACGTGCTCGGAGCATACAAATCACTCAGCGCTCGGAGAAGACGTGAAGGAGGAGTGTGTTTAGATTGTTAAAACCACTCCCGTCCCTTCCCAAGGTCACGGGCATGCACAGCGCCTGGAGGGCAGCAAGGCCCGGAGAGGACAGGTGACGTGACCCCGGACAGCAAGCCCCGTGGGCTCGGGGCCCAGGAGGGAATCTTCTGGATGCAGAAGGTGTGAGAGCCCAAGAGGGAGTCTGGCCTGGGCTTCCAGGTCTCCATCAGCCCACAGTAAGCTGTGTGACCTTCGACCAGTTACTCAGCCTTGCTGGACCTTGGGAAGCCCTCTCCATGTAGAGAGTCCCACACACTCTAACTTCAGCCCCGCTGCTCATCCAGCGAATGTTCTGCTAACGAGGTTTGCCTGATGCCCACTGACGCTCAGAGTCCCAGGCAGTGACTTTACTGAGATGCCGCTGGGTGGAGGGGAAGAGAGTGGACGCGAATCCAAGCTCTGGACTGGGCAGCCTGCTTGGGTTCAAACCTGGTCTGCCACTCAAACTGTGTGACCTTGGGTCTGTGGCCTACTCACTCTGAACCCCAGTTTCCTTGTCTAGCAACTGGAGAAACAGGCAAGCCTGCCTCCTGAGGGGACTCTGGTGGCAGCAAAGGGCTTAGAAGAATGCCGGGCACGTGTGTCCGTCCTCAACGGGTGTCACTCTTGTCGTGGTGACTGCTTCTCGGTGGCGCTGGCTGGGCAGGTCCCCTCACCTCTCCCAGCCTTGGTTCCTTCGACGGTCAAAAGGGAATGAGGATGTGAAAGATCCAAGCACGGAAATGCTTGGCACGTGGTAGGCTCTTCGTCACTCGTAGACGTTCTGGCTCTTTGCAGAAAGGGACTTTCAAATCCAGTTTTTGTTTTTAAGTGTAGCTGGGGTTTGGCCATCCTTTGAAAATGTGTCACAGGGTGTCTAATGGGATGTATCTCAATATCAACACTGGGTTGCCTAGGATGTCCCATTTTCTGAGTGGCCAAGATGGGGGTCTCCTGGGGGGCGTCTCTTTACCAGAGTGAGAGCCCCGTGGAGGTCAGGGCTCGGGGACGATGCGCAGGGCGGGCTTCAGCAGGCCACACCTGCCCCGTCTCGGACCAGCAGTTCCTGGCCCTGCGCAGGGTCCCACCTGCACGTCTTCCTGGGAGGCCAGGGGGCCGGGAGGGCGGCCCCCACCTCTGCAAAGCGGCCGCCAGAGAAAGAACTGCGAGAGATTACGAGCCAGCTTCTGGGCTGCTGGAGGGACATTTGTCACTTGTCTCCCCATTTTTATCTTCCTGGCTGTGAAACGCGGAGAAGCCACATAGCCAGGCCTTTAAACGTACAGACGGTCTCCAGATGAGTTTGCGATGTCAGACAAGGCCTGCCGGGAGCTTCCTGCTCTAGCAAAACGAATGCCCTCCCCGGCCAGGGAACAGTCTGAAATCAGGGAGCAGGCCGGCAGCATAAAGTGCGTGGGATCAAGGGACGAGCAGAGAACTGAAGGCACAGCCCCAGACTCGGCGCCAGGAGGAACATAGGCCCGGGCGTCACTGATGTGGGTGACCCCAGGTTCCGTCACCTCCCTCCTGGCCCCACTTAGCTCCTGGAGTGTTGTGAAGATCTAATACGATCATGAAGGTAAAAAGCTTTGCTGTTTAAAAGAATTAGCATATAAAGACGGCAGGAAGGCCTCTCCTTCTCCCTCCGCACAGATGCCCACCAAAAGCAGGAGCATGTGACCGCGACAGGCTCCATGGGACAGAAGAGGGTGGTCTGAGGAGGCTGCTGGTGTTTCTGTGCTCCCTGGCCTCCCTCCCCAGTGGATCCTGGACCGAGGCTGGGATGCGGTGCCTCAGGTGTGGGGCCAGATGCAGGGCTGGTGGCCTGTGCAGGGGAAGCCAAGGAGGACACCCAGCCGGGAGCGTCCTGGAGAGAGCAGTAGCCAGGTCCCGGGCGCATCCCACGGGGCTGAGCAGAGAGGGAGCGGGGGCACGAGGCAGCGGCAGCCGGGCAGAGAAGCAGACGGGGCCAGCACGCAGCAGAAGCCGGACTCCTGGCGTGGAGGACGGCCCAGCAGCAGCTTTCTCGGGACGCTGTCGCCTCTGCTGGAGGAAGGAGGCCCAGACCCAGGGTGGACGCTCCGTGCCTGTAAATGAGGCAGATGGACTACACTGGTGTCCTTCCAGAGCAAACATTTTAATGCACAGCTCTGCGAGGCACCCCGAAATGTCAAACAGATACACGGGGAGCTGCTCTGGGTAAAGGGTGAGTTGGCGACCCTGTGCCCCGTCTGTGAGGTACCCCCCAGTTCAAACGCTGCCCCTGCCACTTGCTGGCTGGGTGATGTGTTTAAATCATTTGACCTCTCCGAGCCTCCGTTTCCTCATCTGTAAAATGGGAATCATGCGGGAACATACCTCGCTCGGGGAAGATTAAGCGAGACAAAGGATCGCCTGATGCAGAGTAAAACGGCTGCAGGCATCCCCATTCCAGCCAGGGTTGGACTGGACTCCCTCTTGCCTGGCCGCCCCGGATCCCTCTGCTGGGCACCACCCCTGGGAACATCTCGAAGACGGCCTGTCGCTTGGAGCATCGTCGGCCTCCAGAGTCCCCAGCATCCCAGCCCCGTGACTCCAGGGGTCTCCGTTTGGCACTGCCGCCTTTGCGTGTCGGGGAGTTGTGCCCTGTGCCGCCTTCCCTGCGGTCCTGGTAACGGAGCCCAGGGGGAGCTGGCAGCGGCCCGTCCCCCTCCTGCTCTTCCAGGTCTCCCTCCTTCGCTATATCTCACCCATGGCAGTCACAGCCTCGACGCTGTATTTAATCGCCTCCATTGTCTGCTCCACGCAGGGTAATCTCGGCTTGGAACACATGTTAACAAATGGGCAAAGTTTTATCGGAGCTGGGCTCCCCTCCCTGCTTTGTCAGATAAGACGCTCACGCTCTCCGGGCTCACGCTGGGGAAGCTGCTCCCGGGGGACTCGATCCCTGGGCAGCCGCACTGTCTGCCGCAGGATAACGCAAGGTGAGGGGGGCAGGGGGCTGCAGGGAGCCAGGAGGAGGCCCACGCGTGGGTTCTGCTGCTCCCTCGGCTGGCGAGGGACCCCTCCCCTCAGAGACTGTTAGCTGTGGGGCAGGGGGAGGCTTAGTTCGAATCCCCCCTCTGCCTCGTCCTGACCGTGGGGTCTGCACACGTCACGTCCCTGCTCTGGGTCTGCGTCAGCTGGTCGTCAAATAAGTGTGAGGCTCCGTGAGACCACGGGCAGGCAGGTGTCTGGAGCTTGGTGAGTAGATGGTTCTTTTTTCTTTCCCACCTATATCAGATTTCTAGAGCCGCCCTGCAAAGGGGCTTTGGAACAGTAGACATTTCTTCTCTCGCACTCCTGGAGGCTGGAAGTCCCAAAGCCAAGTGCTGTGAAGGCCAGGCTCCCTCTGAAGACTCCAGGAAGAACCTATCTGGCCTCTCCCAGCATCCAGCGGCTGCCTGCCGTCTGGGCGGCCCCTGGCTGGTAGCTGCCTCCCTGGAATCTCTGCCTCTGTCATCACACAGTCCTCCCTCTGCGCATCTGCCTCTGAGTCCGGCTCTCCCCCCTCAAGTGAGGACACCGGTCCTGTCGGACGAGGGCCCTCTCACCTTCACTGGGTTGTATCTGCAAAGACCCGATTTCCAAATAAGGTCACAGATGCTGGGGGTGAGCACGTCAACATATCTTTGGGGGGTCACAGTTCACCTTACAGTGCCACCCTTTGGCCAGCCCCCTGACTCAGGGAGTAGAGATGCTCACTGCCCTGGGACGCAGCCTGTCACCATGTCCCCCCATCACACACCTTATCATCTATCCCACCCACGTAAAGCGTGCTGCTGTGGGTCCCCCTTCTCTCGTCAGCCGCCTCACCCTGTTCTAAGCCAGGGACAGGTGTGTAAACAGATAATAGTGTTTGTGTGAGACAGGGCCACACCAGAGGGATGAGCATTTGTGGAAGATATACTAAGGGGAAGTGCAATTAGAAAGCTCCGAAGGAGCAATGGAGCCAAGCCCAGACGATACAGAGACGAGAAGGGCATCTGGACGGAGGGGAGAGCTCAAGCAAAGGGCCGGAAGAAGGTGTTCTTGAGCTGTCCCAGGGTGGGGGGGCAGCCCTGGAGGCTGGATCGGGGGCCGAGTGTGTGCTGGGAGAGGATGGAGTCCTTGGCGATGAGGCTCTCAAGGGCAGCTGGACTGACGCCCAGAAGGGCCAGGCTAAGGGGTGCAGACTTGATTGTGTGGGCACTGGGGAGCCAGTGAAGCCAGCAGAGCAGAGAAAAGGGTGGGCTCCGTGCTGTGGCTCCGAGGGCCAAACCGGCACAAGAACTTACAAAGGCTTGTGCGGAAGGGAAGGCTTGTCCACCTAGTGGCACAATTATCACTGGAATTTTAGAGAGCTAGAGAAGTCAGTCCACCAGAAATGTCCCACGGGGCCGCCAGCAGCCACCTGGACTCAGCCTTCCGGTCCTGATTTCTTCTTCAGGTGGTGACAGACATCAGCTTTGGCCCAGGATATCCAGGGCTGGGACCTAGCTGTTCCCCCTCCTTGGGGAATTAGCAAGGGGGCACGTATCACTGGGACCTGGGCCCCTTTGCCCCTGGTTAGGGCATGAGGATCTACCCTTCTTCCCTGGCACCCCTCCCCCACCCAGTTCCAAGATTTCAACTTTCACATCCAAGACTAAGCATTTCTGGTAGAACCTCCCAGAAACCGGCAGTGAGAGGCATCCGCCTCTGTCCCTGACCTCCATGAAACCCACCTGCACCCGAGCCAGGCATTAAGTCCATGACCGTAACCTTACCTCCCTCCCTGGCCCTCTCCTCCTCTCACCCCAAGGCTGGTCAGTCCGTCCAGGAGCGCACCGTTCTGGGCCCGCTCGACCAACTTCCCATCGCCGAGCACCCTGGCACCTCTCCTGACAGTTTCACTGTTAACTCTGTTTACACTCTGGAAAGCACATAAGATGTCTATCATGTACTTTCCTAATGTCAATGTTCCCATGCCGAGAGTAAGGCTGTAAACACCCATATTGTCATAAGCCTGTCATGGCTCACCGTATATTTAAAGTAGATGAGCGATGCCGTCTCGAGCTCCTGGGGCTGGGTGGGACCGGTAGGGACCAGTGGGGACCGGAGGGGACGGGCCCAGGAAGTCAGCCCAAGGCGAACACTAGGAGCTGAAACTCATAAGAGTCACCTTGGTCATTCACTAAATGACCACTCTCACTACAGTTTGGTGGTCTTTTTTCCATTCCTAAATCAATGCTATGTCTATTTATGATTGCGTCATTAAATCCTGTAGACTACTAAGTCAAGGGAATGGACAGACACTAGAAACAGCAGGCAGAGCGGGTGCGGCCCCACGCCCTCGTCACCCCAGGGGAGGTGCCTTGGCCTGGCCCGCTGGACCCGCGCTGGGTTGGGCTCTGGGCGAGGACCACCACCCTGGTGCTCTAGAATTCTGAGACCTTGGAAAGGAACAGGGTGCACTGGGCGGCGGTGTGGCAGAGGGGATTGAAGTCCCTGAGCTTCTCTGTGTGGGGGGGTGGGCGAGCTTCTTCTGGAGGACAGGAGGTGTCAGTCACCCGGAGGCGTCTTCTGATCACTCTCATTGTACCGGAGACCTGCGTTCCTTCCTGCAGAGCCCCTCTGCTGCAGGGCTCGCTGGGGGCTCTGGTATCCAGCAACAAGCCACCTGCGTGTCCTCCACTGTAGGCCTCGTGAGTGCGGACATGGCTGGCTCTGCCTCTGGTCCTTCAGAAACAGTTGTTGAATGAATGAATGAATGAATGAATGAATGAATGAATGAATGAATGAACGAACGGATGGTGTTTGAATACCCTTCGGTTTGGGCTGGAAGAGTGACGTTCACCAGAAGTAAAGCAGCAGAGTCAATGGGAAGGGGGCACATTTGGGGTCAGACTCCTGCCTCCAGCCTTTAACCCTTTCTGAGCCTGGGGTAGGCAGACTTTTTCTACTAAGGGCCAAGTGGCTCTGCAGACCAGGGGTGCAGTGGAAGTCATCGTGGAGGTACTTACACAGCCGTTTAAAATGTAGTCATTTGAAAACATTAAAAATCACTCTTAGCGGGTGGCAGGTGACACCTACAGAGGCAGGTGACAGGCAGGTGAACAACCACGAACGTACTTTCTGCCTCTAAAGCTTTCCGTGCTCCGAACTTGCCTAGCAGTGGAATCGTGTGACACGTGGTCTTTTACGATTGGCTCCTGCCATTCAGCATGGTGTTTTCAGGGTCGATCTTGGAACCACGTTGTAGCTTCATCCCTTTTTAGGGTTGAATAATAGTCCACTCTGCGAAGGTGCTGCTTTTCGTTGATCCATTCATCCGTCTGTGGACGTTTCGGTGGTTTCTCCACTTGGCTCTTATGAAAAATGCTGCTATAAACATTTATGTACACGTTTCTATGCTGTTAACTCTCATTGTCAATGATCCCAGGGCATCTCAGGTCGTCCCCACACGACGGTGACACACAGCTCCTCGTTGGGTGTGCCGTGCACTTGTTAGACTTACGTGGCCACCGATTTACCTCCTGAGTTACAAATGCGTGGGTCTGCTGGTTTGCCACCTCGGAGCACAGGCTGGGGACAGGGGGGAAGAGGAGGGGGTCCAGAGTGGCCCAGGTGGGTGGGAGAGTTGCCCAGCTCACAAGCGTGCAGACAAAGCAGCTCGTGTCTCCCTGCCCTTGGAGCGGGAGAGTTGGTTTCTCCTCATCCTGCAGGTGTCCTCCGTCCAGCTGGGCTGCTCAGAACCTCCTGTTCATGTTTTACAGAGTGGACTGGGGTTGGACACACAGGACCTGGGGCATTTACAAATGCTCCCTCTGTCTGCCCTGGTCTGGAAGAGTTTTAGTGTATCGAGGTGCTGGTGTTGTGGACTGAGTGTTTGCGTCCCCCCACAACCTGTGTGTTCAAACCCTAACCCCCAAGGTGATGGTATTAGGGGGTGGGGCCTTTGGGAGGTGATCAGGTCATGAGATGGGAACTGGCCTGAATGGGATTGGTGCCCCTGTAAGAGACGTGGGAGCTCCTTCATCCCTGTGGGGACGCAGCGAGAGGACCTCCGTCTCTGCAGCCGGAAGTGCACCCTCACTCGAATCTGTCAGCACCTTGATCTTGAACTTCCCAGTCTCCAGAACGGTGAGGAAGAAATTCCTGTTGTTTGTCAGCCACTCAGTCGGTGGTGTTCCAGCGTCCAAACTGACCGAGACGGAAATAAATGGAGTCCTTAGCATCCTTACATCTGATCAGGTTAGGGAGCCAGTTCCAGAAACCTCAGATCCAATTCGGAAAACCCATCCTTGAAATTCTCTTCCTTTAGAAGAGGCATCAAAACCTGTTTTGGTCGGGGTTCTCCAGAGAAAGGGTCCAGACATGCTGTTTCCGAGCAGCGGAGAAGTCCCAGGATCTGCTGTCTGCAAGCTGGAGGCCCAGGAAAGGCCCGGGTGTGATTCAGCCCAAGTCCACAGGCCTGAGAGTCCGGGGAGCTGGTGGTTTAAATCCAAGTCCAAGGCAAGAAGAGGCTGATAGGAGGTGTTCCCAGCTCAGCAGTGGGGCCTTTGGTTCTGTTCAGGCCTCCATGGATTGGCTGACGCCCACCCACCTGGGAGGGCGCCCTGATTGACTGAGTCCATCCATTCAAATGCTCATCTCCTCCAGAAAGACCCTCACAGACACGCCTGGAAATAAGGTGTAATCTGGGCACCCTGCGACCCATTCAAAATGGCACATAAAATCAACCCCCACCATTTGCATTGACGTGTCAAATGAAACTACTGTCGCCACCCTGGCTGGTTTGGCTCAGTGATTAGAACGTCGGCCCTTGGACTGAAGGGTCTCAGATTCAATTCCCAGTCAAGGACACATACCTGGGTTGTAGGTTTGATCCCCGGCCCCAGTCGGTGTTGTGTGGGAGGCAACCATTGGATGTGTCTCTCTCACACTGATGTTTCTCTCTTTCTCCCTTCCTTCCTTCCACTCCTCTAAGAATCAGTGAGAAAATAGCCTCAGATGAGGATTAATAAAAAAAAAAAAAAAAGAGAGAGAGAGAGAAATTAGTATCACAGAGGTGTGCTAAAAAGTTGATGGAAAGAAAGAAAAAGGGAGAAAGAGACAGAATGAATGAGAATTGCGAAAGACTAACAAGGGCTTTCTCTGGGTGGTGGCTTACAGGAGGGAATTTCTCTTCCTGTACAGTTCCTTGTATCATTTTTTATTTTCTATAATAAATATTCATCTTGACATCCCCAAAGAGAGAAGTCATTAAAGATACAAATATTGATAAGAAGAGGACTGTGTCTCTTTCTTCCAGAACCCAGTGGGAAGTTCCCTTCTAGGTGGAAAAACTATTTTGTTTGTACAGGGGACGTTTGTCATCCAGGTCTTTCCCTGGCTTCCTCTTATCTTGCTGACAAAGAGAAGGATGGAGAAGGGGCTCTGCGCGAGTGAAGCCTACGGGAGCTTGACTCAAGCAGCCCGTTGTGAAGGGAGGTAATCACAAGAATCAGCTTGGGAAATGAAATACGCCAGGTCTTGTAGCCAGGAGGTGCCAGCCGAGCTGTTTGATTTTGAGCTCTGCTGAAACCCTAGAGTCCTATCTGAACCGGGGACAACGGACTCAAGGTGACCTCTATGCAGGACTCTAATCAAAATGTAGAATCAGAGTTAAGGAGAACCGTGAATGCTAACTGTCGAGGGTTCGTGAGAAAGCTACAGAATCCCACCTGGGCTGGTTCTTGCTCTATGAGCTGACCTGTTTTAATGTCGATTTGCCCTTTGTATTAAAGCAGTAGATGGCATCGGACGCAATGCTTAGCTCATCGTGGGCACTCTAAAATGTCAGCGATTCCCAGACACCATTCCCGGTGCCAGAGGCACTGCAGTGCAGCAAATAGACAAAGTCCATTCCCTCACGGGGCTGACATTCAAGTCGTGGGGGGTGGGAGGGTGGGGAGAAGGGAATATATAATTGATAATAAACAAATAGATAAATGTAAAATATAGTGCCAGGCAGAGAAGCAGTGTTATGAATAATGAAGCTATTTTAAGGATAGAGAAGTTAGGTGGGAATTTTAGGGGATTTTAGACTGGGTGGTCGAGAAAGGCTTCTGTGGTGACATGCCAGTGAGCAGAGGTCAAAATGAAATGAGTAGGCAAGCCATGTGCATAGCTGGATGAGAGTGCTCCAGAAGGAAGAAACAGTCGGTGCAAAGGCCCTGGGGTAGGAATGAGCTTGGGGTGTTTAGGGAAGAGCAGTGAGGCCAGTGTGGCTGGAGTGAGCCAGAGGGAGTGGTAAGAAGCAAGGTTGGAATAAGAGCCAGGGGCTAGACCATGCCAGCCTTCTGAGCCATGAGAAGGCTTTGGCTCTCACTCATTACAAGGAGAACTACTAAGTGCTCAGAGCAAGGGAATGGCATGATTTGATTGATGCTTCTAAAGGACCCCGTGGCTGCTGTGATCTCAGGGAAACATCTCATATTAGTCTCCTATTGCTGCATAACAAATTACCACAAACTTAGAAGGGTAAAAAACACCCATGTTTCTAATCGCATAGTTCTTAAGGTCCAAAGTCCAAGTAAGCTAGGCTTAGTTCTTTGCTCTGGGTCTCACAAGGTCAACACTAAGGTGTTGGCTAACTGGGCTCTTACCTGGATGTTCTGGGGGACAATCCATTTCCTAAACTCATTCGGGTTGTTTCAGAATTCACTTCCTTGTGGGTGTAGGACTGAGGTCTGTGTTTGCTTGCTGGCTGTCAACCGGGTCACTCTCTGCTCCTTGAATCTTTTCACCTACACAATGTGACACATGGTTTAGCTCTACCTGTGGCGAGTCTCTGGAACGTGAAGATACGGAGTCATGAAGCTGACAACACTCATCTCCACTGCATTCTTTTGGAGCATTTATTAAGCGCTTCTGTATTCCTAAGAGTGTGTATTATGGAAGGATTAAAAAACAACAACAGACAATTTCGTCTCCCTGGGGAGCTGGGACTAATGAGGCAGAGAGCAGGCAGTGGATTTGGTAAAACACAAGGGAGCTCAGCTCTAAAGGCCGTAAAACAGGAAGAGTCTGGCAAGGGTGTGATTCCATGTTGACGCGTCTCCCAACAGGCCCATTCATAGCTCTTTGCAGGTGGCTGGCCCAGCAACTAGCAGGTGCTTCGTAAACATTTGTCCAGTAAGCGAACAAGTGAATGAATCAATGTGCTTCAGTTTTTCTACCTGGAAAATAGGGGTGTTGGCCTCCCCACAGGCTTGTGGGAAGATCAGATCCAGAAGGACGTGTACACTTGACAAAAAGCAAAGCAGGTTCAAACATCAGCGTCATTTTATTTGGGGGAGTGTCAGGGGTTGGCGTTGACATGCCCCTAGGAGAGAGATGGGGCAAGGGTTCCCATCAAAGGCAAACACATGGCCAGCATTTCTAAGGGAGGCCCCGAGTGGCCCTGGGAAGAAGGGCAAGGGTCCCATAAGGCTGGGTGGGCATACTGAAGGCATGTCACGCTTTTTCAAAACCCAGCAGAGGACCTCCTTGCCTGGAGCTCACTCAGGACAGAGATCAGTTCTTCCTTAAAGAATGCCAGTTGAGCCCGGCCAGTGTGGCTCAGAGGATTGAGCATCGTCCCATGGACTGAGAGGTCCGGGTTCTATTCCCGGTCAGGGCACGTGCCCGGGTTGCAGGCTCGATCCCCATTAGGCGGTGTGCAGGAGGCAGCCAATTGATGTTTCTCGCTCACGTCGATGTTTCCATCTCTCTCCCTTCCTCTCTCTAAAAAATCAATAAAAACATAAAATAAAATAAAAAATAAAAAAGAATGCCAGTTGTCCCTTGGGGCTAGGCATAATATTTTCACGACAACCATGGGCTTTATTCATAACATCTCCAAACTAGAAACCACCTAAATGTCCCTCAGTGGTAGAATGGATAAACAAATTGTGGTATTTCTTATAATGGAAGACTACCCAGGAAACATTTTCTTTTTAAGCACAAACTACTGATAATGCAGCACATGGCTGAATGTCAAAAACATCATGTTGAGAAAAAGTAGCCCGACACAAAAGGGCACATCTTGCCTGATTCTATTTATATAAGGGTCAAGAAGAAGCAGAGCTAATCTATGATGGAGACGCCAGCACTGAGGTTGTCCTGGGGTGGGGGATGGTAACTGGTGAAGGACACGAGGGAATCCCTGGGGAGCTGGGAATGTGCTCTATTTGGATCTGGGCGGTGGTTGTGCAAGGTGTAAAAATTCATGGAGTGGTTCGCTTGAGACTTGTGCGTTTTGCTATTAATCGTGCCTATAAAGAGAAGGAAAATCATTCCGACAGCGGTCGCATCAACCACGTACTGAGTGATGCGTTAGCACCGCCCATCTACTCTCTCCAACCCTGGGGGGCAGGCGTCAGGATTCCCACTTCACAGACAGAAAGACTGCCGCTTCCTCTTCCAGGAGCATGGAGTTAGGAATTGGCAGGGTGAGATTCCCACCCGGGTTCGTGGCCTGACTCCAGCCCGTTCCTGTCAGAAGGGCAGCTGGTCTGGGTGGGGCTTACCCAATAATTGCTTGCCCCTAGTAGGCACACCATTGTTTTCTGAGTTGAACTAGAAGTATCCAGTTATTGGAGTGTCCCCTCTCTATGCCCGAGTTCTTTGTCCCTGGTGACAAATGGCCCCACACATGGTCTGTGCACCCTTGGCCTCGAGGCTGGCTTCACTAGGCAGCAGGAAGCCCTGGGCCCTGGAGGATGGGAACGAAATGCCTACTGCTTCCCCCGCCCCACACGCTTGCGTGCCACCTGACCCCGCCACTCAACACGATGTCTACACTCTCTCCCTTGGCCTCCGGCAGGAGGACGTTAGATGGTGAGCGAAGCAGGCCCAAACAGCCTTCGGGTGAGACGCAGCCACTCTATAACGGAACGACTGTAATAGGCTGATGTTTATCTTGCAGGATGGGTGCGTTTAATAAAGTATTAATATGAAGACCAGATTGCTTCTCCTGCCAAGCAGGCAGAGCGAGATTAGCAAGGAGGCGGGCGCTGAGCGCTCCCCGGGGAGGGGGGAGCCCCGAAGGCTCTCCTTTGTGAGCTGGGACTCCTCTGCTTTGCAGAATAAAGGCATTCTGCCCAGGGTGACCGGAAAGGAACTTTCTCCCAGGATTCTCCTATGGCAAAAGCAAAACGGGTCCCGGAGGGCAGGAAAGATGGTCTCGTGGAGAGAGTTGACCCATCTGGATGGCAAAGAACACCTGAGTGGAAGCCAGGTGTTAGGCACCGCGGGGGTAATGTTGAGGGAGAACTGTGCAGCCATCCACGTGCCCAGCTTCAGATGGCGGGTCCTGATGTTTGGAGACTGTCCGTCTCCCGAGCCTGGCAACTCCTGAGTGCACACTCATACCTTCCAGGAGTTTGCTTTGCTCTCTTCACGCGGGGTTTCTTCAGCTCATCGCTACTGACACTTGGGGCTGGACAGTGCTTTGCTGGGGGAAGGGGCATCCTCTGCCTATAGGATGTTTAGCAGCATCCCCGTTCTGTCCCCAACAGAGGCCAGTCGCATCTCCCACCACCGAAAATGTCTCCAGACACGGCCGGATGTCCCCGGGGGGGCGGGGGGGGACTGGGGAATCATCCCTGGTTGGGGCCACTCTGCTTTTATTGGACTATTTGTAACGGCTGCTGGAATGCAGATGCAGAATCTCGCTGGACCAGTGAGACTGCTACCCCGATAACAGCTGCTGGCTTGATGAGTCTGAACTCAGGGGCTTCCGGTCTGCAAAATGAGCCCGTGCCCTAATCCATCAGTGCGAACATTCTGTCACATGAGTTTATTTAACACTGACGCAGACCCAGAGAGCAAAGCCTCACTTCCTGCACACCATCTCTTAAAGCAATAGGTTGAGGGAGACGGAATTGTCGCTGAGCAAATTCCCTTTGCACATTTCCGGGCCCTTCGGTGGAAACACGAGAAAATCCAGCCTAATGCGGATTGCCTTTTGGGGAGAGAAAAATAGAAGACCCCCCCCAAAAATTAAGGATTCCTTTATTGTGCCTTTAGCTTCTGAGCTCAGCAATGAATTCTTACATGCTAAAGGACTCTGTGTTTACGAGGCATTATTATTTCATGGAGGCCTATTTTAAATTGCAATTTTTTTCATTAACTCGCCTCCTTTTACTGATGAAGACCCGTTTATAACTAGCTTAGACTGTGTTCCTTGAGTAATAACTATTTTTCTTTTAAAATATTTCTTAATAACCTGTCATCCATATTTTAAATTGTATTCCAAGTCAGAGAGACCTCCCCCAGGCTCCTGAGCCTGTCCTCGTGATTCTGGGTCACGGCGAGGACCCAGCGCTGCCAGGCCCTCTGTGCGCTCCGGTTGGGAAATCTCCGAGAGCCCAGCCGGTGTGGCTCAGTGGTTGAGCATCGACCCATGCACCAAGAGGTCGCCGGTTCGATTCCCAGTCAGGGCACATGCCCAGGTTGTGGGCCCGATCCTCAGTGGGGGACATGCAGGAGGCGGCCAGTCGATGTTCTCTCTCATCGATGTTTCTATCTCTCTCTCCCTCTCCCTTCCTCTCTCTCTAAAATCAATAAAGAAAAAAAATCTCCAAGAGGAAACCAAACAGCCTCGGTGACTACTTCTCCACCTCCGCTCCAGGGCTTACCTGACACAGCGAACAGAAAGGGGCTATATGCCCCCACAACTCTCAGCAAAGTCCTTAAAGCAGCCTTGCTGGTAGAAGGGGACAGAGGGCGTGGGGAAGTGGGTGCCAAGGCAGGGCAGTGATGGCCAGGCTCTGGGGGGGCGCTGGCCCCGTAGCCCTGGGCCACCTCCCTGCGTCCACTTCCCCCATCCCGCCCAGCCCTGAGAAGTAAGGGCGATCATCCCCATTTGGCAGAGGTGGAAACTGAGGCTCAGAGAGTGAAACGGCTTCCTCAGGGCTGCTGTGGCAGAATCAGAAGCTGTCCCAGGTCTGTCTGGTCCCCAGGCCCAAGGTCATCATCTGTCAGCACCAGTGGTCCCGGACAATATCCCCATACAAAGGAGGGCAACTTTCCCAGTCACGTGTCTGCTTTTCAGGTCACTTTCCTCTCTACTCCTCTCAGCGTCCTCATGGCCCTGAGAAGTAAGCGCCATGAGCCCCTTTTTCAGATGAGATGACTGAGGTCTACACAGGGGGAGACTTGTCCTCCGTGTCTCCTCCGTGTCCATGACAGAATGAGGGACCCAGGGCCTTGGCTTCAAGGTCTGGGCTATTTCCTTTCCTTCCTGCCACTGCCTGTGACCTCCCCCTCGTTGGCTGTACCCTGCGGGCCCTGTCCCCAGAGGGGGCGCTGCAGAGACCATGGCTGGTCAGGGTGTCTCACAGGCATCCTGCCTCACATCCGCCTCTCAACCCTCTTCCCTCCCAGGCACTCTGGCCTGTCTGCGGGTGCTGGACTGACCCAGGGGTGAGGAAGTTGTGATTCCTCTCACCTACCCTCAAGGACACAAAGTTCCAGAGGGTGACAGCAGGCTGTCAGATGAAAGACAGTCAGAGACAAGACAGTGGTGTGGTGGGAGGATCCAGGACGCTGTTTCGGGACACCTGGGTCCTGGTATTAAAATTGCCTATTAATTGTCTCTGTGACCTTGGCCAAGGCTCTTCCATCCTCTGGGCCTCAGTTTACCCATATGTATAATAAAAGGCTTTTAATTCAAGATCATGGAGGCCTCTTCCCTGTGATATTCTGTGATGGATTACCATGGTGTAGGAATCAACTCAATGGCCGTGCGGCCCAACCCATTGATACATTGTGTTGCCTCTTTATTCATCTGTGCATTCGCTTTATTTTTCGCCAAGAACCTAGTGAGTGCCTACTATGTGCAATATATTAGCAGAGTAACTGCTGCAACTAAGCGTTCCAAAATTTCAGTGTCTTAACACAATTTTTTATTTCTCACTCATATCACTGTCTGTCAGGGACCACGGGAGCACTTCCCTTTAGCCTGTCATTCAAGTACCCAGGTTCTTTCCATCTTATGGCTCCGCCCTCTTCCAGGTCCTCAGAACCCTCTCCATCCAGGCAGCAGCTGGAGAGAGGGGGTGTGGATGATGGCATGGGAGATGGTAGTCACATGGTCCCACCAAACGGCAAGGGAGGCTGGGAAATGTCGTCGGGCTGAGTAGCTGGCAGGAAAGGGAAACGGAGTTTGGGGAGCACACACAGCGCAGAGCAGGCCCTGGGACAGGCCGGAGAACACGAGCGTCCAGGTGGAGGTTGATTGGCAGGCCCGGCATCAGCCTTCTGCAGGGACCTATGCCCTCTGCCCTGTCGCCAACCCAGGACGTGCTGCCTAGTGAAGGTCTTCCCCAGTCCCGTACCCCCTTGCACACATCTCGGAGGCTAGGGCACTGGCTGACAAGTTCTCCCTTCTCTGGCCTCAGTGTGTCCCATCCATAAAATGGGGTGGAGAATGCCCCACGCTGGCTCTCCAAGGAATTGGAGGAGCATCAGGTGTCCACAGAAAGCCCAGAACAGCCTTCTCCAGCTTCTTATTAATAGTATAACCACATCATTATCAATAATGAAGCACAAATTAAGACTAAATAAACAAACTAATGATAAATAATACATCTGTCATGAATAATACATTACTACTACAAGGCTTTTGAGCATCTATGGCCTCTGACAGAGGAGAATTTGATTAGCTGGCGGGAGATCACAGAGACGGTATATTTCAGAGGAGCCTGGGAGATCGGGCCAGGGAATGGACACCCGAACGCCGCAGGCTCGTCTCTCTGCAAAGGCTAACGTGTTTGAGGTCTCTGGTGGCCAAGAGCTGAGCTCATCTTCCACCAGGGGAGGTGAGAACCAGGAACGAGGGTGGGGCCTCTGCCTCTTGATATTCTCTCATGGCCCAAGTTTAGGGTACGGAATTCATAGCCCAGTAAAGCAAGAAACATCTAGCCCCAACAGAATTGGGCGTTATGGACAATGTTAGGCCACCTGAAGGTATCTGTAGAATCTATGTGCTCATCCACGGATTCATTCATTCATTCATTCATTCATTCATTCATTCAATGTGCCTTCGATGCCAACAGTGTGGCCAGACGCATGCTAAGTACTAATGACGCAGTTACTGAGACATGTTTTTGCCCTCTGGAGCTTACCATCCATGGTGGTGACAAAAAAGGGCGTCACCATGAAATGTGTTAGGGCCACGAGGTGCCACGAGAGGGACACTTAACCCCGGGTTGTGGGTGCTGGGAGAGGCCTCTAAGATAAATGATGGCTAAGCTAAGACTTTAAGGGTTTATCAGAGCAATGGGGGGCGGAGTCAAGTGATGGCAGGTGTAACACAGAAGGCTGGCGGGTGCATAGACAAAGCCAGCATATTTGGGGTGCTCAGGACGGCTGAGGCTCAGCATGCAAAAGGCAGAGGGACAGGAGAGGAGCTGAGGAAGAGCAGGCGTGAGTGTGCGAGGGAGGGGTCTGGCCTTCGTCGCAAAGGCAGTGGGAAGACGACGAAGGATTTGGATCCGGGCGTGACATCTGTCCACTGAGCTACAGCAGGATCCCTGTTAGTCCAGGGCTACCCCCTCACCGAGTCCTGCCTCATGCCGTGTTTGGTGTTGGTTCATTCATTCATTTATTCACACAGCGCGCTGGCTGAGCACCTGTCAGGGGCCGAACGGTACACAGGGAGCTGGAACCGTGCACCGGGCCCCTGGCCTCAAGGAGCTCCCCATCTGATGGTGGAGACACACAGGAAGAGCCATACGTTGTGTTATAGTGTGATGTGACAGGCCGCGACGGAGATGTTCTCACGGGGCTGTGAGTTCGGAAGGGGGGTATCAGACTCATATATATCAAGGACCAGGTGACTGTCGCTTTGAACCCGAAAGGACGGTGAAAATCCCCCCAGGGGAACTCAGAGGAGGAAGACATCCCAGGGACAGGAAACAGCACAGGCGACAGGAAGAACCCGAGGTCTGGAAGGGCTGGTGGCGGGTTTCGAGGTGGCACAAATACAGTGTGAGGCTGACGGAGTTGCAGAGGCCGAGAGAGGCAAGATCGTTGGGGGCCCAGTTGGCCGTGACAGGGTCTGAGCTTGACCCCGAATTGGAAGGCAACGGGGTGAGGAAACCGAGTGGCGTTAGCCAGAGAGGTGGCGTCATCCTGTTTCGTCGGAGAAGTATCACGGAGGCTCCGGTGTGGTGGGACAAGGCTGGAGGCCGGAGACCACCGCTCTGGCTGT
Organism: Tadarida brasiliensis; assembly: GCA_030848825.1. NCBI lineage: Eukaryota > Metazoa > Chordata > Mammalia > Chiroptera > Molossidae > Tadarida > Tadarida brasiliensis. Next base: position 12,131,378 of record CM061264.1, read on the forward strand.
GCAGGGTCCTGCGGGAGGTCTGGAGGGCCCAAACCAAAGCGGGATGGTAGGGGCGGGGCAGTTTTGAGAGCCATTCGAGAGGAAGAATGGACCGTCTCAGACACGGATGAGCTGTCAGCCTCCCCTTCTTGGCTCAGAGGCTTTCTTTTTTTTAAAGCCCCTCCACCCTTTCCCACCTCTCGCCCCAGTTTCTACCAACCGGGGGGTGACGGCTGGAACAACTGCTCGCCAGCATGGAAGGTGTGTTTCGCAGGGCCCTCTGCACCTGCCTGAACACACGGTTCCAGCCATTGGATCGTGGTAATGATATTTATTGCAGCAGTAATTACGTGGTGCGGGAGCCCAGGGAGGCTGTCATCAGGGCCACGCTACGGGATTTTTCTTCATGAGGTGGGGTGACCTTTCTTCTTCGTGAGTGGCGGTGCATGGAGCTCCTGTGATCACGTGGAGATAAATCCTAGACCACAGAGGGGGCGGGTGGCATGAGGAATGCCTGTGACCCTGACTCCCAGGCTCCACCCCGGTGGGTCCTTGTCTCCAGCTGGTGAGCAGCTGGCACCACCTGGCCGGTCTGCCCAGGCCGTCCTGGCGTGGTCCTCGCCCCAGAGGAGATGGGTTCTTGAGCCCTTGTACAACTACTGCATTTGAAGACACAGAAGTCCCTGTCCTCAAGGAGCTCCTCCTCCGCCAGCAGACCCGGCGCCTGTCCTCTGATGGAAAGCTGGGAGTCCATTGCTTTTGATTTTTCTCTAGTTACTTTGTATCAATCAATGGCTTCCGTGACACAAAACAAGCATTTCTGGGCCAAGGCAATTGTCCCGAGCTGGGTTCAGAGGACTGTGTGTCAGGGATGCGGTGGATAAGATGCACTGATCTAGCCTCAAGTTGCTCAGGGTCCTCTCAGACACATCTTCCCGGCCTTCCTAGCATCTGCTGCTGGCCTTGAACTTGCAAATGGCCTCCACCGTCGGTCATTCTGCTGCCCCCTTGTGGAGGTGTTGTGTCCTGCTGGTCTAACCTGGCGTCTGTCTGATCCCGCTACACCCCCAGCAAGATTTCTTGTGTACTTCTGGGCACCTAACCCCTCTGCCCACTCCTCTTTTCGGCTTCTACAGTTGGAAGCAAGGGGTAGGGGAGTCCTGTAGATAGGTGGCCCTCCCTGCCAAGCCCGATGGACGCCCGCTGTTTCCTGCTCCAGGGCCCTGCCCTACAATGGTTCGGCAAGTGCCACCCTTGGATTCTGCTGCTTCTATTCATGGCTTCTGCTGCCTATGGCCTTTGCTGTAGCCGACCTGCCGCCTGACAGCTCACTGCTGTCTAATGTTCTACCATTCCCGACGGGGCAGCCGCTCACCACCCAGGGCCGATTTCCTCTATTGGATGGAGTTCTCCTGCCCGGCCTCCAGAAGGGACCACTGGATACTCCGAGGTGGCACCAACACCGGTCCAAGCAGACACGGTCCGAGAGGAGGATCAGAAGGCACCTGAGGTCAGGGGAGGCCCTGGAGCTGCCTCGGACAAGGCCACAGGAAGGAGGTGCTTCTGAGAGGGCCCTCTGGGGAACGCCACCTACTCTAATGATGGAATGGGCCAGGGGATGGGCGGGGTTCATTGGCTCGGGCGTTCAGCGCATGCTGTGATCCGGGCATGACCCCAGACACACGGCTAACGTGGCCAATAGAAACCGTTGGTGGCCTGTGCAGTGGTGACTGTGCACTGAGTACGTCATTGCAGGCGGTGACACATACACCATCACAAGGGATGAATACTTCGTCACAGGTGGTCTGCAGCGTCCGAAGTGGTAGGAAGGGCGGGGTTTGGGGGACTTTCATAGCCTAGGGAATCAGGGAGAGTTTTCTTGAGGAAGTGATTTCCATTAATCCTTGAAGGATGAACGAGAGTTACCCCAGCAAAGAGTGAGGGCTTGGGGCAGAAGGGCCGGCCTGATGGAGGGCCCAGAGTCGAGAGAGAAGCTGCACGAGAGGAGAACACAGCAGAACCAGCCTGAGAGCTGAGGGGCCGGACCAGCCGGGGAGCTGGACGTGGCCGGATCAGCCCGAGAGGACTTGCGACTTCTTCTGTGGAGCACAGGGGAGCTCTGAAGGCCCTAGGAGGCCAGGGGTGTGCATTTCAGAGAAATCGCTCCGGCTGCTGGTGGAGGCTGATGGAAGGGCACGACTGGAGGCAGGAAGTCCGAGACACATCCCGTCTCCCGACTTCCTTCCTTGACCACCACCGTCTACCGCCTACCCCCTGAACACGCGAGCACCAGGGAGGTCGGCACTCACTGCCATTGCCCTCACAGCTGGGCAAGGGAGGCATGGTTACCCTCGTTACTGAAACAGGGAGGGGTTGAGTGAGTTACCAGGGCCATCCTTGGGCCATGGTGGGGTTGTAACTAGGGTGACCAGCTTGTGTTAGTTTGCCACCCTTGTCCCAGAAAACCCCTTGGTCCTGGGCAGACTGAGCCATCTGGTCACCTTAAGATAATGTGTCTCTTTTCACTGTACCCCTCCCACGAGAATCCTTGTCCACTCCGGTCCACCTACAGGGCCAGACAGGCACCGACCCTCTGGAAATGTCCCCTCCAAGCTGGGAAAGGGGAGGGGGACAGTGCTGGGATGTCGCAAGTCGGTTTCAGGACAGAGGAGCTATTTGCCATCACCTCGGGGGGAGGGAGCCGGTCCCTAACATAGCCTGCGCTTTGGCTAAGTGTATCGTAATGGGAGCGGGATGCATGCGGTCGGAGATGGGGGAGTGACGGCCGCCCTCTGGATAGCGGACTGCTTCGTAAGGCTGGTCTGCCCAGTCCCCATCCTGCGTCCTGATGCGCGCGTGGGGCGGGTGGGCTGCCCAGCGAGGCTGACGGGTGGCACAGTCAGTGCTGAAAACCAAGGCGCTCTGTCTTTAGCTGGTGGCGGGTTAACTGGCGGACTGACTTCTCAGAGAGATGGCGTTGAGTCGTATGGGAAACAAAGGTGGCAAGATTCGGGCTCAGTTAACATCTGACCTGGGATTGATTGGAGCAGGAAGGCCTAAAAATCCAGTTCATCTCTCATTTTACAGATGAGGAAACTGAGGCCCAGAGGGGCAGACCACCTGCCCGAGGTCCCAGAGTTGGTCGGCAGCATAGCGGAGCACAGAACTCCAGTCTCGTGCTCTTTTAAAAAAATTTTTTTTTCCTTTATTGATTTTAGAGAGAGAGGGAGAGAGAGATGGAAACATCGATGAGAGAACATCGATTGGCCGCCTCCTGCATGCCCCCCACTGAGTATCGGGCCCACAACCCGGTCATGTGCCCTGACCGGGAATTGAACCGGCGACCTCTTGCTGCATGGGTCAACACTCAGCCACTGAGCCACACTGGCCAGGCCACTCTCATGCTCTTTGACTGTACTCACTGACACCCCCACCCCTGCCCAATCAGCTGCAGTTTCGCACAGGCCCTGAGGCCTGATACAGGGTCCTGGCAGCAGGAGGCACCTTGGGTCGCCTGTCTGTGGCATTCTGTCCTCTGCTTTGGGGGCAGGATTCCACCTGGGTCTCCTGGCTCTGATCCAGTCCAGATGGGCTGTCTGGCTGAGCTGGTCATGTCTGAATCTTCTACTCCCTGACCAGCTTCCAGATGCCAGACCCCACTCTTCCCACCTCCATCCCAGACCGTCCTTCCTCCGCTGGACCTTGGGAGGGAGTAGCGGTCTGGGAGGCTGGGGAGCGTGGCACCGCCGCACCCTGCTCAGGGGCGCCCGCCTGTGTGGGCGGGGCGCACGTGAACACAGCCTGAGAACACGCTTCTCCACATCGGACGCTGTGATCGCTCCCACGGCCACATCCCACGTGGGGGACTGAGTTTCACGGGGGATTCATCACTTGCCAGGTCACTGCTGAGGGGTTGATGGAGAAGCTTGAACCAGACAACTGACTTCAGGTTTGCTGGAGGCAGCGTGTGGGAGAAGCAAGGAAGGCGAGGGAGGGAATTTTCAGAGACAGAAGCAGCGCAGGGCATTTGGAAGACGGTGGGACGCTGTGAAATAGGAGCTGGAGGTGTGTCAGTCAGATCGGACCTCGATCCTATGTTTTCCTTTTGCAAAAAAACTCTTTGGCCTAGAACCCTGGCTGTCCCCTCTCCTGTGTGTCTGTGTCTGGGAAGGTGATTTCTCACCTGCGACCCAGGTGTTGACTGCACTGACTCGACCCTCACCGGGTGCACCTGTCAGAATAGGGCTTTCCCTCCTGCCCTTCCCTCCCCACCCCACCAGGGATCCTGCCTCCAGACCTGAGGCTTAGAGCCCGAGGCGGCCTGAGGCTTGCCCTGGCCTTGGATAGGCGAGGTCTGGGGCCCACAGCTCATTGTGAGGCTGTGATGTCAAGCCCTGAAGGAGTGGGCACCTGGTCCCACGCCCAGACCTGTCTGTCTGCAGTCTCCTTCGTTCCGTGTGCAGTTCTGGGCCTGTGCTTCTGGCCCCCTCACGGGCTGCCCTGCCCCACCTGAGAGCCAGGTCTCTGATGCGAATGCAGTTGATGGAGTGGGGGGGGTACCCCAGAATTCCTACGTGACCTCAGCACGTTGCATGACTCTTCTCCGGTGATAGCAGGAGGTGGCGGAATGAGATTGGCTTCGGAGTCGGGCAGATCTGGGTTCAGACCCTGGATCTGCGGTGGGACTGGGCGAGGCACGCTGCAGCTCTGACCCGCGGTTCCTCCAGCGACAGGAATGTCCCCAGGGCGGGGTGCGGATCGGGAGCGCACACCTCAGCAAGCTCAGAAAGCAGCGCTTGTCCGGTTCTGATGTTAGCACTCTATTGATATTCGTGAAACTCGCCTTCCAGAAGGAGAGGCAGATGTGCCAACAGGCAATTACACTCCAGTGCGACATCCACAGCGATCGCGGCATCGTGCAAGGCAGGCGGGCCCGGCTGTGGCAACAGCCGATGAGAAGCCGGGGCGAAAGTGCTGGGCGAACTGGAAAGCGCCCTGAGCCAAGGCCTCCTCCCTGCTCTGCAGCCTGGAGCCGTGCCCACTCTCGGCCTGGGGGGTCGGCAAATCGCACTGAACTATGAGCAGCCAGGGCTTGGAGTGGGGGGAGCATCGCCAGGGAGCAAATGCTCAGGTCTCTGGATGCAGCCCAGTTTATTTTCTTAGCGGTTCCCTAGGTTACACGGTGTCAGGTAACTATGTCCTTGGGATAGCGTCTCTGCTGACCTTCCAGCCAAGCCCGGCATTCTTATGGTTCCAGCTCCGCCTGGCTGTTTCCAGCCAAAGATTCTTAACAAACACCTTCACTCTCTTGGGCGGTTTTCCAACCCATTTCCAAGATTCTTACCACATTCGCTCCCTCGCGTACTTTGTCCTCGGCTGGCCAGGCCGGAGAATGCAGACCTCAAGGTTACACTTGTGCATCTGCCAGACCCCCACCCTGCAGAGCCTGCTGCTCCATCAGCTCCGGGGGGCCGCGAGGAGGAGGAGCCTCAGCCAGGAACGGTTCACCCCGTCCTCCACCCTCTGTGGCTCCCAGTAGGGGACCTCGGGAACCAGAGACACATCACTCCTGCCTCAGCTTAGAGAGGTGATTCGTGATGTCTGCTCCAAAGGACTCTGGGTTGGCCAGTGGGACTCAGGGTCCCGAAGTGGGAGTGGGTGGCTCCTTTAATTTTGCAACCTAGGCATCTCACCTCATCCCCATCCCGGCCCTGGCTGTAGTCCTGCAAAGATGCTCAGCCACAGATGGGCTCCAGAGCGTACAATGGCACACAACAATTTCCTACCGTGGCCCAAGTTTGGAGAATCTCAGAGCACTCTGAGCACACTCCAGCTTCGGGGCCTTCACATGGGCGGTGTCCTCTGTCTGGAATGCTCTCCCCCTAGATACCCAAGTGGCTCACACTGTCCTTTATTCTGGCCTCTTCAGAATACCTTGTCCAGAGCAACCCCTCCGCCAGCACTCTCTGCTGCTTTCCCTGATTTACACTTCCCGGCGTGTGGCCCTCACTGGTGTGCTTGTCGACTGTCTCCTCGGCTGGAACGGCAGCCCCCCGAGGGGAGGATGTGCCTGTCCTCACTGTTGTATCCCCAGGGCCTAAAACAATACCTCATAACAAACAGATTCTCAATAACTTTTTTTCACGAATGAAGGCGAGACGGGAAGGAAAGAGAGGTTCCGAGAAGTCTTGAAGGGAAGGAACAAGTCTACTTTCGTTTAACCCACTATTCTGCACACTTAGTTGATACTAGAAGTCTCATTGCCTGAAACATCCATCAGGAGTCCCTTACTCTCTGCACACCCCAGGAAATGCTGTCTTAAGGCGTCAGAGCTCGTGCACCCACCTTCTAACTCTCCTCTGGTGTCCCAGGGACCCCTGTGTCCCCTGTGCAGCGAGCTGTTCTCTGCTCCCGGCCTGGCATGCCCCTGCAGGTCCCACTGCCCAGACATCTGCTACACCACGGTGCTCCTGACCTTATCACCAGCTACCAGAGTTCAGCCACTCCCCCAACCCTGCCATTCCCTGGTGGCTTGCCAACAAATGGTGACCCACAGCCATCCCGCCCTGACCCTCCTCACATGTACGCGCCGCCTGTACCCTGGGCTGGCTGGAAGATGTATGCTTCTGAGAAGGTGTCTTTCCCACCCCCAGTGGGAGGGAGCCCTGCTCGGGTCTTGAGCTAGTTAGCCATCTGGACTGATGAAGCTCAATTAACTCTTAGCTGTAGCATCACAGGTGAGACGCCCAGGGCAGGGGGGCAGCCCCACTGGAAAGGTGAGCCGGGGGGTCAGCCCCAGGATGGGGTGGTAGCAGACGGGATCAGGTCCCAGACTCCTGCCATGGTCTCCCAGCAGCACACCCCCTGCTCCCAGGGCTGGGTGTGAAATGTGTGTCATCGTTTTCCTCCCCTCCCCTGTCTAATGAGAGCCGGTACCTAGCATGGTGACCATGATGGGACAGGAGGTCTGAGCTCGAATCCCAGCTCTGCCACTTGCAGTTGTGTGGGGGGAGGGGGAAATTCTCCTCTCTGTTTCCCCGGTGGAGAGTGGGAATAACACGTGTACCTCTCTCCCGGGATGGTCGTGACAGGTGCACGGATGAGTGTGTACTGAACACTTCGTCCAGTGTCTGGCTCAGAGTGGGCGCCGTGGGAACGTGAGCCGTGGCTGCTATTCCACACTGTAGCTTGGCTTGCTCCAGAATCCTCCCTGTCACGGGGTTCACCCCCCTGAGGGCAGCCTCCTTGTCTGTCATGGCTGGGGACCCGGCTGGGCTTGGGGACGTCCCTGATTGTCCAGGCTGGGCGGGTTTCCCCTCTCCCCCGCACAGCCCCCCTTCATCCTGCCGTTACACTCAGCCGCTGAGTGTGCATCTGTGCCCTCTGGTGCATTCCTGCAGGGCAGGGCAGTGCCCGAGCCCCTGCCCCTCAGGTCCGGGCCAGCGCCTGCTCAGAGCAGGTGGGAGCAAACGCAGTGAAGAAGGGAGAGAGGCGGAGGCAGAAGACTGTTCTCTTAGACCACACGGCTCTGGGGCTCCCTGTGAGCTTGACTTCCGGCCTGAGTTAGAGGCTGCCCAGAGGCTGGCTCACCCCTCACCCTGGGCTGGGCACCTGAAGCCTTGGGCCACGGAGGTCGAGTCTGACTTCAGCTTCCACATTGATCCTCCAGAGGTCGATTTTTTTTTTTTAATCCTGGAGTGTTGTAACCATTACGTTCCAGGCAGGGGTCAGGCCCCTGGGCTCGATCTGCTCAGTCTGCCTGCCAAATGGAAACCCCCGAGCCCATCTGGCCGGTTTCCTCATGAAGACGATTGGACTGATTGATCCATCAGGTCCATGGCTGGACGTCAGCGGTGGGAAGCCAATCAGATGAGCCTGGACGGTACACCCGAGAAGGAAGTCCCCCCACTGAGCTGGGTGGGGCTCTGGGAGGGAGGGGAGAGGGTCGGAGGCCTCGCCAGGCTGGACCTGGTGTGGAGGCGGCCCTGTTCCCCAGAGCATGGCACCCGGTAGGAGTCCCAGTGGTGCCCGGGACAGCTGTTGGCGAGATGTAACATCTGGAGCTGGCCGAGGTTTGCGAGCTCTTCCCGGGCAGTGAGCCCGTAACCACCCTCCACCACATCATCACCCCCGGGCCCAGGGGTGGAGCTGCCCCTCCCCTTGGGTGGCCGGACTCTCCCTTTTCACCAGGAGCAATTTGGTTACCAGGCCGGGAACGGAGGGATCTGGGCACCCAGGGCATCATATCCTGATGTGGGTTTCACGGGTCCCTGGCTGCTGATGGCGTTCAGGGAATGGCTAAGGGACCCAGAGTCAAATAGGTTTGGAAACGCGAGATGAAATGCATGTTAGCATGCTCATTTCCTGCAGGGCTTAGCAGGCTCACACTGTCCTGGCTCTCTAAAGGGGGGTGGAGGTGTACTGTTGGACTACAGAGTGGCTTCTCCGGGAAATCTCACGGAAGGACATTGAGGCTCTTCCTTCGGGTGCCAACAGGTCCTGCTTCCACAGGAAATGCCATCCCAAGAAGAAGTGTTAGGATTGGAGGGACCCACGGGAGCCAGGGAAATTCCCAGAAGAAGAGGGTGCCGGCTCATTGTGGCTCAGTTACCCACCGCCTAGACTGCAGAGAGAACAGCGCCCCCTGCAGATGGGTCGGCTCTCGCCACCACCCGCCTGGGTCAGCCCGCCTTCCTGATCAGCTCACGCCCTCAACTCCCCATTCTCCTTTTTTCCCATAGGCTACTTGACTGTCAACATTGAGCCTCTCCCGCCCGTGGTGGCTGGTGATGCCGTGACCTTGAAGTGTAACTTCAAGACGGATGGGCGCATGCGTGAAATCGTGTGGTACCGGGTAAGTCGCCACCGCCGTGCCCTCTGCACCCACCGTGAGGGCTAAACGTGGAGTCCCCAGAGCCTGTCGGGAGATCTTCCCAGACTGGGCTATGTCCTCAGCCCTAACCCAGCCCTGAGGTGTGCCCTCTGCCAGGTGGGGATCCTCCACCGAAACCCTCCTCCAAGACCACTTTGCTCGGCCTCTTCTTCTGCTCTCAGATGTCTCGCTCTGGTCTCTCTGTGCCCCTATTATGTCGCTATGCTCAGGAAACCCCACTAGTGCCAAGGACACTGTGGGCCCCGGGGGCAGCGGAACAACCAAGGGAAGGTGACGGGTGGAATTTCGAGAAGGAGGTTTGGGGTAATGTTTTTGGCGGGGGAGAGAGAAGAAGACGACGGCTTCCTGCCTTCTTAAAAATCAAAGTACAGGGCAAGTCTGCCTTTTCATCTGTTACATAGAGGACTAGTCCTGGTGTCTGGCCCCCTAAGTTTAGGTCCAGGAAGGGATGTTGTTAGAGACACACAGACGCCCACCTGCCCAGGGCCCAGGTGTTGGCAACCGGAGGGCCAGCTCGTGGGCTTGGGCACAACTGTTGGTCTTCTCGGGCAGTGATGGAATCCTTTGTGTGTCTGGACTGGGCATCCCGGACTGGTCTCCCTTTGCCACAGGGAGTCGGGGCTGGCTGGGCTCAGAAGGTCCAGCAGCGTCGACATTCTCCTTGCAATGGACATCAGGTTTGCACAGAGCAAGGCACCGCTGCCTTGGGAATGGGTTAGGTGGGGGGCTCCCCTTTCATGATCTAAAGCAGAGGTTGGCAGGATTTTTCAGTGAGGCCCAGAGAGTAAATATTTTCCTCCCCGGCGACCACGTGGTCCCTGTCGCGACTACTGAGCTCTGCTGTTGTAGTGTGGAAACGACAGACTAGTCAGCGGAAGGGCTGGCTTCCAGTACACTTGATGGCACGGAGGCCGAAACTTGAGTTTCACAGGATTGTCACGTGTCACAAAAGAGGCTTCTTTTTAATTTTTTCCAACCATTAAAAAAAAAAAAAAAAAAGAGATTTAAAAGGAAAAAACACGCTGGGCTTGAAGGCCACACAAAAACAGGCTGTGGACGGATTTGATCCAGTTTTGGTCCTAGTTTGCCGGCCCCGATGTGAAATGACACTTCTCTTACCTGTGTAAGCCGAGTCACCCTTTTCACATGTGACCAGTGATGGCAGTCACATGGAGCTGCTCTCCGTGGAGTGGACGGAGCGCGGAGGAGAGTTGGGGTGAGGCGGGGAGTGTGGGTGGGAAGGGAGGGGACACAGTTTGGTGATCAGGCATCGACAACTGGTTCCTTCGCTCCTGCAAGTTCGGTCCACCTCTTCGGCACCGCGCATGAAAACTGCGGGGTCCCACTCGCCACGCGTGACCATGACTCAAAACTGCCTCCCTCCTTCTTCCTCTTGCCCCGGACCAGGCTTGCTTTGAGGCATCCGGCCCTGGCCTTTCCTTCTTGCGTTCTTGCGTTGTTGGTCTTTGATTCATCAATTGCTGGGCACTGCTGTTATGGGCTCTGACCTGGGCTCCTTCGAACCAAAATAGCCATTCTGCCTCCCCACAGTGTAGGCCACCCCACTTGGACTCACCTCTAGGGCCCTCCACCCAAGCAGCGGGGGGCCCCCCCAGGTGTGACCCTGACTTCTGGGGCGGGCCCAGCTTTCGATGAGGCTTCCGTCCTAGACAGATCCGCGGGCTGGGGAACGTTGAGGCATATGGTAAATACTACCAAGAGCGGCATCGCTACGAGGCGTGTTTACAGGATATGGGAACGGCTTGCTGACACACGCTGTGAGCATCTCATTAGCACCTGGCAGAAAGACCGGGATGCACTGACTCCAGCTCGCTGCTGACGATGGGACCGCGTCTCTCCCTCCACCCTCCCTAGATGGGGTCCGAGTGAGGTGTCGGGAAAGACCTGCCCGGCTGGCAGAGAACTGTGGACGCCCAATGGGAACAGTTCATGGGGGTGGAGGCGGGAGGGAGCGTGGAGACAGGAAGACACCGGTGGGCACCTCACTGCCTTCCCAGCCCTGGGAGCGAATATCCTCTCTTGTTTGAAATCCAATGTCACTGTATCCCAGTGGTGAAAATCTCTTTGCAGAGGTCACTGCCAGGGTGGGGGAGACCCCGGTGCCAGGCCCAGGCGTAGGAGACCAGGAGCAGGCCTCCGCTTGGCTCAATTCTATATTCTCTGAGCTTGGGGGATGGGGCAAGCTGGAGGGAAATGCCCAGCTTCCAGTTCTGACCGAGACTTTCCCTTCCTTTCTCCACCCCCGAAACTGAGAACCCCTGTTCACCCCATCCCCACCCCCCTCATCTCCCTCCACCGAAGCCTGTGATCACATAGATTGCTTTAAGAATCTCTTACGGGTGTCAGGCCCTACATATCAGGCAATGGTAGGCTGCACTAATTAATTTATTTTATTTCATTTCACACCCTTTGACTGAGGGCCTCTGGAGGGGGGTATGCAGATGTATGCAAATCACATGCAAATGGCCCACTGGATCCAAATGCTTGGGCCCTTTTGATTCTGTAGCTGGACTGAGGTAGCAGCTCAGCTGACTTGGGACTCTCCTTGGAACCAGGCGAGCCCGGGTGCCCTGCCTGTGATGGTAAGGATGGAGATGGAGGATGGGAGAGAATGACAGGGAAACGGCTCCGGCTGCCAGCTCCCTCTGCCTGCTGCCACTCTGGCCTTCCCTCACTGATTGCCTCTTTTCCCAAGGAGCCAACTGAATGGAGCGAGATAAGAGCCTACCAGGATGGGGGCACGGGGAACCAGGGCTGGGCAGGGCTTCTGGAGGAAGTGGGAGAAGTGGCAACAGGAGCTCCAGTCTCCGTCCCCAGCCAGATCCCCCAACCATGCTCCCCCCACCTCCCCCCAACTGGGAGCTGCTGAGCCAATGCTGTTTGTTTTCTGTACATGTGTTTGCCTCCCCAGCTTCCTTTCCTCATCCTCCATGAATGAGCTTACAGAGCCCGGCTTGGAAGGAAATGAATAGATTACACAGGCCCAGCCAGGGCTGTGTCTCCAATCCCTTTAGAAGTAAAAAGCAAGGCATTGTGTGTGATGAGGCCACCCCTGCCCGCTCAGCCCAGTGGGCACGAAATAGCCCAAAACATGTGTAAAGCCCAGCAGCCTCCCCTCTGGTCCTAAAGACACTATCTTAGCAACGGGGTCATGCTGAGCCCTCAGAAACTTAGCAAGTGAATTAGATTCTTTGCGCAAATTGGGGGAGCTGAAGTCAAAGAGATTGCCTCCCCGGGGTTAATAAGACCCTTGGCTGAACATTTGGGAAGGTCTTGCCTTGTGGGCCCCTTAGGAATGGGGTAGGGTGCAGGGGGGCTAAGAGGTGGCCAGGGTCCGCACCTTGGAAACTTTGCCCCATGGCCTGGCCAATTTGTAGAAGATGCCGAAACTGTAGGCTCGACTCAGGAAAGTGTACACGATCAGAGCCCCTGGGTCTGAGCTGTCCGATGTGGTAGCTGCTATTCACATGTGGCTACTTAAATTTAAATTATATTAAGCCAAATTCAATTAAAAGTGGTTTTCCGCAGTCAGACGAGCCCCATGGCAAGAGCTCACCAGCCGCACGTCATTCGTGTCCACCGTGTTGGACAGAGCAGCAGGCGCGGAGGAACCTCTCCATCGTCGCAGAAGGGGCTGCTGGACAGCTAGCTGTCGATGCCCGAACGTGTTCCCGCGGCCTCTGGGATGTCCTGCGCTTCCCCGTCAGAGGCGTAACAGTGAAGGTTCACTGAAAACTCTCTAAAGTGGATTTCAGCAAAATGAATCGTGTATGTTTTGTAACCTGCCATCACTAGATCGTGGGGCGTGGGGGTGGATGGGAAGACAGATGGTCTTCTCAGAAGACTTATTTGAAGACAGAGATGTCGAGAGAATTGTCAGGCCCTTGAAGTTCTGGGTATCACAGTTGTCTATCAAAGCCCTGTTCAACCTAAGGATGCTTCACAGCCCTTTTCGCCACCTCCCAAGGCTTTCTTCTCTGTCTCACGGTTCCTCTCCTAGTTTTGAGTCTCCTGGGCTCCATCTTCACAGCACGGGCCCATGGCTCTCCTTTCTCCCCAGAAAAGGACAGTGGCTAATAGAGGAGAGGTGCAATTCCATATTTGGCCAGTAGGAGGCTCTCACCTAAAACCAAACTACCCTAGTGTTAAGTCAGAACCTGCTTCTGGAAAATGAATGGTAAATAATATCCTTTACTTAATCATGTCTATTCGTTTACACCTCGAATTGGGGGCTCCTTTAGTAATGCCGCTCACACTAATGTGAGTGGCTAACATCTGATCCTTTACTGTGTGCCAATCATACACAACTGTATTTCCTTTACCTGTGGGCACTGCGAGGCAGGTGTTGTTGTTAAGCCTATTTTTCTGATGAAGAAACAGACTATCCAAAGAGACTATCTCAGCTCATGTTGCCGTCCCTAACTTCTGCAGAAAGTTCAAGATACTCCCTCTTCCATGATTCTTCTTTGTGGGTCTCCACTCCAGCTCTTACCTCGTTATGTGAAAATGTCTGCCTGCCCACAGAGCGTGAGCATCTGGAGCACAAAGGCCATGTCTTTTCCCCGCTGTGGCCGACTAGGTCTGCCTAGTAGTCACCTCAGAAAATCTTTGTTAAGTGAGCAAATGGTAGAGCTGTAAATATAAATGCCTGTGTGTGTTTGGTTGACCATAGCATCCTTCTGTTTGGGGGAGAGTGTGAGTCTGTGAGTACTCAGGGGGCTTTGTGGAGTATGGAAAAAAGAAACATCTCTCATTGGGGAACACTGTCTAAACTCATTTAGTTGGAGGTCACCTGCCCAGCAGGCAAAGCCAAAGGTCTGTGTATATCCTAGAAATCCATTAAACAACCACAGAGAATCATGGGAGTTGAACCTTTCACAGCAATTCCTATTCTCTCTCCTTTGTTTTGTCTCTTTCCTTCACAATTTGTTCCCAAGAGCTGCGCTGGGCCCAGGTTACCAGGAACCAAGAGAGCCGAGGAGCGACATAGAGAGGAGATCTACAGACAGTATACCCCCACTTTCAGGAGCCCCTTATCTGGCCTCTTTCACTCATGAGGAATGTGTGCCTGGGTGTCCGTTTCATGGTGTAAATGCCCCCGCCATGATGCTACCTGGCCACACGAGCTCCCGCTTGGGGCTCCTCTGGATGCCTTTGTAGTGAGAGTTCGTGGCTGTTTTGGACCATTAGAGAAGGTGGGAGACTGAAGGCTGGGAAGGGTAAGGTAGAGAGGGAGGACCAAAGCATCAGAATGCCTGCCTGTGAGTTCAGGGTGTGTGACTTTGGCCAGCGGCCCCACCTTCTGCATTTTAGAAAGTGCATCTGAAATTGGACGTGAACACACCCACATCGTAAACTTAAAGGAGGTCACGTCTGCAGCCAAACAAGCCCAGGGTTTGGTTCATGATGGCACCTATTCAAAAATGGTAGCCGTGGTCCTACCTTATCTCTTGGTAACTTAAGAGATCCAGAAAGGAAACGTATAAACAGGAGTGGAAGGTGTTTGGAGAGGATCACCAAGATCAGATTCCTTGAATTGCATCCTTCCACCTACGTTCCCAAGGCCGATGGGCAGAGACCACACTTTGCACTGATATTCTTTGTTCCTATGTGGTTCTGCTGGTGAACTCATTGAATTTCAATTCTTAGAACTCTCATTAGACAGCTAAGCCTTGTCGATGGATCTCCGCTCTCTCTGAAGAAAGGAGATCTGAGTTATTTCAAAATTGCATTACCTCCCTGGCCGGTTTGGCTCAGCCGTTAGAGCGTCGGCCCTTGGACCGGAGAGTCCTGGGTTCGGTTCCCGCTAAGGGCACGTAACTCGGTTGCAGTTTGTCCCCGGCCCTGGTTGGGATCGTGTGGGTGGCAACCACTCGATGTGTCTCTTTCACATCGATGTTTCTCTCTTTCTCTTCCTCCCTCTCTCCTTCCCACTCTCTCTGAAAATAAGTGCAAAAATGCCCTTGGGTGAGGATAAAAAAACAAAAACAAAAATGGCTTTACCGGCATTAGCTCTCTCTTAACCTCAGCCCTTGACTCGGTTCTTTCATTGTCTGAAACAAAATGAAAAATGATGACCATAAGGGGGTATTATAGTCCAATGGCCTCACAAGAGCAAGAAGGCAGATACACTGTTGGTGATAAATACAGACCAGGGCTCACGTTCTGGAGTGCTGGGCTGGACCACCCCGTGGCCCCCCTGGCTTGGAGCCCAGCGTGGCAGCTTCTCCCTGGCTGCTCCTGGCTGCTCACCTGGACCCGCATCCTGAGGGCTCACAGATCTTACAGCTCCAGGATCTGGAGAAGGAAGGGAATAAGGGAGACAAGAGATCTTCTTCACAGAGCCCGAGACAAGCAGGTCCAAGCTGCCTGGTCCATCGCCTGCCCCTAACCTTCCGAAGGCGCTGACTCCTCTGAGGAGCAATGTCCCCCACCCAATCTTATCACACTAGTTACGTAAGAGGAGAGCATACCAGAAAAAGGGCCCACCAAGGGACAGGAGGTTGTAGAAATAAATGTAATGACACATAAAGGAGCGATAAGAATAACTTTCGAAGTCTGAGTCCATTGCAGTTCTTTTATCCCATCTTCAGCCATAGATGATATCCCTTCCAGACCCCTGTCACACAGCTCCTCCTTCCAGGGATGGAGGGATGGGAGAAACCTTAAGCTCCCCCTAGAGCTCAGAGTGTGAATTGCAAGTATCGTCCCCACCCTTGGTCTGTAGTTGTAAAAGAGTCGCCCACGTTGACTGCTCTATAGAATTTTCAGAGGGGCTTGTGAAAACTGTAGGATGAACCTCATCCTACAGTGACTGAACCAGAATCTCCAGGATTGGAGCCTCAGGACATTTGTACTTTTAACCATCTCCCTCCGGTGCTTGTAATGCCCGTGGCTCAGCCAGGGACCAGGTTCTTGTGCTTGGGAAACTGATAGAGGGCACTGCTCCATTCATTCATTCATTCATTCATGCATTCATTCAACATGAACTCAGCACATACTTACGGAGCCAGATGGTTCGAGGCACTGGGGGCGCATCAAGGAACAAGACGAGGTCCCGCAGTCATGCAGTCTACCTCGGGGAAGGAGTTAAAAACATAGGCAAACAAGAAGAATACCAGATGATGACAAGGGCAAGTGCATGTCGTGAAAACAAGCTGATGGAATAGCAAGGGACTGGGTGGGCAGGAAAAGACTCATCTAAACCAAGATCTCGAAGCCAGTGAGGAGCCCTCCATGCCAAGGGCAGGAGGTGGAGCATTCCAGGCCGAGGGAGCGAAGGACCTATGTTAGGAACAGTCTTCACTTGTTCAAAGAACAGAAAGAGAGCCTGGCCGGTGTGGCTCAGAGGCTGAGCATCAACCCCTGCACCAGGAGGTTGCCGGTTCGATTCCCGGTCAGGGCACATGCCCAGGTTGTGGGCCCGATCCTCAGTGGGGGGCATGCAGGAGGCGGCCAGTCGATGTTCTCTCTCATCGATGTTTCTATCTCTCTCTCCCTCTCCCTTCCTCTCTCTCTAAATCAATAAAGAAAAAAAAATTAAAAACAAACAAAAAACCCCACAAAGAACAGAAGGAGATCCCACCTCGTGCCCTTCAGAAGGAAGGGAGTGAGGAGAGTTGAGAGATGAGGGGAGACCGATGGGGAGAACCGTTCATGCCAGGCCCTGTGCTCAGGGAACTGGATCTGGAGTTATTCTAAGGGCAGCGTTGGGAGGTTTTAAACAGGGAAGTAACAGGACCTGGTTTACTTAATTAAAGGGTCACTTCTGGGTGGAGACTGGATCGTAGGGGAGGCAAGCCTGGAAGCAGAGAGACCACAGTTCCGGCAAGAGGCGGCCGTGCCTTGGGTGGGGACTAGAATGGTGGGGTGATGGGAGGGAAGAAATTCTGCTGCGACTTGCAGGTGGAGTGCAAAGGGCTTGCTAACGCGTGGGAGGGACGAGGGGAGGGAGGATTCGGGACGCCTCCTGGCTTTCAGGCTTGAGCAGCTCGGTGTGGGGGAGCAGTGCTGTTTACGGGGACTCGGAGGAGAGGAGGGAGGGGACTGCTGGGAAGGATGCTCCGTCAGCCGGGTTATGTTCCAAGTGGTTCTAACACATGGAGACGGAGCTGTCAGAGCAACAGTTGAGGCCACAAATCTGGAATTCTGGGGAGGTGTCGAGATTGGAGATTTATACTTGGGGGTTATCAGAGTATGGATGGATTTAAAGCCACGAGCCTGGGTGAGGTGACCCAGGGAGGGGGGCTGAGAGAAAAGCACTCAGTGCTGGACCCTGAGCACTCAAGATTTACAGACAGAAAAGTAGACCAGCCAAGAGATGGAGAGGAAGCAGCCAGCAAGATGTGAAGAACACTAGGAGCGGAGTGTTCCAGATCCCAAGAGAGAATAGTCAGCTCTGCCCAACGCTGCAGCGAGGTGGCTTGAGATAAGGACAGAGAAATCACCACGACGGTGGCAACACGGTGGCCTCCGGGGACCCGGCCAAGAAGAGCGTCCTTGGAGTTAGTAGGGGCAGAAACCTGGCGTGAACTGAAGGGAGCACTGAGACCAGCTATGGCATGGCCTTGAGGTTTTGCCTCTTAAAGGGATTTGACCTTGAACTTCTGGACAAATCTTTGCAGATAGCATAAAGACACAATTGCTTCTGTTTGGCTCATCTCCATTTGCAGGTCCTTCACAAGCTACCAAGTACAGTATCTATTCCAGACGTCCCCATCTGGAACTGGTGGCAGCCTGGTCCTCCTCCAGCATGTGGGAGGAGCTGCCCGGAGAGTGTAGGGGACGCTAGAGTAACTAAGCAATGCATTTGGTATTTGGTAGAAAGCTCTCAGCTCTACCATCCAGTGAACCCAGTGGCCTTTGGACCACAGCTGTTCACACAGTCTTTCTGAGGCCCTGCTGGGCACTGAGCATGGTACCCAGGGCTGCAGATATAAAGAACAGCGGACCCACTTCCCCCGACGGGGCAGGGTCCGGTCCAGCCAGGTGTCATTCAGTTGTGAAGATCTGTTTCCTCATCTGGCCGATGGGCTCGATCGGCTTCCCTGAGCATCTCACAGGGGTTTGTGCAGCACAGAGGAGGCGCTCTGCGGACCAGCTGTTTCATCACCGCGGGCGCTGGGGAGGGGGGCTTCACTCACGTTACGTCATCCTCTCTTTCCCGCCTGGTCTAGTCTTACTCGTTCTCTCCTCTGCGAAGCCCCCCGACCTGGCTCAGCAAGACAGACCTAAGAGATCCCCCTGCTCTCTCCCTCAGCATGCTGTCCACACTTCGACTGGAGAAATATCACCTGTGTTTCAACTGTCCGCCCTGGCTTTGTGTCTGTGGCTGCATTTTATTTCTCTGCTTCTCCGATGTGGTGCAGGCAAGCCCCGGGCCAGGGTCCTTATGTGAGGTCTCTGGATCCCTAAGAAGCCGTGGATAGTCTTCTGGGGGTGCTTGAAATCACAGAAAATGAGCCCAATAGGTTGTTGCATTTGTTGGGGGCGGGGATGGGTTGATGATTCTCAAGGGGGTCTGGACACGCTGCAGAGGTCAAGAGCGGCAGCAGCGGGTGCCCGGCCGTCTGTGCGTGTGCAGGGCGTCGGTCGCGATCTCTGCCTCTGGGTCATCACAGTCCGTACACAGGATAGATCTAGGAGACCAAGGGGCGGCGAGGCCAAGTCAGAAGGCCTGTGGCCCGTGAGCTTGCCGGGGACCCCGGGTGAATACTGCTGCTGGCAGCCTCAGGTGGGAAGAGGAGGGGCTGGGGGCAGGGCTCGGTTAGGCTCTGCTGGAAGCCATGGGGCAGTCAGCAGGGATATGCCCTTGGCCGGGCAAAGGAGATGAGATGGGAAGAAAGGACAGGTTTGCTTTAGCCGCTCGCCATCGCTCTCCCTGGCTCCTCTCCCTGGCTCAAGGGGAGGTATTTAGACCCGAGAAATCCACCCGCTTTTAGGGAACCGCCATCGGGTTTCTGACATTGGCACTGCGACGGTTTCTCTGCCCAGAGGCTTTCTCATGGGGCTGACAGGAACTCTTGGCTCCCAAATTGTGGAGAGGGGGTGTCCACAGTTGTCGTGGACACCCCAATAACAAGATGCTCTACTGGGCCACCAGGAATAAGCTGTCCCTTTGGGTAGCCGTGAAAGACCCAGCAGACCGGCAGCGGGAGGAGCTACGCTGGAGAGCTTGTCCTCCCGGACCAAGTGCACAGAGGAGAAAGAGCAAGGCCTGGGGGCAGAATGTCCTGCTGTGTGACCTTGAGCAAATCACTGCCCCTCTCTGAGCCTCAGGATCTTCATCTGTAAAATTACAGGATGAAGCGGAATGGTATCTCTAGAAGGGGCTCTTTCCCACTTTGCAGCCCACCGCCCTCCTTCCTTCCCTTTCCCCCAGAGGACCCCGGGCGGGGGGAGGAGGCTGGCGCTGTCTCGGCAGGGCGTCCCCTAGGGCGAGCTTGGACAGCTCCTCAGGGATGGAGGTCCTGGCTTGAATTGCTGGCGGGGCCTCTGAGCCAGTAGACTTGGGAGCTATATTAAGCCCGGAGTGTGATTTCCGGAAGACTGCCTGCCTTAGCCCTGCTGGGTTTAAATGACAAGGAGGCTGACTTAACTTGTCAGAGAAGGATTTAAGGTGAACTTCCACTCCAGCACGCCAACGAAATAAAATAGCAAGACTGAAATGAGCGATGTTTCCCAGAAGACCAGCTCAGGATCCCCCTCCCTCCTGAGCCCTTCCTCCTCCTTCTCTTTCTACTTTTCTCTGTTGGGTGTGTCGTCCTCCTAGGAAGGGTGACTGTGTCCTCTCACCAGGAGACAGAGATGCCCACGGGGCAGCCACGCAGTCTCCCTGCTGCAGATGGGCACAGCCTGGTGCTTTTCTAAAGAACACACATCGGATTGTATCACGATCGCTCCCGTCACCTGAGGGCCAAGTTCAAGGTCACTGGCCCAGCATACAAGGTCCCTCTTGATTTCTTCAGCCTTGTTTTTTTTACCACCTTCCCAAATGGGTTCACCACTCAAATGGCCTATTTGCAGTTCTCAGAACTGCGAGCCCTCTTTCCCGCCTCCACGCGGATGAACGTGCTGCTTCCCCTGCCTGCCATGCCCCTGCCCCCCATCCGCTGAACTCTGACTTACCCTCCAAGGTCAGCTGCGATGTCACCCCAGAGGCCTGTCCCATCCTTTGCCCCTTCCACCTTCTCCCTCATGCAGCTGCCTTGACCCAGGCTGACGTAGATTCTCACAATGCTCTCAAAACACTCAGAACTCTACCCTGTGCCTTCACACACTGGGCTCGTGTGTTCATCAATGCAGCGGCTATTTCTTGAGCACCTACTATGTGCCACGCGCTGGAAATAAGACACTGAATAAGAACAGCCTGGCCTTGTTTCTATGGAGCTTGTAGTTGAGCAAGGGAACGGGTATGACATGAAAGACGGATGAATAAATGTTTCCTTAAAATTGTGGGAACTTCCTCCAAATGGACGGTTATCTGCTAGCTGAGCACTCACAAGGGGCAATTGATTGGAATAGTTGGACGTCCCTCCCAGAATGCAGCCCCTTGTCGGTCAGGACCAGGTGTCCTGTTAGTCCGGAGAGGACCCTGCAGACTGAACACTGTTATTCTCATTTTAGAGTCAGAGAAACCGAGGTTTGGTGGGGTTAAGTACTTTGCTGTAAACTATTCTGGAGAGTGGTCAGGTCACCCTTTGGACCCTGCTGTCTGACTTCAAAGCAATGCTCTCAATGTTAGGCTCCTCTGAAGGCTGTCAGTGCCCTTCCGAGGGGTGGGAGGGATCTCCCCCTGAGTGACAGGCAAATCGAGGGCCCACCCCTCAGAAGGGCTGAGCTGCTCTGGCTTGGGGAGCCAGTCTCTTCCTCGTGGTCATTATTAATGCCATCACTGTAGTATAGGTCAGGTGCTGGGTCAGGGGTGGCACTAGATCAGCTCGCTGCATGCCCACAGAGACCATTGGGTACTGGTACTCTGGTCCATTTTAGGGCTGGGGACACTGAGGCTCAGAGAGGTGAAGTAACTGGCCCCAGGCCTCGCAGACAGGAACGTGGAGTGGGATCTGTGCACCAGCCCGTCTGACTTCCCCTTACAGCCCAACCTCAGCATCCAGCCTGGTCCACAGAATCCACAGGGGCCATCTGCATCCCCCTGGGGGCAGCTCCACAGCCCCTGCCACAAGGAAGGGAGAGAGGGTGGTGGGGTGGGCTGTCCTCGTTATCACACACCCAGGGCCGCCTGTCTGCAGAGGCAGCGCCCGGTCTGCAGGAGGCTGTGACGTCACAGGGAGACCAGAGCGAAAACAGCTCCCGCGGAGACTGCGTGGGCAGCAGGTTGTGCCACCCGAGGAACATGCAGGGCGGACAGGTGGGGGGGGCAGGACCCTCCCGCCGCGCCCCTCCCTGCACCCGCTCCAGCACCTCAGCTGCCCAGGTCCCTCTGGCGCACGTTGCAAAATGTTCGGCGATACCTTCTTGAAGCCGTGACACACGGCCCTCGGGAATCTGTTAGTGAGGGAGACGGGTGGCCTGGATTTGTGGAAAGTCTGAATTGGAGAAATGAAGTACTATTATTATTACTATTGTTATTGTTATTATTATTTTGTAAGGAGATGGAGTAACTCAAAAGAGTCTAAACGTGTGTTTTCAAGTAGTGGTCCTTGGGGGACCTGCTTTAACAGTTATAATAATCATTTTAATTGGCACATTAATTATATGCGAGCAGGTGCTTCCGAAATAATTGAAGGTGTCGGAAAGCTGTTTATTTCTTTAAGTGGCATAAACACTCCCCTTTAACCCCGTTTGCTCGATGAATGTGAAATCGCTCAGGACCTGCTCTGTGGAGCCAGAAATGAGCCTGTCTGAGTTAGTGAGGTCTCCGGTCCATGCCTTCATTCCTTCACGTTCAGAACTGACCCTATAGAAAGCCTGTGCAGGGCTCTGGGGTATAAGGCAGAGATGCCGTCCCGGGCCCACGCTCTGCTGGGAGAGACTGATGTCACAGAGACAGGGAAGAGGAGCCCCCACTCTAGTGTGGAGCTGTTCTGGAATGAGGAGGGGACAGAGGGCATGACAAGTAGAGGCAAAAACAGGTGCAAAGACCCGGAGGGTGGCCCACTGAAGTCCCATCAGGGGCTGGTGGAGGAGGAGGGCGATCAGAGACCCAACAGAACGTGCCAGGTCTGAGAGGGTCCGTGCAGTGGAGCTTGGAGTATAGTTTGAAGCATTCAGAGACAATACATCCAATTCCACAAGTCTTTAGACCCCTCCCCAGAGAAGTCTGATAAGCATCTCTGACTTGACATGGCCAAAATGAAATCCTGTATTTTCTCCCCAAACCTGTCCCTCCCCATTCTTCCCCATCTCAGTAAATGGCATTGTCATCAACCTGGTTACTTAAACCGAGGGCTCTTTCCTGGCTCCTCCCTTCCTTTACCCTGCCCCCACCCCCAGCTCTTCCATGTAGTCAGACCTCGAGCCCTGGATACACCTGCTCCTTCCCATCTCCTGCCTCTCTCGCCACCGAGAGTTCCCAGCCTCCTAACTGCTTCCACTCTTGTCTACACCCCTCCCCAATTAGTGTCCATGCAGCAGCCAGAGTGACCTTTTAGACACAGAACCAGGTCAAGTCATTCCTCGTTCCTTAGCTTTGACTAATACTTTAGAATAAACCCCCCGAGGTGTGGCTCTGGCCCTGCCCCTCCCTGATGTCCCCCCTCTGCTGCCCCACCCCCACCCCAGCCTTGTTAGTGGTCTGTAAACACCCCCAGTGCATCCCCAGAGTCCAAGCTGGCCCACCGATTCCTGGTGTGCAGGAGCCGATGGTGGGGTTTCTAAGGGGAACAGCCTGGACCCCAAGGAGTGTGTGGACCCAAGGTGAAGGGGCCATCGAGCAAAAAGGATGCTGGAGACAGAAAGATCCGAGTTCAATTCCAGGCTCCACCTCTTCCTCCATCACCTCGGTCTGCCTCCAAATCTGTGTCTGTAAAACGGGCTGGTGACGATCGTGCCGGCCTCACGGGAGGGAAGTGAGAGTGGCCACGCCACCCAGTTTGCCTGGGACAGTCCTCACTGTGCTTGTGCTCTGAGGACTGAGGACTGTTGAGAGCGTCCCACTGTCCGGTCAAACAGAGTACGGGTTTGGATGATAAATCGCAGTGTTGCCAGTTCAGCTCCGTCTCATAGGCTAACTCTCCTGATGGCACGCTGCTTCTCTGTGGACGCGGGCGATGGCACAGCCTCAGGGACAGCTCCCTGCGTTGCCAACGGTCCTGTGAAACCGAGTAATTGCGGGAAGGAGGGAGGGGCCCCTGGCGCACTGGATTAAGAGAACTCTGACCTGGACTTCACTTCCCTCTCCCTTTCCGGCACGCACAGAGTGCCATGATCCCAGCTGTCCGGCTGAGGTGGGACAGGGAAGGGATCAGTGGTTTGAATGGGTTGTCACAGGGATGCCGGGGGCCTTTCTCTGCATCAGGGAACATGTGCTGAAGGGAGGCCGGCTGGGGGCTGCAGGGAATCCCTCAGGAGACCCCTCAAAGGGATCTAGTTGTGTTGCCAATGATGCTGCTCTCTGTTGATTCATCTTTTACCAAGTAGTTATCGGGAACTACTACGTCCCAGGCAGGGTGCTCGGAGCAGCGGCAGAGGTTTGCCCCCGTGGGAGAAAGGAAACTGGTGATATTCTCATGTTTGTCTGTTATGCAGACATCTTACTGACACTTCTCAGTTCTAGTAGGCTTTTTAAATTTCAGTCTTTTAGATTGTTTTGTGATGCAAATAATGATAAATGTTCTTCTCTTCTAACACCTCAGTCTCTCATAATGTATAAAAAAATCTCATATTTCGGGACCAGATCACTTGGATTCAAATTCTAGCTTTGCCACTTAGAAGCTGTGTGACTTTGGGCAAGTTACTTAACCTCTCTGTGCCCCAGTTTTCTGATCTTACGTAAGAACTTAGAACAGTGCCTGGCACTATATAAATGTTGTTGTTGTTGTTACTTATGGAGCTTATTATAATTTCTTGCCTTATTCCATTGTCTAAAACTTCCAGAATACTTATAAAAGGTTTCCTTGTCTTATTTCTGTTTGTCATAGGATTGCATTTATTTTAACATTGTATATGATCTTTGTTGCCAATTTCTGATAAATACATTTTTTAATGTAAAGGAAGTTTACTTCTCTTCCAATTTCGCCTAGAGTTTTTATAAAGAAAAATTAATTAAATGCTTCTTAAGAGTCTATTGAAGTAATCATATGGTATTTCTCCTTTAATTTACTAATGTAATGAATTATGTTCATGATTTTCCTAATATTGATCCTCCAGTGGGATTTTATAATTTCTTTAAACAAATATCTTGTGTCCCAAATTAAAAGAACTCTCAAGTACTTATTTTTGTATTATTATAAATGGAATCTTTTTCATTGGATTTTCTGTGGGTCTCTGGGATGGAAGAATACAATGCAATTGATTTTTGTGTGACTTTACCTTGCATCCTACAAATTAGATGAATTCATTTAATAAGCATGTGGTAGCTTTCCTTGTATTGTCTGGGCATTCAGTCTTCCCAGCTGGCATCTTTCTTTCTTTCTTTCCTCTGTCTTTTGGATATGCATGTATCAGTGAACAAGTGTGTGCTGTGTACCTACCAAGTGCCAGGCACTGAGCTAGGCTCTGCTTCCTGACGATTCTCGTGGCTGTTTGTCAAGGAGAGGTAGTTGGGGTACCCGCCTCAGCTGATATACTGAGCACAGAGGCCCGAGAAGGGGAAGAAATCCCTGCACGTCCCACAGCCACTTAGATTCTGATTGGGATTAAACACCATTAACCCTCAGGCCAGGCCACCTCCCAATGGACGAGTCTCCTCTTTCAGGGACAGGAGTAATTAACCTTGACCCCAAGGGAGGCCCGAGTCAAGATGCACCCTGAGATGCACTGGTCATTTCTTGAAGTGCAAGTGAAGCTAACTGCCCTAACACCAGCACCTGACCTTGAACTGCCCAGCTCTCTGACCCCTTTTGAAAAGCCTTTGCCTCTGGGACTCGCTTGGACTAAGAAAGAGCTAATGTTTCAGCTCGAGTTTTTTTCTTTCACGCAGCATCTGAGCTCTGAAGGGCTTGAAGGTAGGATTGCAGTGTCCCAGGCATTCCCCTGAGCCTATGGACAATGCTCTCCTGCCCCCTGACTGTTGGCATCTCGGTGCCCAACAGGCCCCACTCACTGCCTGGCATGCCTCTTGCTGCCTCAGGCTTCACACCTTCCTGCCTGTCATCTCGCTCTGGTTTTTCAAGCCAATTACTCCAGCTCATTGTGCAGACAGCCCCCTTCCCTCTTCCCAGCATCTCGCACCCCTAGGAGCATGTATCTTGTTATCTCCCTTCACCTAACACCAGTCAACTTAATTATCCTGGTGCAGCTTAGGACTCCAAGCTCCGGGCTCGTTCTTGCAATCACTCTCTGCGGTCTGGTCCCCTCGGGCTTCCTCTGGCCTCCTGCAAAGATGGCAGCCGCTGTCGTGCTGCGGAGTCCCTGGAGGAATGCCCTGCCTGGGAGCGTGACTGAAAAGGCGGAGGGGGGCTGACTCGGCGTGTGTTCTAATCACCAAGTCCCATGCTTGGGTTGCTTTGTATTAATTCACACCGAACTGCTGTGTGGGTTTGTGGCAGCCTGTCTAGCATGTCCTTGTGGCACCAGAGAGCTGCCCTGCCCACGGAAACCTGGGGTCCCAGGCAGCCCTGGCTCTGCCCCCCACCCTGGCTCTTAGAGATTGAGGGAAATTCATCAGCTGCTGAGGCTGAGTTTGGAAGCTGTTTGGGACTCGAGGAGAAAAGAAGGAATCCCCCCTGACTATTCACGCCCTGCGGGGCGCTAAGCTGAGAGCTGTCCACGCATGGCCTGAAGTGGGAAACTGAGGCTCAGATGTATATCACATGACTTCCCAGAAGTTGCAGGGCTGGGGTTCCAACTCAGGTCCTTCTGCCTCGAGCCCCACGTGAGTCGTTGTCTTGCTCTCTCGACATGGCCAGTGGCTGTGACTTTTCCACTTCACGGGGGCTGCCAGCGTTGGTGACCCCAGGATGGAGCTGGCTCTTCTCAGGCTTCCAGAGACAAGATTGGTGCTCCAGCGGTGCCAGAGGCGCTCCAGCAGTGCCAGGGGTGCTCCAGCTGTGCCAGGAGTGCTCCAGCTGTGCCGGGGTGCTCCAGCGGTACCAGGGGTGCGCCAGCGGTGCCAAGGTGCTCCAGCTGTGCCAGGAGTATTCCAGCGGTGCCAGGGGTGTGCCAGCGGTGCCAGGGGTGCTCCAGCGGTGCCAGGGGTGCTCCAGCGGTGCCGGGGTGCTCCAGCTGTGCCAGGGGTGCTCCAGCAGTGCCAGGGGTGTGCCAGCAGTGCAGGGGCGCTCCAGCGGTGCCAGGGGTGCTCCAGCGGTGCCGGGGTGCTCCAGCTGTGCCAGGGTGCTCCAGCTGTGCCAGGGGTGCTCCAGCGGTGCCAGGGGTGCTCCAGCTGTGCCAGGGGTGCTCCAGCGGTGCCAGGGATGCTCCAGCTGTGCCAGGGTGCTCCAGCTGTGCCAGGGGTGCTCCAGCTGTGCCGGGGTGCTCCAGCGGTACCAGGGTGCTCCAGCGGTGCCAGGGTGCGCCAGCGGTGCCAAGGTGCTCCAGCAGTGCCAGGAGTATTCCAGCTGTGCCAGGGATGCTCCAGCGGTGCCAGGGGCGCTCCAGCAGTGCCGGGGTGCTCCAGCTGTGCCAGGGTGCTCCAGCTGTGCCAGGGGTGCTCCAGCGGTGCCAGGGGTGCTCCAGCTGTGCCAGGGATGCTCCAGCTGTGCCGGGGTGCTCCAGCTGTGCCAGGGTGCTCCAGCTGTGCCAGGGGTGCTCCAGCGGTGCCAGGGATGCTCCAGCTGTGCCAGGGGTGCTCCAGCGGTGCCAGGGGTGCTCCAGCTGTGCCAGGGGTGCTCCAGCGGTGCCAGCGGTGCCAGGGGTGCTCCAGCTGTGCCAGGGGTGCTCCAGCGGTGCCAGGGATGCTCCAGCTGTGCCAGGGGTGCTCCAGCTGTGCCGGGGTGCTCCAGCGGTGCCAGGGGTGCTCCAGCGGTGCCGGGGTGCTCCAGCTGTGCCAGGGTGCTCCAGCGGTGCCAGGGGTGCTCCAGCGGTGCCAGGGGTGTGCCAGCGGTGCCAGGGGTGCTCCAGCAGTGCCAGGGATGCTCCAGCAGTGCAGGGGCGCTCCAGCGGTGCCAGGGGTGCTCCAGCGGTGCCGGGGTGCTCCAGCTGTGCCGGGGTGCTCCAGCTGTGCCAGGGGTGCTCCAGCGGTGCCAGGGATGCTCCAGCGGTGCCAGGGATGCTCCAGCTGTGCCAGGGGTGCTCCAGCGGTGCCAGGGGTGCTCCAGCGGTGCCAGGGGTGCTCCAGCGGTGCCAGGGGCTGGAGCAGCAAGTGTGTCCCCTTCCTCTTCGGGGCCATCAAAACCCCACCTGGGACCCATTGCCACAGCCTCGTGTACTGCCTCTGTCATCCTGGGTGCTGGCAGGGAATGAGAGTGTCGCCCTTTGAGTGTGAGCTCCCAGAGCGCTTGGCAGAGAGGGGCATCGAGAGATGAGAGTGAGAAGTTCCCTCGGGGCTCCAGTGCTCCGGCCTGTGAGCCCATGGGTTGTGGCAGGTCCCCGGCCTCTCAGAGCCTCTGTTCTGTCATCTGGGAAATGAGGGAATAGCATCCTCCTATGGGGTATTGTGGGGGTACAGTGAGATCGTTCCAGCAGGTGCTGACCATAGTGTCTGGCAAATAATATCAACAACAGTAACAATAAAAGCTAATACTGAGCACTGACGAGAGGCCAGACGTCGTGTAAGCGCCTCACGTATGTTAGCTCATTGAATCCTCATGGCAAACCTGGTAGGTACTGTCATTGTTCCCGTTGCATAGATGAGGAGACTGAGGCACAGACAAGCAGGGACATGGTCAAGACCGTACATTTGGTAAGTTAAGGAAGTGGGATTCAAACCCAGGCAGCTGAGTTCCAGGGTCTCTTCCCCTATTCAGTGCGCACTTCAAACCGTTAGCTCCTTCCCATGCCTCCCCCGCCCCAGCCCCGCCCCTGTCGTCTTAGGCAAATAAAGCCTGAAGACTCAAATGGAAAAGGCCCAGGAATAGAAGCATCTACACAGAGTGGAGCATTGTCCCCTGGGAGAGAGAGGCCCACAGAACACCGCCGGGGGACAGGCGACCAGCTCGGTGGGATTACAGATTCTCCCGCCAGCGAAGGCTGCTTCTCCTCCGCCCGTGTCCGTCCGCGCTCCCCGCGGGGGTCTGCGCGCCGTGGGAGCCCGCAGTGCGGGCCGACTGGACTTTGAAGGGAGACACGCGAGTCGTTTCAAGCGGCTGGAAGTAACCCCTCCGCACATCTCGAAACCTTGCGCAACGCGGGGCTTTCGGCAGACCGTCGGGGGCTGATTTCCGCGGCGCTGGTGAAGTTCTGCGCGTGATTTATAGCGGGCTTGGTGGGGAGGCAGTGCTGGGATTTTCCATTAGAGCAGGCGGCGTGCTGTGGTGGCTTTCTGGGTCAGAGGGCCGGGGGCTGGGAAAGGCTCTGAAGCAGGTGGACAGCCTCCTTCTCGGGGCCCTGAGAAAGTCAGCGTGCTCGCTTTCCTCTGCTGCCGTCCTCAGGACACCGATGTAGGTAGGACGTGCCTCGAAGAAGCCACACGCCGTGTTCTCCCGTGTAAGGGGCTCTGGGCGACATTATTCATTTATCCCACATCCCCAGGTCGTTCGTTTACTTAAGCAGTGTTTCCTGGGCAGCTCCGGGGTGCCAGGCTCTGCGCCAGATGCTGAGGGTACAGCATAAGCAAGACAGACAGGTTCTCTCTGCTCCCGGGAGCTTACGTCCTATGGGCGGATGCCAGGGCGCAGACCAGAACCTGACCGGTGATGGGGAGGGTCCATAGCCTAGACCCTAACCCAGCCCTGAGCGGTCAGGGTCTGCTTCCCAAGGAAGGAAAGTATGAGCTAAGGTTTGACGAAGGACCAGAGCCTGCCAGGTGTCTGTGTGGACCTTCTAAGATGAGAGAAAGTGTGGCCCCCTGAAAATTAAAGTGGGCCATCTCGTGGGGGCTAAGACGGAGTGGAGAGGAAGCAGGAAGCAGTGGTCGCTGAGCCGGGCCTCGGTGGGGTGTTCATGTTGATAGAAAGCTCGGGCGTAACGCTGAGGGCGAAGAGGAATCGAACCCCCTTTCACGCAGAGGAGCAGCGGGCGCAGTCCCCCCCCCACCCCGGCTGCTGTGAACTGGGATTGGGTGGAGGTTCAGGAGCCTGAGGGCAGAGGAGAGACTCCAGGTGGACACCGCAGCAATCCAGGTGGCCCGAGATAGGGAGCTGGTGTGGGGGTGGAGGCCAGGGGATGGGTTAGCGGCCAGGGGCCTGCTGGATGCCAAGCAGAGGGGCCAAAATACTGATTGGGGGATATGAAGAAGTTCCAGAAAGGAGGTGGGCTGGAGGTGTGGGTGCCTTCACCATTTCACCAGATGGAGAGGGGAGGGGAGATGGAAAGGGGGGCCGGGCAGGGGCGGCCTTCGCACCGAGCAGCGTGGGTACCCGGCCAGCCTCCCTGAGCTTGGAGAACTTGGCTGGCATCCTTAGACTGCCACTCCAAAACCCAAGCCCAGTTTTATGCCAGCAGCATCTCTCCACACCCTGCACCCCTAAATGTCCCTGGCTGAAAGACAGAGAAATGGCCATGAGCCACAAAGCGGGAATAGTCCCAGCCTTTAAAAATATATAACCCGCCGATGTGGATGTTTGTCTTCCTTCTGGATTTTGCCTCCCCTCTCCCCAGCTGGCCCACCGGGGAGGGGTGGGGCCGTTGGCAGGGGGATGGGAAGCCACCGGTGCGGGAGCTGGACTGTCAGAATCGCAGCCCAGGTCCTGGCTCCGGGCCATCCTCACTGACACACTGTGTGTCCTCAGGCTCATTCCCTGTTGCCAGGGGAAGCCTGGGCAGCGTCTCGGCCTGCTGGTCTGTGAGGCCGTCTGCTGTCCTCCCTCCCTGGGGAAGGGCGTGTGGATGCCCGAGGGCCCACCACGCCGTCTGGCTCTGGCTCAGAACGTGTCTTTCTGTCTCTGTCTGTCTCTTTCTTTCCCTCTCACCCACTCCCGCACGCTTTCCTTCTCAGTTCAGTTTGTGCAGATCGGACTTTTGGGGGGCCCTGGTGAATTCGCACGCGCTCTGTCCCCTGGCACTCACTTCAGCGTTGCTCCACGATTCTCTCGGGGGCTGGGAGTCTGTCCTCAGCCCCAGGCTGTGCACTCATTCAGGGAACGGACCGTGCCTCCCCCATCAGACTGGGAGCCCCTGCGGGCAGGGCTGAAGTAAGAGAAATTACTAAAGACAGAGTTCTCTCCCTTCTTTGCGTTGGACCCTAAATCGCATGTAAGACCTTCGAAAGAGGCAAAAATGATAAAGTAGGAAGAGGGCCATCTCGTGGGGGCTAAGACGGAGTGGAGAGGAAGCAGGAAGCAGTGGTTGCTGAGCCGGGCCTCAGTGGGGTGTTCATCTTGAGTTAGACAGAGCCAGGGTGACGTCTGAGCTCTGCCACTTACTGGTGTTAACCTCTCTGGGCCTCAGTTTCCTCTCGTGCTGAGTGGGGATAGTAACTCCGCCTCACAGAGCTGTAAAAGTTACTGTTCCCCATCCAGAAGCACTTACAGAGTGTCTGCCTTGTGCCAGGAACTGTTCTAGGCACCGGGACATATGATGAGTAAGACAAACAGTATCCCTGCTCCAGTGGGGTGGGGTGGGGTGGGGAGATAGACCATTAATTAATGAATTAGCAAGAAAATATCAGACAGTGATAAGTGTGGTGTAGATAGGATGATGTGGCAGAGTATCTGGGGCTCCTTAGATGGGCTAGCCTTTTAGGAAATGACAGCGAGGCTGAGCTTTGTATGACAGTGAGGAGCCATGCAAAGATCTGAGGGGGAGCATTCCCGCAGGGAGGATACCTACGGAAGGGAGGAGCTTGGTTCCACGGTGCAGAGATCAGACGTGTGCCTGACACGGAGCACAGAGGGAAGAGAGAACAGCAGTCAGAGAGGAGACAGGGCTGTCTCACACAGGGAGTTGTTGGTGTTACTCTTAGCATAATGGGACTTAGTGGGGAGCAACACGATCTAATTTGTGTCTTGGAAAGAATTCTCTGGCTATAATGCAGAGACTAGACTCCAGGGGTGGGTGGGTGGTATATGAGTCAGGATAGGCTAGGTTGTGCTGCATTAACAACAGAATAACCCCCCAAGCCCAGTGGCTTGATGCAACAAAGGTTTGTTTCCTGATCACAAAAAGTTGGATGTTAGTCATCCAGGACAGCTCTCCTCCATGAGGTGACTCGGGGATCCAGGCACATTTTATCTTATGGCTCTATCCCGTCAATATGCGTGGATACCGCCAAAAGAGGGCACAAAAGCAGGAAAGTCATGAGATAGCTTTTATGGGAGTGACAGACTATTCTGCTCATATTCTGTTGCCCAGAACCCAGCTACATGGCTGCAAATTCAAGGGAGGCTGGCAAATGTAGTTTTACTGGATGCCCAGGAAAAGGATAACAAAATGAGATATAGTGATCCCCCAGCATCGTCCCTGCTAAGGACAGGAGGGGGGAAGGAAAGAGATAGGAGGCTCTTGCAGTCTAGTAGCTGAGGGATATGGTGGCCTAGACATGGGTGGTGGTGATGGGGATGCAGAGAAGTGGGCAGATGTCGTGACATTCATACAACACCTGGCACTATGCCTGACCGGTAGGCCCCATTAAATGATCAGTCCTAATGTAATCCCTTACAATGAAACATTTAAATGTTCCTTTGCAGGATGAAGTCAAATTCCCCAAAGGCTTTTTATCTGATTCCATAAGGTCAGTAGGCTGAGATGTTCTCTGACCAAGGTCAGAGTATATTCTTTGGGCATGTTCTCTGGCATGGTCCTGAGATCCTGGAGCTTCAGCCTCGGAATGGTTTTTAAAGACATCCCACTCCAGTTGGAAAGAGTGGCCCAGAGTAGGCCATGGACTTGCCCCTGCCCCGGTCATCGAGGTAGTCACTAGCTAAGCAGAGGCCACCAGAGCCTGGGTCCCGTCTGCATACCCACCCCATGCCTCTCTATGCCATCAGTGGCTTCTGGATTTCTCCTTCCCCAGAAAGTTCAAGATGACAAACAACTGGGGAAATTCCTCAGGCAAAGTTCCTCTCCTGGTCACATCTGGTGAGATCTGAGTAGACGGGGAGGGAGGGAGAAGGTGACTAGGGCCTGCTCACCCAAATCTGCTGCTCTCTTTCCTATCTCCATGCTCCTGAAAAACTGTGTATGTGGGGTGAGAAAGATCATGGGTTCTAATCCCACCTCTACCATTTCCCCACTGTTACATCTTGAGTTAGCTACTTAACCTCTCTGAACTTTATTCTTTTTCAGACTCGGGGGCTAGTGATGCTGTCCTCACCCAGTTGTTATGAGGACTGAATGGTGTAGGTAAAGCCCCAAGCTCAGAGCCTGGCACCTAGGAGGTACTCAGTCCATGGCAATAATGACTGGGAAGAATTGCCAAGCCATTTTCCACCCCCTACACCCTCCCTCCCACACCCCTGGGTACTGACTCTGTACCCTCTTGTCAAAGCTACTCCAGGATCAGGACAAGTGTGGGAACTCACTCTAATGAATGTGTTCCTTTTCCCCAAGAAGCAGGAGGCCTTTCCTGGCATCTTCATTCACTGTGTAAGGTCCACCCAACCTTACATTCCTCTGTCACAAGATGCAACAGAGCATCCTTACCACCATGCCGAGATCAAAGGGCCCAGCAAACCCAAACTTTCCTGAGTCATCTGAGGGGCTGCACTCTTTCCCGGCACCCACATGTCCTTAAATGGGCTTCTGTTGTTTGCCTTGGATCACATTTAGAGGAGATAGGAAAGAGATCACCAACTCCCTTGGTCTCAGAGATCAGCCAGATCCTAGGCCTCTGGCTCCATCCAGCCCATCAGCTTCTCAGAAGGTGCAGGAGTCCCTTCATCTGTCCATGGTCCTGCCCAGGGAACCTCCAGGCTAGATCCTGCCATCCCTGGGATCCAGCATGCGCTCTCAGAGGTAGTTCAATAAAGAGAATTTTAAAGCCTTTTAATACTTAGCAGGAAATCTGTTCTTTGCCAAAGCACCAATTAAAGGGACAGGCCAGTTCAACTGGACTTTATTACTAGCATTTTTTCTGGAAGAGGAGACATGGGGGAGGTGCGGGCAAGGAAGGCTCTGGGACAGCCATCTCAGCTTCTTCACAGGGACACTCATCTATGGTAATAGGTGCCTTCCACCTTGAAGGCTCCAGGGAGAGGCCAAAGGACTCCTGGACTTTGCCCCTGCCCTTCGGAGCTCGCAAAGCAGTGGAGAGAAATAAGACAGTAGAGTGAGGTTAGTCAAAGAAGGCTTCGTGAAAGGGGCAGATTTTAAACTGGACTTTGAAAGGGAGGTAAAGTTAGGGGGAAGTGGAGAGAAAGGAGATGGCATCTTCGGTGAGAACTTCAGGAGCAAAGGCAGGATTAATGGGGACTAATCAGTAATGTTTGGGGGGCAGTACGTTCTATGTCCCAGGAACTGTGCTAAACACTTTGTAAGTGATATCTAATCTTTCAAACAATGCTATGACACAGGTTCTATTATTGTTACCATTTTGTAGATAAAGAAACTGAGTCTTGGGTACTTCAGTCCAGTTCATGATTCTAGTAAGTACTGGAGCCTGGACTGGAACCCAGGCCAATGACTCCAGTGCATTCACTTTGAACTCCTGGGCTGAAAAGTGTGAGAAGAGCTGTGGAGGAGTCAGGAGTATGGGGGTTGGGAAGCTGGTAGTTTATCTTTACTGGAAGACCACAAGTCCCCATTTCCTTCTTTCTGTACCTCCCAAGGACATGTAGCTCGGTCTACCCCTTCACCAGCTCTAGACCTACCTACCACCTAACCTGACCTGGTCTAAGGCCCATTCCCTCTTATCGTCGGTCTTCTTTCCTTCCATTCTAACAGGTGCCTTTGGACACTATTACTCCCAAGAAAGTGTCTGTCAGTTGTCTTTCTCAGGTTGTGGCCGGTAGTCTTGGAATTCCTCATCAACCACCCAGACTGATGCCTGCACTACTCCTGGACATAGACTACTCAAGGCTGGTGGCTCTGCCCCACTTCTGGAATCTTCCAAAGAGGCTTTGTCTATGCCTAGAACCCATTAGAGCATGGTGATCATACAGATGTTTGTTCATTCTTTCAACTGCCCATCTATGCACCCATCCATCCATCCATCCATCCATCCATTCATCCATTCACCCATCCATCCATCCATCCACTAATCCACTCTCCATCCATCCACCCATCCGTCCATCCACTAATCGACTATCCATCCATCCAACCATCCATCCATCCATCCATCCATCCATCCATCCATCTATTCATCCATCCATCCATCCATCCATCCATCCATCCACTAATCGATTATCGATCCATCTAACTATCCATCCATCTGTTCACTCATCCATCCACTCATTGATTATCCATCCATCCATCCATCCATCCATCCATCCATCCATCCATCTATTCATCCATCCATTTGCCCACAAATCCATTCAGCACTTATTTTGAGCTAGTGGCCTTGTTTTCCTTACACCAGTCCTTTAGCACCATAGGCTGGGACTTTCTGAGAAATGCAGAAGTTGGTTCATCCAGCCCTTCTTCCTTCATGCTTTGTCAAGTAATAGGTGCTCTGAATCCATGAAGTGAAATGCACTGACCCCAGGACAAATTACAGACCTGGCCCTTCCTAGAACCCTGGTCTTTCAGTCTCCAGCCCCTTCTACTGTAGAGAAGTGGATGGAGAAGTGTCCCAGCAACCATATTAGAGTAAGAAATTGAGGATTGAAGGAGGGGACTGAGCCTGCCTCGAATGCATGGCAATCAGGAACCAGACTCCACTCGCCACTCCCCTGACTGCCTGCTCAATGCCCACCCAACTTGGTGTCTGCACTGAACTTGTGGGGATTTCCTTAGCCATTCAGGCAGAGTTGAGCTAATATCACCCATTGGCTTTTGTTGAGGTAAGATCACCCATTTTCCTGGGAAGTCCTGCTGTGGAGGACACTGACACCCCTTGGCAGATCACATGGGTGACAGAATAAAGACTTGAATCCTTTCTCCTGGTCATGCTATCATGCCTCTCACCTTCTAATGACCCTCCCCATTCACTAAGCTTCTTGACTTCATTTCTGTGGCTTTGCCCATCTCTAACTTAAGTTACTCTCTCTTCCTTTGCCTGTAACTCCCTCTTGATTCTGCCCTGTATTCCTTTTCTTCCTCCCTGCTTCTTATACATGCTCCCATACACCGAGTCATCCTTAACCCCTGCCTCAATCTCCAAACCCAAGCAATCTCTCCTCAAGTCCTATCAATTCCATTTCTTAAACCGCTCTCCAATGTGTCCACTGCCCTCCATGCTGAGGCCTCACCTGCTAGTTCACTCCACCATCATCCGAGTCAGGGTGACTGTCACCTCCTGACCTTCCCAGTGGTATGGGCTTGCCTGGTCCCAGTCCATTCTCTATCCTGCAGCTAAAGGAAACTCAAGATGCAAATCTAATCATGTCATTTTACTGCATAAAATCCCCAAAGCTTTTGACCTCAGGATGGACTCCAGCTCTGTTCCATGCCATCTAGGGCCCTGCAGGATCTGGCCCCTACAAACTTCTCTGCTCATCTTTCACCAGCCCTCAAGCAGACCCTCCCACCTGATGCTCCAGCCATGTGACAGAGCTTCCTTCAGCTCCTCAATAAGCCACACCCTCCTTAACCGCCGAGCCTTTGCCTATGCTGTTCCTCTCCCTGGAGCATATTCAGTCTCCTCTCTTACTAGGGTTATTCCTACTCATCCTTCGGTTTGGAAATCTTTTCTCCACTCCCAAATCTGGGGTAGATGCTTCTGCTCTAAGCTTCCACAGGCCTCTCCACTCTCTCTAAATAAAAGCACTTATCAAAGTGAACCTGAATTGCCTATTTAATTGTCTGTCTTCACTGCTGGAGCCACAAGGGTTTAGGGTAGAACAGGCTTCCAGTTTCTCAAAAGAACGCCTAAGACAGCCTGGTTCCCAGGGCCATCTCTGGGCGCTGTCCCTGGTGCTGCCGGCGCCCCCTGGCTTGAAGAGCAGCCTCACTCTGACACCATCCTGTGCTCTGTGGGTATGTCCTGGAGGCGACAGGGGAACCTTCTTGGTTTGACCTTCTGAATCTGCAGTCTGCTCCACCTGGTGGATTTGGGTCTGCTTTTATGTGGGGAAGCTTCAAGCCTCTGATAACACACCCACCTCTCAGCATTGGGCCAGATTGCTGACAAGGAGGAGGGGCCATCCTCACAACAAATAATTTCATTAAGATTTTCTCTGTTCACTAACCGAGTCCCTTCCCCGGTCATCTCTGAGTATCAAGGAAATGGAGACCAGATCCCCTTTTCTGGTACCTGGTTTAGTTCCAGCAATGGCACCCTCTCTAGCCAGCTTCTTTGCTCCATATCATGCCAGGAACCGACTTGCTGTCTCCACAGCTCACCCATCTCGGTGGCTTCCCCTTTTCCTCTCAAATTCAGTCCTCTTGGTAATATTGGATTAGCCTACTTTTTTGAAAGCTGATTTCTATTTGCATAATCCTCCGCTCTTCGAGTTGCTAGGTCCTCAGTGATAAGCCGATGGGTCGGGGCAAGTCAAACAAATTATATTCTTTACGCTTAACAGTAGAGGAAGTTAGTTTTTAAAGAAGACACACACTTTCTTTTCATCTCCACCTTCTTCTTGGCCAGTGGTGCCATCCCCGTTTGGGGTGCGTTAGCCTGTGTTTCCTGATCACTACCAAACCACAGCAGTCAGGATGGAAATCAGACCTAAGGAAGAACTTCCTGGGAGTGTGAGTGGAGACAGTGTACGTGAAAGCTCCTTGTAATCACAATGCATTGCACTTTATATATACAGCACATTTCCATATGTCATCTAATTTTTTCCCCATGAAACACTAGAGGCAGCAGGACAGGCATTTCCCCCAAGAGACAGCTGAGACAAACGAGACTCTGAGAGGTTATATGTCTTGTTGTGGATGGGATTGGAGCTGGAGTTTCCGATTCCAACTCACTGAACTCAATTCCAAAAAAAGAAAAAATCACCAACTACATACTGTGCATCAGATCCACACGTTATAACCTGGGGACATTTAGCACAGACCTCTGCAGAACAGGGGTAGGAAAATGATGAATCAAGAGGAAGGCATGTGTTTCCCACAGACCTCTTCTGCCCAGCAGCAGAAGACAGGGTGCCAGGACATGGGAGCCCTCTCTCTCCTCCCCATGAGCCCTTCCCCTGAATGTCTCTGTGGGGCCCAGAGGTGAGGCGGCTCCAATGCAGTCTCCCACTCACTTAAGAATAAATGACTGTCTTCATTGACCCGAGGCAGGGCTGCTGAGTTATATTTATACAATTTGTAAGTCATCCTGCCCGGTCCTCCTGCAAAGCCCAGGAGCCTCCTGTGCAGAGATAGCAGCCTCAGGTGGTCTTTTTCAATCCTCATGACAGTCACAGTCCTTGGCACCCCTCCAGCTGGCTGGCTTCCTAAAGGGACCCACACACCAAAGAGATACAAGCAAAGACGGGAGGGTGAGGAGGGGGAAAGGGTTTCCTTTCTTGCACTGGGCTTTGCTCTCTTCAAAATCTTTTCTAGGAGATGTTTGGAAATTAAAAGGGTTTATTCCCATCACCCTCCCCAGCTCTCTGTCCAGGCTGGTTAAGCAGCAGAATGTCCTAGAAGTAGAAGGGAGTCCATGGCTTCCAAGAGCGAGGTGGACCTTGTCATCCTTGGGGTTCCAGTGACACTGACCTTGGCAGTTGATGCCTTTGGCAAAGCCAGGCGGGAGAGTGCAAAGAGCGCTGGGCTGGGAGCTGGGAAACCTGTGTCCCAGTCTTGATTTTTGTCATGAGTCCGCTGTTTGAGCTTGGACACATCTGTGTCTCCATTTCCCCGTGTGTAAAATGAAGATGCCAGTGTAAGAACGTGTAGGGAGAGGACCCTTAAGGAGAGGTGGCACACAGGGAAGGGCTCAGACCTGCATGTGAGTCCTGTCCCTCACATTGCCAGCTTGTGACCTCAGGCAATTTGCTTTACCCCATTGAGACTCAGTTTCCCCATCTGTAAATTGGGGAGATCCTTCCATGTGAACTCATGCCGATGTCAAGTTCTTAGCACCTAGTAAGGGCTCAATAGTTCTCATCTCCCTCCTTCCCATAAATCTGATTTCCAGAGAAATTTTCTATAACTGAATCTTGGGGGCGGGGGCAGGTTTGAGTGCTCCTCTGAGTCCCAAGTGGCTAGAACCAGCAAAGAGCCCAGCCCCTTCCTCCCTCCTCGGCCTTGGCTTCTGGGGGGTCCTTTTGACAGCAGGTGAAACACCAGTGTGGACACCTATAATCATGTCAACAATAAAAATAAAGTTTTTAAAAAAGAAAGAAAGGAAATAGGTCTGGCTGCTGAGTCTTTGGATGAATAGAGAAACCGGCAAAAGGGAAAAGAGCACCCCGAGGCTGAGCGTCTGCCAGAGCCCCTTGGGGCTGGACACACTGCTGAGGCCAGGTCATGAGAGAAAGCTTAGTTTCCTGCAAAGGGCATGCACTTCGGGACCCAGCCAGCTTGGGTTTGCATCTTGATGGGACCACTCTGAGCCTCGGTCTCTTCATCTGAGCCTCGTGACAGTCAGGATTAGGGAGAAGGTGCCTGGCAGTGTTCGTGGCAGGGAGGAGATGCTAACACAAGCTAGTATTCCATCCTCCTCCGAGACCACTGAACAAAAGCAAAGATTTTCACAAATCAATGATCATCTGTGTTAACTTCAGAGGACAGAGAGGAGGTCTCAAAAGGCTGATGGGTTTGGTGCCATGAAGCCCACCCATGAGCTGCCTTCACCCCATTTCACTTCCCTGGAGCCTCTCGCCTCCAGCCATGGCACTGGGTAGGGACTTCTCTTTGGACATTTTATATGAAAGAAGAGAAAGGACAAGCATGTGAGGGAGCGGGTTCAAGGTGTGTGCACGTGTGTGCATGCATGTGTGTGTGCGTTTAGGATGGGGGAGCTGTACGCGTGTTCATAGGCTGGGGAGAAGGAGCTGGTGGATGGGAAGAGCTTGGGGGTGACATGGTGAGAAAGAATCAAAAGGGCAAGGCCCTGGCACGTGTGGGCAAGGGCGGGCTCACATGGGAGGGAAACCCAGCACAGTGGGCAGGATGGCGCTCTGGACAATGTACAGGCTCTGGCAACAGACATCCTGGGTTCAAAACCAGCTCCATCACTGGCTAGATGTGTGGCCTTCGTCCCTTCCTCTCTGAGCCTCAGTCTTCTCCCTTCTCAAATGGATGTAAGCCTCCCACCTTATTGATTTGGGGGGTGAGGGATTCAAGAGGAGCCTCTAGTATGGTGCTTGGCTTCTGGAATGTTCTTCACAGATGTCAGCTGCCTCTCCTCTCGGGGTTGGAGGAGTGTGGGGAGGACGAGGGAAGGTACAGAAGGGGTACAAAGGAGGGACACTGAGGGTGGGCCGAGGAGAATCGAAGTCCAACGTCGTTTCTTAAATGACTCCCTGTCCATGTCAGGAGAAGGGCCAGGTGGCTGGTCCCAGGGCCCACTGCCCGTCAAGAACCAAGAGGCCGAGAGATGCTGGCAGGGGCCCTGCTTTATCCTTAGCGCTTTCACACAATTGCCACAGGAATCCATCCTGGTCTGGGCTAGGGTGGCTTGCCCACATGGTGCCAGGTCACCTGCCTGAGGGATGAGGAACCAGCAGGTGGGGCCCAGGTGGAAAGATCGGGGTGATCGCTTTGCCTTCAGGCCAGAGGCATCGTCACGTCGACTCCTAGTCCTCGTGTGCTGATCCACACGGGGGTGAGCTGCCGGAGTGCCCAGCGGGGTGACCTGGGCACGCTGCCCTCCGCACACCTGGGCTCCTTCCGTAGATTGAGCAGCTAGCTACTCCAGGGGGATCTGGTAACAATTAAGAGGCACAATACAGGTGAAGCGTTTAGAATATCGGCTGGCCCGGAAATAAAGTGCCAATAAGTGTCCGGAGTGAAGACGGAGGAGGAGAGCGAGAAGGAACGTCAGTCGGGGGTCTTAGACCTTGGCATTCGGGCCAGAATGGAAGGACCTGGTGCCTCTCGGAACTCACCTTCAAATCAGCACCCAGAATGTTTCCCACCTGAGCCTCTGAGATGCTGCAGAAGCTGGGGCTTTGATCCCTTTTAGAGACAAAGATTTGTTGAGGTGATTCACCCGGGGGTGATCCCAGCAGGTGCCGTCAGGGCAGTGGGGAGTGACCCAGCGAAGGAAGGGAGCCAGCAGAGTGAGTGGGGGAGAACTGAGGCTTAGCCCCTCCCCTTCCCCAGGAGCTGCTGAAACTTCCCTGGGATCAGAATCACCCAGACAGGCTCTTTGAAAGAAGCTCAGGGCCCCACCTGCAGAGATTTTGACTCTGTAGGTCTGGGGTGGGACCCAGGAATTTGCATGACTAACAAATGTCTAGGTGCCGCTGGCGCAGGGCCCACACTTTGAACAGCCGTGTGGACCTCACTCGGAGTCACCCTTCCCAACCACGGGAGGACGCTGGGGTGTTTGTCCACAACCCCCCGCCCGCCGTGGTGAGGACTGCTTCCGGGGCAGGAACACTGCAGTTCTGGCCCCCAAGAAACAGCCTGGGCAGAGGGTGGTGGGGTAGCACCCAGTGGGCACGTAAGTGTAGGTGCAGAGGGGTGGGAAGGGCACCAAGGGCCACTGCTGCGTGGTCAGAGGGCTGGGTTGGAGTCCTGGCTCTGTTACCTATGGCCTGCGGGACTCGGGTCAAGCCTGTAACCCCTGAGCCCCAGGGTCCTCATCCCTGAAGTGGGGGTGGTAATTCCAGCATCAGTGCCTGCTGGGGATGGAGGAGGGTAACCCAGCGGGGAGCCGCGCACAGTAGGCGCACAGCACCGCGGGCACTGACTGTCTGCACAGCGCTGCTCCGGAGCTGGAGTGAGAGAGGCTGGGACCCTAGAGAGCTGGGAGCTGAAGCCCAGCGCGAGCCCTGCTGAGTCCCTGTGAGCTCTTCATCGCCTTGAGGGATAAATCAGGTGTTGGGGGCGGGACTTCCTTTTTGCTAGGCACCAAGCCCGTTTTGTCTGCCGCCATCCCGGAAAGCTTTACCTGGACCCCGGCCCCGCGGCTGCTCGGACCCAAGGAGCTTTCCAGATGGGCTCCTGAGTCAAGCCGGCATCTTGCGTGGTGTTTGGCAGGTGCCACCGCGTAATGAGTGACGTGGGAATGGGGCAGATCAGCCACGCCCCCGCCACCAGGCCAGCCCACAGCCCTCCCTGCACCCAGCCTGCCCTTCAGGATCTGCTTCCACGGCCCAGAAGCCAGCGTCTGGACAGCTGCGTGGTGAGGGTACTGGCACCTGTGAGATAAAACCCAGCCTGTTGGTTTGGGACGGAAGGGTGGGCAGCGCCGAGCAGAGGGGCCAACACGGACCACCGATGAGGACTAAGGAGGGATGCTGGAGGGATCGGCCACATCACACCAAAGTTTCTCTAGATTACGGTGGGACTGGGGGTCCAACGTCTTCTACAGGATGTGCTCAGAGCCAACTTGGGGGCCGGTCCTTAATGCTGGGGACAGGCCATGCTTCCTCACCTTCTGACATCATCTGTGAAGATTCTCATGAAGTGAGCCTGAGGAAAGAGAGGGAAGAGTTTGGAGGTCTCTAGCCCCAACCCCACCTCTACTAGATGCCATGGGGTCATGGGACCAGTGTGGGCTCCCGCTCTACCTCTAACTTGCCGGGGGACCTCAGGGCTGCGGTTTCCGTCGGCGATGTGAATTTATCAGGTTCTTTCTGCGCTCTTTCCCCGCTCCGACGGTTTCTGACTCTCCCTTCTGTAGGCGTCCCTCAGAACTGTGCACGCTCCCAGCCAAGCGGGCTCAGGCGGACCCCGGGGCCGCCTTGTCAAACCACGAGGCAGCAGCAGTGAGGGGCCTATGCAGAGTGCAGATTCCCAGGCCCTGCTGAGGTGGGGGTCTGCTGAGCACCCCGGGAATGCGTGTCTCTGGCTGCGTGCCCACCCCCCTGTGCCTCTCACACACGCCGCATTTGGAGGCCGCCTGTCAAAAAGACGGGAGAATTTTCTCTTCTCGCCTCTCTTCTGTAACCAGCGAAAGCCACCCAGCTGGGCCTGGTCACCTGACGCTGGTGCATGTAATTTCTAAGTGGGAACAACAACTCATCAAATGGAGCGGTTTGCAATTGCCTGGGATAAAACTATTTTCTTTTCAATCTTCCCTGGAAAGTGACAGATAATAACCAGCCTGGAGAGGGTAATATTATTAGGGCCAAAAATAAAATAAAACCCCTTAACTGCTTCCTCTTACAGAGGGAAGCCAAATCTCCTTCCATTCATTTAAATAAAGTGATTGTTTTCCTTGCTTATCATCTTAAATTCCCAGGAAGCTGCATCACCTTCTTCCCTCTAAATCGGGGTTGGGGGGCCCTGCTCGGCCCTCTCCTATAGTCTCCCAGCAGGTCTCACCTCGGGTGTGCCTCCCGTGTCCCCCGCATCCTGTGGACACCCTCCAGCAGGGAGCCACGCATCCATGAACCCCTTTTAGCAAGCCTGTTTCCCGTCCAACTCCTGCCGTTTAAATGAAGTGAGAGCCTACACATAAGGACACAGAACTAGGTCTGGCATAGAGAAAGCGCTCAACTAATGTTCATCCTATTGCTTATTGTTATCGTTAGTAACGTCGACCATGGGGCATTTGGGCACCGTGATTCTTGTCATGCTAAGACAACAGGTGCCCTCAGGCAAGTCACTGTGCACTGAGCCTCAGTTTCTCCAGATGTGAATGGGGGTGAGAGCGTGTGGACAGAGCGAGCCCATCGCTCTCCAGGAGGACATCATAACAGGAAGCCCCTGGGCAAGGGGTCCGAGGTCTTTAAGGCCCCATCATTCCCTTATTCCGCATGCAAACAGAAACTTCCAGACCGGCAGGTGCAAATTCAGCTTCGGGCCATTTAGTTTAAACTGAACCTCTTCCTAGCACTTTATTCCAGATGACTCTGGGTGCAATTTGCCTCTTTTATGTTCCTGCTTCTTTTTACCTGTGGTGGTGACTTAGGTACTCCCGTCACCTTGGCAACCCTCCCTTTCTCCTTCTCTACCAGATGCAGAAGGCCGTGCCCACTGGTTAAGGTCGTGGTGGATACTCCGGGTGACCTATGGACAGGGCC
The DNA here is from genome assembly GCA_030848825.1 of Tadarida brasiliensis. Taxonomy (NCBI): domain Eukaryota; kingdom Metazoa; phylum Chordata; class Mammalia; order Chiroptera; family Molossidae; genus Tadarida; species Tadarida brasiliensis. The sequence goes on from CM061264.1 coordinate 12,174,605, forward strand.
GACCACGTGGTGGGCACCCCACACCTGGCAGCTACCACAGAGGTCATGGCGCGTAAAGTCATCATTCTTACTCTGTTCTCACAAACCCACAACCCCTTCCCTGCCGCCAGGAAATCCAAAGAGATCTGAAAAGTGAAAGGATTTTTAAAAATAATTTATTTGCTGGCCAAACTGGACCTGACCTGAACTGACTTGGAGGCAGAGCCCAGCCTGAGCCGACGGGAGGTTATTTATGGTCTTTATTGATCTCACTTAGTGTTACTGTCCAGACGTTTCACTGCAGAAATATTGATGTGGGTGATTACGGAGTGATTCCTCAGCCCCCTGGGTGGGCTGTGCAGCGCGCTGAACAGGCAGCCGCTCACCTTCCGGAGGCCGAGCCTGAGTCCCGAGGCAGCCTGGCTGCACCGCACCAGGCGCGGGTGGTGGGACCGGTGTTCTGTTAGGTTCTCCCTCTGTGTGTCCTCTGCGTGCCTCCTGCAAGACTCCACTCTTGGAAAATCGTTGTTTATCCAGCCGCCCTCTCACTCACAGTGCATGTAAATCCAGCCCAAACCCACCCACCTGGGCACATCTCCTCGCGACACCACACACACACACACACACACACGCATGCACGCGTGCTCAGCACCTCCCCCCCCCTTGATCAGCCCCTTCTTCAAGTGCTGACTCTTCCTTTTAATGTGCCGCCTCATCACCCGTTTCCAGGCCGATGTCTGTGCCCACCAGGCAGCTGGAAGGAAGGCCTCCACCCTGCCTGACGACCACATGCTTGCCTTTCCCCCACGCTGCGCCACTGGCTGAATTCTCTGCTCTTCGCGCAGATTGTTGGCACGAGATCCACACCGCCAGGGATCTCAAAGCAGGAGTGTGAGGTTGCCAGGCAAACCTGCTCCTTCCCAGATGGAGGGCTCTGTCCGAGGTGCTGGATCTTCCACGGGCATTTTCTCCAGCAGGTTTTTCTTCTGAGCCACAGAGATTAAGAGCTTGGAGGTGGCCACTAAGGAAAGAGTTGTCAGTGATTTAATGAAACCATGGTGGAGCCAGGAGTGGCAGGGGGTGGGAGTTTCATTTACTCAGACTGTGCACAGGCAGGAACGACCACGGAATGTATCCTCACAGGCTCTGGTTCAGCCCTAGAACAGCAGTATCGAGTTAATATGTATCAACCACTTGCTTTGTGTTCTAAGCACGTTATGTGAACTATCTCCTTTCATCTTCACAACACCCTACGAGGTGTCTTCATTATTACCCTTACTTTATAGATGAAGAGACTGAGGGTCAGAGAGGCCAGGTAACTTGCTCCGGGTCACACATCTAGTATATGGTGGAGCCAGAAGATGATCCCAAGCAATCGAACCCTACAGTCCAAATTCTTAACCACGTATTAGTTACCTATTGTCACAGGGATGCTGTATCACGAATGGTCACAAAGTCTCAGTGGTTACCACAATAAGCGCTTTGTGCTCACGTATCTAAAATGAGGATTGGCTGACTGTTGGCTGGTCTAGACATTGCCCTCATCCTGATGAGAATGAGCTGCCTGATGGGTGAGGTGGGCACCCCGATAATTGGAAAGCAAGTGCCACTGTGCACTGAGGAGAGCTGATTCGGAAAGACACTGGAAAGACCCAATCTAAGAAACTCAGCTGGGTGGGTGTCCTGGAGGAGGCGAGTCTTGGCCATGGTTGGGAAGGCCGAGGAAGCTCCCTGCTGGCCAAGATGAGAAGGTGGGGTCACGGAACACAAGGGAAGAGGGTGTGGGGAACTGATTTCCAGCTTCTTGGCATTTTGTGGAGCTTGGTACTATCCTCGGACCCCTGCTCAGGACCCATACTCTGGGAGTCTTCTGGGTTCCCTCTCTCTCGCTCTTCCCACAGCAACCATGGTGGGGAAGGAAAGCCTTGGGCTCAAAGGGGTTTGGAGAAGGAAGCCCAGGCCCCTTCGTGAAGTGTGGAGAAAGGAGGGAAGGATGCAGGAGGGTAGAGCAAGCCCTGAAGCTGGAGCCTGCTGGTTTTCTGAGACCCTGGGCTCTCAGAGGGCAGAGGCTCCGTGCTTTGGGCCATGACTGGCTCCATCCTGGGGACGGAATAGCTCATTCTCCAGCCCGGATGCTCTGGAACAGATACAACTGTGGCCCACACGCCAAGTCCGGCCCACCACCTGTTTTCGTAAATGAGTTTATTTGAACACAGCCGTGCTTACTCATTTCCGTATTGTCTGCACTGATCAACAGCAGGGTGGAGTGGTTGCGACAGGAACCATGTGACCCGGAAGCTTTAAATAGTTGCAATCGGCTCTTCCCTGAACACATTTGCCGACCCGGCTCTAGAAGGTGAGCGACAGAAGGGCAGGGACCTTGGCTGTCGTCACCGCGTCACCCCAGCACCCAGAACTGCACAGGGCCGGCGCCCCTTCAGTGCATGCTCATTGCAGGAGTGACCCCTGCCTCTCCGCTGTCCCCCACCTCCTGCCGTGGAGGAAGGAAGCTCTCCCCTCTGCTCCTTCCTGTATTCTCCCTGGCTGATCATTTCAATGGAACAACAGAACTTGAGGAGGTCAGAGTGAGCACCTTAGTCCTCTTGCTCATTGTCAGCAACCGGCGCTCGGACCCAGGTCCCCTGACTCCATATGCCCCACAGCCCCCCTCCCGCCCCGTCCCCACAGTCCCCCAAGCAGGCAGCTCTGAGGTTCCCTACTTGGGTGTTTTGTAGGAGGTCCCCACGTGGTGTACGTACTTCGGGGCTGTGGACGGGGACCTGAGGGACTCCGGTGTCCCTGGGAAGCGAAGCTGAAGTGGAGACAGACGCAGGCAGGCTGCCCTGCGATGTGTCCAGGAGCGCACCCAGCCTGTGCCCAGGAGGGAGCCCCGAGGTGTGGCTGAGGTTCGCCTTGTCCCTCAAACAAAAACCAGTCCGTTCCTCCCAGGGCTCTGAGCAGAAGGAAGTAAAGGAGGCACAGACCATGGCCGGCCTCCGTGCGGGGGGCTCCATGGGAGGGACAAGGGAAGCAGCTGGACCACTGTCCCGGAGGCTTATCCAGGGGGACAGTCACTTGTGCCACCCAAGGCTGGAATCCCCCTCGCCCTGCGGACGGTGGTTGGACAGCTTGAAACACACACAGGCTCCCTCCGTCTTCACGGTAGCTCCAGGGTCTTCAGTGCCGTGAGTCCTTCCCGGTGTCCATTCAGGGCCACCTCCCCTGAGCTGGCGGCTTGTTCTCGACGTCCCAGCTCCTGCACCAACCCTCTTAGTCCGGAAGCAGTGGCTGGAAACGGACATGGGATGGGGGGGAGCTGCTGTTTAAGCCCACGTGAAGCAGGGGTGCTCCAGAGGCAGGGCCAGGCAGAATTGGGGTGCCTACAGCCTCTTATGGGCTCGGATATCCTTTGTGGGTGAGGGAAGCTGCGTGATTCTGATGGGACTCCGGTGACAGAGCTGGGGCACTCCCGGGACCCGCGGGACACCCTGAGGGACTGCTTGCGTACTTGCCCGAACCTTTGGGCGACGTTCAGCCCCTTCCTAGTGGATGCAGAAGGATCCGCCTTGATCCTGTGTCATGGGATGGGGTGGAAGTCACAGGGAGGACTTCCTGGAGGAGGAGCATCAACATCCCTGAATGACAAGTTCACTGGAGAAAGTTCACTGTGGGCTTCCCTCGGCCAAGGAGAGGGACTGACAGAAGGTCCCCTCTGAGCCGGGACGCTTCCCAGAGCCCACAGGCGGCGCCTCCTTGTGCAGGGCTCAGTCTCCCACCTCAGACTGGGGGCTCCCCCGGAGCTGTGTCTCCACCGTCTGACTGGCCACTCTCCAGGATGAGGGGACAGGTATGGGTTATCAGACCAGCAGCTCCCGGAGGGCAGGAGCGGAATCTCCCCCGTCTGAGGGGACGTCTCCCCCCATCACTCTTGCGACAAGGGGAAGCCTTCCTTGCTCTCCACTCAGGATCCTGGGCCTGCACCTCCGCGTGGGGCCACAGGGACCACTGAGAAGGGGCAGAGGCTTCCAGGGAGGCAAGGACAGCACTGAGCTAGCAACTGGAAGTGGCCGTGGGCACGTCCCCTCCTTCCGTGGAGCCTCGTTTCCCCCACGCGTAAACCCAGAGGCTCGGCAGCATTTCGGAAGCGTCCTCACCGCTCTCTGAACCCCCACCTTCCGCAGGCACCTGCTTTCAGCACCGGCCCGCCCTCCACCCGACGCCTCCCTCCTCCTCCAGGACCTGGCACCCAGGCTGTGCCAGGCAGCATCTCTGTGCTCCCTCCAGCTCCTGGCAGCTGCGTTCCCCACCTCGCAGGTGGCTGAATGACCAGCCCTGCAGGGAGCCAAAATCCAGAGACTCCAAACCCCTCTCTGTCCCCTCGCCCTGCAAAGCTCAGGAACGTGGCTCCTTTGAAGCCCTCAACTGAAACAAGAGGAAACAATTCCGAGCTGGTCACCCCACTCACTTGGCTCGGTCCCTCACCACTGTTTTCTCCGCCAGCCCCAGACAGTCTAGGAAGAACGGGCAGAGGATGGGGCGGGCACCCTGGGTAACTCAGGTTCCCCGAGGTTCTGCCAACACCCCGTCACCGTCGTTCTCCAGGGCAGCCGGTGCAGTAGGGGCCTTTGTATCGTAACTCAGATGGCGGCGCGTTAGCTCAAGCTGTCACGTGCTCAGTGGTCCGTAGAGACAGAGCCCTGACCCCCACCCCCCGGGCTTCTCAGTGCCCACCACTGGCTGGAGACCAGGGCTCTGACCACGATCGTGGAGACTACAATGTTAGCAGCCCTGGAACCAGGCCAGGCTCAGAGGCGGCGGGCTTCCTGCCTTCCAGGCAGACCTCACCGCCGGAGGGGGTGATCTTCAGGCTCCTTCACATCAGTGTCTGCCCAAGATTTCAAAAGAAAACAGCAACTGCCCAAACCAGAGCCATTGAAGCCGCCAGTCACCGTCCCCCACTTGCAGGTCGTGTGTGTAATTTGATGCACTGTAGCATTTCTGCAAATTACACATCATTCTCCCCACCGAAGCCGCACCTTTGACTGCTGTCATAGTTACCTGACTGTGCAAGTGATTTTCAGGCCCCACTTAGTGGGCCGGTGAGGCGTGGAGGGAAGCAGGGACGGAGTCGACTTTGGACAGCGGGCCCAAGAGAAACTAAAATGGGGTGAGAAGGGGGTCCTACCAGCCCACTGAGCTCAGAGGGACCACTCTTCTGTTCCCACCTCACAGAGTTAAAGACAGAGGATGGACTGCCGGGGACTCTGTAACTGTTGCTTACATGCCTCTGATGATGGGGAGCTCACCACCCACTGCAGGCACACCACTCCATCTCTGAGTATCGCTGACAGTTAAAAAGTGCTATCTTGATACTGATGGAATCTGCCACCCCATAACTTCAACCTGTTAACTCTCTATCTGTTCCATGGGGGACATAGAATTAGGGTGACTTACTCATCTGAGCTTGCCCAGGACTTCCCTAAGTTTAGCTCGTTAAGACCAACTTCTGGTTTGCCTGCAGTTGACCAGGAATGAAAAGCAAAGGTCCTGCACTCTGGTGGCCCCTTCAGTCCCAAGCAAATCTGGACAGTTGGTCCCTCTAGCTAGAAAAAGCCTGCACCCACTTTTCCTCCTCTGCCTGACCACTTTTCTGAGGCTCAAAGGCAGTCGCAGTGCCCCAGGCACCCCAGGGAGGCAGCGGTCAACCAGGCATGACGATGGCTGGTCCGGTCTCCAGCAGGAGCAGCGGGGGGCAAGGACCAGGCTGTCCTTGGCTCAGACCCCGCTGAGGGCCACCACTCTCCACCTTGGTCACCCCACTCCCACCATCCGAGCTGTGTTTTCCCTCCCTGACGTAGCCAGCTCGATGCCATCTCTGAGCCTTTGTTGTTGCCCTGACCCCCGGGTGGCATTCTCTTCCTCCCAGCCTCCCCAGAGCCATTCAGGTTTTCGAGACGCCTCCTCCGGCACTTCACGGATTCCCCAGGTCGATTTCCAGCCCCTCCCACCCTGGTTTGCTTCCCTCCTAGCCATGGTCACCACTGAGCGTCACCTCGCCGTTTGGTTTTCTAAGGTACGCGTGAGTGATTGGTGTCTCGGTGCGGTGCGTGCCCGCCCCCAGAGCCGGTGCCAGCTCTCTCATAAAGGTGCTTGGCACAGAGTTGTCACCGTTGACTACGTCATCACTTGAGCCTTGTCGAAACCCTGGGGAGGAGGCAGCAGTACGCCCATTCACAGGCGAGGACACTCGGGTCACAGAGTCCGCCGGCGATCTCCGTCTCGGCGAGTCTGTGCACGAGCTGGGACTTGGATGCAGGATTGTCTGACTCCGACGCCCCCTTCCTTCTCTTTTTCTTTTAGTAATCACCCTGCCAGGGACATCATTGCTCTCTGGGGACGAGGAAACAAATACAGCCAGATCTGTAATGAAAAGCAAGTGGGATTTTGTTGTTGTAGCAATAACACCGAGTGTCGTTTGAAGCCAGGTAAAGATTTTTTTAATACGCCGGGTGATGTTTATTGGACAGTTTCTTTGTGATAGAACCCAACGCCAGCGTCTTCAATTTTCTCTCCCCCAGAAGAACACAACCAGTCCTCTGATCCAATGGGGACTGGGAACGTTTACACACTCTTTGTGACCCCTCAGACTCAGCCCCTGGATTCCCAAAGCCCATGCCATCTGTCCCAATGGGAACACCTTCTCTTGACCCTCCAGACCCACTTCATCCTTCTCCATCCTCCTTTGCGTCCAGAGGCTGACCTGCGTGGGTGGCATTAATGGGCTTCCTTGCCCTCTGGCTTCCAGTTGTATTTGGCTGGTGCCCAGGAGGCACCTACAAGAGATGGGGGTGCAGTTGGAAATGAGATCAGGGTCCTCATTCTCCACCATCTCTCTGCTGGGTTCCTGTGTCCCTCTGCCCAAGCTCTTGTTGGGTGGCTTTGTCCTTGGTGGGCTGCTCTCTCTCAGGTGTGGGTAGAACTCCCAGTCCTTTGCCCCTTCCCTTCTGCTCCTTAGAAAAGTAAGAGCTCTCACTGGTTCCTGCTCCAGGCAGGACCCCTCAGCCCAGCTCACGCTTGTGTAAGTAATCCCAGTGTTGGGGTCTCTTCTTTTACCCTCTTTGCACGGGCCGTCTGTCTTCTGATGGACCCTGCCTGACACAGCCAGGGCCCCCCACTCAAAGGTGGCCGCCATCAAATAGAGGCTTCCACGATCACGGAGACATTGCACGGGACTTCCTGTGTGTGCAGGTGGATGTGGCGTGGTGCTCCCCCTCGAAAGAGGCTGAACACACGGCTCTCGTTACCACTGTGCACCACCCTCCCTGAGATGCAGCGGCTTGAGACGACAGCTATTTTATTATATGGCACACGATGATGTGGTCAGGGATTCAAGCAGGGCTCAGCTGGGTGATTCTCACGCTTCAGATGATGTCAGCTGGGGTCACTGGGTTGGGATTCGGGACTTGGTGGGCAGTTGGTCTGATCTGCAGGGGTCAAGACAGCTATATGTGCGTGCAGGGGGGGCCGAAGGCTGGGTCTGCGAGGGAACCCCCCACCGTGTAGCCTGTCCAGCACCATGGTCAGCAACAGGAAGTGGAAAGTGAAATGCCAGCCTCAAAGCCTGGGACTGGAAACAGGTACACTTTTGCCAGTAAAGCATATTCCACTGGTCCACGCAGTCACAGGATGTCTCGGCGTCAAAGGGAGGGAGCCTCGACCCCCCTCTCTCAATGGAGGAGTGTCCAAGAATGTCGCCCCTTTAACCCACCACGCAGTCATTCTCCAGTCATCCCCAGCTTCATCTGCTTAGAGTTGTGCTCACAAAACTACTGTCGGAGGCCAGATTCACAGAGTGTGCTAACTTGATGTGCACTGGGGTTTTCATTTTTTAATTCAATGACTCTGGAACCGCGTAGCCTCTCCGTCTCAGCAGTGGCCCTGCCACTTCCCGCTGTCTGCCAGAGACTCCCATTCCGGCTTCCGCCTGGCTCCCGGGCCCACAGGGTCGTGGTCCTGGATGAGGAGGCACAGGGACCAGTCGGATGGTCTCACGCACCGGGACACAGACGCACCCAAGTAATCAAGGCTTTTCTGTAAGTCAGCTCTCCCAGTCCTATTTCTGGAAGGAAATGTCAGTCCAACGAGAGCTGAGACCTTTTCTGAAGGTCATCAGGATGAAGTCATCTTGGTGTCAGGAAAGAGCCCCGGACGGCAGGCCCCGGAGCCTGTGTTCCTGTCGCGGCACTGCCCACGTGACCTCAAACAGCTTGCACAGGACAAAAGAAAGAGTGTGGTTTGAAGTCACCCTGAGTTTGAAGCCCAGCTCTGCCCCGTGTCTCGGACAGGTCACTTCCTCACTCTGGCCTCAGTTGCCTCCTCCGCAAACCGGGGTCACCGTGAGCACCCCTTGGGCTGCTGCGAGGAGGAGCCGAGGGGACATGCAGAGCGTTGGTTCCCTGGCACTCTGACTGCTCGTGCCCGCTCTGAGCCTTCAGGGCCCCCCTGCCACCCGGCTGAGCCCCTCACCGCAGCGTCTAGCGCAGGTCCTGACACGTAGTAGGCTCCCAGGAAACACGTGCTGAGTGACTCTGACTCTTTAGCAAACGAAGCAGTAGCAAGAAAAATAAAAGCATATGTCCATCAAAAAACTGTACAACCCTGGCCGGTTTGGCTCAGCGGTTAGAGCGTTGGCCCACGGACCAGAGTCGCCGGCTCGATTCCAGTCAAGGGCACGTACCTCGGTTGCGGTTCGGTCCCCGGCCCTGGTCGGGGTGATGCAGGAGGCAACCAGTCGATGTGTCTCTCTCCCTCCCTCCCTCCCACTCTATCTGAAGATATATGGAAAAATATCCTCGGGTGAGGATTAAAAAACAAACAAACAAACAGTGTACAAAAATGCTCATAGCAGCTGTATGCATTGGAGAGAAGCAGGAGACTGCCCAGGCATCTGTTACCGAGAGACAGCTGAACAAATTGTGCTACCTCCTTCCGGTGGAATACTACTTAGCTATAAAAAGGAAGGAACTGGCCTGGCCAGTTTGGCTCAGCGGTTAGAGGGTCGGCCCACGGACAGCAGAGTCCCCGGTTCGGTTCCCACTAAGGGCACGTACCTCGGTTGTAGTTCGTCCCCGGCCCCGGTTGGGGTCGTGTGGGTGGCAACCACTCGATGTGTCTCTCTCACATCAATGTTTCTCTCTCTCTCTTCCTCCCTCAATACCTCCTGCTCTATCTGAAGATAAATGCAAATATGTCCTCGGGTGAGGGTAAAAAAAAAAAAAAAGGAAGGAACTGCCCTGGCCAGTTTGGCTCAGCGGTTAGAGCCTCAGCCCTAGGACTGAAGGGCCGCAGGTTCGATTCCCTGACAAGGGCACGTGGCTGGGGTGCGGGTTTGACCCCCGGCCCTGGTCAGGGTCGTGCGGGAGGCAACCAATAGATGTTTCTCACATCAGTGTTTCTCTCTCCCTCCCTCCCTTCCATTCTATCTAAAAATCAATGGGAAAATATCCCTGGGTGAGGATTAACAAAAATAAATAAACAAATAACGTAAAAAGGGAGGAACTGTGGGCACACACAACCACGTGGGTGGATCTCAAAAATATCATGCGGGGAGAAAGCCTTCACTGGAAGGGACGCGCTGTGTGATTCCACGTACGTGAGATTCCGGAGCAGATCAGAAAGCGGTGTGAGAAGAATCAGAACGGCTTGCCTGCGGGGCCAGACATCAGCTGGGAAGAGGCAGGGGAGCATTACGGGCGGGGAGATGTTCTGCGTCACGAGGGGCCTGGGTTTACACAGGGAAAGGCGTTCGTCAGAACTCACTGAGCAGTGCATTTGAGATTTGTGGGTTCCATTGTATGTAAATTTTACCTTAAAAAAGAGACTTGTGTGTAAATATTGACGTCTAATTAATCTCGGGCAGGCTGAAGCGTCTAGGAGGAATGTGTACTGATGGAAGCCGCTCAAGGAGTCCGGATGGGTGGATGGATAGGGGGCGGATGGAAGGGGAGGTGTGGGATGAAGCACACACAGTCAGTGTCCATTGTAGAAGCCAGGTAGTGAGTGTGTAGGTGTGTGCTGTAAATTCTTCACACTTGCCCGGCTGGTGTGGCTCAGCAGTTGAGCGTCGACCCGTGCACTAAGAGGTCGCCGGTTCGATCCCCGGTCAGGGCACATGCCCAGGTTGTGGGCCAGGCCCCCAGTGGGGGGCATGCAGGAGGTGGCCCATCGATGTTTCTCTCTCTCCCTCTCCCTTCCTCTCTCTAAAGTCAATAAAGAAAAAAAATTTTTTTAAATAAAAAATAAAGTTCTTCACACTTTTCTGGATGTTTGAGAATGTTGATCATCAAATGCGGAGGAATAAAACACGTTACTGCAGGGCCAAGCCAGGGCGGGGGAGGGGGTAACCGATTCAGGGTCACAGTCTGTCGCAAACGCCGAGACTAGTCTTCGGGAAAGTGAGTCTGGGCTGTGGGCACGTGGGCAGACCCGGGTAGACCGCGTCCCTCGCAGCTCCATCTGCGAGACGCAGGGGGCACGGCCCGCAGGGGCGGCACCCGGCTTCACCGGGAAGCCAGAGCACTGAGCCAACGGGACTTCACAGGATCTGGCGGAGAGCACCTGGATCCTTTCCAGCAAGCCTGACCCGCTCCTCACCGGGACAGCAGCTGAGATGTGGGCTCCCGGGCGGGGCCTTCTCTGGCCACCAACCTGCCGTGGCCCCCACGTCCTCCATCCATCTCTCTGTTTTAATTGTCTTCGTGACAGTGTCCCCATCTGATGCATTTCTTCGATCTTCCTTGATATGATTTATTATCTGTCTCCTCCCACTAGACAGTGGTTCTCAGCCTTCCTGATGCCGCGACCCTTTAATACAGTTCCTCATGGTGTGGTGACCCCCAACCATAAAAGTATTTTCGTTGCTACTTCATAACTGTGATTTTGCTACTGTGATGTCTTAGGTGACCCCTGTGAAAGGGTCGTTCGACCCCCAAAGGGGTCGCGACCCACAGGTTGAGAACCGCTGCCCTAGAAGGTGGACTCCAGGAGAAAAGGGACTTTGCCGCTTTATGGCTTTATCCCCTGCACCTGTAACAGTGTCTGGCACAAAGAGGGGCACAGTGACTCTGCTGAAGGAACGAAGAAAGGAACAGGGCTGGACAAGCTTCGGTGCAACCCCCCAGGTGCAGAATGCTGCCGCCCGGAGCTTGAAAATGATGATACCCGACTGTTGAGGAATGAAATATGTTGCTGCGGGGCCAAGCCAGGGCAGGGGGTGCTAACACCACCTACACGGAGTAGCAGAGAGGGATTAGGGATCGGCCATCCGCACCCCCTGTAACAGATGAGGAAACTGAGGCTCAGAGAGAAAATTCAGATTTCCCAGCATCCACTGCCAGTTAGTGGCTGAGCAGAGAGGGGCCCGGGCCTCCTGGCTCCCAGCTCAGTACTCTCTGTCTCCAACAAGCCGCTGGGGTTCTCGGTAAAGTGCTCATCCCCAGGGGTGGCTGCAGATGGACAGACACAAGCTCCGCGGGGCTGGGCTGCCCGCGATGCCATGTGCTGGTTTCAGGAGGCAGGATATGCCAGCCTAGCAATGTTCGCAGGTGGGCAGGCTGGCGCAGGCCACTGATGGGCGACGTCCACGGGTCTGCTGGCGGCCGATCGTGCTGACACAGGCCCAATTGTCTGCACAGCCTGCCGAGCGCGGAGGACTGGGCAGATTGGCACAGTGAGGCCCCTCCCCGTGGACTGGCAGCCCCTCCTGGCTGCCTCGGTCAGCCAGACTGGCGCAAGCTGGGCATCTGTTCCCATGATGAGCCCTTGCTGGACACAACCTGTCCCCACAGGTGTGCTCACTGACAGGCAGCCTGGGAGGTGCAGTGGGACCAAGTGCTGAGCGTGGCCACTGCAGGACGTCGTGGAAGGTGCCGCGGGCAGGGGATTGGGGCCAGAGCCTTGCACACAGACACACAGACACACAGACACTGGGCTCAGACACACTCGGCCATGACCCATCCCCCCACGCACCTGCCCAGCAGGCCCGCAGGGTCCAAAATCAGTCGGAAGCTCTGAAGAGGGGCTGGGGAAACGGGCCCTTCTCTCATTCCTCCGGCCTCTCCCAAGTCCAGACCGGCTTGCGCCCTGATCCCCCACCTACACGCAGCCTGGGGGGTCGTTCTGACCCTCGTGGGCGCTGTCACTCCTCTGCTCTTGAAGCCTGCAATGACTGCCACTTCTCTCCGTAGAATGATAACAATGGTGACACCTACTATGTAGTATCTACTGGGCTAAGCATCTTACAAGTCATAACAACAGCACACGATTACAGAGCGTTCACTGTATCCCAGGCGCTTTGCGGAGCACTTTACGTGGAAAACTACATTCATCCTTCAGCCACTTACGAGGTGGTACTCTTGTTATCCCCATTTACAGATGAGTAAACTAAGGCAGGGAGCGGTGAAGTTACTTGCCCGAGATCTCGAATTAGATCTGAACCTAGGAGAGTCGGACCCCTCACACCGGGCCCTGCTCCCGCGACCAGGCTTCAAGTCCCTGCCTCCCACACAGCATCCCACGGAACCCATCCTGAGTGCCCGGTCACTCTTCGCCCGGACCATGCCTTTGCCTTGCTGTTCTCGGTGCCTGGAGGCCCTCCTGCTTCCCCTTGTCTGCCCAGCGGACTCTTCTCCATCCTCCAGGGCACAGCCCCGTGGACCCTGCTATGTGGGGCCGGCCTGGAGCCCTTCCTGGCAGGACTCCTGGCCCCCTCCAGCCCTGTGCCGTTTCTGTCCCACACGGGCCGCCTGGGACAGGTGAGCACGTGTTGCTGATCTTTCTCTCTGTGATCTCCCTGCCCCGCCCTTTCTGTGAGCTCTGAGAGGGCCAGGATCATGTCTGACGCTGCCCTTTGTCCACAGACCTGGCCCCAGGACATACTGAATGAATGAATGAATGAATGAATGAATGAATGAATGAATGAGAAGCTGAGGTCACTTGGGTTAGAGGGATGAAGGCCGAGGGCAAGCAATGAGCAGCGGCCTTCGGAGATAGAAGATGGGAGACAAAGCCGTTCCTTCCTCCTCTTCCTCCATCCTCCCCACCACGTCCAGAACATGACGGGGGGGGGGGGGGGTGGCAGCATAGCCACACTGGGAAAGGGCCCTCCCTCCGGGGTGGAGCCATCTGTGGTGCTGGGATCACTGTCAGGAGGCAGGGAAGGGGCAGCAGGGAGGGGGTACCACTCCGACCCGAAGGGGCCCACAGGGCCCTGGGTGCCGCAGCTGCTCAGCACAGAGGGCGAGCCTTGTATTCCAGGGTCTGGGTTCCAGGCGCCAGGAGGGTGTGTGCAAAGAGGAGGCGCTTCGGAGCTGAGGACTTGGCTTTGGCCCTGCCGCCTCCTTCCTGTGTGGCCCTGAGCATGTCCCTTCCCTCTTCGGGCCTCGGTTGGGCCTTCTGCAAAGTGAGAGGCCCAGAAGGGACAGTGGAGGGTCTCCTCTCCGAGAGGCTGGGCCTCCGAGGGCACGAGGGTCTGGCAGTCGATGGCCCCTGGGAAAGCCGCAAAGAGGCCCTGGTTGGGGAAGGTCCGGAGGGTGTAGGGCAGTGCCTCCCAGTTGTGGTCCGAACCCCTGCATCCAGCTGGCCCGATGGGGCTTGTTAAAGTACAGAGTTGAGACCCTGCCCGGGACTCGCTGAGGTGGAACCTTTGGGCTGGGCTTCCAGGGAAACTGGCATTTTCATACCCTACACCCACCTGCCCAGGTGATCTTACTGTGCATGGGTGTGTCTGGCATCTATCCAGGTGCTTCCTGTCTCCCCACTCCTTGCTTGTGGCACCTGCAGCACAGGTGTGGGGTGCCCAGCGATGTGGGAGGTCCCAGGCATCCGCACCTGTATCCGGTGGAGTAGGCGGGGCTCAGGCAGTTGGGACCTGACTGTGGCTTTGCATTTGACTGATGGGAGCCTGCCCGGGGGTGGGAGATGGTAAGGGGACAGGGTTGACGTGATGTTGTCTCCCAACCTGGCGTTTCTCAGAAAATCACCCCCCCACACACAGGCACCCTAGCTGACGTTCCCTCCACCCCCCTCTGGCCTGGAGCAGGGAACAGGTGTGTAGACGGGGCCTGCACTGTGCGTACAGGCATCACACATACACATGTGTGCACACACACATCCACACACACCACGAATCCACACACTGACACACAGCCCTCAGCATGCACGCACACGGTATCTCACCCCCCCACCCTCGTGTTCTCCCCAGACACCTAGAACGACACAAGCATTCCCCCCAGGCAGCCCCGAAGCACGCAGATTCATCCTCACCCCTGCTGACACTCGCACGCACTCACACCCCGAACCCGGCCGCTCCTGGGACCCGTGCTCACACCGGTTGCACACACACCTCCTCACACTTGCAAAAGCACCTGCCCACCTGTGTGGACCCACGGAGCCAGCAGCTGCTCGCCTTTCATTCTCTCCAGCCCCTGGGGCCGCAGCCCTCCCCACACCCGTCCCTGAGCTGCTGTCTACCATCACGCAGTAACCAGATGAGACAAGGCAATTTATGACACCAGCTGTCTCTGTCAAAACCAGATCTCACACACACACGGGGGAAGCCAATTACCCTGAGCCCGGCCCTGCCAGAGGTGGGACTCACGAGGGAGACAGAGCAGGGGTGGCAGCCGGCCACCCAGAGAGGTGGGTGGCCCTTGACTCAAGGATTTCCCCCTTTTCCTGTCCTTGGGACTCTGGCCTCTGCCTTCCCCAGGCCCCAGGGGAGCCTGCCCTACCTTCTCTGTGACCGCTCCTCTGGCCCAGCTCTCAGACCCAGGGTGGAGAACAGGTGGGCAGGAGGTCTGGGGGAAGAGTGGTCCAGGGTCACCATGGCAACGAGGAACATGGGAACCCTTTGCCTGCCCCTCCCCCTACACAGCAGGCCATGGAGAGGTTGCGTCACTATCCCCACTTCCTCTTTGCCTTCATTCCTCTCCCTCCTCCCTGAGCAGGTGGTCTCATGCCCTGTACCGGCCCAGGTCTCCCTCGGCCTAGAATACCTGCTCCCTTCCTCGCCCCCTACCCAGCACTCAACTCCTGAGCCACTTCCAGCCTGGACCTCAGAATCAGACCGGGGTTCAAATCTCCGCTCCTCCACTTGCCGGCGGCGCGGCCGACTTTGCGCCTACAGAAAGACGCTCGTTTCTGTAACAGTGTGGACCCAGAGACCCTGCGTGGCGGACTGTGCCCCAGGAGTCAGGTACAGCGTGGGCTCAGGTTCTGGCAGAGGAGTCAGGGGACACCCGCCGCAGAAATCAGGAGAGGTGACGGCGTTTCCGCAGTGTCATCAGATGTGTCCGCCGCTGTGTCCACGGCTGGACTCCCGGAATAAGCACGAACGGCTCGAGCCCAGCACTGAGGCTGAGGTGACCTGAGTAAGCCCTGGGCCCTGGAGGGGGCGTCCTCAGCGTCATTGCCGAGTGGCCGGACGGAGACAGGTCCGCTTTGGTCCGTTCCTTTATTCTCCGATCGCTCGTTCACTCCACAAGCGTACATTAAGGACATACTGTGCGCCAGTCCCCGCACGAGGCCCGCGGGTTGAGGGACGTGGGGAAGGGACCGCTCGGAGATGGCAGCATGGCAGAAGTTTCTAGATGAGCTTTCTGTCACTTACACAATACCAGGGACAGGGCAGCAAACCCACACTTTACAAGATGCTTTCTTGCATATGGGTTCCCTTTCGTATTTCTAGCAGCCATGGAACATCGGTTGGAGTGACAGCCCTCATCGTACAGATGAGGAAACTGAGGCACCCAGACAATCGGTGACTCGCCTGAGAACCCAGGGCCAGAAAACGGCAGCGCCCACAGCAGAACCGCACCTCCCAACGCCGGCATTCCTCGTTCGAGTCATCTAATTAACTGTCCCTTTACCCGCAACGACAACCCTGTAGGACCCGCCTGTGCTGGGCTTTGAACCGGGCCTGCCCGACTCGAGAGCCCAGGGCCCTCCGCTCTCCCATGTCTAATCAGCTCATTAAAGGCCTCCTTGCAAACCCTCCCTCTTGCCACCCGCCCCACGGGCCTCAGCTGCTCCATTTCCAGGGCAGCAAATTCCTTCCCGGCTGGAGAGGAGTTGGGATAATGTAGGCAGGCAATTTAAACAGCTCTAGCAAAATACACCAGCACTTTTCACTCTCGGCCACTATTACACTTCCCAGCCGCAGCGGAATTGGCCCCTAAGAGGGATATCAAGTTTATTACAGCTATTTCCAATCTGTAATTGGTTTTGTGGAACACAAAGAAAAGGAGGTTGGGGGGTGGGAGAGGTGATTTCCGCCCCCCCCCTTCTTTTTTTTTTTTCTCTTCTGGATGATGGCGCCCAGGGATGTTGTTGGTGAGGAGGCTGGACTTGGAGACTTATTTGTTTTTCAAATGAAACACCCGGCTGGCCGGCGGGCTCTCGCTGCTGGCTCAACGAGCCCGTTTGCCCGCTTTGGTGGCACCACTTGAGAATCAATCCCGCGTGGCCGAAGCCAGCTTTGCTGGTGGGTCAGCTGGGGCTCTGGGACGGGGTCCGGAAGGGGCCGGGGGCAGCGGCTTGAGCCCTGGTGGGCCAGACCACAGTGTGAGCGGCTGTGGTTTCTCGGGCCAGCGGTTCTGGAATGAGAACATGGTCGGCATCTAGGATGCGAATGGCCCTCAGAGGTCACTCTGCCCCAGATCTCCTCATGGAGCGTTTAGGGAAACTGAGGCCCAGAGAAGGGGGCAGTGCAGAGACAGCCTGCGGGACTTAGAACCCAGGTCTCCGCCTTCTCGGTCCCTTCCAGGCAGTGCAGTGGATCATTCTACACTACGTGGCTGAGTGGGGAGGAGAAACCCACCTGTTCTTTTTTTTTTTTTTCTATATTGATTTGAGAGAGAGAGGAAGAGAGAGGGAGAGAGAGATAGAAACATCGACGAGAGAGAACATCGATTGGCCGCCTCCTGCATGCCCCCCACTGGGGATCGGGCCCACAACCTGGGCATGTGCCCTGACCGGGAATCGAACTGGCGACCTCTTGGTGCATGGGTCGATGCTCAACCACTGAGCCACACCAGCAGGGCGAAAAGCCACCCATTTTTGAGCACCTACTTTGCGACTGCTGTCTTCATCAGAGCCTGCCCACCCTAACCGGCCTTCCGACTTTGGAATTAAGTAAAAATAATGCAGTAGAACCCCGCACCCCCTTATGCTCGAGGGATATTTTCCAAGACCCCCAGTGGAGGCCTGAAATCGTGGAGAGCTCTGAACCCTTCATATACTTCTTTCTATGCATACATACCCATGATAAAGTTTAACTTATAAATTAGGCACAGTATGAGACTGATGAGAATAACAAACAATAAAATAGAGCAATTCTAACAATATGCTATAATAAGTTCTGTGAATGTTCTCTCTCTCAAAATACCCGATTATACTATACGCGTAATGTGGCAACGCCGGACAAAGGGCTGATTCATGTCCCCACTGGGACGGAGCCGGACGGTGAGAGATTTCATCACCCTGAACATCCGTGCAATGTAAAACACAGGAATTGTTTATTTCTGGAATTTTCCATTTGATGTTTTCGGACCATGGCTGACCATAAGTAATTGAAACCGTGGAAAGTAAAACCGCAGATAAGGGGGCACTGTTGTAATAGCGAGTACACATCGGCCATTTCTCCTCGTAATTACGCGAGCGTGTGTTTGCAAACGATGCCTGGCCCGTGGCAGGCACGCCGTACACGCTGGCTGTTTGATTTCTCTCACCGTTACCATCGCCCTGTGCCAAGCAGCCCACGGGGCTCTCCGACTGTGCAGCCTCAGGTGTGAATTCTCACACTCCCATTGTGCAGATGAGAAAACAGAGGCAGAGACCTCTCCAAGGTCACACAGATTTTTAAAAATAGGTTTTCATTGATTTATTTTAGGGAGAGAGAGATAGAAACATCGATGTGAGAGAACATCGATTGGCTGCCTCCTGCATGCCCCCACCACTGGGGATTGTGCCCTGACCGGGAATTGAACCCATGACCTCTTGGTACATGGGCTGATGCTCGATCCACTGAGCCACACCGGCCGGGCAACACACAGCTTTAAACTAAACGTGGCAGAGCTGACACTTGAATCGAAGGCTGTGTGACCCCCAAAGCTTCTGTGCTTTCCCCAATCTGCACCCTCAGAATGGGTCCCCTACTCCTCTCTCTACCTAATCCACGCTCCACGTACTGCCCAGTTGACCTTGGACAGTCCACTTGCCTCTCTCTTGGTTCTTGGTTATCTGCAAAATGGGGGTGATGACCCGTCTCCGAGGGCCGTTCATTTACTCAGCAACGCTCTCTCGGTGCACACCGTGTCGGGCACGTGCTAGGCGCTGGGACACAGCTCCTGGAGCGCGAAGTCCGGAGAATCCAAACGACGCAACGGAGGGAGGGCTCGTGTACATGGTGAAGCTCGTGTGCACGGTTCAGCCCATGCACACGCGCGTGATCACGGATGTGCACAGCTTCTTCTCTCTGGCCCAGCTGCGCCCTTTGCATGGCTAGGACGCCTTCCTGTCGTGGACGGCATTCATGCAGGGACCTCGACAAAGAGCAGCTCAGGTTCACGCTTTGCGCTGGGAGCATCGCTGCTTGATGGTCCGGCCTCCTTCCGGCGGGGCCAGGCTGTCCTGGGACGAGTCTGCACTGCAGAGCAGGAGGACTGTGTTTTCTGCTCTTCATGGTCTGCGGTGCCTGGCGCGTGGAAAGGACTCAACTCATGAATGAATTCATCCGTCCATTCATTCGACATATATTTACTGAGTACCATGCGCCCAGCTCTGGGGAGAGAGTAATAAAACCCTACCCTCACAACGCTTATGTTCTAGGAGTAGCTCACATTCAAGAGTCTATTTGATTCGATAAAAATCTTTGGACTGCCCTGGCCGGTTTGGCTCAGCAGTTAGAGCGTCGGCCCGAGGACCAAAGTTTCAGGTTCGATTCCGGCCAAGGACTCATGCCTCCATTGCTGTTCGTCCCCAGCCCTGGCCGGGGTCGTGCGGGAGGCAACCAGTTGATGTTTCTCTCTCTCTCCCCGTCCCTCCCACTCTATCTGAAGATAAATGGGAAATATCCTCGGGTGAGGATTTTTAAAAAATCTTTTGACGGAATAAACACATAAGTACATCTTCCTCTGGGGGAGGGGAAACCCATACATCTGGGGCTTTATCTCTCAGGGACGGCACCGTGTCCGCCCCACCAGCGTGCCCTGTTCTGTCTGCCCTGACCTGGTGGTCACAGCCCTCTGTGGCCCTAGGACAGAGTCTCAGAGGCCCTGGGACCAGCCTGCTTCCAGGAGCATGCTCAGAGCGTCCTCCAGCTTCTTCTCTGGGCTGATGTAACCACCAGCAGTTCCTGGGCCTCTGTTCTCCTTCCTCCCACCCCTGCACCCCCAGCCCTCCCGTCCGCCGTTGCCCACATGGCTTCAGGCTCTCCCCACCTTTGTCCCTCCCCAGGTGGGGGCCCCCTTCTTTCATTTCCTGGTGTTCCGCACCCGCTGGCTTTTCGGTGAAAGATATTCTGCACTGCAGCCCAAGCCCTGGAGGGTGGGAAGGGACACAGAGAAAGAGGGGGCCTAGGAAAGTGTTAGCTGCCTGCTGTCATCTCGTTTAATCCTTGCGAGGAGGCAGGCCCCCTTATCCCCAGTTTACAGAGGAAGAAACTGAGGCTTGGAGAGGTGTAATCGAAGTTCGTAACAGAGATCAAAAATTCTGTTACGGGGGGGGGGGTGGAGGAAATCAGCCTTGCTTCTTGCACAAAAGGCCCCCCTCCTCCAGGAAGCCTTCTGTGATCACCCCTCCCTCCAAAGGAATTCTGGGCTCCTCCAAGGGCATCAGATAACACATGCAAATACCTGTTGCTGCGGCCACAGCCTTCCTGACTCCTGTCTCCCAGTTCATTGTGGGCCATGTACCAGACGGCCTGCAGCCAGGTCTGAAACGCTTGCTGTCCTGTGGGGCCTAGAACAGTGCCTGCATGTCTTAGGCCTGGGGAAATGTTCCCAGAATTAAAGGAAGGTGTCTTCCAGCATCCTCTCGGCTTAACACCATGCCCTCTGCCCACAGCCTGTGATCACCCCCCACCCCCACCCAGTTTTTCTCTGGCTGAGGGGCTGTAACCACCAGGACCTACAGAAAAATCCCCTTGCAAATAGCCACTCGCCCAGCGGCCCGGACAGACCCAGAGTGAACTCCCAGGCTGCCCCTTTCTGCACCTGCCCCGAGGCAGAGGGAGGGCCGAGAGCCAGGCGGTGAGCTGGGAGGGTGGACGGCATGCCAAAGGGAGAAAAACGCTGTCGCCACCGCCCAAGCCCCGTTTAACAGAAGCGTTTATTCACTCCCCAGGCTGACAGTGAGGCCCAGACAGAGCCCTGGAGAAAAAGATGTAAATAAAACCAAAGGAAAACGAGGTGTGTCCTTGAAACCCGCCTGTCCCTCGGCCCGCAACGGGGATTTATGACTCAGATAATCCCACGGCGCTTTCTTTATCTGGGGTGGTGGGCTTGCGTGTGTACGCGTGGAGTGCAGATGTGTTTTCCCAGTAATAAAACCCTCAGTCCGGAGAATAAATTCGAGCCGACAGTTTTACCGACGGACTTTTTTCTCCTTTGTATAATAATAATAAAAAATAAAAAACGGAGTGAAATTTGAGATTGGGACAATAAGGGCAGCCGACTTTGAGGAGATAAAAGGACAGTACTTAAAGGGAGGCGAGGCTGAGAGTCAGCTCTGGGCTTGGCTTCCGGAGAAGATGGCTCCGACGTCCCCTCCGTGCCTCTGAGCCTGCCCCTGTCGGAGCCCGCCTGGGGCCGAGGGGGGCTGAGGGTCCATCCGTGGCCTTTGCAGCCTCGTGAGCGGGACGCGAATGCCGGCCTAGGAGCCAGCGCTTGGCCGAGCCCAGGGGGGGCCCTCGCCTGAATCGCTTTGCCTCTCTTAGCCTCAGTTTCTTCATCTGCAAAATGGGCAAGTTATTGTCTATTCCACTCACTTTTCAGGGGCATTGTGGGTCCACACAAAGTGGGGGGCTCCAAGCAGGTTTCTTGCCGTCGGCACTGCTGGCATTTGGGGCCAGAGGATTCTTTGGGGGCTTGTTCTGTGCATCGTATCATGGTTACAGCATCCCGGGCCTCCGCTGCCAAATGCCAATCACTCCCCTCCACAGCTGTGACAACCAAGCCGGCTCCAGATGTTGCCAGATGTCCCCCAGTTGAGGGCCCTGGTTTAGGAGTACTTAGCTCCTCTTCCTCCCTCTTCTCCCCATTCCCTGCTTGGGAAGCTGGTCCCCCCGCTGCAGAAGAGGCCAGTGAGAGAGCGAGGGGCCGCGCTGCCCTGCTCCCCAACTACACGCATGCAGAGTAAAGGACGTCCCCAAAGGGAACAATGACGAGTCCGAGGAAGAGACACGGTGTTGTGAGCTTATCGAGGGGTGAGGAGAAACTGCAGGGGAAGTCCCACCGCTGATCCCCCTTAGGGTCCTGGAGCTTGTTATCATCATACTAACCCTTCCCATCCTGGGCTCCCTGGGGACCCTGGTACCTACAGAGGCCTCCTTATCCTCAAGCTTGCATTCTGGGAGGGTGATCCATACCACAGTGGCCCGTGCCTGGACACAGCTGGTGATCAGTCAATGCTGGCTGGACTGCATCGCATCTGTGTCCTCTAAACCAGTAGCAACACCACCTAGGCCAGACAGATGTGGCCCAAGTCACCTTGGGTCCAGATGTGCCCAGAGGAGCCCAGCTGCACCCAGGCCAATCCTCCCAGGAGGGTGGCAGATCCAAGCTCAATGCCCAGCAAAGCGGGTGGGGGAGGAGGCTTTCAGCACCCCCACCCCAGCCCCTTTGAGAAAAGCCGTCCCTGGCCCCCGCCCTCGCAGCCCCCTCCCCCGCCTCCACACGCAGAGCCGCATGGAGTTAATTCCACTTCTCCGGGCCCAGGCATGAGGCCTCCGTCGCAGGCTGTTAGCCCGGAGCCCAGCTGAGTGGTGAGAGGCTGCAGGCTTTCGGTCTATAATAGAGTTGCTGAGACAAGCGGAAAACTGCAGCCGAGTAAACAGATAAATAATTGAAACAGTGACAACACATACCTTGCTGCTTTGTGGAGTAACACTTTCATTAGCGGGAGGCAGCACCGCCGGGGGTGCGGGCGGAGGGGATGCGGGCGGGCGGCGGCTGGGAGCCCAGGACACTTGGGTCCGGCTTTTAATCAGCTGTGCACAGCTGGGCTCCTGAGCGGCTTTGTGTTCCAGCTCAGGCTTTATTGTCACCTCCTGGGTCCCCCCGCTTCTCCGGGCCTCCGTGTTCCTAGGTGAAATGGGGACCTCCCGGCCTGTACCAGTGGCAGCCAAGGGAGAGTGAGTTCGCCACGCTGTCCCCTTCTCTCCATCCCCCACGTCACCTTCAATCAGTCCTCAACCTAAATTAAAGCCAGAGGGAGAATCTGAAACCCTGCAGCCCCATTGCCTTCTGGGGGTGCTGGGCTCCTTTGCCTCCAGGATCGGGCACAAGGTTCAGTGCCCAGTGCCTCCTCACTCCACTACCTTTCTGCCCCATGCACCCTGAGCAGTCTGCTTTCACTGTTCTTCCCTGCCCCAGGGCCTTTGCTCGTGCTGTTCCCTGTGCCTGGAAGCACTCCCACCATTTGCCAGGCTGTTTCCTACTCTTCCTTCAGAAGATAAATATTTCTTGCTCCAAAAAGCCCCCTGTGACTGCCCTATCCCCAGGAGGGGGGCTGCCCCTCTCTGTGCTCCCCTGCCATTCTGGGCCACCTCTCCCAGGGTTCATCAGAAATTACTGCAACGTAGCTTATTTGTCTCCTCCATGAGATCTTGGCTCCAAGGGCTGCCCCTGGTCCCCAGTTCCC